>CM039595.1:11220261-11884222 GCA_022457205.1 Saccharum spontaneum
TCATCTGGATCTTACACCCATCAGCACATTATTTGTAGTATTTGACTTATTTCGCTAAATCTGCTGGAAGTAAAGTGGCTGGAATATATTTCTGATTCAAGCTAAATAAAAATAGGAACCAAACTCCTACGGAGAATTCTGTTATCTTACTTCTAGAGCTTCTGAGCCAAAACTAAAACTGTTTTCTCCTTTTTCAGGCTCCTCCACGTGCGGATGTGGTTAATAATCTGAGGAACAGTATCGTGCTTAATGTTGTTGGAATGGCTGCTGCAGTTCTTGGCCTGCAGGCAACTGTAGGTGCTTTGGTAGGCAAAGCACTCACTACCTCACTAGTGCCCTACTACCAGGGAATATCCCCTGGACAGAGTCCCGTTCTTGCTTTAGATATCTTTCTTGTTCAGGTATGCCACTGTTTATTTTTGTTTTCATGTGTGTTTAGTGTACAGTAATAATAGCTTATGTGGGTGTTTCATGCTTTCTTTCTAATGGGAAAGTTTGTTTTGTGTAGTCTGGCATAGAATCATAGATTATCTTCACACAAATATTGGAACACGGGTCCACAACTGAAAAACCAATATTATTTCCAATAGCTAGTGTCTAATTCTCATCATAATTAAAGCTCTAGACCTCCATTGATTTTTAAAATTCAATTTATATTAGTCCAATTGGTATTACTATGTTTGTTTGACATTGTGGCAGTCCATTTCTTTATTTATTCAATATAACTGGTATTTTCGCTACGTTATTACTGATACAAGAGCACTCATCGTTTTCTTGCCTTCTGTTTCTATCATCTACAGGCTTCAGCCAACACGATCCTTTCACATTTCCTTGGGATATCCAGCTCACTGGAGCTACTGCGGTCTGTAACATTGACCCAAACAGAAGCTGCCCCAGTGCCAAAACCGGCATGAGCGTGCCCGCAAAATCTTCCTGACCTGACGAGTATATCACCAGTTTTTTTGTTTTTTGTTTTATTATTGTAGTCCAACACGGATCTATTGTATCGATAGATCTCCGCTCGTTTTGAACCATATGAGCTTAAATCGATTTAAGAGCCTAGACCCTGTTCTTCGTTTGAGCTATTCAGCCAAATCAACAGTTATCTAGCAGTGTTTTTCTCACGGTAAATCAGCGAACAATGCTTTCAGTTACAATAAACCAACGAAACGAACAGGCTGCTAGTCTGTAAGTTTGACAGCTTCCAAACATACGAAAGCTGCCTCACAGAAACAGAATACCACATTGCAGTCAGGTTGGAAACCTGGCTCCAGCTCCAGATTATGTTAATTTTTTTTACCGCAGAGAGCAAGTTTCTTTGTATGCACATCATCAAAATGTGTCTAAAGGCAGAATTTAACAATTTTATATAACCAAACTATGTGCAGCACAATATACACAAAATGAAACCTTCATTTCCTCTATGCTATTGTAAAGCACTGTTTGTTACATTCAACTCTGGGTAATGTTGAAAAAACACAGGTTAACAGCCAGTAACCCTCATGGCCTCTACCACTGCCATATGGACCCTGTATATTTCCTAAGAGATGTACAAGATGAACAAAATCAAACCTTCAGCCAAGTAAAAACTGACGGCCCGTCAGAACCAGTCTTCAAGAATTAGAAACTCTAGTAAGCGCCTATGCCTCGTCATACATAGCATAACATACCTCCCTGACCCAGTAACACTGCAGCTGTATCCAACAAAAGAACTCATCAAACTCTTGCCGTTCTCATGATCCGAAGTGGCTTGATTATCGCGTCAAGATTGTCAGCCTGCATCTCGAGATTCCCTGAGTCCAATTCCATCGGCTGTATGTCATCCGAAGCGTCTGCATCTTCAGGGACTTCAATATCAGCACCAAGTTCAATGAAGTCAGCGAAGTCCTCACCAGAGACTTGCTCTGGTTTCTGTCTCTCTTCTTCCTCCAAAGAAACTATCCTTGCTCCACTGCCATGGCCAATGCTTGTCTCAAAATACCGACCCCAACTGTTGTTTTGGACGGTGTCTACTTTGCTTCTCTTGGATTTGTTTTTCTTCTTGGGGTGATGAAGCTTGCATCTTGACTCTTGTGGGCACTCTCCTGTCGGCCTCAAAGACGGGGCATACATAGCTGTGGCTTTTTACGACACTGCTCGTAACAGAGATTGTTTCAAGTCCATGAAAAGATTAGTGATCTTGATTCAGAACCATATAGGTTCATCTAAGGCCCCAGAAGTTTAAAAGATGAACGAGCTCTGTTTTTTTAAAGCAGAGACAGTGTTTTTACTTAAAGCAGAGACAGCATGCTTTTCCAGCATAGGTTTCCCCCAAAAGGAGGCAACCTTTCTGATTCTATTTATCTATGAAGAATCAACACTTAACTAAATTAGATTATCCAAGATTAAGGAACTAAAAGGTGGATATTTTGACACTCTGTCCTATAAAACATTTCATGTTAGAACAAAATATACAAAGGAAGGACACCAACCTACATATATTAATTCTCATACGAAATATCGTTCACACTAACAACCCAGTGGAAGCAAGCTTTATGCTACCTCCATAGGAAATCATGTGCCTACCTACCCTCCAATGCAAGGTGCGGAACAAAAATTTAAGATCAATATAATTCTAGTGATATCATAAATACCTCATCACCATCAGCACAATATCCCTTCAAAAAATCTTCGCAAACAGGGGCTGTTCGAGTTCACTTTCACATGCCTATAGGGACAGGCTGTGTTGGTACAGAGCCCTGCTAGCGATGCCAAACATACATGTAAGTAGGCAATCAATTGCAAAGGATAGTAAACAACGGTACAATGACACTGAAATGAATCACCTTGCAGAAAGTAAGAACAATCTGGCATTCTTTCTGGCAGGACCTGCAGGACAGATATCATGATGGAAAAGAATGAAGCCATGACCACTAGTAGAATCAAGAAGAAATCTTACCTTGTGAGTTAGTTTGCAACTAGTACTAGAACACAAGCCTTTAAGAAATTTAGTACAGATAGCCACTTTAGCTCGGTCATGAATATAGGGACACTTGCCACCAGATTTTTTACACTCGCCGAAGCGAGTGAAGAATTGACAATATTGCTGCTTCTTTGCCAACCGTCTTCTAACAGTGTGCAAACTCCATCGAACTTTCTCACTTGCTAGCATGCGGATTACTTTCTTCGGATTTCTGACCAGTTGGTTACCTTTGTTAACACGCACGTATCTGCTCATAGAAAGACAAGTAGAGAAAGAGATGTCATGATTCTGTCTGTTATTCTTAATACAAGATACAATGCAACGTGGTGCGAAACATACTCATTGCAAGTTGACGATTCTTAATACAAGATACAATGCAACATGGTGCGAAACATACTCATTGCAAGTTGACGATGCCTTTGAATCTGAAGATGCTCTGCTGCTATTTGTTAATTGATTGGCAGCAACTGATGCAGAGTATCGATCTGAAAACAAAATGGGAATCATGAACTGTAAGTCAAAACAACACAAATCTAGTGAGAAATGGAAATATCAGATTTGATAATTAGGAGACTAGGTACTGATAGCTCTAAGAAAGGTAGTCCAAACCAAAGTGTTCCAACATGGAAAGGTAGATAATCATGAATAATTGCTAATTATTCAACCATGAATCTTAAACTTGACTACAAAGAGTAGAACATGTGACTTAGAAAACACAAATTGAAAATCAATCTGGTGCATCAGTAGTAACTCATTAAATTTTAAGGCGAAGAAGCATGAAAGATTGAAAGTCATATGAAAAACAGAACAATTGCATTGCATGGAATTATACAGTTACGTATCTCATGCATATAATATTTTAGTTTATGACCATCGAAAGATACCTAATGCATTACCATTCCTTCCCTTGTTACGGAGAGACTGCCGTTTTCTCTTTTCTCTTTTCTTTCTTTCAACTTCAGCAACTGCCTGCGTAGCTTCCTGCAATCCAGATTTCAGATTGCGCATGTTTGATCAAGCAAAAATAGTGCAAGGCAGCAGCTCTATAAACTAAACAAAATAATGTTCTTGGTGTTCAAAAACATAGAAACTATGCAAGTTACTAATTCTGAAATAACATTTAACAAATGAGACTAGGAAACAAGATAGTCTAGTATATGTTCTCATGACCCTACTAGCAGTCTAACAAATGTTAACTCTCAAAACAGGGATTCATTAAGAATAATATTTATATTTGAGTTTCAAGAGCTAAAAGAAAATGCTGTTATATTTAAATCTATCCTCACATGTTTCCATTGAATTCCGCATCTGAATATAATGCAGTGGTGGTTAGAACACTAAACTAAATTCACATGGATTACTCAATGAGTGATCAGGGAGATTATGCATCTCTGAATTCAATACCTCATTAACCTTTTGCGAATGTTTCTCAAGGGACCTTGACCATTTCAAACTTGACCCGCCTATACTTAACACTCCAGATTTCCGAAGAGAGAATCCATCAGTAGAGACGGTGTAAATAGTACTTCTCTTCCTTGTTTGCAATAATTTTCTGACAAATGATAGAGGATCATGACTTGCTATAAACAAATTGAATGGAATGAATCAATACAGAATAAGGGAAAATTAAGGCCATTCTGGTATTGGTTACCTCATTATCCCTATAGAGCTTGTATTCAACAACGAAGAGTAACTGCCTCTGAAGTTCTGGCAGAATATTTTTCTTTTCCATGGAAGTATACGAGGGAAGACCTTCATATGACTAGCTCCCACAAAAGATTTCTTTCGAGGATTTTGTCCACTAAGTGTCCAGACATGAGAGAAACTTCTGACAGTATTTGTTGTCTGAAGAGCTGCATTTAGAAAATTTACACAAATGATATTTCAAAATGAATTAGCATTGCTTCATTGTCCAAGTACATGCCCTCAGAAAGCATAGGTCAAGAGGGAAAAGAAAGAAAAGGCTGGGAGCAATGTAGTTTAGAACAAAGATGCTGTCTACACAAAGGTTTGACAAGTAGTGACCAAATCTTGTAGGAAAAACAGTGTGAAGTCATCAACTCATCATAGAAAAAGCAGGAGAACGGTGTTCATGTCTCGATCTTCAAAAGGTGAAAGAGTGGGACCAAGAGGAAAGGTCATCTATAGGACTATAACCACGTATGCATAGTTTGGCAATAATATCATTCATATTTAGTTATGGTTCTCAATTTTTCAATTTAGCTAATGTTCCTTAAAGACATAACTGAAATAAAAAAAGACAGATATGCAAAACTACTTGCTCGATAGACGTGAAATACACTATATGTAATTTCCAAACAAGTTCCAGCATACTAGAGAATGCTAACATTAAATAACAACTTGGTTAAAGGTACAAGGAACAGCCGAACAAGTATTTTATATAGCATGTTACCTTTGTGCGGCCTGTCCTTTGCCACAGTGATATTGTTGTTGGAAGATGCAGACATTAGAACTTTACTCTCACCTGACTTTATATTCTCGGCCTGAGATGTATCTTTTGAACTCGGAGCATCAGAAGTAGAGGGACCCAAAATAATCTGATTTCTCCTTTTCTTGAAATAGAGATCAGATGTTGCGGATGGCTGCAGTAACATAATCTTATCCAAGGAAATGTTACTCGACTCACCAAGATGTTGCCCCTGTGCAGCAACAAGTTGATTTAACTTTGGTCTAACATAAATTGCTTTACCAGCATCAAGGGCTTCAGACTTGTGCAAACTAATAATGCTTGGATTGTCAGCACCTGAGTTAACCTGCCCACTGGAATCTTCCTTTTCAGTTTCAAGGACCTGTTGCTGCAAATTTTGAGACAATGGCTCCAAAACATTCACAGCACAACTGATGGATTTGGTGTGAAGTGGCAAAGGTGGGGTCTTGGGTCTTTCAACTGAAATATGAGAATGTGCTACGTCTTTTGAATCGACTTTCCTGACAAAGTTCATGCTTCTCCTCATAACAGGCTTACTCAACTTATTTTGAGAATCTAGACTAGAAGAAGAATGAAGATGATTTCCAGTGGCTGGATTTCTAATGAGGGCATTACCCTTGCGGATATAAGAGTTTTCACTTTTGCTGTTCTTTTTTACTGGGAGTTTAGGGGGCAATCCTGAAGTCTGTGAAACATGCAATGATGAATTAGAAGATGACGCATTGTCACGACGCCATGTCCTGTTCCTTGCATTCTGGTTTAAGCGAGGGGGCTCTCGCAATGAACCAGGCAAAGCCACCTGTTTAGTAGGTACCTTCGATACTGTGGAGCTTGCAATATTAATTCGAGGAGGAGATTTTACTACAGAGTTGACTACTGAATCTGACAAGGCCTTCTTGCTATCCTCCTTTGGTGCTGATACCTTGTCTGGAGAACTGATAGGAAGTAGAGAGGATTTGCATGACTGATGATTCTTTTTAGCTTCTGATACAATGGCTTCAATCCAGGAGGATATCGAATCAGGTGTTGTACTTGACACGCCCACAGGGTCCTCGGTACTTCCATGATAGGTGTGATCAGAATCAACAGATACCTGAGAAGCTAACTCTCGACCTGGTGCATCAGCAGATTGTGAAGATAAGGGAATCGGTTTATTAAGGTTATCTATAGGTTTATCCACTGTGCGATAACTATTGTGATCTAAAACATTTACAGAATTAACAGAAGAACCTGGGAGAACAATCTCATCCTCAACATCCTTATTTCCCTCTTCGGTTGCCAAAAGGTCTGCTTGAGGCATACTGATATCACATAGTTTGAGGCTGTGATCCTGGCCAGACAAAATATCAATACTGCCACGCTGGTCAATATCTGGCATACTATCATGATCCTGACAGACACAGGCACCTTCATCCACAATCTGCTCTAAACCGAACCTCTCATTACTACCAGTAGCATCATTATCCAAGCAGCTGACAGTAAGTGGTAAAGTCAACCAATTCTGACTGCCTGCATTCATAAAGTCATTGCCAGATTCACCTTTTCTTTTGACAGTATTACCAAATTCTGTCATTGTCACATCAAATCCTTGGTTTACATCCACTAGGTTATGGTTTTCCTCAGGCTGTCCCTCACTCTCTGCACTACTGAAATAGATATTATTACCAAGGGTCAAAGCTGTAGGAACAGAATGCTCACTGTTACCAGATACAGATGGTGAATCATGGGAATGTAAGGAGGATGGGTTGTGGTCAGGAGGCGGGTGGGGTCTATGAAGATGTGTCAGCTCTGCTACTTGAGATGAAGTGCCCCTCCCTACACTATTATTCAGAATAACAGCACCAGAGGAATCCTTCATAGGATCATCATCCAATGATGGCAGAATTGTGCTCTCTGTATCTCTGGATGACTGCAGAGCATGGGTATCTGTATCCACTACTTCCAGGGGAAGATCTGGCTTACTTAAAGCAGCTTTCACATCGTGGAAATCAACTTGCATGCTGCTATCGTCGGTTCCACCTGCTACATCAAACTCTGGAGCGTACAAGGAGTTATCTGAAGTTCCTATATTTGTCCCATTTAAATCCATGGGGCTCTTGCACGCTACATTCTGAGCAAACTTACTACTAATAACTTCTATTGTGTTAGGAGCTTCGGCACATTCTATTGTTTGAAAAGCACTTGAATCCATGGGCATTTGGCTCTCCTTCTGGATATTCTCACTAACATTAATTTGTAATGTACTCAAGGCTTGCACATTTTGGTGTGCAAAAGAAGTAGCTTCATTTGGTTCAATGGGCATTCTCCACTCTTTCTCCTGGGTAATCTCATTAACACTTTTTTCCGTGGTATTAAGGGTTCCCGAAGATCCAAAAGATGCCACGTCCTTTGCTCCTGGATTGTTCAGCAGATTGCCTTCTTCCTTACGTGCACCATGAGCAACAGCGGCTTCTGCTATCTTGGGATTTCCCTCAGGTTGGCCTACAGAAGCAGCACACACTTCACTTGCACCAATCAGAATCATACCCTCTTTTTCATGGTTATCGTTGCTCGGAGTCATGCTAACTTCATCTGTACTAGGACTTCTAATGGGATCATTTAGAAGGAAAAGGCCTTCTTCTCTCCTGTCATCCTCACTTCCACTAACTTCTGTTGTACAATCCTTAGCTCCATTCACGTAAACAGCACTATTTCCACTCAGGACCTTAGGAACTTTGTTGTCTTCCATGTTTTCCACTTCACAATCATGTGTTTCCACTGCATCAGGAATCCTTGGGCAATTAATTCCAAGATTCACTGGACCTGAAACAGCCAGAATTTCACCCTCTTCTTCCTGTTGAGAATTATTGTTCTCACAATGAAGGGTAGCATTTTTAACACTTGAATTGATGAAACACCTATCATCTTCTTTTCGGGGTTGTTCAACACCACTTGTATTAAATGTTTTAGAAGATTCAATGGCTAGAGATGCATTGCCATCAATTGAATTCACGAAGATCTTATAATCTTCTTTTCCAAGATGCTTTCTCCGGCTAGCACTTGCTGTGTCAAGAGTATCCGTAGATGCAATGGTTGAAGCAGCATTGCTCTTATTCAGATTCACCAAATCATTATTTTGTTCCTTCTGGACCTCCACGCTGTTAGCAACTCCAGCTGTATCACCAGTACTGACCAAATTGTGTGCAGAGATAGCATCCTTTTCAAAAGATGATGTTGTGATCTCACCTTCCTCTTTCTCAGAAGCATTTGCATTAGCTTCTTCTTTCTCAGAGGCATCCGCATTAGCATCAATGCTGTCCTTTTTTGAGATGGTCGAACTACTAGTTTGTTTATCTTTGGCACCGATCTTCCTAACAATCTTCTTGATGACTATCTTTTTCACTTTCTTCACACCAGGCCCAGGAAAGGCAGCCGATCTCACACCTGCACTCGTGAAACCTGGTATATTATTACCAACCTTGTCAGGCTTCTTGGTAACCTTATTAACAGGTCTTTCTTTTTCCTTGGCTTCTGGTGAAGGCTTCACAATAACTGAGGACAGCACCTTCTCAGTTTTCTTTGCTGCATTCTTCTTCATTCCTGCACTATCATCACTACCCTTACAATCAGAACTCTTTGCCTTGCAATCCAAAGAAATTACGCTGGCCAATTCCTTTGAAGCAGACCCAGAGTTTTTGGTCTTGCTCGGCGAAATATGCACCTCCTTTGGCACCTTGCGCGGAGAAGGTGGCGTATACAGTGAGGGATTCTCCTCAATACGATGCCACACAGACAATCTCGTAGGAGCCATCTTCTGTGGGGCTCGCCTAGGCGAGCCAGGCAGCATGGTCGGCATGGACATTGGCATCTTCCTGTTTCCATTACTGTCGCTGTGCGCCACAAAGCCCTCGTGGCTGCCGTAACAAGAATAACTAGTTGCCCTATCTACAAAACTGCCATCTGGTGGGGGAGAATAGCTAGGGTGCGGCTGCTGCCTCTGGCGGCGAGGTGGAGGGCCAGAGCTGGATGTGCTCTCCCGGTCACCCGAGTCATGCATGGCACAGCGGTACCTCTTCCGTGCACCGGGTGGCGACAGCGAAACCCGGAGCTGACGGGCGGCGTAGCGCCGCTCCTCCTCAGCCTCCTCCCACGAGAGCTGCGGCTTCAGCTGGTGGGCAGCGTAGCGGCGCCCCTCCTCAGCCTCCTCCCACGAGAGTTGTGGCTGCTGGTGAAGGTGCTGCGGCGGCTGCTGGTGGTGATGGTGCTGCGGCTGCGGCTGCTGGTGGTGGTGATGGTGCTGAGGCGGCTGCTGGTGGTGATGGTGGTGGGGGAGGTGGCTGGGGATGCGGCGGATCTCGTCGGCGGGGCGGAAGTCGCCACCGCCGACGTGGCGCTGCTGGTGGTACGGCTGATAGGGAGGAGGGGGGTTGTGGTACGGCGGCGGGGAGTAGGTTTCCGGCGTGGGGCGGAGCGGGAGGGGGGCATAGTGGGGGCCGTCGTGGCGGTGGTGCGGCGGGGGAGGTGGCGGCGGGGGCAGCGGCTGGGGCGGCGGCGGCGGCGGCGGCGGCGGCTGTTGGTGCACGCGCGGGAGGGGGTGGTGGTGGTGGTCGGGAGGGGGGTACTGGATCGGGCGGGAGTCGTACTCGTAGTCATACCTGGACCGCGCGGGGGCAGCGCCGCCGCCGCCGGCCAAGTGGTGGTGGTGGTGGTGGTGGCCGGGGTGCTGCTGGTCTAGGTAGTGGTTGCCGGGGTGCGCGGCGCGGCGGTGGTGCGGATCCATGGCGATTGCCGCCCGACGAAGCGTCGGGGAGCGGAAGCGTCGCGTGAATTTGGCTCGGGACTAGGTGAATTGCGATTGCAATTCGGCGGCGCCGCGGCGGGCGGGGCGCTCTAGGGTTAGATTAGAGGAGGGGGCGGCGCCAATCGCGTGCTGCGTGGGGACTGGGGCGGCGCGCGGATGCTGCTGCTTTGCTTCGCTTCGCGTGCCTTGCCCAGCCGGCAACGGCAGCGTGCTTGATCGGGTCTGCGTCTGCCGGCTGCGGCCTGCGGAGAACCTGGGGGCCGCAGCTGGAACTGGAAGCCCCTGGATGGGACTTGGGAGGCCTGGATTTTGCCGTCTCGGCTGCGAATTCTCTCGCCAGCATTTGGTGCGGTCTGATCGGGAAAGCAGAGCACGATGCGATCTGACGTTTGGGTTAGGCCAGGAGCCACGAGGTGCAGCAGGCGCCGGCCGGCACGGGCACGGGCACGGGCACGAGTGGGTGGGGTGTGCCTGCGAGTTGTGGCCCGGGTAGGCCAACTCCTTTTCGTGGATCATGCCAGCCGACCTTTGTCGGCCTTTCCGTCGGGTCAGCATTATCGAAACGGTAATGCCGGTTGGAGTCTCCGTTCCCATCGTAAGCATTGAACCACACGTAAAAGCTCCGCTCGCAAAGCTTTGCACGTGCCGCTCACTCTCGCCCGTGCACCTCGCCCCGCAAGCGTCGTTCGCTCCTGCCTACACGTTTCGCTCCGCGCGCGCGGCTCGCCGTTGCCCACGCAGATTCGCCCTGCATTGCTGTAGTGGATCGACAGCGCCGAGACGCAGAGCTACGCCACCTTCTTCGTCGTCAAGCTCTTCAGCCGTGTCGGCCCTGTCCTTCCTCACCATATCCCCGAGCCACAGCGCCTAAGTAGGCATGCTGCGGTTGGCTACACGCGGCAGGGCGCCTCTATCCTATTGCCACAACCGCCTTCACCTCGTCGGGCCATCCGATTCACGAAAAACGTGTGTTGCAAACGTATGTTCGAGATGTTTCAGATGTACGTTGGAAGTGTTTCATACAGATGTTGCAAAAGTAGATAAGGATGCTACATATGATGTAATGGTTTTATACAAGTATGTTGCAAGCATCTGTTCCCAATGTTTCATCTGTTTATCTCGATGTTGCATATGTTTCACACGTATGTTGCTGCATTAGCGTATGTTTACAATGGTTTTTCAAGTGTTTTTACAAGTGTTTCACACACATGTTTCAAGTGTTTCATATGTTTTTTTTTATTGTTGCAAGTATTGCATCTGAATGTTTCAAAAGTAGATCAAATATTGCACATGGGATGCACGGGTAATTGCTTCTAATGATATTGCACATGGGATGCACCTTATATACTAACAAGAGCTAAAGATTTTACAGTGAGGCTAATTGCTTCCAGCTTGCCACCAGTACAGCCATACAGGTATCCTCTAGGTTGAATTCTGATTAACTACTTCAGAGAATGCTAATAACTCAAACTAAAGCTAGCTCATAAAAACAACAATTTGCAACCTAGAAATCACTCTGAACCTGTAACACCTGCAAAGAACATCATAAAAATGCTTTTTAGTCCCAACAAACAATAGACATTTATGGTTCTTCCTCGTACAAAATTAAGTTACAGGAAGACCTTGTACAAAAATAAGTTTTAGGCAGCAAGCAGTTGGTTCAATATGCATCAGTTTACATATTACAGACATGCTCAGTTCTCAGGTGCATGGCTCAAGAGATAAACATGTATGTAAAAGAATACACATTGGCGACAAGATTGGTGATGATGCAGAACAATATAGTGTGTGGTCGTCATGGTGCAATGGATGTGGCTGGGAAGAAGACTCTGTCAAGTTAGATTATGGTTTTCCTTTTTGGCATGGTTTTTTTCGTTCTCGTTCTTACTTTCTTTAATAGATAAATAAGGTATGTGATGCACAAGGACGTCTTTTAAAAAAAAAGAAACATCAAGTGTAGGCAAAGAGACAAGAAGCTCTTTGAGGACAACATCTAATCTTCGTTTGCACCACACTGCATTATGACATGATAGTTTTGTTAGACGGGGGAGCTCATGAGCGGCTTAAATCATGCTCTCTCTCTCCTTTAGGAGTTTCCTTGGTACATTTAGAGCTTATAAAATGATAATGATAAAGCTAGAGGCAGATCTCCTAGCAGTTGGTTTGATCAGTTGCTTGATGGTGTTGGAGCAATCTAACTCAAGGATAGCTTGTTGAAGTGCACGACCAATTACAATAAATATGGTACTTGTTGGTAGTCTTTTGTTAGTGTCTAACAATTTAATTGTTTTTTAACCATGTTTCTTGGGACTGGCTAACTTTTTTTCTACTATAACTTGTTTCTTACTGAATTGTTTTATCAAATCACCATAACACAATTTCCAACAAACTTGTTCACCGTAGCTCTGGTATACCATTGTTCCCTAATAAAGGATCTCTGGTTAGCCTAGAGGGGGTTGAATAGACCTTGTTCAAAACAAACTTAAACAAACGTCAAATACTAGTGCGGCACTGCTACACATCTCAGCAACACTGCTGCACCTGCAAACAACTTCGATCCACAATTCAAAATCTATCGATGGAAATTTAGATTGGGAAAAATAATGAGCTTTCTTATGCAATGTAAAGCCTAGATCAATAGTTAGAAGTAGTAGGAGGTAGTCCACCAAGTAGATCGGGACCAAACCCTAGAACTACCATACAAACAAATAGCACAAGTAATAGAACAAGAACACAAGTAACATAAGTATTTATCTCGTGGTTCAACTCGCCACTAAGGCTTGTCTACCTCCACATTGTTAAGGATTGCCACTAAGGTTCGGGCTTTACAACTCTATCTCGTTCTTAAGTCGATGAAGTGAATCCTTAAGATGAGGGGGTTCTTACTAGATGCTTGGGTGATTACAAACTTACCGGAGCAGCCACACACGAGTTGGAAGCTTCCGGGCAACGCCTAGCCAGCTAGGAGCAAGCTCCAAGAGTAACAAACACAATTCGCCAGGTCAAACACGAACCAAGTGCTCTAGGGTTGGAAATCAGTTGGATCCGCTCTCTAATCACTTCCGAAGGCTTAATCTCACATGGATTTGAAGGGAAATCAAGAGAAAGCTTAGGGGAGCTTGGGATCTCCAATGGAGGTGTGAGAGAGAGCTCAAGATGCATTGGTGTCTTTCTGAATGAAGAAGGGGCGAGAGAGCCGTTGGGAGGAAGGGGATGAGGTATAAATACCTCTGTCCCATGGTCACAGCTAAGCCGCGACAGTGCCGTGCCTGCCAAGCAGCACAGGATTGAAAGAAGGTGAACTTGCTGCCTTGGCTGAAGGTATGTGGCTGTTATTAGATGAAAATGTGAGCACTTAGTTGCACATTTAAGTTTCTGCATTGTATCTCCTTTGTAGTACGACTTTTCCTATACTCAAATTTAATATATAAAAAGAAATAGACGCCTTTGAGTTCGTTGCCACGATCATTTTGTAATTGGGGGCTCCACCATTTCATGTAACATCCTCTATTGTGTATTTTCTGCTTGTCAACTCGATAAATCTCATTAGTTCTCTAATTATGTGGTCAGTATCACTAAAACCCATAATTAAAGGCTTGATTGCCCTTACACCTAAACATTTTTAAACCGTTGCCTACACGTCTTTAAATGATACTTGAAGGGTACACATGTAGTTTATGCTATGAACGGTGAATTAAACGGTTTGTCACTTAAATAGTTAAAGCAATAAAAGCTATTTAAACACACCATTTCAACATGATTTAAACAAGTTTAAACATCTAGTTTATGCTACTATCTTGGCAACAGGAACTTAGGAAGCTAACTTTTGGCGGTAAGCATGAGCATTGGGCTCGAGAATATTGGGAAGAAGGAAGAGGATACTAAGGATGTTTTTCCAATCATAGCTTCTCAATATCTCTTCACATTTTGTCTACTCCACTTCTCCAATCCATTGCCACCGATGCACGTAATAACTCTAATGTTTGTTTCAAATTTACTATTGCAATGCAAATTGTTTAAGCCGTTTATGTAACGCTAAACAAAGCTCACCCTTCCTGTCTCGCTGCCTTCTCCTTGGGGGCCGGCCGAGCGGAGCGTGGCCAACGGGAGGAGAAGAGAGAAAGAAGCACACGACAATGGAAGAGAATCTTGACAGGACGAGATGAACTCGCACCTCAGTTTGGAAGGACGACATCCTAGAAAAAAATACTGTATTCTTTTTTAGGGACGGTTTTATCCTACACCTCCCTGAATCAAACACTTTCTACGCCTTCGGACCAAACACACGCATGGAGGAAGGTCAGCGCCCAGCAGGAACATCAAAACGCTCAGTGCAGTTGGGCCTGTACTCGTATTAAGAGGAAGCCCATTGACTCGCGGCCTGCGAAGAGAACCCCACAGTTTTGTTTACCCAGGAGGCCGGGACAGGGCAGCTGGTCCGGATCGGACATTTGGACGCCGCCCGCAAAGAAGCCAGTTGTAGCAGACTGCATCGCTACGCAAGGCCCAATACGAGGCCCAACACCCGCCCGGGGACCTCGAAAAGTCCGTCTCTGTACAGACTAACGGCCAGTCGGCCACACAAAAGCTTCGCCCAAACGAAACGGGGCCCATGACCTATCGTCCGTTGCCAACGGCCACACACACACGCACAAAAAAAAAAAAAAAGCGTCCGGAGTGAGCTGGCAGCCCGTGCCCCGTGCAGCAGACCGCAGCGAAATCTGGATTCCGGTGGTCTGCACTCTGCAGCTCTTCGCTTCCGCACGCGGCTGCGTGGCCTGCTCGATCGTCATCTTGACCAACTGCCTGTCGTTCGTTCCCCGGCTTTTTTCCTCTCTTTTCCAAAAGCGAACTCGCCTAGTCGCCTGCCTTTGCAAGTTGTTTATTTTTTAGCGACGAACGGCTAACCCCACGCACGAATCGCAAGTAGGCTCGGCGCTTACGGCTTACCTAACCTCAGATCTAACAAACCATTCTACGGCCACACACAGCTGCGAGACCCGTGAATATATATTCACCCTGATCGGCAGGCTGTTTCTACGGCTTATAAGCCGGTTGTGGCTGTTTTATTGTGAGAGAAAAATACTGTACCACGGCTGATAAGCTCAACCGAACAGGGTGAGTATTGCATTACCCCGTACGGAGTATTATACAGTACAAAGCTCACGTATAGTAGTTTCCAAAAATACGGAGTACTACTCCTACAACAAACAAGAGAGCCCGGGTACAGTAGTTTCCAATTTTACAGACGTCCATGAACGAATTCCACACTGTATGTCTGTATATTCTAATCGCCGCCGGGGTGCAACCGTGCAGGCAACCGCACCACGGATCCGCTCCGCAGGGCCACTGACGTCACCTCCCGCCTGGGGCCCCGTGCGGGACAAATATCCTAATCCGCATGGCAGGCAGTACTGCACGGGTGGGGGTGCGATCGCCTGTCCCCCCTCGCTGCAGATCATCATCCCGCGTGACAGCGCGATTAGGGCTGTGTCAGCAGGCAGAATCAAATCATGAAAGCACATGAAAACCTGTTAAACCAAACCGCCCGGGCACATCTCACATGCGACGCAAAGATCTCGTCGCGTCCACGGCTGGCGTTAAACAAATCCAGTCCCGTCCCAGGAAGCTGCGAGGAAGCTGCCCGCCGCGTGCGCCAACCGCCTACCTCTGCCCCGGGGCGCGCGCGTCGCGGCGAGGTGTCCCGTGTCCTGGCTGGCTGGCGCAACCGGGGTGGGGTGGGGGTGCCGTAGCGGTAGTTGGCGGGTTGGCCGCTGCAGCCGCAACTCTCGCTCGCGGGTGGAGTAGTACGGGGTACCGGCTCCTGTCGGTGGGGTGGGGGGCCGTTCAATGCCCCGCCAGCCTGGCCGCGCCTCGGGTGTCGCGAATCCTCTCTGACCGCCCCTTGGTGACTCATCAGTCATCATCACCCCACTCCGACTCTCGTCAGTTTTCCTCTCCCTGGCCCGCACGTCAGCCACGGATACCCAGTGTGAACCCTGCTGCTGTTCGCGCAGCTGAAAGCTAGTACTCCTAGGGTCTTTCGGTTGTCTGCAGTCCACAGCGCCGTTGCTTTCAGTTACTGTGAGCAACCGTGGTGTCACGGTCCACGAGTCCACGGCCAAGCAGCGGCGCCGTTCGTGTGGCCGGGCGGCGACGGACGGAGAGAGGACAGACGGGCGGGCGTCCCGGTCGCCGGGGAGATCGGCGCACGTACGTACGTGGCGCAGCGAGGTCACGCCCACGACCGCGAAGCCATAACTGCCTCCCACGAAACCGCGCCGCTTTTCAAAAAAATCAAATAAAATCTGCGCGCCAGCCTGGCCGTGGACCGTCTGGTCCGTCCATATCGCCTGCCCATGCAGAACCCCTCCGTATAGCGCCCAAACTGCCGCCTTGGCGGGATCCGCCCGCCCCGACCCGCCCCGGGACCACCGGTCATAAGCAGCGGCAGGGAAAGGACAGGCCCAGGGTCGGGTAGTACGTACCGGGCGGTACACGACTGTACGGTGGCGCGGTCGGGGCGGGGGCCCCACGTGGGGTGGTGGTCGCGATGAACTGGCGATGCGTGTACCTGCGCATCGCCCCGCAGGGGGGATGGATGGATGGATGATGCACCGTTCCGTGCGGGCGTGGGGCTGTGCGTCTGCGGCTGGGTGGATCCGTGGACCGTGGACGGATGGATAAGCACAGGCAGCGCGCAACGCATCCCTTCCTCCACCCACATCATGCGTCCCGTGTCGGCTCGGCTCTTGTTCCGCACGCACCACGTACGCCACGACTCCACGGCGCGGCTTTCCACCCCCCGGGTAGTTTCCAGTCCACTCCACCACTAGTAGCACTATTACTTCCACGCCTTGTCGCGGTGCGCCACAAAACGACGAAACGGCAAAGCTTGTGATCGATGGTGGTCGCCACGAATTTTATGGCGTCCGAGAGAAACAGCTGGCTCCGTGCGCGCATCGGTAGAGTACTGTGCGCGAGTTGAGTGAGCAACTGGAAAGCGACCCAGGCCTCGTTTAGATTGAAAAAAATTTCAAATCGATGAATAGACTTTCGTCTTATTTGACAAATATTGTCCAATCGTGGACCAACTAGGGTCAAAAGATTCATCTCATGATTTCCAACTAAACTGTGTAATTAGTTATTTTTTTACCTACATTTAATACTCCATACAAGCAGCTAAAAATTGATGTGATGGAGAGAGAGTGAAAAAACTTGAAATTTTGAGAGGAACTAAACAAGGCGCCAGTCGAGGAGGCAGACGCCGTTAGATTACCGGAATTACCGGGCTCGCTGTTTGATTTCACTTCCCCTTCCACACTTGCAATCCCAACCCGTCCGTTGGCCGTTACCCGTCACGACCCCGCAAGTCGCAACGGCACCACCAGCCAGCCGTTTCCCACTCCCCCCACGTCCAAGAGAGAGAGCAGGAGACACGGTTCAAATTTCGAATCCACCGAGGCCAACCGCCCCCCTCCCTCCCAGAACGGCAGAACCACCTCCGGGCCATACTGCCCAAGCCTCACTGATCCGCGGGCCCACGGACGCTCGGCTCCCACATGCCATACAGCTGGAGAAAACGACAAGCGCGGGCGGGTACGGCCGCGTGAGGTGGCTCCGGGGCTCGCGACGCGTGCGTTGGTTTTGGGTGCCAGCTGTATTGCCGGTCAGGTCACCGGCCGCCGCGCCGCTATAAATACCAGCCGCTCCCCCGTCACTATTGCTCCAACCAAACTTCTTCAGCCACCCCTTCCATCTCGTCATCTCCACTACCACCACCGCCTCCACTACCACTGCTCGCCAGACAGAAACCGTAAGGAACCAAACGCCTTTTCGCTCCGCCGCTAAACCAACCAACCACTCGTCCGTCGTCCACGACAAGCCGTCGTGTTTTTGTCTTCTTCATTCATTCATCCGTCGAGGGATCGGACCGGAGATGGGCGCCGAGGTGGAGTGCGACAGGATCAGGGGCCCGTGGAGCCCCGAGGAGGACGACGCGCTGCGGCGGCTCGTGGAGCGGCACGGCGCGCGCAACTGGACGGCGATCGGGCGCGAGATCCCGGGGCGGTCGGGCAAGTCGTGCCGCCTGCGGTGGTGCAACCAGCTCTCGCCGCAGGTGGAGCGCCGCCCCTTCACGCCCGAGGAGGACGCCGCCATCGTCCGCGCCCACGCACGGCTCGGCAACCGCTGGGCCGCCATCGCGCGCCTCCTCCCCGGCCGCACCGACAACGCCGTCAAGAACCACTGGAACTGCTCCCTCAAGCGCAAGCTCGCCGCCGCCGTGTCCGGTCCGGGAGTGGTCTCCGCTGACGCCGCCGCCGACGAGATCGAGGCGGCGCGCCCGAGCAAGCGCGTCAGCCTCTCGCCCGACAGCCCGTCGGGGTCGGGGTCGGGGTCGAGGTCCGACCGTAGCGACCTCAGCCACGGCTCCGGGTCCGGCCAGATTTACCGCCCGGTGGCGCGGTCCGGCGGGTTCGAGCCGGCGGACTGCGCGATGAGCCGTCCGCGGGTGGACGACGACCCGCTCACCTCCCTCAGCCTCTCGCTCCCGGGCACGGACCAGCAGCGGTTCCACCACGACCGCGCCCACAGCCAGTTCCAGGAGCTCCCGGCGTCGCCGCCCTCGCCCTCCCCGCCGGCGGCAGCACCACCCGCGCCCTCGGCGTACCCGTTCAGCCCGGAGTTCATGGCGGCGATGCAGGAGCTGATCCGCACGGAGGTGCAGCGGTACATGGCGAGCGTAGGCGTGCGCGCCGGGTGCGGCGCCGCGGGCGGGGCCGACCTCTGCATGCCGCAGCTGGTGGAGGGCGTCATGCGCGCCGCCGCCGAGCGGGTCGGCCGGATGCAGTAGCCTCGCGCTCGCTTCGATGCTTCTTCCCAAATCATCAAATCAATCTAGGACGAACGCAACTTGTTCAGTTCTTAATAGTAGCAAGTTTCTTTCCTTTTTTTTAATTTTATTTTCTCGACGAACCGCTGTGAAACCGAAACAGCAGTCAGAGTCGGGAACTGAAGAACGGGGGTAGAAAGGTGAAGAAGAGAAATGTAACGCTGGGCTGAAAGCCTGGATGTAAGGCGCTGCCTCTCGTGTACAGGAAAGAAACGAAACGGAACGAAAAGGATCGCGCACAATCTGAGCTCTCGCCATTTCTGCTAAAAAAACTGCCTTGTCGTTCTGCAGTTGTGCTGTGCCGAATCGTTCGAAAGGAAACGTTGCCGTTTGAACGTGTTGATGGGGAGAGCACACGGTTGGAATAATCAATAATGCAGTCAGGCCGCGTTCACTTACTACAGCAACCCAAAATATTTCCTCTTCCACCCATCACATCAAATCTTTAAACGCATGTATGAAATATTAAATGTAGGTAAAAAAACAAACTAATTACATAGTTTGTCTGTAAAGTTCAAGACGAATCTTTTGAGTCTAATTAATCTATGATTGGACAAATTTTACCAAATAACAACGAAAAGTGCTACAGTAACTTTTCACCCCAACTCACCCCATCTAAACACACCCTGAAGTGCAAATCTGTCACCTCCAACTCCAACGAATCCACCAGGGTATGCCAAAAATTTTGCCAAATTTTTCAGATTTCCCGTCACATCGAATCTTTAGACGCATGTATGAAGCATTAAATATAGATAAAAAATAAAAATAATTACACAGTTTAGACGAAATGGACGAGACAAATCTTTTAAACCTAATTAGACCATAATTAGACACTAATTATCAAATAACAACAAAACTGCTACAGTATCATTTCGTTAAAAATTTTGCCAACTAAACGAGGCCCAGATCTCGCAAGTTGATGATCTAGATCGACGCATGTCCGTCCGTCCACCCATGCCATCATAATGCGATCGAACACACACATGGGTCTCGCCCAGCTTTACGCTACCCATCGCTCGCAGCACCAGCGCATTTTGGCGTCGAGTTGCTGCTGTCGCGCGGGCGTGATGACAAATCTTCGCAGAGAGAGAACGGGAAGGAGATGGAAGCCAGGCCACCACTTGCACCGCAACCTCCACCTCGGTTGTGTTTAGATGCAAATTTTTTTGTAAAACGGCATTGTAGTTCTTTTCGTTGTTATTTGGTAAATATTGTCCAATCATAGTCTAATTAGGCTTAAAAGATTCGTCTCGTCCATTTCATCTAAACTATGTAATTAGTTTTATTTTTTATCTATATTTAATGCTTCATGCATGTGTTCAAAGATTCGATGTGACGGAGAATCTGAAAAATTTTGCAAAATTTTCTGAGAATTAACCTCCGCCTCGTCCAAATCCGGCGCTAGGACAATCGTACTTTCATGCGGCGGCATCTTCGTGCTGGTCTCGATTTGACAGCTCTCGCTGGCGATGATAGGAGACGTCGAGATGGATGCGTTGGTGACCGCTCACCGGCAAATGAGCGGGACGACGACGCCGCCTCTGGTTCTGTCGTGCGCGGAAAAGGTCGCGTGGGGCGGAGCCGAAAGAAAGCGGCGGGTTGGGCTGGGTTTCGCTTTGCTTTGCTTGTCGGCAGGTCAGAAATGGACAAGGGAGTTAGGCCTATCGTTAGCTTAGGAACGTGAGGGGGTGAGATTCTGGTTTGCTCGTGTCTTCTCACCTGATGCCTCCACGAGTTTTTTTAAATAAAAAACTACTACCTCCGTCTCATAAAGCTTGAAAATCTCACTTATCCAGGCTAGATTAGTGAGAAGAAAAAATTACGCATGTGCCCTTCTGATATTTTGTCAAGGCATCTGAACTCAACGGCCATCATTGTATCTGGAATGTTCTTGCAGGAGGCTAGAGGCTACGTGGACGAGAGCGAGAGGATCATAGATAGATGGATAGTGCGGTCAAACTGCATGCCGGTTTTTTAATTTGGTGGGTCCCTAGCTGAAAAGCTGACATCAACTACAATTATAAGAATTGTGAGACAAAATTTAAACGGTAGGATTACATTAGTTCTGGGACGGAGGAAGTAGCTGCCTTGCTGCGGAGCGCAGGCTGCTCAAGCAGCCAGTTTAGGCCAAGAAGGATTTGGCCATTCGTCACTGGTGGCAGTAGTGGCAAACCATGTTCTCAGGTTTAGCAGATCCTCTCTTCTTTTCTCAAGAAAGTCTAGCATTAAGAGAGTTCGATGTTTTTTTCTCTTGCTCCGATAGAGATCTCCATTTCCATCCTTTTTAATAGTGACCACCAATATTTTTTTTGGCCACAACTACCCTCAAACAGAGGGAGGGGATGATGAATCTGCCGCAATAGCTCCCTCGTTTCTCAACTACCATATTGGTGATCTGCAAAACCTTTTTAATAGTATCCAAGGCTTTGGTCAGAACAATGAACTGACATGTATCCACTAACCATTGAGCATAAGAAATCTTTATGACAAGAAAATTATTAGGCAGCGGCGGTTTGATTACCGCAAATACATCCAACTTTGGTCACTCGGCAGGTAAACACCAGGACAGCCAACGTAAGACGTTTTGCAAGACATACAACTATAGATGCAATGCAATCTCCGTTTGATCTTTGGCAAGCCCCTTGTACAAGTACAAGAAGCTGCTGCATTCAGAGAACAGGGCCAAGCAGAGTGTAGAACAAGAATAAGAGAGCAGGTATATACAACAAAGTTGACAACAATGTCTGGCCGGATATCAGCGGAGTGATGTCTGGCCGGCGAGATGGAGCAGCGCCTGCTTGTGGTAAGACGCGCGGAGCTTCTTGAACTTCCGCGCAAAGGTCGGCAGGTCCATGTCCTTCTCCAGGAACTCCTGGTGCAACTCCTCTTACTCCTCGTCCAGCTTCGCCATTGATGCCGAGGAAAACAGTTTACAAAACTCAAATTCGTGGAATTAAAGCGTTTTTTTTTTCCTTTTGAACTGGTATTGTCATATCCATTGGGTGGCCACAGTACCCTTCAAGGTGATGAAATCAACATAAATCCAACATGTACATATGTCCTGTGGTACTAGTGTTGTTGTGTGCAAAGCAGAACAAGAGACAAAAAAATATCAAGAAACTCAAAACTTGAAAACATCGTGAAAGTCGACAGCTAGGCAATAAATAAACTGAACATGAATTCTTTTTTTTTAAGGCCTGGTTTAGTTCCTTCCCAAAAGTTTACACCATGTCCCATCGAATGTTTAGACACATGCATGTAGTATTAAATATAGACTTAAAAAATAACTAATTGCACAAATTACGACTACTTTACGAGACGAAGGCTTAGTCCATAATTTGACACTAAAGTGCTACAGTACACACATGTGCTAATGATGTATTAATTAGGCTTAATAAATTCGTCTCGCGGTTACTGACGAATTCTGTAATTTTTTTAATTAGTATCTGAACACCTCATGCGACACCTTCATGTGACACCCGATGTAACATCCCAAAACTTTGCACCCTGGAACTAAACGAGGCCTTAATTGCATATTGTCGAGTCTTTGGAATAATATACAAGTTTCTCAGTCAAGTGAGGAACAGAGCCTCAGTTAAACGCAAAAAGAGAACCTCTTTCTGCACGCATTCTTTATTCATCAAGCATCCATTGTTCTCCAACCTTGGCAGTCATGAACTATGCTTCTCCTACGTCAGCAGAGCAGCCATGAGCTATGCTTCACTACTTCGGCAGCCATGAACTATGTGCCCATCCCATCATTCTTAGTTTCTTCTCCATTCCTGTGCTCAGGTGTAGTTGGTTCATCTTCATACTCGGATCTTTATTAGTGGCTTCAGCAGACTCTGAACTCAGTGTTACCTTCCTCTACTCGTTCATCTGCACATGCTGATTAATACATCTGAATTCATCTTAAAAATATCCACCTCAATTCCTTCCTTCCTAGCGTGCTACATCTTGTCAACCTCCCAAACTCGATTAGTTGCAATCATACCAGATCCTTGGTTTTAGCAAGAGAGCAAGTATATATTCATAAATAGAAATAATGAAAAAAACATAGATGCAATTTGGAGGAGGTCACTGTTATTCTTTAATTTTATATTTCCCCCATAAAAAAACATAGTGCATCACTAGAGGTCCGATTGTGGCAGGTTAACATAGGGTAAACTTTGAATTTTTTGATGTTTTGTCATGAGGCCAAGAGAGATAATTCCCTTTATACCATTGAATCTTATCAAAATCCTTGATTCCTTTCAACCAAAAATGTTCTCTTCCGTTCTATGCCAGCAGTCCAAAATTTCCACCCCCCTGTGTGTCACTGCCGCCGCATCTGATTTAATTCCATGGGATGAAAAACCTGAATTTCATATAAGAGCTCGATGGATTTCATCAGAGCCCCGGTGACAACCTAATCCAACACCCTGAACCCTAATTTATCACAGGATCAACTGGCATGCACGAAAAATTGAGTTTTGGCAAGCTCCAAAACACCCGAGCAAGTTTTTAGATTTCCCGATAGTAAAAAGCAAACTGCGCCTAATGCAGTACCAGATTAAATTTCATCACAAACATGGCATATCCTAGCAGTTTCCACTATACAGATCATCTCATATAACAGCAGCAAAGTTAACAGTGGCAGTACAAACACTCTTAATTGACCCCTTTCTTGCTTCTCAAAACAACTGTAAATTTGCAAATGATTCAGTTCATTCATATACACACTGCAGCAATAGACTCAGTGCACACATGAAGATGGGAACTAGAAGTGTATTGTTTATACACCTGAAGATGAACTGTGCAGATCAGGCAGATCGTGCACCATTCGCTTGCCAGAAGCATCTGAAGACCTTATCCCTGTCGAGGGATAAAACAATAAGTTCACTGCTAAGCAGCACAACGGAAAGCATCTCTGCTATGGATTGCAGAAAGGAATCCAGTCACCTGAGCATGACCTTTTATTTATATCCATGGCTTCCTATTGAAAACTACAGAATATCTTTAGTCAGCTTATATGTTTTGAATTTGAAAGATAGATACTCCCTCCGTTTTTAAATATAAGACGTTTAGGACAACCTCATTAGTTAAAAAAATAAGAGCGTGTTAAGAGTGCATTTCACCATATGACAAACAACTACACACTGTACATGAGGGCATGAGGCTGTATGCAATAAAAAAGGAGTGAAAGTGAAATAGAATTAACTCAAACCATTGGTGATGTCCGCTTCCACTTTTCATTTACTACAATAGGCTAAATTTCTTCAGTAAGATGGTGTGAAGCATTTTTTTGTAATACATTAGTGCCCCAGGATGATCTAGTCTCATGCACTTATAAAATAAAATTGGGCAGCAGTCTAACTAAAGTAAAGAATTATCCCTTGAAAGTGAACTAGAAAGTTCTATTGATTCATTAGAAGTGTAAAAGATAACCAGGCTGAAAAGAAACAGAGGAGCTAACAAATAAACAATTTTTTTTTGGGGGGGGGGGGGGGGGGGGGGGAGGGTGTGGGCGGGGGCAAGATCCTCAGGGTTGACAATAGGTCGATTTACCAGTTGCCATTTCCCTTGTATTATTAATTCTCTGTGTAACTTCAGCCGATGGAAACAGGAAGGAATGATACAAAAATTAGTACAGCTCATTGGGAACTGTATGTTTAGGTTGTCCACGTAGACAAAACAATTGGATGAAAAGAAACCCACCAATCAGTGCAAATCTTCTGTTTTTTAGAGAAGAAAACACACTAATAGCATAAACTAACTCCATCTTTTATTTCCCAACCATGCAGTAGGAAGAAATCTATAACTTCTTATTTTTTTTTCTCGAATACGCAAGAGAGCTACCTACCATTGCATTGAGAAAAAAAACAGACCCGGACAAGAAGCCTCCCCCCACTCCGGCCTGAGCCGTGAGGGTGCTAAGTTGGCCTAGATCACTAAAACAAAAACACAGGGTAGGACTTGACCCACAACACACGAACTATTGACAACAACTAGGTTGTCGCCACCTCCTCCTAACCTAAAGCGCCAAGCTTTCGTGCCCCTGTGAGACACCAAAGATGGTGTTGAGAAAAGAAATGATGAACAATGAAGTTTCAGTGCCTCAGGAGCAATAAATGCCAAACTAAACATCTAGTGGTCATCCAAATATCTTGGGCCTAATTTATAAAGTAAAGGTACAGGCTATATTATTGAAGTGGAGTATTTTGTGTTTATATGCCCTGAGCACTCTAAGCTAAAAAAAACAAAGCACTAAATAATACTCTCTCCATTTGAACTGCAAGATATTTTGAATTTTCTAAATACATAGTTTTTACAACTTTATAGTTTCGAGTTTTTATATTTGAGGTTGTTAAGATGCTCGAGAAAATAATATAAAGTTTCAGCATGAATATGCATATGAAGCTTTATATTATTTTCTTGAGCGTCTTAATGATCTCAAATGTAAAAACTCAAAACTACAAAGTTGTAGATCTCACTGATAGTTACAACTTTGATATAAAAAGTATTTTTATTTGAATCCATACAAAAATATATTATTTTTCTAATGCGACAAGTGCTAATACGCGATCATTTTGGTGCTGAAACTTTATATAATTTTTTTGAGCATCTTATCGTCGTCGAACGAAGAAACTAAAAACTAGAAAGTTGTAGATAAAAACCATCTTCATGTGATGTCATATTGAAGAGTTATGATTTTTTGAAAGTTCAATCTTGTCACGTTACTCCCGGTAGCGCGACAAGACAATACTGTCACGTCAGCGGGAGTGGCGCGACAAGCTTTTTTCCACGTCAGAAACGCCGTCAAATGTGCCGTATCTTGCCGCGCCAACGCATGTGGCGCGACTACGTTATTTGGTCGCGCCAGCGAGACTGGCGCGACCAAAGGAGATATATGATGCAAAATATTTTCTAAGACGGTTAATATTAAAATATTTATTTAAAAATAATTAAAATTTTTTTAAAAAAAATCCTCCATCTGCACTCCGAAGGTGCCCACGCCGGCCACAGCCACCAAGACCTCCACGTACATCCATGGATCCTCCGTCGCCCTGCCACCAAGACTTGAAGCTAGTTCCTAAATCAAAAGGCAAAAATATTATTGGGTGCAAATGGGTATATAAAATTAAAAAGAAAGTAGATGGAACCATTGACAGATACAAAGCTCGGCTAGTTGCAAAGGGGTTCAAGCAAAGATATGGTATTGACTACGAGGACACCTTTAGTCTTGTAGTTAAGGCTGCCACCATTAGACTTGTTCTGTCCATTGCAGTTATAAAAGGATGGTCTCTACGACAACTTGATGTCCAGAATGCCTTTTTGCATGGTGTATTAGAAGAAGTGTACATGTATCAACCACCTGGATACACTGACAAAACTCATCCTTCTTATGTGTGCAAACTAGACAAAGCACTTTATGGTTTAAAACAAGCTCCTAGGGCCTGGTATGCACGCCTTTTGCAATAAATTGGTGAGGCTTGGTTTCATTCCCTCTAAAGCTGACACACAAAGGCGGTCACACATTATTTGTTCTAGTCTATGTTGATGATATTATTGTGGCAAGTTCTTCTTAAACAGCTACAACTGCACTTCTTCAAGACCTGCAACATGAATTTGCTCTTAAGGACCTTAGTGATCTTCACTACTTCTTGGGCATTGAAATCAAGAAAACTCAAGACGGTATAGTAATGTCTCAACAGAAATATGCCTCTGACATTTTAGTCCGAGCAAATATGAAAAATTGCAAATCTGTTGATACACCATTGTCTACCACTGAAAAACTCAGTCTGACAGATGGTGATCCACTTGGTCCTGAAGACTTTACTAAGTATCACAGTATGGTAGGTGCTCTCCAATATCTTATACTCACTCGACCAGATATTTGTTTTGCTGTGAATAAAGTCTGTCAATTCCTTCATGCTCCCACCACTGTTCACGGGAGTGCAGTCAAAAGAATACTACGATATATACAAGGATCTCTGACTATTGGTCTCAAAATCAGAAAATCACCCTCCATGCTGGTCAGTGCCTTTTCAGATGTAGATTGGGCAGGATGTGTGGATGATAGGAGGTCCACAGGCGTTTTTGCTGTGTTTCTAGGCGCAAATTTGATTTCCTGGAGTGCTAGAAAACAACCAACCGTGTCCCGTTCCTCCACTGAAGCAGAATATAAAGCTCTTGCCAACGCCACTGCTGAGATGATATGGGTTCAAAAGCTTCTACAAGAACTTGGTGTGCCTCACTCACCAGTAGCGCGGTTATGGTGTGACAATTTGGGAGCAAAGTATTTATCTGCAAATATGGTATTTCATGCACGGACAAAGCACATAGAAATTGACTTTCACTTTGTTCGAGAACACGTCGCTCAAAAGCTTTTGGATGTACGATTCATCTCCACCAATGACCAACTAGCAGATGGATTTACTAAGCCAATTGCAGCAGCCAAAATTCAACGTTTCAGAACCAATCTCAATCTCTCTAGTGGCTGAGATTGAGGGGGATGTTAGAAGGATTAAATTGGTCATGGTCAGTATGGTTCAGACATGCATGGTCCTAGAAATAGAGTTGTGCGTGGTCATGGTTCAGACATGCACGGTCCTAGAAATAGAGGTGTGCGCGGTCATTGTAATAGGAGTAGAAGTAGGAACTATTATCATGGAGAAACACACATGTAAATCATACCACAATGTAATGCCACGTAGGGGGCTGTTCCCTACCATATAAACATGTACCGAGAGACCATGGAGAGGTCATCTCGTTCTCTCATCCCTTTTCACATAGCTGTGGGCTGGCTTCGGATCCTTCGGCGGACTCCCCAGACCTCAGTGAAGCGCAGAGTTTCATCGACACCATCAAGCTACCGCTTCAGCAGCCACTTATTATGTCACCGCCTAGCCTCTGCATCACCAAGGACCCAAAGGCTGCTGACGATGATGACTTCGTTCCCAAGCACAACGCCCGTTTAGCTACTAAGAGCAAGTTCAGAGCAACGAAGCCAGACACCCACACAAGAAAGGTGCTCTTGAAAAAGCTAAGGCTCGAGGTCGAGACGGCGAAGCCTGATGAGGCATCCTTTGAGGAGCTTCAGCAGACTTTCACCATGCCGCTACCCCCTTGAAGGCGGGAAGCCATGGAGACCCTCTTTTTGGGGAGAGGTCGGCGTCGACGGACGTCGATTACGCCATGTGAGGTGACGGTCGTCGAGTAGGCTAAGCGGCCCCAACACTTTTGTCTTGTTGTATCCTTGGTCGTATATACCTTTGTATGTGTTGTACCTGCTAGGCTTTTGCTCTAGCTGATCGACGAATCCTAGCTACTTATGCACGCTAGCATCTTGCCAGTGGGCATGAAGCAGCCGGAGTTCGTCGATGTTGTAAAACAATTCCTTTCGTCAGAATGAAACATGGGTATACCGTTCGCGAAAAAAAAACCTGGCCTAAGGCGGCGGCGGCGACTGCTTAGCCGGTCGCCACAAGAGACAAACAGACACAGGCACATAGCACACGCGAGGCAGCGAGGGGCACGGTCCGCACGGGAGAACCACGAGTCCACGAGAGAAGGCTGAGTCAAGCCCAATTAGAAATTAAAAAAAATATTATCATTGGTATGAATGCTAGTACAATAGAATTACGTGCTCTTGCCGAATTTAGGGATAAAGTACACTGAAACATAAGAAAGCCCAACAATGTTGTACCTGAGGTAAAATGGTTTTAGGAAAAACACGGGTTAAACATTAGCTTGAAAAATTTGTACAGTAAAATAAATAGTTACTTAGATAGGTTTTTAAAACAATTACTCATAAACTATAGCTTGAACATAATAGTTTTATTTTTCAGAAAGGAAATAGTTTGGTAAAGGTATTGGAAATATCATAGGTTCGAAACCTAAACACTACTAGAGGCGCAAGAATGGCCGACAGTTATTAAACCGCCGGGCATTAGTTTGTACCGTCGGGAAGTGCAATTGCCGAGTGTATACCGTCGGGAATCTCCCGTCGGGCATCCATGGTCGGGCATTCCCACTTTTACCGACTGGTAATCAGTCATTGTATGGCCGACTGTATGTTTCCGACGGTTACCGCTCGGCAACTAGTTGGTAAACACGCCAGAACGCCTTTGGTCGGACATGAATTGCCGAGGGTACCCCGGTCGGGTACTTGTTGCTTGACAGTTTTTTAAAACCCATCGGGAAACATATCCGGTCGGGGATTTGTTGCATGACGATTTTTTTTAAAACCCATCGGGAAATATATCCGGTTAGGGATTTGTTGCATGACGGTTTTTAACCCATCGGGAAACATATTAGCAATGGTGTTTATTAACCGTCGAGAATTAAACACTCTCGGTAGAATATATATGTGAAGGTTTTGGTTTCCCATCGGCTAAAACTATTAAACCATCGGCAATATAGAGATGCATCATCTGATATTGCTTGGGATATTTTTTATAGCCATAAATAATTAATATGTAACCACGAAGATCAATTACAGATGTTAAACATTCATAATATAATTCATGGCATTTCATAACCAGCTCTTCAATATTGCAAACTACATTGAAAGTTTGAGCCCAATGATCACCAAACAAAGGTACGACCTAGACATCTGAAAGTTTCTAAGAACATTCTTCAACATAGCATAAATTAATGTTCAGATTAAAATACTTGACTAAGATGCTGCTGTTCACAAGGCATAACAAAACTACTTAAAAGTGCCACACACTTCATATGTTGCATATAATCTCTTCTCATCACTAGGCGCCATCACCATCATAACCATTGTTCCCATAATATTGGCCATCATCTTGGGAGTGGTATCCTTCATCATCATAATCATAGGTGTCATCTTTTTTTTTCGTCACCACTATAGTCTGCTCCAGCAATGTTATCCTACAGAAGTTATAAAATTATTTTTATAAGCATATGAACTAGCTTAAATATATATAAGATAGATTTTGCAATACTTTTAGGTATGGCATGAATATATTTGGAACACACTTAATACTTACATGTTCAGATGCACGAGGAACAATTTTCTCATGCTCTCTAGAGAATGCAACCTCAAATTCAGAAGTAGGCTGCATGTCATGCATATGTTAGTTTATACTTTGAAGGTCAGTTCATTTTAATAATTTGTGCTCTGTGAAGTAGCAGTTAAACTTACCAAGTTATTTGCAGTTTTCTGAGCTAAGGCATCAAAGTCCATTCCTTGTTTAGCAGCAAGTGCCTGTTAAAACATCATGGTTAGCAATAGGTATTTATTTGTACGCATATATTTATTCCAACAATAGTTACCCGCACAACATGTTCAAGACTGCTATATTCTTTTCGCAGCTGCAGATTTTCTCTTTGAAGTCGCTTCTCTTTAGCAGAAACAAATGGTTGTGCACTTTTTTTCTTGTCTTGATTGCTTCCTTCTCAGCAACACTAACTGCACCATCACCAATTCCTAGCTTACCGTGCGGCATTCTACCTGCACACTCATAAATGACACTTGCATCTAATTCTGGATGCTCAATTTTTCAATTAACGCCATACTTTTTTTCCATTCCATCTTCATATTGTGCCTTTTCCAAAAAAATAGAAAAGCTGAGGATCAGTTACAAGACAACTACAAGAGGTATCAGCTAAATAATCCAACGCTTACCCATTTATCTGCAGCATTTTGGTTGCACAACCTGCCATCATTTGTCCTTGGATTCAATTCATGATTACACAGCCAAGTGCCACCAATTCCAGGGTCAACACCAGTTTTTAGTGCCTACAATTAAAGTGTAAGTATGCTTTGACATGTATGGTACATTGTACATAAGTACTCTATGAAGTCACAACTTTCTGGTTTGGGTTCTTACCAGCCATTGGCGTGTTGCCGGTAAGCTTCTTGAGCCATTGCGATGGTATACATTATTATCTCCAGCTAGGCGATTTTGCTTTGCCTTTACTGATGACTTTCTAAATTTTGATGTACTCCAGTGCTCACATAGCAAAGCCCAACCTTCATTGGTTGTAAAGTCTATTGGTTTAGCAGATATAATTGCTTCTTTTGTTGGCCAACGATTTCCATATTCGTCCACATCTTCAAGGGGCACATTACCATCCTTATATAGCTTCTTTGTGACAGCCCGTTTCTCTTCACTTAACATCTTAGGCACCATGTTCTTAAATTTTAACTCCAAAACGCATCTGCCTCAACTCTATCTTCTGGAAGACACTTGAAACGCCACTAGCCAATCATATTATTTATAGTAAGTTATAGTTGAGATAACTTATACACAATAGCAATGCTAGTTAGTAAGCTATAGTTATTGTGCACATGTAACACATACCCAGAACTCTTCCAATACTTTCTTATCAGTTGATACCCCAGTTATGGTAGTCTTCTTGAAATCTTCCCATGTTAGCACTGGCTTCATCCCATTTGGTGTATCAACAAAGTTAGGATACATCTCATGAACTAGAGCACCAATTACTGTGGGGGGTTTGCGAGAACTTTGATAAGGATGCACTTCCCAGTGCCTGATAATTTTACATTAAAACAAACGACATCATCATATAGGGATAAAAGATATATAATACATAAATGAAATGTTAAAGAAACAAAACATCTGGAAAGTTAAAAAATACAACATTCTTTATTTAGTCTTTGCAAACTCTTTAAATAAATATGCTGGTGCATCCAACTATCTATAAGCAGGCTACTGCACTAATGACATGACATTTTGTTCTCCATCATGGACAAACTGTACTTGCTAAAATTTAATCTAAACAATGAGTACTTGATTAAATTGCCATTACACCAGCACTTAGAAAAAAAATAGGACATGCTTCACACGGAACATGAAATATTTCTGGAAGTCTTTTACTTACTCTCCAACAGCCTTGATCATGGGTCTTTCACTTTCTGAAAGTCTTTTACCTCTATCGGTCCGTGATCGAGTTTTTTTCTCTCAATAGCTTGCTGACTTGCTGAAGCCAATCCATTATTTTCTCTTGCAGCAGTTGATGTGGAACCCACTGACCTTGACGATGACACAGGTTTGTGCTTCAAGCGGCCACTCATCCTGCTTCATACATGGCAATTAGTATGTTGCATAAAATGTTTATTAAACAGAATGAGGTGGCACCAAAAAAATTAGGGGATACACAAGTAAAATAAGTGAACTAAATCATCAGTCAAACAAGGATGCACCATATTTCAGATTGGGAAGACATATTTCTAGTTCGACATGAAAGCAAAATAATAATATACTAATGTACATATTAGAAATAAGGATTCAATAATCATCATAATCAAATTCTAAGGAATCATCCGTGGTTTCCTCATCCTCGTCAATGTCTTCCTGGTCGCTATTTTCTTCAACTATTTGTTGCTCTTCGTCACTACTACTACCATGATAAGAAATGTCATCATCCAATGGATCCTCAGTGCTGCTTTGCTTTTCTATAGTTTCAATATCTTGGGGATCAAGGACATCATCCGAGGCCTCTGAAGACACAGGTACGTCATCGACCAAGCCATCAAAATCAATGGAGAAGCTTCCCTGCAGCTCATCTTCTTGGAAAAATACATCTGTAATAGGTGGCTCATGTGCATCATCTCTGTCAAGGTTGGTCAAGGTCCTTGGTTGAATCTTGTAAACAACACACCAATCACGTAAATCACGCCTTAAAGTTTTTTTTAGGGTTTTGTGGTTTCCCTACACTTTTTCAAAAATAATTTGCAAAGAGGTTTCCATAGATCTCAGGTTTTTAACACAAGGGAAATTTGTTTTCGCAAGGAACAATACAAGGGAGACAACACCTTTTATTTTGATTAAAACTAAAACATGTTTAACAAAAACTTGGAGGTTCTAAATCGAAGACCTTGCTTGAAAGGGTTTATTTAGATAAAAGCAAAACATTTGTAAGAATATAAGGTTAAAATTTGCAAGATGTTGGTTTGGATTTGAAAATATAAAGGCTATTTCTTTAATACCGAATTCGAATGAAATAGAAATAGGTTTGAGCACCACTTCCTTTAGATTTTAAATCAAAATATTTCAAAAAGGATCACTAGTATAGAAAACATTTTTAGAGACAGTCAAAAGTGATCTTCAGAGACGGTTTCAAAAAAAGGTCAGGTTTTAGCTATGAATCTGTCTAAGATTATAGTTAGAACGATATTCTTTTTTAGGCTGAGGGCGTAGTATGTAAGATCATCTCCGAGAGTTGCCAAAACCATTGAATTTTTCAAGTGGCCAAAAAAGTATTGGAAAATATCAAAAACTTGGTTCCACATGAAACTTCTTGACGACGGCTGGTTTTCTTGCTCGGGAGATCGTGCGTGCTGGCGCATCTGCGTCGCGGCCGCCCTTCTTCCACGCCGCGGTCGCCCCCAGCACAGGCTAGCCGGCCGCCAGACAGCCACGGTCTTGTGTGTGACGATCGACAAAGGGCCTCTCTGCCACTCCGTGCCATCATGTATGTGATCCACTTATAATCTGGACGGCACAGTTGATCAGCTTCTCAGGCAGCCATCACCCCACCAGTCAACCACCACCAAGGCCACGAGACACAGGAGGATGAGTTGGACGGTAGAGAAGCAGAGCAGAGCGGCAGCGGCCATGCGGGGTGGCTGCTACGTGGGCAAGGCCACCAAGATCTTCCTCACCCTCCTCACCATCCTCGCCGACTCGCCATCATCGGTGTTGTCACAACTATGTGCTGCAACACATGTTATCCAACATCTCATGTTACATCAAGATTCGTGAAACACATTCATCCACCAATGAAGTGAGGAGAGAGAAGGAAGTGGGCAACACAGATGGACACATGTCACACAGTGATTGGTTTGGTGTTGCAACACATAGTTGTGAGGATGAATTGCCGGTTGATTGGAAATGTATTTTTTTAATCTTGCCAGAAAAAATCATGGAATTTTTTTTTCTCGAATACGCAAAAGATTTGCGTATCATTGTATTAAGTAGAATAGTTTAAGCAAACGTACAACGCGTGTCTATTGAGCACCGAAGGAGGTCGACCTAACACAGCCGTAACCATAGTTCGGCTAGGCGCCGACTAGGCGCGCCTAATCGGTAGTCGATGGGCTGCCGCGTAGCCTAGGGGGTTGGGCGGAGTCTAGGCGGGCGCATCGCCTAGGCGGCACTCAGCGGCGCCTCGGCGGCGATTCTGCGGCGCGCAGGCGCCCAAGGCGGGCGCGTAGACGCTCGTAGACGCTGCTCGGACCGCGCTCCCGCTCGTCCTCCTCCGCGGCTCCGCCTGCGACGCGCGCCAGAGGGGAAGTTCAGCTGCCGGCCTCGCTCCTCCCCGCCGGCCCTGCTCCCCGCCGGACCTGCTCCCCGACGACGCACCCCTCCCCGCCGGACCTGCTCCCCGATGGCACACCCCTCCCCGCCGGCCCTGCTCCCCGACGGCCTCGCTCCTCCCCGCCGGCACTGCTCCCCGACGGCGCACCCCTCCCCGCTGGCCACCCCACTCCCCAAGGTGAGTTCCCTCCACCGCCGGCTGCTCCCCTCCCTGCTCATCCCCCTCCACCGCTAGCAGCTCCCCTCGGGCCTCCCCTGTTGATGTTCCGCCCTGGTTGCTGCTCTCCCCTCCCTGCTCTCCCTCTCTGCTCATCTATTTTCCCCTGCTCTTAATTTACCTATATTGGCAAAACGCCTAGAAAAACGCCTAGGACCGCCTAGGCGCGATTACTCCCGCCTAGGCGCTAGGCAGTGGGTCACCGCCTAGAATCCGACTAGCGCCTAGCCGAACTTTGGCCGTAACTAGGTCATCCTAACAACAGACCTCTTGTTTTGATATTACATAAAAGGAAACAACCAATACCGACGCAGCGGTGCGACCTAGGAGGTGGCCTTGCGTCTTTGCAGCTGCCTAGACGAGCCCTTTCCAATGGCCGGGAAGAGTGCGTCCAGCGCTTCGGCGTTGGACGCAGTCAGGTTGCCGTCGAAGAGCTTGTCGAAGGTCTCTAGCTCCGACGCGGATAACACTAATAGATCTTTGGTGTAGCTCATACGCTGCATGATCAGCACCTCGCCCTCACTTGGAAGCAGGTACTTGGGAGATGCTTTAAGCCACCAACCGCCAGCTCCGCCATGGCTGCACCCGCTTGGCACGAGGCTGCTTGCGAGGCTCACAAATCAGTGGAGAGTCCTTCTTACGCGTCACTTTGTTGATGAAGCTGTCGAGATGGCGTTTGACGGAGTCGTCGTTGTCCACAGTCTGGATTGAGAGAGTGTTTTGGGAACTCTCGAAGATGCTCTGATAACTTGGAATTTTTTTTTAACCCAGAACATTACAAAAGATGGCATGAAAACCTGGTGTGGATACGGGGGTGTTTAGTTTCCACCTAAAAACTTTACACCCTATCCGATCGCATGTTTGGAGGCACGTATAGAGCATTAAATATAGATAAAAAATAATTAATTGCACAATTTATATGTATTTTACGAGACGAATCTTTTAAATCTAATTAGTTTATAATTAGATACTAATTACTATAGTTACACATTTGGTACTACTGTACCCAAAACTTTAGGGCCTCTCGACTAAACACGCCCTAGGTACGCAAGCAGCGGTTACGATACGACATACGAACGCCTGGGTCAAAGCCGCGGTCACACGAGGATTTCGTTTTTTCAACGTGCAATGGTCGATGTGTGGCGTCACTGCCGTGCTGCGCCGGCTCGTCGACTACTCAGTTCTCTGACCCGTTCCCGGACCGTTGGGTCTGAACATTGTTCATTGTTGAGCAGGGAGTCCAACATCCTAGAGTGCCACAAGTCCTGACTGACGTGACGACGCATTGTGGAATGTGGAGTTCCGTCTGGTGTTTCATTTCAAATCCGTACGCCACGATATAGACAGACGCTACTCCCTCCATCCCAACCTGATCGGATATTACGATACAATTTTTTTCTCAAAATAGATGAACAAATGGCACACGATTCCATGTTCGAGCACAATACACTTGCCAGACTAAACCAAATTAAAAAGCAAAAAGAAAACCAACTGCAGGCTATTGTCTACTGGTACTCTTTCTCCACTTCCATCTTCATGCACAGTCACACCAAGGCTCCCCCGTCCACACACTTATAGGAGTAGCATGGTCATTTTCCCTTACATCTTGGTTTTTTAGGCCTGTTCGTAGAATGCTAGCTTATTTGGGACGGAGAACGTACACAGTAGTACTTGTGTCATTAGGTTGCATGTAGCACGTACACAGGAGTACTCTCCCCGTTGAAAAAATATAATTGTTGTTTTTTAAAAGTTAGATAATTTTGAGATTGATCAAATCTAAACAAAAGGTACTAATATTTATACATAAATAGGTATTATTAGATTAATTATGAAAATATTTTATAGTAAAAGAATTTGACTGATTCTAAATCTATAATTGCATTTTTTTTGACATACTCCCTCCATCCCAAAATAGATTATCTTATAGGATTCAAATTTTGTCCTAAAATGCTTGACTCTCTCATTTTTCAATGTAACTATCTTTTTTCACCATACATCTCCTCTATTCTTAGGGGGTATTTTAGTCTTTTGCCTTCTACATTGGTCTGTGTGAGAGATCTTAAAACACATCGTGTAATACGGGATGGAGAAAATAGAGAGAATTATTCATTTTTTAAAAAAAAGTGTATAATGTGATGTTTGAGAATCTATGCAAATAGGACCTTTAAAAAACAACAAAAATATATATGTATGCAAATATACAAATTAAGCTCAAGTATGCACCTGAAACGAGGCACGTATACGAAGAGACCAGTTTCATGCACTACTAGTTGCTACCTATATACTCCTACAACTTTTACCAGCTATTACAAGCACTACGCAAACCTTAGTAATAATTTGCATATAAAGAACAAAAGAAACCCGTCGAATTAATTACTAGTCCAGCGTAGTCCTGTCCAGCATGCATGCAAGAGCCGATGATCGACATGATTTATTGACCTCTGATCTCTCTCTGAAACCAGCACAGTGATCATCCGGCCGCGGCATGTTGTCACTCCCGGCGGCGTACGGCACGGCGCCGCCTAGTGGCCAGCGCCGGGGCTCGGGCCGGAGTCCTTGATCCCGCCGAGCATGTCGACGTTCATCAACCTGTGGCCTGCAGCGCCGCCGTCTTGCTCCGCCGCGGTCCCGACCACCACCGTCTGGATGATGTAATCCACCGGCGGCGACTCCACCGTATGCTGCGCACCATCCCCCTCTGACGACGACGACGACACCTTCAGCGGCCTGCTGGCATTCGCGACGGTCGCCGCGAGCAACAGGCACGTCGCGAGGAGCAGGCCGACGACGACGGCCGGCGCTCGCGACCTGATGTTGAGCTTGGTGACCGCCATTCTTGCCGTTGACGGATCGATCAGACGAGGAACGCTAGCTATGCTCTCTGAGTCTCAGTCGTCGTCTCTGTGCGCTGCACGCACTTTGACACTGCTAGCACACTTTGACGTGCGTGTTTTTGTTGCCAGTGCAGTGCAGACGACGACGACTGTGGCTGGTTTGCTGCACCCGAGCCGTGGCGTTCCGGGGTTTATAAAGCCAGCAGCGCCACAGCCCCGGCCGTAGCGTAGGTTTGCCTGGTCGTTGGTCTCCTGGCAGGCATTGACCGAACGGCAGCAGCAGGCCAGGAGCCCGGCCGGGCCGGTGATCTGGTGACCGACAGAGGAGGGCGCTAGGAAGCGTCGTGGAAACGTCGTACGAGGTCGCCGTGCACGCACAAGCTCTTCTTCTTCCGGCCAGGTGCGCCGCGCGGTTGGAAGTTGGGGCGTGGAAGTTAGAACCGTGATCCAGAAATTCCTGCGGTCCTGAGTGTGGACTTTGAAAATGGAGCCGGCCGGGGCGTGGGCCGACGCCGACGTGCCATGGAAAGAGGTCGACCGTCGACGACGACGATTCGACGAATGAGACCATAGCACCACTCTCGCTCAGTTTGGTTAGTGGCGTGGCCTGCTGGGCCTCCGGCCTGCCTGCACGTACTTGTGCAAATTCCGGGTGAAAATCTGAAGATTGGCTACAGGGGAGAGATCGCTACGTAGAGAGGTAGTAGGCTGGACGGATGCAGAGGACGATGCCTCAGCATTCCATTTATCAAAGAAAAAGACATCTACACGGCCGACACCCGGTTGTTGGTCTCTTCCTCCTCCGTAGCAAAACCCCGGCGCTTGAATGTTACTCCCTTCATACTGAATCATATGACGTTTTGACATTTCTAGATTCATTCTTTTTACTGCGTATTTAGACATGGTGTATAAACCAAACGTCATAGTATAATTTGGAACGGTGGGAGTATTTAATGAGTATTTAATTAGGAGCTCCGTCTCCAACACATGAATCAGACACGGACGACCATGTGGCAAAGTGCATGTATGATACATTTTGTGACGGAAATGATGATGCTATTGCTAGTCCAGAAAGGCCGATCCATACATTTTAAATTCTTTAGAGGTTTGTTTGCCGGTATTTACCTCAATCCACGTGTATGAAGACAAAAAATTGTTAATTTCACATCCCAATCCAACCTAATATATTTGGATTAACAAAACCTTTTTGGGGTTGGGGAGTCCCCAAAAGAGTTTGTTATTCACGTGATCTTCGTGGGCTCAGAATGAAGGGCTGCTCAATCTCGGTGCAATTGTAATGTTAAATTGATGCATGCACCAGGAAGTACACTACGGCGTCTAATGTGTTTGGGTCAAGCTAGCCGGCTTTCCCGCTAACTGCAAGACCTTTCAGCATTTGCCATATACTGATGGGAACATCTACGGCTGTGGATAAAAGGATCGATGAACACTCGACACTTGGCTAGCTAGCTAGTGTCAATAATGAGATCATTGGAATTAGCTTGCATGCGTGCATATTGTAAATGCACTTGGCCGGAGACTTGACAGGGTTTCCCACTCATCAGGTGGTCGGCACGCAGATCAATTAAGCAGGCTGCACACGTTGTTGTGTCATCCGCACTCACTTGCTTGATCAGTGATTTTTGGTAGTGGAGGAGGCGGTAGCATCGCTTGACACGCTACGCAAATTAGCCATGCATGGAACATCGTTGTCTAAGCTCCGTGCCTCTCAAGAGATATACCAGTGTTGGATGATTCAATGGATCATCACTATGCTGATTTTCTGCGGATGATAGTAACATCGCAAACTACAGCATGTATCAATGTATGAAACATTATTAACATTTAAAAAAAATAGAATATATCACGGTGCATCTCATGAATAATGTAACGATATTTTCTAATATACCTCATAAGTACTATGAGAACAATCTTATATTATTATATTATTGTAGAAAATATGGTTCAAGTAAATATCACCATAAGATGATGGATACAAGAAAAAAATGATATGAGATATAGTACACAAAAAGCATGGGATAAAATAAAAATAAATAACAAAAAAATAATAGAAAATGAAATTGATAAAAAAAATAAAGTAAAATATCGAGGAAAGGTAAAAAAGGAAAAAAAATGACAAATTAAACTTGAGCAATTTTTTCTATAAGAATATGAACACACTATGGGAGCAATCCAAAACACAATTTGAAACATAGATCTCATAGATTAACATAAAAATAAATAGGAAAACAAAAGAGTAAAGTTGTTTGCAAGAAAAATATCGGAATAAATCATAACACTCCAACGAACATCGTAGGACATATCAATCAAGAGAATAAAAATCCTACCCAGATGTAAACTTAAAAAGATACAAAATTAATCAAAACAACAAGATTAATATAAAATAGAATCAAAAAATGAAAAGCAAAGTACAAGAAATAAAAAAAGAATAATATTATAGCTCTAGAAAAATAACATTCAAGGCCAAACATTCTAGTTCAACAAAATAATATTCTATGTTGAGAAGAATAGTATTCCAGTGCAAAGTAGAAAAAAGGGAAAAGAAAGAAAAATAAATGGAAGGAAAGAAAAACAAAAAGAAAAAAAATCATGAAATTTGTTTACAATTAAAAAGAAACAAAAACATGAACAAAACCAAGAACAGAAATGATCAACAAACCCCCAACAAACATACTTTGTTGGACTCAAACATATATATGATATGTGGGTTGAACCGAAATGCATGGACCAACATAGAGCAACCAGGCTAGTACAATATGAAGAAAATTTGGCCCAACAATAGCCCACTATTAAAATACAGCAAAGCACATGTGTATGGTGCGAAGGAAATTCGGCCCAACAACATCCCAATACAAGAAAAACATGGAGTTATTGGAGGTGATCGGAGTGTTGCTACCATTCGATTGGTCGATTAGCGATGATTCATGAGACTTCTAGGGGATTCACTCATTCCATGTTGTTTTCCTCTCAAGTGAGAGGATGGGCTCGTTCATGCACTTTTTTAGGGAATCATGCATTTCGTTTAGGAAAAAGGATCTCGTTTCATATAGTACTTTTTAGGCATGCACAAAAGATAATGTTTTAATTTTAAAAATGAGAGAATAATAGCCTGGTAAACTTTCATAAATGTATATGGATCTAGTTCTAACTGAAGGATTTACAAATTTTGTCAGGGTTGCCCTTCCAACCTAGCAAAACTAATTAACACAGATAAGTACTAGTAGCCATTTTAGCTCAGTTGAGCTCTAGTTTCTCTAGCTAAGGAGCTTTTCTGGTAGAGTTGAAACCCTTTAGAAAAATATTTGCCAAAATATGGATAATTTTGGGAGCATTGCATTGTTATTTTAGAGGGTTTAGCCCGAGAATCCACTTTTGTTTCCCCTCTTGCCCTAGTGTAAGTCATATTGTGGCTTTTGTGGGGCTTTTTACTTTTACTCATTTGACATGGCTTGACCAAAAGTCGGTGGAGAAGCTAGTGCAAAAGCCCTACCAAATAGACCCTTCCTTGAAAAGAACTTGATGGAAAAAATGATACTCCATGCAGCACTCAAAAGTAATAATGGTATGGGCCTGCAAATATCTTTTTCATTATGATAAGCCATCCTATGGTCCTTGAATGCTAGAAGAAAACAACCATCACCAAATAAATAAATAAGAAATAAGGCATGTGGGCTGAAATTTACATTAAAAAGCAGTCATTCTTCTAAAATAACGAACACAAAGAATGCAATATTTGCAAGCTAATAGTCGTCATCATATCATATCATTATCTTTAGGGAGGTGACAGATAAATTCCACAAACAACACATATACAAATTCTGATATTTTAGATCAGTTGTAGCACGTACTGAAAAAGAAGGTATTTCTATTTTCCATCTTCCTTTCAGTTGTCTAGCAAAACTAGACAACAGGAATCACACAAAATAAATTATTTATTTTTTTGGCAAACCAAACCCAGCAACTGCACAAATTATATATAACAGTTTGAATCCATAGTTACCACAAGAAAACATTTTCTATGGAAACATTTCATGTTCTATGCAACGTCTTAATATAAACCCCAACAAAAAGAAACTACTCTATTTGAAGGCAGCCTCTAAAGAGGTTCTTTTTTTAGAAATGGAATGCTCATGATACCGGCCTCATCAAACACACACTTAAATTTAAAATGACTATGCAGAGCTTTTGTACATTAAATATATGCATATTAATTTGACTGAGTGGAGGTCAAAACTTACTTGGACTTTTTTTCAAACAAAAAAGGTATGATGTTCCTTTTACAAAAGTGCAGAGAGGGAGTAACATGTTGTTCCAACTAATTAATTTATCTCTCCTTATTACCCATATTGGCGTCGATGTAGCTCTTGATGAAATAATAAAGGGAAAACAAAGAAGATAGATCATTGTATGTCACTGCATGCCAGCACAGAGACGACATCCTCCTCCCAAAAGAGTACCTAGTGGCATATAAAGGAGACTAAGCTAATAACACTCCACTAAATATAAATCCAAAATAAATATAAACTCATAGTAAGGCAAAGATTAACAACGATAAACTTTATTCTTATTCTAGCAACATTGATAATGCATCAATCTTGGTTAGTTCAACAGATACAACAGTGGGGCGGGTGGGGCTCAAGCCCCTCTACTGCTGCTGTGTCCACGGAGCCCCCCTGAGCCTCCCCTAGAAGTTTAAGCCATGGAAGCTTTGCTGGTCTAGCTCTCTATTCAATCCAGCCCCCCCTAAACATTTTCCTAGATCCGTCACTGGTTAGTTGGTTTAATTCTTTTTAAAACAGGGAGCACATGAAGCTAAATCTGTGACAATTTTTGTGACAATTTTTGATCTGTGACAATTTTTGTGATAGTTACAATTGTCATAGATCACAAATTGTCACAAATTTAGCTTGTAATTGTCACAGAAGGTCTTTAATGACAGGGATTCTATGACAAGAGATAAATGTCAAATTGTCATAGAAGGCCTCATCTCTTGTAGAGGCGACACTTCCATTAATAATGTATCTCAGCTGGCCGAGGCAATTCTTTTTTACTTGAATCAAGGGACATTCAGCTAGTATAGCAAAGGTGAAATTTTAGATCATGCGTTCCATGCATATATATATTTCTATTAGTTCACCACAAAATTGTAATATAGGTTTCGTTTAACATGGAAATCATATAGATAATACCTCTTCAAGACAATGCCAGCATGTGTACAAAACGTAATGAATCTGCGCTGGTATGAACTAGAAATTTGATGAACACAGATTCAACACTACTCCCTCCATTCCAAAATCAAATTATAAAGTAATTTGATGTGCACATGATGGTATTTTTCCTATAAACTTGGTCAAAGTAAAAGACGTTAACACAACTTAAAACAACTACTCCCTCCGTCCTCCAATATAATGCATTCTGACTATTTTCAGACAAAATAGGGGCTATTTTCCTATAAACTTGGTATTTTTCCTATATATTTAATTGCATGGAGTACTAATGAAACCATGGATATGGGAAATTCCACACCGAAAGACCTTCAAAGTAAAAACTAAACCAAAAAATATCCTATCTTGAATTTTTTTGACAACTGTATCGATCATATTTGTGGATATAGGTTAGAAGAAAGAAGAAGCAACAAACCGTATACTATATCTGTGCACACTTATACCAAATGCTAATATCAAAATTAATGAAGAACAGTGGCTAAGAATCTCGAAGAGATTTGTGGCATTAAACCATTAACCTTGATTATGTGTATCTCTGTTCAGTGTCAATTTATTCATAAAGTCAATTAACCACTTGCCATAGAATATGATTATATAGAGCGGAGTTTACAGTTACAATTAATTGTCTACAGAAATAGATACTGGCTTTGATGAAAACTGATGCCAACGACATAGATGGAGTGATGCTGACCTGCGTGCCATGATTGAATCACCCTTATTATTAGGGCAGTGAAAGGAAGAGAGGCAAATAGGAGGAAGAGATATTGGCGCGGCTCAATCAGATACTGATTTTACAGCTGTTGTAAAACCTATCATCGGATTGAACCTCACCAATATCGCTCTTTCCATTGATCAAACATATATGCATGCAGATCATGCATGGATGCAGGAGCTCTCGTCTGGTTGCAGCTAGAGCCTTGCTGGCATATAGGAGTAGGTTTATTTCCACCCTCTCATCACCTACAACTTTGACATGAGAGAATCCTGAAATTAAGAGTAGATCAAACTCAGCAGACAGTAGATCATATTTGATGCATGCATGTAACAAGAAAGATATTTACATACCAGATCACGATCATCCGATCCCGCCCTTCATCGATCGGATCGAAGCGAATGCATCTAGAAACCACACGGCGGCTAGTGGGGGAAACAACAAAAGAAAACTTCGAAAGTCTCTGAATATTGCTAGGGTTATTTGGAAGCATATCATGAAACTCCTTTGCAAATGGTGATCTGCAGATCACCTGATATTGCTGCTATTGAGAGACTAGCCATGCAGGAGCTTAGACGCAGGCCAGCCAGAAGGCCAAGAACACAGTGATGAAGTGATTTTATGGCGAAACAGAAGAATGAAGATGGAGAAAAGGTCGGGCATAAACTGGACGGGACCTAGCTAGCATGCGATGGGTTTTTATGCTCAGCCTCCGTGAGGGAGGGTAGTGAGCAGAATGATGAGCAAGGGCAGATGAAAAGATATACTCCTATACTCCGTATGTAGTACAAGTCTCTCTCTCTCTCTCTCTCATTACAAGTTGCATGCATGCATGGTCGGCATAGAAGTGTTATAGTGGGGTAGGTCGAGCGTTTTGCGGATGAATATGACGACTCGTGCTCCTTCAGTTAGTAACTGCAACAATTATCAGAAATTTGGGCAGATGTTTTGGTACACCGATTGAATAACAATATTGATAAATATTGATTTGTCACACAAAACTGCAACCACAAAGTTTTTCTTTTGCTGCATTATTATTCTGCACAGATCGATCGAAATGGTTGTTATTGTTGGATACATAGAATAGAATGTATTTCAGAGAGAGATACAGACAGAAGGAAGAGGAGGAAAACGACGAGGATCGGAAGGCGGAGGAGACCTAGTTGAGCTGGGCAGCATCGGGAGCAGGAGCGCAGAATGTGTGTGCCTAGAAAGAAGCCTGGGAGGCCCGTACAAAAGGCTCGGAGTTTCTTAATCGGGAGCACCTTGCACGTAAATCTGTCTGCAATCTGAAGGCCAGTTTCTTAATCCCGCCGGTCCGCTCCCCTTTTCTTAATTATTAACCATCCGACGACGCCGGGCGCCCGGCCTCTCTTTCTCTCTGCGTGCGTGCGTGAGAACAACGAAAGAAAGGCGGCCGGGCAGCAGAAGCAGGCCAGCAGCTGGCGGGCAATCAGAACACCGGCTACAAAGCGGGGACAGCGGCGCCAAAGCGGCTCTGCCGTGACACCGGCGCAGGGGACACGCCCAGCATAGGGTTGCTCTACCTGATCTCGTCTTTCCCTATCACATCATAATACTGGTTTTCTTTTTCGCATCCCTTCGTCGTCTCTTCCTTCCTCTATTCTCCTTCCTTCCTTCCTTTGGCACCATGCAGCATCATCTATGATCTATCTTCCTGCAGGCTGCAGCAGCCAGGAGCTGGAGCTGCATCCATCCTTCTTACAGTATTATCGAAAGCGTCTTCAGTTTACTGTGCGCATGAGCATCTTTTACAGTAATACTACTCCATGAATCATCATTGTAAAACCTATTCCAGTAGCTATATACTCCACTGCAATACATATAGCTAGGTCAATTACTTTTGAATTGAGCATGGGTTCAAACTGATGTGAGTGGACCAGCCAGCGAGCTTCATTCCCATATATGATGATTATGATATGTGGTTCCACGCAGACACAAAAGCGAATGCATGCAAAAGGAAGAATAGCTAGACTAGAGAGTAGAGACTGCTGGTTGCCGTGATGATAGGAGGGGCTCAGGTGGCGTGCCACGCCCTCACTAATCAGATTCCCACGCGCTAACCCAACAAAATCATCCCCCTCCCCACACTTTTTTACCCCTCCATCCGGCCGGCCGGGTGAAATTAGTTACTACCAGCTAGCTAGCATGCACCTGCGGTCAAACTGGGGTTTAACGACACGACGGCATGCTTATAGCCCTACAAATCATGATGCCGTACGTATATGTAGCAGTTCTCTGGTGTACAGTAAATATGTACGTACGTTCTACGCAGGCCGCACACACAAAGGAGAGACACCCCTTTGCATCTCATCGCAAAAAAAAAAAAGACTGAATGGGGCGGCCGGATGAGCTTGCATTGGTAGCTAGTCGGTGCATGTAATCATGGTGTGGACGTGGAGGGAGGGCACATGCAGAAAGGAGACACCCCTCGCATGTTTCGCTCCTGCCCGGCATGAGCGGCCGTCGAAACCGGCCGCCGCTGCCTTGTGTAGCCCGCCGGCCCCGTGCGTTCGGCCAGTTCCACCACCCCTGCCTGCACATGCGTGGAGACAGTTATTATACGCGCAAGAGTACGCGTAGCTTTCTCCCACGCCAAAATACGCGGAATTATGCCGACCCCCGTCCCCGGCAGTCCCCCCGCCCCGCTCGCGCGACGCCATCATGCATGGATTCCTCCTGCCGCCCTTCCCCGGCCGGCGGCGCCAACAACGCCCAGCCGCGCTGGCGGCCAGGGTCGCGCCGCACCCCTGATGAGCCGAATTGCGCATGCTCGCCTGTGCACTGACGACCACGGAAAGGTTATGGGCACCGGCATCTGTGATTTTTTTTACTAGCGAATATGTTGGTGCGTTATAATGGGAGAAGAAAAAACTATGAAACATCGGTAATGATACATACAGGGCGTCCGACCCGCGTCGGACGCCCCGCGCTTCACTCGCTCGCCTCCTCCCTGCCTCCACTCGCAGACTCGCTCGCCTCCTCCTCCATTCCGCCTTCTCTCTTCTCTTCGTCTCCGTCGCTCCCCCCGCGTGTGCGCTCCTCCAGCGCCGCGCTGGCGCGCTCCTCCCCCCGCGCGCGTCTGGTGCCCCTCCCCTCCTCCCTCCTCTCCCCCTCCCTTCCTCCCTCCCCTCCCCTCCTTCCCCCTCTTCCTCCCCACTGCTGCGACATGCACGCCCTCCTCGCGCACCGGAGTTGGGGGCGACGGCGGCAACATCCGGTGAGCCCACGCACCTCCCCCTCCCTCCTTGGTGCTCTCGCCCTCATGCGCCGCTAGCTCCATGGGCTCCGACGAGGTAGGTAGGGAGGGATCTAGATCTGAGGCATGACTCCTCCTCCTCCCCCTCTGATTCTCGATCTGTTCCCTCCTCTTACTCTCCCTTCTCTTCCTGTTCCTCCTCCTCCCTCCTCTTTCTGGATCTATGGTTTTGATGGTGGCTAGGGTTTGTGGCGATTCAGATCTACATGCAACAGATGATGTGAAATGCTTTTTGCATAATTTTCTCTGATGTTGCAGCCATCCCCTCCTCCTCCCCCCATTATCCTCTGGATCTGAGATCTCCTGGCTCCTCCTCATCTGGATCTGGCCTTCCTCCTTCTGCTCCTTCAACTCCTCCATTGGATCTGAGTTTGTTGCACCAGGCCTGTTTATGTTGTTGCAGTAGTGTCTTTTTGCTATTGCACAAGCTTTTTTTTCTTTTTGTTTCACTAGTTTCTTGCTGATGTTTCATTCTCACATTACAGTTTGTTGCAGTAGCTTTGAGTTGCTGTTGCACAAGTATGCATTAGCACTTTTCCGGATGTTGTAGTAGTTTTGTTATGTTTGTTTCAGTTATTTTGATTTGCTGTTTCAACGAGTAAGTCACTTTGTTTCAACATGCATGCATTACTTTTTCTTCCTTGTTGTAGTAGTTTCACCTCGCTGTTGCAGTGGATGTGTTTGAATGTTGCATTAGACTTTTTTTGGTGTTGCAGTTCGTATTTTTTTATTTTGTTGCATTAGTTGTTTTTTCGATGTTTCAATAGCTTTTTTCGTTTGTTTCATCAGCTTGTTTCGTTTTGTTGCATTAGGGTGTCCTTCGTTGTTGCAATAGCATTTTCCCTTTGTTGCAGCTGGGGGGCGGGGGTGGACTATGGTGGTGAGCTGGTGGCGGGGGCGGAGGTGCGGGGGATCGGCGAGTTTGGGGGCGGGGGTAGACCTGTGCGTGCGGGGGGGTCGCGTCCGTGCGGGGCGGAGGGGCGGGGTCGCATTTCTTCTCCATGCGGGGACGGGGCGGGGGTTGCGTCCGTGCGGAGCGGGGGGAAGGGTCGCGTTTTTTTCTTCTTCTTTTTCCCGTAGAGTGCGGGGCTAGTACTGCTCGCTGTGGCGTCCGGCGCTAGCGCCCGGATCCGGACGTCCGGGCGCTAGCAGGACCGATGAAACATTGGTGAGAAACATGGATAGGAATGGCACACGTCGGTTATGTTTTGCACTTTCTTTCTATCTATACCTAATAATAAAGAGGAAAAATTTTAGGCTCTTTTTATTTCGTCCAGCCCATTTAATTCAGCCCAACCATCGGCCCACTCGCTCGCGTGTGAAGGGCCGTCCAAACAAAATTTCATGCTATTTTTTTTTTGTCTAGCCCATTTAATTAGGCCCAACTGTCCTGCCACCCGCTCCTTTTGGCCCATCCTGTGACCCATTCGCTCGCATACTCAGGACTCTTCTCCCATTAAAGAAAAACCGTCCGGCCAACCATGCTCTAGTCCGCGTGCAGGTTCTGCGACGGACTCCCCGCGGCCTGTGGCCTGCACTCGCCATAACGGCAACGACCTCCCCTGCCGCTTTCATTTGCGTCGGTCTTGGCTGCCGGTGGGATCACCCAGCTCAGGTCCAATCTATACGGTCGGTCGCCGATGAGCCATGCCGCGGCGCCGTGAGAGGTGCGGAGCGGCATTGTCCTACAGGGGCGTGCGGCGGCGGGCGTGGGGCAAGTGGCACGCGGGAGCGCCTGTGGCTGGGGTCATATGCGGCGCCCGAGGCCACCCCCGTCGCACACAACTCTGCCGCGTGCCTCCTCCGCAGCCGTGCAACGCGTCGCATCCGTCGCCGGCATGGACGCCATGCACGCACAAAGAATAGGGAAAGCAAGGGAAGGAAGGAGATTTCTGTAGAAACTCCAACTCAAATCAAAAAATAATTACAAATCGAATCGTAAAAAATAGAAACTCCAACTGAAATAAAAAAGAATTACAAATCGAATCCTAAAAGGAGCACAAAATTTTCCTTTGAATCTACCTCTGTTTCCTACATATATATAAAATATAAGATATAAGAAGTTCCTTCTGCTTGTAACACCACAAATCAAACTCATCAGATAACAGATTCAGTTGGATCCAATCAGCCAACGACTGGATCCACTGGCGTGGATGCAAATCCACCAGCAAGACTGCGCTCCCAGCCGCCGCTCGCTGGCTGGCTATGGAACGATGGAGTCATAGAGCCAGGCACCTATCAAGCACCCCCAAGCCATAGCTGCCCCACCGGCAAACGCCCTGGACCAGCGTCGCTGCCTTTTGCAAGGGGCGAATGGACGTGCCTTAGGCGACTGCGGCATCGTCGCTCCCCTTGCCCCAACGCTGATGGTACCGGCAATAGAAGAAGACTTCGCCGAGCACCCTCTTTCGCGTGCTGGTCCTCTCACTCGATTAGCATGCTAGATCGACAGGGCCAGCTCTTGGGGTCCTCTCACTCGATCAGCATGCTAGAGTCGCCTGGTCACCCGGTCGCTTAGCACCCCACGTCCGCATACGGAAGCAGACTTAGCCGAGCACCCTCTTTCGCGTGCTGGTCGCCAGCGGGCTCCCTGTTTCCCCGTGGATTGGCGCTTCTAGCTAGCCTGGTCAGCGGTCTTGGATGGATATGGATGAAACGGATGGTTGAAGAGGTGTCTGGCGAGAACAGGAAGATAAGGTTGCCCTGTTGAGTGGGCCCCAAAAACTTGGAAAAGAAAGGGTATAATAATACTTCAGGAAATCAGGAATACGAGTACGTGATAGTTGATACACCGATCTTCTCCATACCGCCGTTATAGTGAGTTCAAGTAAAACCCCTGTTGAATACTATAGCCTTACGTCTGTATTATAAAATGATTATTATTATTATTATTATTTTAATATAAGTTACAATTGGTCCTTATGCTTTGTTGATTATCTTGAGAGCCCTAACATTGTAATGAACCAAAACTTACTTTCTCTTAATACAAAAACGCGCAAGTCTTTTGCGTGATCGAGAAAAAAGTTAGAATTAGTCTTTATTAACAATATTGCATATGTAGGGCGTCACAATGAAGTGATAACGTGCAGCCTGTCAGCAGTCATGGTACACATTTATTTTCTTGAAATGTAAAATATTTTTCCTCTGTTACAACGTACAGATATATTTGATATAAATGTTAAAAACAAATAATTACACAATATTATTGATGTAGTTTTGATTAGATTAAAACTTATCTTATTATAACCTGGTTTAGATGGTGATCCAATTAATCAAAGATAAACTAAAATTTTAAACAGTTTGTTGTACTCCAGTCTAATGTGAAAATCGAGACTATCATAGTTAGACATGGCAGTTTTTGAGATGTCAAACGACTAACTCTTTATTGACTTCAATTAGATATTAGAATTGCGAATTTTTATAGGTCAACAAAAGAAATCACAGAACTTAATATTTAATTTTACTAACGTATACAATATATTTATAAGAAAACTGAAGACATAAATAGACATATGTATCGTTTCAGTCGTTATTTTTCATGAATGTTTGACAATTTTTTTCCCTGTTGCAACAAAATGTATGTAATATCTCATGAGAATTTTCCATTTAAGTTTGATAGTTGATATATTTATAAGTAAATGGTAAGACATAAATAGATATATGTATCGTTTCACTCGTTATTTCTCGTGAATGTTTGATAGTTTAATTTTTTTTCCATTGCAATGAACGGTATGTAATATCTCATCATAATTTTCCATTAAAGTTCAATAGTTTTCCTCTCCCGTTACAACGCATGGGCATAACTAGCTCCCGTTGCAACGCACGAGGCTACACGCACGTACACCGTGCACTCAGCTTTGCAAAGGTCGCCGCCGCACTGGTGCAGTACTTATCCGGCCGCGCCGGGCGCATTAAAGCTACTGTAGCCGGCGATTGAGGTGGCCACAGAAGGCAGTGTTCGCAGCGTCAAGCGAGTGGAGCTGGAGCTGCTTCTGCGAGAAGCGCAAGAAGTCAATCGGGTCTTCAGATATGGCTGGGGCAAATTCAGAAGAACAGGCCCCACCATCTCTAACTTTTTTTCCTGAAAGATTACCACCTCTAAATTTCAATTTGCCCATACACTAAGAACAACCAGGTGTTACGGGTGCAAAAAAATGCAACGTATACTTGTTCTACCTGCATACGTGGAGTTTGAATTCTACCGTTTTATTTGGACCGAAGTAAATATTGTTCAGTATATAAATAATTCACATATATTTTCTTTCTTATCAATGACCATTAGAACATGGGAAATTTTGCTACTTAAATATAAAGATATTCATTATGTTGTCTATTGTATTATGCAACTACATACTTATTGCTGAAATATTCCATCGAATGAGAAATTTGGAACGATCCTCAGAATATTGACAAGTTTAGATAGAACCTTACTCAATTGAGGTGCAGTAAGCATAGCTAAAGCCATGATCTAAGGATATTGGCCTTACTCAAATTCCTTGTACCATCTAGAGTTTTTTTTGTTTCACTCGTTGCAACGTACGGGCACATTTACTAGTAAGACTTAAAAGCTATAATTCTTTGAGGAAAGGGACTAGAATTAATCCTTGCTAGCTGTGCATTTCAAATCACCAACACCCTCTGTGTCCCCCCCTCGGACGACCCCGCCGGGTGGCCCCCGTGGCTCCGTGCCTCTGTCTCCGGGGCGAGGCCAGCACTAGCACTAGCAGTGGCAGACGGAGGATGTGGTGGCCGCGGAAGTAGAAGTGGAAGAGAGGAGGAGGTGCGGTGGAGGAGGTGCGGTGGCGGCACGACCGATGGGTTTGGCTGTTGAGCCGCACAAGCAGCGACACGTACATGACGATGTGGGGTTCGCTCTCGCTGAGTCAAGGCTGTGCAGAGACCCGTGCGAGATGGTGCGACGGCGTGGAGAGAAGACACGGTGGTGTGGAGGATGCAGTGCTGAGGCCGGTGAAGCGACGGTCTTCGTGTGATGGTGCTGGCGGAGGAGTCAAGAGTGCCAGGACCATGTTGAGGACTCGAGGAGCAGGTGCCCGTGGTGATGGAAGGCGGGCAAAAAGAAGGTGTCGACGAAACGATTACAGAGCACAACTTTTATCTAGTAGTTGAGGGTGAAAGTTTGGTGGGGCTGTGAGCCAGTAGTGACCACGAAGTTTACAAGTGGAAGACACAAAAGGAGGTGACCAGCAGAGGTGCGTTGTTGTTTTGATTGCGTGGAGTTGAAAGCCCTTTGTTTGGTTCTGGTAATTGAATGACAAATAGTGGACTAATGCTTTCAATCAAGTTGTGCTTGAGCTAGGTCCACACTTGGAGTGGTAGCAAGGCTAGAAGATGGTAGAGAAGTGATCAAGCCATATGGAGCATTGTAACACGTCTGGTGTTACGAAATTAATAAAACCCTGATCATGCTACTCATTATGCATAATTATCAAGTATCATGGCATAAAAGTATATCATGTTTCAAGAGTAATATTCAAATGTTGCATATGTAGTGGTTCACATGTTGCAGTAATAACATGTACATGTTGCGTATGTTGTTTGAGTTGGAATTCAAATTTGAATTTAAATTTTGGAGGAATTATCAAAATAAATTTCATAATAAAATTTGTGCTTTAAAATGGTACAAATGATTAAGTTGTTTGAATTGCAATTATTCACTAATGAATTACCAAAAGTACTAATGAATAGATAATTAACACTAATTCAAATTCAAAATTCAAAACTCTACTTTCAAAAATATTTGGAATTTGGCAATGGTTCAAAAAGCAAAGTTGTAGCTCTCATTATTTTGAACAACTTTCATGTTGCAAGTTTTTGAAGTTTCTATATGAAATTGTGAGTAATTTTGAAAAAGAAAAATGGAAGAATGAGGTGGTATTAGTGCTGCAATAAATGACGTACTCTGTTTTTCTTTCTCCTCTCCCGTCTCACTGTCGCCGGCGTCGAGGTGGCCGCGCCGCGCCGCGCCTTCTCGCGCCTGGGCATGCCACCAGACACCTGGCCATGGTCGCGAAGACGCTAGGCACCTCTCTATTTCCTCCCTGGCCCTATAAAAGTTGACGCCGGTCATCTTCTTCTCTTTTTCCTCTCTCAGTCCCACCGCCAGTCATCTTCAGTTCGCTGGCGATTTCATCGCCCTCACTGTGCCACCGTCTGATTGCTCGTGCGGACAGCTCCGCCATCACCTTGCGCACCGTTTGAGCCAGCTTGCACCTTGCCTTTCCACCGGAGTCGCCCGGCGCACAGTCGTCTTCTTCACTGCCGGCAAAACGCCGCCGTGTGCCATCTCTCCGTGGTCAGAACGCTCTGGTGAGCCTCACGCCGCGCCGTCTCGTGCTTTAGCTTCGCATCGCGGTCCTGTTGCTCATCGGCCTGTTCGTTTCCTCAGAGGAACTCTTAGGACGTCGTAACGCCATCGCCGCAGCCAGTTCAAGCCGCCGCTGCCGCCCCACAGCCGGTTCACCGTGCTCCATTCTGTTCCCGCCTCAACTGAGGTGCGCATCAGCGCCGCGGTGAGCTACTTGTGCGAACCGTGCCCTCCGGTTCACCTCTACCGGCCTCTCGTGGCCGGCGCAGTGATCGCAGTGCCGCCATGGCCGGCGTCGAACTCGTCGCGAAACCTTAGCCATCGAATTAGCTACCTAGATCGATGCGCGGGACTGCGGGGAGCACTCCGGTGCCCTTCCCGTCGCTGGAGACCTCGCCGTCGGCAAGAAATCGCCGGTCAACGGCGTGGTAGCCGAAGTCAACACGGGGCACTGTGCCTGACACCGGGTCCCGCCTGTCAGCCACTGTGCACGCGCGGGACATGAATTTGTTTCTTTTTGATTTTTCAGAAATTGCTAAATAGTGCTGAATTTTGTTTATTTCATAGTAAAATAATTAGAGCTCTAAAAATTGTTAAAATTTGTGTGTAGCCTCTCCATGATGTACTCTACCTAGGAAAAATTTTAAGTGATGAAAATCAATAGTTTTTGCATGTTTTAAAATTACCTCTTTTAATTAATAAATGAACCTTCTATGAATTTTAGAAATTAAAATATTAATCCAAAAATTATTAAATTTGTTTTGTAGCTGTTTTATGATAATACCAACCTCTAAAAAAATTTTGGGATAAATTTGAAATGTTTAAATAAATCCTTATTTCATACTTAATTAATTAATTAATTAATTAATTAAGAAAAGGTGATTAGGATTAATCCTTATATGACTTGTTTGGCATTTTGGTTTGATTATTGACTTTGGAACATATAATTCACTTCTGTTCCAATAATGGGTAATATTTTTCTTATAAAAACGAAGAAACTTGCTTTATAGAATAAATAAACAACTTAATGCAACCCTAGTGGTAAGTTCCAGTTGGTTTTGTTGGCTTGCAATTGTACCGCGAAGGAAAGTTGTACTCAAATTTGTTAATCTTGTTTGAGTTCACCCATGCACTTGCATACATCTTTCATGCATCCTTTCTATTGACATAACATCATGTCAAGCATGTGTAATGACCGAAGGCGAGGAAGTGACCGTTGATCAAGTCCCTGAGGGGGAGCATCCCTCGGTGGAAGTTGGGTTTGACATTTGTGGCTCGTCAGAAGAACCTAACGCTTCGACTAACCAAGGCAAGCCCCGGAGCATTTAAACCATTTTCTTGTATTTTATAAATGTTTATCACACTTCAATTCTCCTAAAATGTGCATTAGATGAAATAAGTAATGGTTGGAAACCTATTGTTGCATGCCTGCCTTGATATAAAACTTTACCCTTATTACTTTGTTAGTAATACGAGAGTAGTAATGCTTACCCATGGTTAGTTAATAAGAAGTCGAATGATGTTTTTATTATTCGCATTGATTCTATACTTGTGAAATATTCTGATGATTAATGATGAATATGGATTAATTGGAGATCGGACGGTACATGAGTTATGTTTTGGTGGTTAAGCCGACAGGGTTGCCTGGTCATGCTAGTCCCGTCCGTGTTGATTAAGGACCGATCATTGTAGGGCCGCTTGTGGTCGAGACTTTGTAGTACTAGCCACATACTCCGGTAAGCCTAATACCTTGGCTATTCCATTATGGGAGAGGACAACCGCGCACAGGGAGTGGAGAGATGGTGAGAGTAGCATGTACCCACCCTACTGGAATAGGGTAGGGTGGTGGAGTACTGTACTCGCGAACCCGTTCCTATTTTGGAGGATCCGAGTGAAGGTTGATATATGTAGGTCCAGGACCTACATATGTCGTGTGGTTGGGAATCCCCAGCTGGGTTTTGAATCGATTCGAATCATCGTTGCTCCTCGGTTATGGAGACTCGATCAACTGAACTACATCGTAGTTAATCAATGGAACAACGGCACTATGATTATGAGATGTGATGATTCAAGAAGTATTTGATTTAGATCAGGTGCAAACTGGAGACTTATAATGAATCAACTAGAGCTAAAACGTTGAAAGTAAGGATCAACTTTAGTAAGCTTTTCTGCAAAAGATCAATCTTGATGCTTGCTAAAACCTTACCTTGACTTCCTGAAAAGCCAGCATATCCTTGGAGTCATTCTTTTGTCGGGTACGTCTTGCGGAGTACCTTCGTACTCAGGGTTTGTTAACCCCTGTTGCAGGTGAACTCCAATAGCAGGTAGGCTTTTGTCCCTGCTGTATGACAGTTCTAGAAGATGATGGAAATCAGCAGTAGATGTGCTATACTATCATCCGTGGGCTAGATGATACTTCAGGTAAGGAATAAAGATGTGTTGGACATGCTATCCTACTTCGCTTGAGAAGTTAAAACATATGGTTTGTAAGACTTGAATAAATGGTTTGTAATACTTCCGCTCTTCAACTCTGATGTAATATATTCGAATCAACTGTTGTAATACTGCAATGTCTTCTGTAATGATCCTGTGGAAAGTTGAATCATGGATGATTCGGGGTTCCCCGAGGACACCCGACAGACTACCAAAATTATCTGGTTTCCATGCATAACAGTCAGAGGTCTTTAAGACAATGACAGGTGTATGTGGGCCATATAATTTGAGCGGTTCTGCCACAAGAATGCTCACTATCTTGGGTTTGATTCTGCGACAGTAATCTAGTGATTTGACGTGGGTCGATGTGTGGGGTCTCTGGTGGTTTAAGAACACAAAACACAAAGGGTTTTATCTTGGTTTGGGCGTCTAAGCCCTACGTCTAAGAGTGGTGTTCTTCGTTAGAATGCTAAATTGATTTCTTACAATATATAGAGAGAGGTGGTAGGAGAGCGCTATGCTACCGATCTAGGGCTTGATCTACGGGCCGATTGTTTGGTTTGGGATTTGATCCCTACTACAGGAGCCCATATCCCGCCTTATATATCGTAGGACAATGGGAGTACAGGTTACACGGTTCTAGGGATTTCTAGGGTTTCGTGACCTAATCTTTAGTTGGTGGTGGCATCAGGCATCATCCCTCGTCTCATAGTCTTGGATGACAGTATTCAACCACCTCTGACATGCTCTGGAGCCTAGAGCTCCATCAGGCACTGCTTGCTGTCGTCGTTGAACCTTCCCCGGGTTCACCTTCTCCTGGCGTCTGTAGCATGCCAAGGGGTCGGCCGCATGCAGAGTGAGCTACCATGTGGTCTCAGACTCATTCACATAGCTGGCGCACGTCTGTCCTTGTTGTGTTGCGTCACGCCCCAGGCATGGCCCTATGCTGGGAGTGGCTAACACGGCCTCACGGGACCAAGGGAATAGAGTCATGGCAGTGTCTAGCGTCATGTTGCTCTGCTCGCCTATCAGGCTCTAGGCGCCTAACAGATTCTAGAGGAATATTCTCGCCATTGGTCGGGATGGGAAGCCTAGCCCAAGCAAGGCCAATGTGCGCACGGTGGTCCTTGGTCGAGCGTTGCCTCCCAAGGCCGAGAAGCACGTGGACCTAGCTAAGCCCTTAGGCATGGGTGTTTTGGACGAGAACTCAGGCTCATTTCCTAGGTGCTAAGGCATGCTCCCGAAGTGGACCTTCTAAGGCCCATCGAGCAATTCGTCAATGGGCCGGAGGGTGCGCATGAGGGCACCCAATGAGTATAGCCCCCAAGTCCCTAGCTGATTAGGAGAATCAGTCATGGTGTTAATTGGTCTATCATGGCACTAATCCGAAGGTTTAATCTACCCCTATATTTGATACTTAACACTCACTTGCTGAAGAAGAAGAGATGAAAACAATCGCAAAGGAAAAGGTATATGCCGGGGGTTTTATTTCACTAGCCAAGACGCAATAGAGTGCGTTAGTCGGGTTTAGAATAGATGTCCATAATATTAAGTGGGAAACTCTAACACAAAATGGTTATCTAAGTGCCACTAGGCGTGAACTAACTTTGCATGCATCGAAACCTAGTGACGCAGTGAGATGCAAGTGAAAAATGTTCTTGAAAAGCTAATTTAGTGCGTTAGGTGAAGGTGTTCATGTTTGAACATATTGGAGTTAGTAGATTTGATGAGTTGCTTGTGAGTTTGTGGCTTAGTGCTAATTTTTTAGCACCACCGGAAATTCTGTTGTCCCTGGCCGAGGATTCACAGGATAAAGAAGTGCAACAAGATGAAAGGATCAAGATGCCCAAGAGGGGGGTGAATTGGGCTTCTCTAAAAATTAATTGCAAGAAATAAATCCTACAAGCCAAACTTCACCCCTAGTGCCTACTAGTGTTCCTTGTGATTCTACCGATAAAAGTTTTGCACCCTAAGTTCCAATACTAGTCTAGCATGATAATTCTAGGAAAGTAAATCAAGCAACAAAAGTAATATGAGAAAGTATTTGCTTGAAAGTAAAGGGTTAGGAACATGGCGATGTTTTCCCGAGGTATCGGAGAGTCACCACTCCCACTAGTCATCGTTGGAGCACCCGCGCAAGGGTGTAGCTCCCCCTTGATCCGCACAAGGATCAAGTGCTCTCTATGGGCTGATTCTTTGACTCTCCGTCGCGGTGAATCCACAAGCTCCGTCGGATGATCACCAAACTCCCAATCACCGCCAAGCCGTCTAGGTGATGGCGATCACCAAGAGTAACAAGCTAGAACTCTCACTTGACCACAACAAGCCTAATGAGAAGGTGGATGCACACTTGCTACTCCCTAGACACTAATGAGGGATTTCAAACTTTGATTCTCAAATCACAACCCTCACTAGAGCTCTTGCACTTCCTTGCCCTTGAAAGGTGTTTTTCAGCTGATCAAATGAGCAAGAGACCTCTAAAAGAGGTGGAGGGGATGTATTTATACACCCCACAGTCAATTCTAACCGTTACCTGCCAACTCAGTAAAAAGCGTGCTGACCGGACGCGCCGGTCAACGTGACCGGACGCGTCCGATCGATGGCAATGGTCAAATTTAGAACCAACAACGTTGAGTGACCAGACACGTCTGGTCGTGCAAGGACCTTACTGTACTTTGACCGGACGCTCGGTCGAGTCCGATCAGTGATGACCGGACACGTCCGGTCAGCGAAGTACCTTACTGGAATGAGACCGGACGCACTGTGGACGCGTCCGATCATTTTCCAGTCGCGTCTGATTAGTTCACTTACCCTCTGTGACACATGTCAACATGATCAACGCGTCCGGTCCTCGCAAGGACCGTGTTCGATCAACCAAGTTGAAACACAGTGACTGTCAGCACTGACCAGACGCATTCGGTCAAGACAGATACCACGTCCGGTCAAGGGTAAACGGCTCAAACAACTTTGAAACGCGACGCAACTTGAACCGAGTTTCTTCCAACTGAACTTTGGGCTTCACCTGAGCTACCTAGTGCTAAGTTTAACAAGTGTGCACCACACCTAAACAAAAAGACTCACCTAGGTCAAGCTATTCGCTCATGCCCCCCTTTATAGTACGGCCAAAGGAAAAAAAGCGAAGATCCTAATGACTATTCCGAATGTAACTCAACACCTTGACATCCGGAACTAACCGTCCTTAATCTTATCGTTAATCCTTTGAAAATCGAAATGATTTCCATCAAGGGGCATGAATGCCATAGTGCCCAAAACAGTCGCCAATCCCATGACCTAACTTACCAAAGTTTCTGCAAAACACACGTTAGTCATGGTAATAATGCGTTGTCATCAATTGCCGAAACCAACTCTCAGGGCCTAGATGCTTTCACAAGAGATGTTAACTTTGCAGCTCTGTAAGGTCCAAATAGGCTAGAGGGGGGTGAATAGCCTAATTAAAACTTCTACAAGAATTACTTAACCATAAGTTAGTACAAAAGGTGGCGGAGCAAAATGCACTAGCTCTAACTAATTAAGCAAGCCACCTACACAAGTCTAGTACAAGGCTATCCACTAAACACAACAACAACAAGCTAGATACAAGATGTAATACGAGAGAAGAGCTTCGAGTGATTATACCGCCATGTAGAGATGAGAAGTACCAATCAATCAATCACACAAGAGAAATCCTTGGGAAGAGAATGACACAAAAATTTATCCTGAGGTTCACTTGCTTCCCGGCAAGCTACTCCCCGTTGTGGCGATACACCCACTTGTCGATTCGCGAGCTAATCGACTATTAAGAGTCGAGCCCTCGGCGGGCACCGCACAACCGCACACAAGATGGGGATCCTCCAAGCCACGAGCTCCACTAGAGTATCCAATTCGCGAACTCCCACGAGGAAGGATCAAGAACCCCTTACAACACTTGGTGAGGGCTCCAACAATCTCCAATTGCGAGCTCAATCACCTCCGCTGCTCCAAGCCGTCTACCGTGTCGGGAAACACAGAAGAGTAACAAGAAATCCACAGCAACTCGAAGATCAAGTGCCTCTAGAATGCAACTCTCAAGCAATGCACTTGAATCTCACTCAATCTCACTCAAGATGTGCAACCAAGCAAAGAGATGAGTGGAGGGGTTGTTCTCTAGCTCAAAGGATGTTTCTAGGTCTCAAAATATGCAAGAGTTGCCCTCAAACCCCGGACAACCTCTATTTGTAACGAAGGGGTAAGCAGCTAGCCGTTACGGATGACACAGCAAAAATCGCGCTGACCGGACGCTCCAGTCAGGGTGACCGGACGCGTCCGGTCACTACACGACAAGCGAAAACAGTGCGCGTCAGAACTAGCCGTTGCCCTGACCGGACGCACTCAACCGTTTGACCGAACGCGACAGCGTCAGCGTCCGGTCACGTTCCAGTAAGCTCCCATCGAGACCGGACGCGTCCGATCAGCACTCAGCTGTACTCTACTCCTCTGGACGCCTGACCGGACGCTCCGGTTCCGTGAGGGACCGGACGCGCCGGTCGCGCGCCCTTCTTCTGCGCACAGGTGAACTGACTGGACGCGCTGGTCAGGCCAGACCAGCGTCCGGTCACAAACCCTAGTGCCCGCGCCACGTTGAACTGACCGGACGCGTCCGGTCAAACCGTGACCGCGTCCGATGCAGCGTCCGATCGCCGTTTTTCAGTGAAAAACAATTTGGACTATCACCACCTTTTCTAGACTCCGGCGCAATAGAAAATAGGCATGTCATTTCCTCGAAAACGCCTGAATCCCACGCTCGCAAGCTCGGCGGGAGGGAGAGCGAACCCCAAACCCCTTACTACCGCTCAAACACCACCGCCTTCGCAAATGTGCTAACACCACCAAGTGTACACCATCAATGTGCATGTGTGTTAGCATTTCACAAATATTTTTCAAGGCGTTATGTTAGCTCTCAACTAGATCCTAATGCATATGCTCAAGACATTGATCTAGTGGCACTTGATTTCCAAGGTAACCGTGATTGCCCCTCTTGATAGTCGGCTATGTATCCAAAACCCGGTCAATCACTTCTCTACTCATCTTAGACCGGCAAAAGGAAAATCCTATGATTATACCTTTGCCTTGCGCTCTTAGATCCTTCTTTTCCACTTGATCATCAAGTCCACCATATTATGTGCATCTCCACCATGATCGACATTTCATGTCCATGCACCATTTCTTTGTGATCTTGTGGCCACCACTCCTTGCCACATACACCTTCATCACATGTGTTGCTTATGCCTAACTCAAAACACTTAACACATGGCATTAGCAACTTGGTGTCATTAATTACCAAAACCAAACTTGGGCTTTCAAGCTCCAGTGTAGGGTTTCCGGTGGTCACCAGAGATTTTTGGTGACCCCAAAAACAAGCGGCAGCTAGCACAAAATGATTAGTTTCTTGTGGGGCTTATACAGGGGGTGTGGCCAACCCTCAGAGACTCTCTTGGCCTCCCAATGAAACACACACTCCCTTGAGCTCTTGAGAACACTTCTCACTCATCTCCAGATCTCGTTGCTTGTTGCTTGATCCAAAGTGAGATTGTAAGAGATCTAGAGCATTTGTTTAGTTGATTCGCATCTAGTGGCACTAGTTCAACAGTTGTTGCGGTTTTCTTGTTACTCTGGGTGTTGAAACGGTTAAATATCGTCGAGTTCCATGATTTACTTTGAGGACACATACAAATCTTGTCGGGTACCAATTTTAGGGTACCCGAAGAAGGGGAACTAACGGTCCCCCATGATCAAAATTGAACGGACGATTAGAGGACGAGGCCATGGCTTCGCCCAACCCCTAGGGGACAGGTTCTGGTTCACCCAACCCTTGGGGCACAGGTTCTGCTCGTTCGACCCCTTGAGCGGGCCACGCCTCGGCCGACCCCTTGGGAACGAGCCTCGCCGTGCCCGACCCCAGGAAGGGGAGCTCCGTCCTGCCCGACCCTGAGGGCACGCGATCACCCTCGGGCAAGGGCGTAGGTCCCACGGAGTCCGCGCCGCCTCTGCTACTACGAACATAAAAGCTCGAGTCCGGAGTTAAACTTCTGACACTGGATGAGAACGGGCATGCCTCGACACGACCCGTAGGCACGACAGGCCATTCCTGGGAGGCCCACATCACCCACAATGCCAGGCACGATGGGACAGGGCGCCATGATCGGCTGACGACGCCCGCGCATGGCGCCAGCGGCAAACAGGGCCACAACATGGAGCCATCTCCATCGCCATCAGCATCGCGACGTGGAGACATCTCCGTCAACATCTATAGGACCAGCAGGGCACACCTACTGGGGGGAGGACGGCGCGGCACCAGGGCACCCTTCCTCTTGATTTTTCTCTTTCTTCTTTTCCTCTCTCTCTCTCTCCCTCATGTATGCCAGGTCCTTCCCTTGGTCTATAAAGGGGAAGGTTGGGCGCCCTGCCAAGGGGCGGCTCCCTTAAGCCCTCAGGCTTTGGGGACTTGGGGATCTTTTTTTGACCAAGAGAAGCACTTCAACTCCACTTCATTTTCACCAAAGACCTAGGAGGTTATCCATCTCTCGATCGTTTGTAACCCCTACTACAGATCCAAGTGCAAGTAACACAAACAGCTCGCCACTGGACGTAGGGACCTTCCACCCGAACCAGTATACATCTTCATGTCCTCTTTGCACACCATCCAAGCCCAGACACGCAGTACACAAAAATTTACTAGTCGGCGGTTTCTAAACACCGACAAATGTAGTTCTAATCTCTTATTTACATTGACAAGAAATTATTTGTCAATGTGTCAAAGATTGGTTTGTTTGCTGCTGATCATGAAGCAAGACCTCTCTTGGTTTTCCGCTGATGCATGCGTACAACATGAGTGAAAGCCCAAGTTTGGTTTTGGTAATTAATGACACCAAGTTGCTAATGTCATATGTTAAGTGGTTTGAGTTAGGCATAAGCAACACACGTGATGAAGGAGCATGTGGCATGAAGTGATGGCCACAAGATCACAAGAGGTGGAGATGCACATAAAATGATGATCAAGGTGATCAAGTATGTGGAGATGGACATGGAACAAAGTGATCAAGGCAAAGGTATAATCGTAGGGTTTGCTTTTGCCGGTCTAAGATGAGTAGAGAAGTGATTGACCGGGTTTAGGATTGATAGCCGACTATCAAAAGGGGCAATCGCAATCACGGTTGGCTCGTGAATCAAGTGCTACTAGGTCATTATCTTGAGCATATGCATTAGGATCTAGTAGAGGGCTAACATAACATCTTGAAAAATGATTGTGAAAATGCTAACACACATGCACATGATGGTGTACACTTGGTGGTGTTAGCACATTTGCGAAGGTGATGGAGTTTGAGTGGTAGAGAGGGGTTTGGGGTCCTCTCTCTCCCGCCGAGGAAATGAAATGCCTATTTTCCATTACGCCGGAGGCGAGAAAAGGTGGCGAAAGTTCGGAGTGTTTATCTCTGAAAAACTCCAACCGGACGCGGTCCAGGGTGGACCTGCGCGTCCGGTCAGTTCAAACCGCAGGCAGAGACGCACGCGTGAAGGTCGTGGACCGGCACATCCAGTCCCTCGCGGAACCGAAGCGTCCGGTCACGCACCCAGTGGGCAGCGCATGTCTCAGTGCCGATCGGACGCGGTGGCACGTCCGGTCACGTGCGACCGGACGCGTCCGGTCGACGAAGTTGCTCTCTGGACCCTTACTGTACTTTAACCGGACGCCGGGTGTAACGCGTCCGGTCATCTCTAGCGTGGCGTCCGGTCTTGCTTTCAGTGTTGTCGCGCAGGTGCGACCGGACGCTATGGTCGCGTCCGGTCGATCTGACCTGCGCGTTCGGTTAGCACGCGCAGAGCGACATCTCGAGCCTAACGGCTCTATTCTTTGGGGATGCTTATAAATACTCATTTGGCCGGCCTTAGGAGTAACTCTCTTGACTCTTTGAACACTTGAGATATACTTTGAGCTAGAGAACTTCCCCTCCACTCATCTCCTTGCTTGGTTGCATACTCTACAGAGATTGAGTGAGATTCAAGTGCATTGCATTGAGAGTTGCATCTAGTGGCACTTGATTCTTGAAGTTTGCTGCGGATTGCTTGTTACTCTTGGGTGTTTCCCGACACCTTAGACGGCTTGGAGCAGCGGTGGTGTTGAGCTCGTGATTGGAGATTATTTCGAGCCTCACCAAGCGATTGTGAGGGGTTCTTGAGCCTTCCCCGTGGGAGTTTGCGAATTGGCTACTCTAGTGGAGCTCGTCGCTTGGAGGATCCCCATCTTGTGAGTGGATGTGTGACACCCGCTGAGGGTTCAACTCTTGATAGTTGATTAGCTCACGATCCATCAAATGGGTGCATCGCCACAACGAGGAGTAGCTTGCCGGGAAGTAAGTGAACCTCGGTAAAAAATCTTGTGTCATCTTTTTGCCGATGATTTTATTTGTGTATGTGATCACATTGATTGATTGGTACTTTGGACATATCTCTTCCCATCAACGTTGGTATATCTATTCAAGCTCTCTTCTTTACTTATTGTTCTTTGCCTTGTTTAGCTTGAGTAGAATAGCTTATCACATAGGAGTAAGTAGCTTAGTGACGTAGCTTTGTTGGTATAAAATAGAAATCATAGTCTTGTTCACTAGAATTGTATAGGTGGCTTGCTTAGTATAGTTGAGCTAGTGCTAGAATTAGCATCGCCATCTTTTATACTAACCATTGTTGATTAGTGAAGCTTGTAGAAAATTTAAATAGGCTATTCACCCTCTCCTCTAGCCATTTGGACCTTACAATGAGGCATATTTATTTAGAATGGAGTGGACAACAAACTATTTAAGATTTTAGTTTATGACTTGATTAGCTGAACAATCGGCTGTCTAAGTTGTTATAATAATATTTTTATTTTTTTTATTAAAATTACATCAATAAATTGATAGTGAAAACCTTTGTTTCTTAGGTAAGGATCAGAGGTTTAAAGATCATGATATTGTCTTTATTCTTTGTTTTCTATATGTATGAAAAGAAGTTTGACATTTACGGAAGAAAAGGATAAACCAGTGTTTTGACATTTATGAAAAAAGGATAAACCTTAAGAAATTGGGACGTGCTTTGGTTGGAAAAAAGAAAAATGGTGAAGGAACAGAAAAAAATATATAAAAAAAGCACAGACTAGGCAGGGGGTGGCGTGCGGCCGCGGACCAGAATGGGGCAGACCGGGAAAAAAATAAGTCTGCTCGTTCGGTTAGCCCGTTTCGGACCATTCCATGGCTCGAATCATTCTCATGCTATATAAATTAATGAAGGAACAGTGTGACTGAGAATTATTCCCGCCTAACCGAACCCTAAGGATTATATTAGGGAAAAGCAAAAATGTGACGATTTTAACTAGACTTAACCTAATCTTGAAAAAAAAATTCTATGACCAGGAACAGTGCACAGGGACGACGCGCTGATGGATGAAAGAGATGGAAGAGGAGTGAGTAATGGACTACTGAGAAAGAAAGTGATAGACGGAAGAAAAAAATTACGGCTAATTTGTAAGCAAGGGAAGGCACACCCATGTATGGAAAAACCCTCCATGAAGAACTAAATAATTATTTCCCCATGGATTTCCCACCATGGAAAAAGTGAGGGATCTCAAGGGGATTTGAATTTCCAAATTAGCCCTTAGTGATTGACTGGGATGGATGGTTCTATGTGGATAAACTGTTTAAAGAAATGTTGCCAAACAACCTTTGATGGGCTCAAACATGATGCATATTCTATTGAACGAAGTGTCCATCGTGATGATTGATCTGGCTATACAGCCCAGTCTTCACGCTCCTACGCACCAGAGGACACGTATGGGCCGGGATAAGTGCACTGGCACTTGGGGCTGGTGAGAGAGGCCCAATGACGAAACATAGAATGCAAATGTTTGCCAATCATAATAATCAATAAAATTCCTACCTTCCTAAAAAAATCGTCAGTCTCAGAGAACAACTTCAACAGAGTTCTTTCGTTACTTGTATACATGACTATATAACTTGTAATAACATATAACAAAAATGATAGCTAACGAATTTCATTGCTGTGTTATCGTTGGACCCTTTTCTAAAAGAAATGTTATAGTTGGATATGAACCATGGTGTGACTTTTATTTAGGACTAGGAATAGAATAGATTCACACCACTTATATCTATAATGGAATGGACATAGTGAACTAGATTACCTTGTATTGTTTTCTTCTAGCTTTCCCCCCTTCTTTTTCTCGTTCTCTGTTTCATGTGAAGTTTTTTTTATAAATTACTTGATTTATTTTTTTTCTAAAAATTTGTTTTCAAGCAATTTTTTTTCATGAAAGCTTGTTCCTAGATAATTTATCTTTTTTAAGAAATCTTGCAAAATAGAAAAAAACTTCATATAAAGTTATGCTAAAAATTTATGTTAGAACTTTCACAAAGTTCTTCTAAGAAATAGTATTAAAAATTTCTTGAAAATTTTAATGACAAGTTGTACGGGAAAAGTTGTATGTATAAGTAATACGTTTCCAAACAATTTCACCCTAAGAAATCATCTGAGGAAATTGTAGTGTGTGTATGAATTCTAACTTTTAAATGAAAATTGAGAAGTGTTGAAAAAATAATAAATTTTCAAACTCGAAAGTCCCTTGTTGTGTGAACTAGTTTATACTAGCATCAATCTAACGAAGACGTGTCTCCTTCCCTTGTCCTCCTCCACAGTCCCTTCTACGGGACCCAATGATTCAAATATAAGAGATTTTATAAGATTTTGAAACTGGCATTCCAAACTCCTTTTGGAGTGCGGGATTTTTTTTCCGGTCCTATGTTTTTCCTATGAAAAATGAACTGAATCCTGTGAATTTTCTATAAAATTCGTATGAAATTCATGCATTCCAAAGGAACCCTAAAATGTAATATAACCGTTGACGTCATAGTTTTCAATTTGAAAATGAAATCCTATTTGCACGGAGAGCACCCTCTCAATTTGAAATCAGACAAGAAAATGAAATCCTATTTTGTGACAGGAGAGGGGATTGCTTCAATCAACAGAGGATAAAGGATCGCAAGTTCACAGCACAGTTGGTGATTAATAAGCGTTAACCGATTTTACCATACACACTACTAGTTAACAAGGAACAATCAATGCAACAACGAAACAAACATGCAAGTCCCATCTGCTTCGACCGGTCAAGATCACGAATTGACACCGAGAGATCGATCCGTTAACCGGCCGGTCCGATCCATCCCCTTCAATCTTCATGCATGATATAATCCATGGGGTCGGCCGGCGCGCGCGCGGCAGCTTCAGTGGCCGACGACGATGAGCTGGTCGTCGTTGGGCACGTCGGGGTCGTTGTAGTCGCTGCCGTCGTCGTCGTCGCTGTCGGGCGCGGCGGCGGGCGCCTTGAGCGTCACGCTGGACCCTTCCTCCTCCTGGTTCTCCGGGTTGTCCACGGCGCCGACGCGGCACGCCTTGTCGTTCTTGGCGCCGGCCACGCACTTGGGCTTCGCGGCGCCCGACGACACCGCTGCCGCGGCCTGCGGAGCGGGCGCCGCGGCGTCGGACGGCCGCAGCTGGAGCAGCGCGCACGCCAGCACCAGCACCAGCACCACCACCCAGGCGCGCACCGGCGGCGCCGCTGCCGCCATGGTTGGTTGGTTGCTCATGACCCCGCCTGCCGGGCAGTGCGAGAAATGACAATAATCAAGAAGAATGTAGGAACGAAGGCGATCGGATGGAAGGGAGTGATGGCAGGAGCGGCGCTGGGAATTAATGCGGGGGCATTAACGGCGATTTTAAGGAGAGGTTGGTCTGCAAGGCTCAACAGCTAACGTAGAGGAGGCACCACGAACGTTGCTCTTGCCAATTTGTGGGTGGTGTCCCTCGTTTTGTGGGAGAAGAAACAGATGGACGGCCTCCCTACCTCGCTAATTTTAGCCACAGGAAAGAACTCCAACAGATTTTCCTCAACTTTATAGTTTGGGCCTGTTTGGTTAGATGTGTTAAAGTTTAACAAACACCGTAGTACTTTCGTCTTATTTGACAAAAAGTTTTCAATTTTAAACTAATTAGGCTTAATAGATTCGTCTCATAAATTACCCCTAATTTATGCCGATATGCATGTAATTAGTCTACATTTAGTACTCCATGCATTTACTGCAACATTGATGTGATGAGAGTTAAACTTTAACATGTGGAAACTGAACAGGGCCTTTGCTGTAATGCTGTATAAATACAAGACCTGAAGACATACCACATGGCTGAAATTAGTAGGCCGAAAGCTAGCTAAAACCTTTTCAGAAAGGAGAAAGCTAAGGCTGTGTTTAGATCTAAATTTTAGAGTGCCAAAATACACTGTAGCATTTCATTTGTATTTGGTAATAATTGTCCAACCATTGACTAATTAGGCTCAAAACGTTCGTCTCGTAAAGTACAACCAAACTGTGCAATTAATTTTTGATTTTATCCATATTTAGTACTTCATACATGTATCGTAAGTTTGATGTGACGAGGAATCTTTTTTTTGCATAGTGCACTTTTTAATGGATCTAAACACAGCCTAAGTTTCGATCGGGCATTTAATTGGAGGCCCGTGTCACTTGTATTTTTGGAACGGATCTCTTCTCTTTCTTGTCCGAATGGCAACCTTCTAGGCTTTCTACTTGATCAGAGGTTGCACCTCACTAGATTTTGCTCGGTAGCAAACCAGCAATCATAGCATAGAGGGAAGCCCTGGGCTGTATACCAGCTCGATAGGCGATAAACATGAGGAAAGAGCCATGTTCCCATTCCCATCCCAAGCCCGCCACCACTGCCACTCAGGTCTACCCGTCTTTCCCTTTAACGCTATAAGGCACTTTTGGTATAGCTCTAACTATGGCCAAAACAGCCAGAGGTGATTTTTCTGATGGAGCTAAGATTGTTTTTAGAAAAAAAACGCTTGGCTGAGCAGCTTCTCCGTCGGGTCACGAAGAGAGAAAAAATGTCCAATATGCTCTTGCTTTCTGAATTGGTGTAATGACTTGTATGTTTGCATATATTTAATATGTGAATGTTCTTGAAATAAAAATAATACGAATGGCAAGCAATTATTAGTGGTTTGGTTATGCAGCGTAGTCACAACGACTGAGGCCCTGTTTAGTTCCAAAAAATTTTGCAAAATTTTTCAGATTTCCTATCACATCTAATCTTTAGATATATACATGAAGCATTAAATATAGATAAAAATAAAACTAATTACACAGTTTAGACGAAATAGACGAGACAAATCTTTTAAGCCTAATTAGATCATAATTAGACACTAATTGCTAAATAACAACGAAATTTGCTACAGTGCCATTTTGCAAAAATTTTTGCAACTGCCGTGAACAGAAGCCACGTGAGTCGAGCTATACCTGGCGTGAGGAATGTGGGAAGGTTGTGGCAAAACTTATGTGATTTCTATTAAACTAGAGGGGCAATTTCGTACCTTGATCTGTGGGCCTTCATACGAGCCGGTGAAAGCCGGTTGTCTCCTGAGCTTGACACTGTTCGCATGTGAAATCGCAAAATATAGAGCCCCATGAGTGGAGCTGACAAAAAAAACATTTTTTTGGTGACATGTGCACCAAACACAGCTCCTGAAGCCATTCAAAAATCCGCTCCTACCATCTTTCCTAGCGAAACTCTCCGCTCCAAACTGTACCTATAATTAAGGCAGTGTTTACTTCATTCAAAATTCCAAAAATTTTACAAGATTCCCCATCACATCGAATCTTTGAACGCATGCATAAAGTATTAAATGTAGGTAAAAAAATAACTAATTGCACAGTTTGTCTATAAATGTCGAGACGAATCTTTTGAGCCTAGTTAGTCCATGATTGGATAAATTTTACCAAATAACAACAAAAAATGCTACAGTAACTTTACACCAACTTTTACACCAACTAAACACTACCTAACTCTAGCCTCGTTGGAGAAAGAGAGGCGAGGAGATCCTCTTGGCCCTTGTTTAGTTCCCAAATTCAACCTCCAAATTTCATTATGCAAAAAGAAGATTTCCATCACATCAAAATGCCGGTATATGTATGGAGTACTAAATATAGATGAAATTAAAAACTAATTACACAGTTTTGTTGTACTTTACGAGACGAACATTTTGAGTCTAATTAGTCAAAATTTGGATAATTTTTACCAAATACAAACGAAAGTGCTACAGTGCTACAGTATTTTACTATGCCGAATCGGCACCACCCGATTCGGTAACTAAACACGGCCTTGATTTTTGCAGCTAGCTTTCTCCCTACGCCTGTCTGTAGATCGAGAGAGAAGGTCGTCACTTAGCCTAGCTTTCTCCTTCATTTCCCATTAGGCCCTTGTTTAAATCCGGATTCGGGTGCCCGCGCACTGTAGCAATTCGTTTGTATTTGGTAAAACTTGTCTAAACTTTGACTAATTAGGTTTAAAATGTTCGTCTCGCAAAGTACAATAAAACTGTATAATTAGTTTTTAATTTCATCTACATTTAGTACTCCATACATGTGTCGGTATTTTGATGTGATTGGAATCTTTTTTTTACATAGTGTAATTTAAGGTTGAAATTGGGGAACTAAACAAGGCTACTACTCTTCAGTCATGAAATTTTGCACCAACGATGAAACTCCGAATGCGCACTACTAATCAACAGATAGCCATGGGGCATGCATGGGCACTGACTATCGCCGTATGACATGACCATAAACCCCAGTCCCCAGCACGGTTTGCCCGTCCGATCGTGCATCCGGGCCAGCGCTTTGACTCCATGAATGAAACGAAAGAGGCCGGAAAAAAGAAATTTTACACGAGCACGATCTGCTGGGTGCCTTTTGGTGGTCCATGCAATGCATCTATAGCCTGATTTGCACGTAGGCAGCATCGTATCCATATGGACATGACATCCAGCAGGCCATGGACGCCGGGCGTGCAATGGTCGATCAGTGGACACGCAAGTCCTGCTTGGTTCTGTCGTTAGGATCCCACTTAAACTGGTAACAGCACAATCAAAGCCCTGACGGGCTGACGGCGACGCGAAACCAACACCACCCACACCCACCGGCGTGTCTCCTGCTCACGCAGTTGGTGCGGCGCCGCACGGCACGTACACGCACACGCTGCATCACCGTTGATATCGTTGTTTGTTCGATCGGTTCCGTTTTGCTGGAGGCTGCTTGTTGTTGCTCATGCTCTCGGGCCTTACTTAGCTTGGACTGGTTGGTGGGGGCTCTGAGTCTCGTGCTGGAAAGATGTGGTTGCCGCCTTGCCGGTTTCAGTCACGATCCATGCAACTGGCCTGGGAAATTAAGGGACGCATGTGGTCTGTGGATGCATGGATGGATCCATCGGGCAAAGCAATCAAGGCATGAGAGGCGCACCAAAGCCATCACGAAAGCGACGGCTCCAAATTAAATTGACAAATCTGGAAAAAACCGGGAGATTCTTCCGTAGATAAAAGTTTGGTCCTCACCGTTGAGGAATTATTGAGACAATCGAAATACATACATAGAACATCTAATTTGGAATCGGATCTTAGAATGATGGTCTCTGGACGATTTTCTCCTCGACAAAACCAGGTGATCTAGTATTGCATACCGGATGGTCGGCGAGGGGGAGTCTAAATCGAGTTTGAGTCAATTTTAATTATAAATCTTGGTGTATTTGGACTCTAACTCAAGGATAAACCTTCCACCCTATAATAAATATAAACTGTCAAGGACAACTAAGACGTCCAATCAGTCAATCAATACAACTTTTATCTCTTTCTCCTTTTTGACCTACACTTATCCAAACCCTAAGTTGATGTTCTTCCTTCGTCTCTATGATGTTTGTAGTCTCAATAACTAGCATATTGACGTTAGGGTAACCCAAAATGTGCTTGCCCCGATGGGGTCCTTCCTGGATGAGCATTCCTTGGTTTGCCCGACCAAACCGGGTGGTCCGGTATTGTACGTGGGGGCGATAAGCTTTCGTAGGGACGCTGCGAGAAGTGCCTATATGGCTGCACGAGGGTTGTGGTTGTGTGTTATGGTGTGTTTCGATTTCAACCCACTTTTTGGCAGCTCCACTACGGACGAAGATCAACATACATCTACAACAACTGACAACCATGTTACGTAGCGAGATCCCCAGGCCCGAAGAATTTGACCTCGACAATATCATCTGGACAAATCTAGATAAAATCATGGCTGATGAGCAGAGGACGCTTGAAGAGCACATGGCTCAGGTTGAAAAAGAAGAGAAGCGGCACAGAAAAGAGTTCAAGCAGGAAGATTGATGACACTTCTTATCACACTTCTCCATAGACAGGCAAGGCAGATCGAGTCACAAATATATATAAAAAAAATGGGGCCATCGGTCCTCTACGAATTGAGACAAAAAGACAATGTGAGTACAGAGTCCGCACTTGGACAAAATATTGGGAATATGATTAATCATGTGGTTAGTGCTTATGTAATAACAAATTTAATGGTTTGATTGAGCATATGAGTAAGTTTACGGAAACCAAACCGGAGAAGCAGCCTTTCGGTATCAACAAGCATATTTATGTTTTTAGATGCTGAAAAATGTAATTTGACATCTACTTCATATGTGCCTCAATCAAAATTAAATCTTCTGATCCATTGGCAACACTCAACCATTGCATAGTACTTATGTTGTTGAATTTTTTTCGAGGGTTAAACGAATTCTGGACAACAAAATCAAAAGCATGGACCATGCATTTTTTTTGGGGGGGGGGGGGGGGATTCTGTGCATATGGAGCGCTCACCTAGCTTTCACATTCTCGCCCAGTCTCCACCATTTCCTCAGCTACTCCGCGTTTGCCCGCGACATCTGGTCGTGCAATTACTTTGCCTTTTCGGAGCGCCCAATGAAGCTAGATCTTGAGAGGTTCACCAGAGCTTTAAGACTAAGATGGTTGTGGTTTAGATGGAAACAAAAACAAAGGGCGTGGAACGGATGAAAGGTCTTGATGGCTAGAGGGGGGGTGAATAGCCTTTTAAAAATTTCTACAAAGACAAGCTAAACAAGTTTATTAATATAACAAATAGCAAGATGCGTGTTATGCTTAGCCTACAGGGTGTTTGCAAGCCACCTATCCAATTCACAATTCTAGTATATTTGCACTCAACCGCACAAATCAAACCGAGAAGGAAACTACAACTACAACTAGCAAGCTACACAAAAGAGCTACTCTAGCAAAGCTAACTAGCTAGCAAAGGTAACTAAGAAGGTAATGCGGAGTTGAGTTAGGAGAGTTTCACCGAGGGGCGAAGTATTGAGCCAACCAATATAATCAACAATGAATACCAAGACAACCGAACACCAAGATCAATCAATCACAATATGAAAGTGATGACACAAGATTTATCCCGAGGTTCACGTGCTTGCCGGCACGCTAGTCTCCGTTGTATCCCTCTTCACCACGTGGTTCGGTGGCTAATCGGTCACACACCGAACCTCTCAAAAGGCGCCACAAGAACCTACCAAATGGTAAAAGGTTGCAAATGACACGAGCAATCCACTAATGTTGCCTTTGGCGCTTCGCCGAGGTAGACACAAACCCCTTACAATCACCGGAGGTGGCCAAGAACAATCACCAACTCTTGCCAACGCCTCTAAGCTGCTCCAAGCCGTCTAGGTGGCGGCAACCACCAAGAGAAACAAGAATCCCGCAGCAAATCAATCACCAAGTGCCAACTAGATACAATCTCACAATGCAAATGCACTTGGATCACTCAATCTCACTTCGAATATGCAAAGAAGCAAGAGAGATGAGTGGGAGGGGAGTTGCTTAGCTCAAAGTACTCACAAGTATGTCAAATGTCCAAGAGGGAGAGCTTTGAGCCGACCAACGAGTATTTATAGACGTACCCCTTCGAATATAGCCGTTAGTCACTAGAAACAGCTGAAGTCGCGCTGACCGAACGCGCTGGTCTAACTGATCGGACGCGCCGATCACACAACGGCTACTTTCGCGAAGCATCGACCGGACGCGCTCCACGCAACGACCGGACGCGCGAAGCTCGACCGGACGGGCTGGTCTCGTAACGGACCGGACGCGCTGGTCAAGCCTCAGCAGCGCACAACGAAACAGCGACCGGACGCGCTGCAGAACTGACCGGACGCCACAGTGCCAGCGTCCGGTTGGAGTCCAGTAAGCTCCCTCAACGACCGGACGCGTCCGGTCGGACATGACCGGACGCGCTGCGCATCCGATCAAAAAGCTGAAACACGCGCAGACGCTGAACACTGATCGGACGCGTCCGGTCAAACAGAGACCGTGTCCGGTCCAGCGTCCGGTCACCTCTGTGACCTCCGTTCGCCTCCGTTTCTTCTGTTTGATTTATGACTTCCGGCGTAGTGGAAAATAGGCGTTTCAATTCCTCGAAAACGCCTGAATCCCACCTCGCAAGTTCGGCGGGAGTGAGAGAGGACCCCAAACCCTCTCTACCGCTCAAACTCCACCGCCTTTGCAAATGTGCTAACACCACCAAGTGATCACGTCATGTGCGAGTGTGTTAGCATTTTCACAATCAATTTTTGAGGCATTATTAGTTCTATCCAAATGCATATGATTATGAAATGCACATCTAGAGGCACTTAGGAGTTCAATAGCCGCGGCATTCCCCTCTTTATAGTACGGTTATCTATCCTATAATGTAACCACACCCACTAGGTGTCTTGGTTACTAAAACACAACCCTTAAGCATATACCTTTGCCTTGATCATATAGAGTTACGTCCAAATCCAAGTGTGGCCATCATGATCACCATGTCCATCTTGCCACCAACCTTGGAATGTACTAATCCTCATATGCTACATACAACTTAGACATAGGATTAGTACTTAGACATTGTCACTAATTACCAACACCGAACATAGAGCTTTCAACGGACTGGAGATTCCTTGCGACAAATATGATCATGACCTTTTCAATGCATCAACGGTTGTCAAGATTGGAGATGGACGAACAACAGCTTTCTGGACCTCTCCTTGGATAAATGGTGACACAGCAAAAAAAAACTTGGCACCACACTTGTATCAAAAAACTTGCCGCAAAAAAATCACAGTTCAAAAGGCTTTGGCAAACAACAAATGGATCGATCACATATACCCTCCCACCACACAAGCAGAAATAAATTATTTTGTGCATCTCTGGGAAGCAATCAAGGATATCCAGTTAAATCCGGAGGTAGAGGATGAGATAAAATGGCGATGGACAGAGAATGGGGAATACACTGCAAGAAGTGCCTACTTTATACAATTCGAGGGTACATTCAGTAAAATAAGGATAGCGCAAATCTGGAAGGCAAATATAGAGCTGAAATGTCGGTTCTTCGCCTGGACCTTATTGCATAAGAAAATCCTAACGGCAAACAATCTAATGAAGCGCGGATGGGATAATGATCCAATTTGTAAATTGTGTGGGATCGAGCAGGAGACACCGATGCATCTTTGTAAGGATTGCCCATACACAAAAGAGGCTTGGGAGAACATCAAACAATGGTTTCAACTTTTGGCTCTGAACACTGTGAGCACAAATGGATCGCTCCATCAGGCAAAAATGTAGGAGAAAGGTGGACAAAAATCAGAGAAGAAAGTTTGATGGGATAATAGTCTACTTCTGGTGGAACATTTGGAAGAAGAGAAACAGACGAATTTTTCAACAAAAATCTTTAAACCCAAGACAGGTTACGGGCTTGTGTAAAGATGATATTACCCTGTACCGCATGGCAATGGAGACGCCAAATCAATAAGAACCAATGGACTGACGAAATCATAGCAGATGCAAGCTTCGTTTATGGCCATCGCCCAGCAGTCGAACAATCCAGTTTTTTTTCAGGTTGTAAGTAGTATGGACAGTTTAGTTCCACTAATCCTAGTTGTAAAAAGGTATTGTTTTTGTTTTGCTTCCTGTCTTCGTTTGTAAAGTTTTTTCTTCTTATCGTCTAATAAAAGTTACGACAAAGCTTTTGTCGTCCTTTCGGAAAAAAATGAAGCAGGATCTCACCATCTAACAAAGAGTCCGATCATGCGTCGCTTGACGTAACTTTGAAAGCGTCACCGGTTACTTTGTACCGTGCGCTCGTCACTCGTCAGCTCGGCGGGGAAGGAGGACCCACCGCCGCCTCGCGGCCTCTGCTATTTAATGAGCACCACCAGTCACCAGACAACACCCGCAGGCCGCGCAGCTAGCTGCAGTCTGCACTCTGCAGAGCACAGCCGCGCGCGGTTTGCCTCGGCACCGTACAAGCACGAGCACCCCGGCGTGCAGGGAAGCCAGCCACCCACCTCCGCCGCAATGGCGTCCCCGCGCGGCGGCCATCGCCGGGCCAGCGTGCCGCTGCAGCATGCTGCGGCGCTCCTGATGCTCGCCCTGTCCTGCTTCTGCTGCCGCGCCGATCCGTCGCCGCCGAACCCGAAGGCGGTGCCGGCGGTGATCGTGTTCGGGGACTCGACGGTGGACACGGGCAACAACAACGGGATCGGGACCGTCCTGAAGAGCGACTTCCCGCCGTACGGGCGCGACATGGCCGGCGGGGCCAACCCCACGGGGCGGTTCTGCAACGGCCGCCTGCCGCCGGACTTCATCTCCGAGGCGCTCGGCCTGCCGCCGCTGGTCCCGGCCTACCTCGACCCCGCCTACGGCATCCAGGACTTCGCCCAAGGCGTCTGTTTCGCCTCCGCCGGCACCGGCCTCGACAACAAGACCGCCAGCGTCCTGGTACGCCACCTACCGAATCACATGGATGCCTTGCTTAATTACTGGAGCACACAATTGCCATGTTTAAACTAGATTATACTACTAGCAATTACAACAAGGAAAAAAAACAGAAACAGCCTTTGCCATTTCGGCCGAGAGATCAGAGATCATTGCGCTCTGCACTGCCTGAATTGAAGGCCCTCGATCGGCCTGACGGATGGTTGATGGACGCTACGGCCGGTGTTTAAGGCCGTGGGGGCCATATCTTGAATCCTTGAGTTTTCCAGTCTCTGTTCTTCTCAAGAAATGGAGCATTTCAAACCTTGAATCCTTGATTACACTGCACGGACGATCACATTAGGATCCAGAGAATTATTGATCGCTGACCAATGGTCCTTGTCACTCTCCTCTGCTAGACTGCTACTAGGGCCACGTTTAGATTGTAAAAAATTTCAAACCGATAAATAATACCAATTTCGTCTTATTTGACAAATATTGTTCAATCGTGGACCAACTAGGCTTAAAAAAATCATCTCGTGATTTTCAACTAAACTGTAAAATTAATTATTTTTTTATCTACATTTAATACTATATACAAGCGGCTAAAAATTAATGTGATAGAGAGAATGAAAAAATTCTAACTTTTAAGTGCATCTAAACAAGTCCCAGTAACCTACGGCGTTGCTAATGCGTGACGCATCGCTGTTTTTGTCTGCAACAGCCTTCTTGGTTTCTTCCTCTGGCAACCAACTGCAGAGGCATTAAAACCTCCAGTGTAGCACGGTTGGTTAGCACTTAGCAGACCTGTAGCGACCTAAATCTGCAGCGCTACGATCTTCACTGTTCAAGCCTTCCTCGCTGTGTTGCGTTCTGTTCAAGCCTTGTACTCTCACCTCCTGAAGATCTGACCTGAATCGTATCTACTTTTGGAATACAAAACAAAAATAAAACAATGGAAATTCAGAAAAGAGAAGGGGTCTTCCACCAACAAGCCCCAACTGCCGCTATTGGAGAAGAACACAAGATCAATGAAGAAGCCAGCGCATGGGCAACGGGCAACGGGTACTCCATCAGTGAAATATAAGCATAAAAGTTGTGGCCGTTGTTATGATAAAATAGTAAAGTCCGATACGCCGTCCTTAAATTGTTGTCGAACTTAAAAAACACCTTGGAACTTGAATATCAGACAACGTACCCTCTTAATTTTCAAAGCTGGACAAATTACCCCCTAAAATAGTCCAAAGTAGTTTCAAGGATGGTTTTGGCTAATGTGGTACGTATGGACCCCACGTGTCTTCGGGTTTTTTTAGCCATGTCATCTTTTATTCAATATTTGGACTCCTAAATGGTCAAACAATTTCAACTAGAAAGTTTTAGATCTCGTTGAGTGCTACAAACTTGGCATAGTGCATGTCTCCATCTGATATTGTTCAAAAAAATTCAAAAATTGAATTTCATAATTATAGAATTAAAACAAAAAACTAGACCTCTAAATGATATCAAATAAAAAAGTTATCAACTAAAAAGTTAAAGATGTTGAGATCTACAACTTTGGTACGGATCATATTAACATCATACGTCACTTGAAAAAATTAAGAAAAAAATGAATTTTAAAAAGTAAGAATTTAAGATGAACATTTGGACCTCTAAACAACCATAACAAAAAGATTGCCAACTAGTTTTTTTTTATTAAAATCTAGGCCCAAAAAACCACACAACTAAAGAGGGTGCACACACACCATCCTCATAACTTTGCTATAATGATTGACCAACTAGTTCTCTCAACTCCACTATTCGTTCTAAAAATACACAATACAACCAATAACTGGCTATGCCAAATCTTATTCATATTACGTAGGTAAGACTGTAAGACTAACGTGTCATTGTTACCGAACTCCATCATGTACAACTGATGCAACCTGAACAACCTAACTCGACCAAACAACTTAACACAGTATAGCAGCACATCAAGCAATCGGTTGTCTTGAGCACCAGTGGGTGCCACTTTGTTTAGGTTGCCTTTCTTCTTCTTGCTTATATGTAATTTTGTTACAATGATCGATCTTTCGAAAAAATTTCGTTACAATGATCGATCTCGTAAGAAGTCATAGAAGTGTAGTACTTATTTTAGGACGGAAAGAATTAGTTCCAAAAACTCTGGTGGTAAATGGCGTTGTTTCCCTGAAATGAAATCATCTCTCCCTTCCATTAGGGCCTCGTTTAGATGAGAGAATTGGGAGAGAAAAACACTGTATCAGACTTCCTGTAGCATTTCGTTTGTATTTGGTAAAAATTATCCAAATTTTGACTAACTAGACTTAAAATATTCGTCTCGCAAAGTACAACAAAACTATGCAATTAGTTTTTGATTTCATCAATATTTAGTACCACATGCATTTGCCGACATTTTGATATGACGGAGAATCTTCTTTTTGCATAGTAGAATTTGGGGAGAGAATTGGGGAACTAAACAAGGCCTAGTTTGTACTGACATCTAATCACGTGCTCAAGAGGCTACGGAACAGTTCGTCGCTGCTCTACTAAATTCAGCTACAGGTAGCAGCAGCCTAGCACAAATGCACAATGTTTGCTAAAGCTGCAGTTATAGGTGGGGCACTTGGGAATTTGTTATGGTGTTTCCTGTGGAATTATGAGAGTAACTATAGTAGACCAGTATTAGAATTTTTTTTTGTTCATTGGCCTTGTTTAGATCGAAGAAGTTAAAAAAATTTAGAACTGTAGCATTTCGTTTGTATTTGACAATTATTGTTCAATCATGGACTAACTAGATTTAAAAGATTTGTCTCGTGATTTACAATCAAACTGTGCAATTAGTTATTTTTTATCTATATTTACTGCTCTATATATACGTCTAAAAATTGATGTGATGGAAATAGTGAAAAAATTATAACTCATGGGGTAGGCCTTGGTCCCAACCTTTCCGGGAGAAACATCCCTCTTCGGCCACAAGTCCACAACAGCCCACGAGTCCACAAGAACTGACCCGCGAATTGAATGCATTAAAACCTCCCCATTTAGTGCGTCGAATTCGAATGGTTGCCGGCGTTGCTTTCAGGGTGCGTTCAGTTGTTGAAAAGTGGGCGAAAAGTTACTATAACACATTTCATTGTTATTTGATAAAATTTGTTCAATCATAGACTAACTAGTCTCAAAAGATTTGTCTCGACATTTATAGACAAACTATGCAATTAATTATCTTTTTTACTTACATTTAATGTTTTATACATTCGTCCAAAGATTTGATGTGATAGGTGGAAGAGAAAATATTTTGACTTTGTATGGAAAGTGAACACAACCTCACTTTCTTTCAGGCTGCATGCGACCCGTCATGAACAGCATTGCGATCTTCACTGTTCATGCCTGCCTCGCTGTGTTGCGTTCTGTTCAAGCCTTCCTCGCTGTGTTGCTTTCTGTTCAAGCCTTGTACTCTCACCTTCTGAAGATCTGACCTTAGGCTGTGTTCAGATCCAAAATTTTTGAGGAAAAAAAAATTCTTATAGCACTTTCGTTGTTATTTGGCAAAATTTGTCCAAGCATGGACTAACTAGGCTCAAAAGATTTGTTTCGACATTTACAGATAAACTATACAATTAGTTATTTTTTACCTACATTTAATGCTCTATACATCTGTCTTAAGATTCGATGCGATGGGTGAAAGAGGAAATATTTTGGAAAGTGAACGGGCCTTAGTTCAAGTAGAGCGTTTGGTCGGTTACCAAACTACGCCGCACCTTGCCGCACTTTTTGCGCCGTAGACGAGGCAAGTGTTTGGTTTGCTTCCGTAATCTGCGGCATGCCGCGGCCGCAACCCACTCTCGCAGCTCATTTGCGAGGCCACAATCCGCCGCAGTTGCGGCGGCCGAATTCGACGCCACAATTACGGCATGGCCGCAGCTGAGGCACGGCATCCCACGGCAAGAACCAAACAGGCCCCTAGTTTTGAAGGTCCAAAAATAAAAGGAAATTTAGAAAAGAGAAGGGGGGTCTTCCACCAATAAGCCCCAACTGCCGCTATTGGAGAAGAACACAAGATCAATGAAGAAGCCAGTGCATGGACGACGGGCAACGGGTACTCCACCAGTGAAATAAGCATTAAGTTGTAGCCGTTGTTAAACAAAATAGTAAAGTTCGATATGCCGCCCTCAAATTGTTGTCGAATTTAAAAAACACCTGTGAACTCGAATATCAGACAACATACCCTCTTAATTTTAAAGTTGGACAAATTACCCCCTAAAATAGCGGCAATGCTAGCGCCCGGACGTCCGGATGGACACGCGCGTTTGGATGCCCGCGTCTGCACTCCGTTTTGCGTGCCCACGTGGGGGACCATGCCTGTCCGAACGTCGCCTGCGCCTTGACCCCACATGGAGATCGATCACGCCCCCCTCTACTTCCCCCGCCCAGACGTCTGCTGCGGCAGGTGGATCCCCAGCAGCAACACCCGATCTACTTTTGAAACAATCTGATGAAACATTTACAACATACGTCTGAAGGCAGATGAAACACTTAAAAAACATGCGTCTGAAACTCTTACAAAAATACCTAAAAACACTTGAGAAGCCATTGCAAAAGCATGTGCAACATCCAATAAAACACTTACAACATATGTGTGAAACATATGCAATATCCAAATAAACACATTTGTAATATACGTCTGAAAAAATAAATGAAATATATATTTGGAACAGAAGCTTGCAACATACGTGTATAGCCATTGCAACATATGTAACATCACGATCTACTTTTGCAACATCCACATGAGACACTTGCAACATGCATTGAAACCCCTGAAACACTTGAAACATACGCTTACAACATGTCTGGCACGACACTCTAGTGAATGCCCTGCCATGTTTGGCAAGCCTCGAGGCAGTCGCGAAGTACGGCATGGCCACGGTGCCCTTGCCATCTCTGGCCGCAGGAGGAGGTGATGAGGAGGACGCCAGCGCCAGCAATGAGGCGATGGATGTGCGGAAGAGGGACCTTGTACTGGTACCTAAAGTGAAAGCCATCCGAGGAGATGAGCAAAACCATGGGCTTAGGGGAGCTTGGAGAGCGCCCGCGTGGTAGCAGACGTCGCGGTCACGATGGTGAGGGACGAGCGCAGGACGAAGGTCGTGGCGGCGGCAAGGGCCACGGTGAGGAGCAGGAGATAGGGGAATGGAGGCTGGGGTGCGGCCATGAAGGAGGAGAGCGGAACGTTCGCGGGGCTTGCGGTTGGCAGCTTGCGGAGTGGGAGCTTTTTTTTGGGAGGGGGGCGTCGTGGGAGTATCAAATATTTGTGAATACGTGGACGGCGTGAAGCCACGCAGTGTTCGGCGTTCGGATCCCTAATCATAGCATTACCGCTAAAATAGTCCAAGGTAGTTTCGAAGATGGTTTTGGCTGATGTGGCACGTATGTGACGTATGGACCCCACCTGTCTTCGTTTTTTAGCCATGTCATATTTATTGAATATTTGGACTCCTAAATGGTCTCAAATGGAAACAATTTCAACTAGAAAGTTTTAGATCTCGTTGAGTACGAAAACTTGGTATAATTCATGTCTTCATATGATATTGTGAAAAAAATTCAAAACATTGAATTTCATAACTATAGAATTAAAACAAAAAATCAAACCTCTAAATAATCTCAAATAAAAAAGTTATCAACTAAAAAGTTATATATCATGTTGAGATCTACAACTTTGGTATGGACAATATTAACATCATAGGTCATTTGAAAAATTGAAGAGCAAAATAAATTTCAAAAAGTAAGAATTTAAGATGAACATTTGGGCCTCTAAACAACCATGACAAAAAGATTGCCAACTAGAAGGTGTAGAGCATATTGAGGGCTACAACTTTTGTGTGGACCACGTCAACATCCGAGGTAGTTTAAAAAATGTTAAAAAATGAATTTCAATGTTAAAAAACTTAAAATGAATATTTGAGCCTCTAAAGGATGTCAGATAAAAACAATCGTTGCAAAGTTGTAGATCTTATTTGGAACCATGTCAACATATATCGAGGTCTTTTGAAAAAAAAACTAAATAGAGATATGAGTATATATGTAATTTTTTTAAAAGGATGAAAAAATATTTAGCGCCACAATTTTTGTTAGAAGAATAAAAATAAATTAAGTGCTAGCCTAGTTTTATTTATTGAAAACTGGATCCAAAAACCATATAACTAATGGGGGTGCACACACACCCCATCCTCATAACTTTGGTACAATGATTGACCAACTAGTTCTCTCAAGTCCACTGTTCGCTCTAAAAACAACTTGACTGAACACTATACAACTAATAACTCAGACCGAATAAAAACAACCCACGGTTTTTAGCGAGGAAAAGAAAATCCCTTTCACGACCACTAGCATAATAAACGACTCCACAACAACATGATCTTATCTCGAAGGTGATCGTTGAAGATCGTCCTTGGCTTTCAGGCTATGGCAAATCTTCCTCATATTACGTAGGGTAAGAGTGTCATAATGTGTCATTGTTACCAAACTCTGTCATGTACAACTGATGCAACAACCCGAACAACCCAACTCGACCAAACAACTTGAATACTTGATACAGTCTAGCAGCCTCAAGCAATCGGTTGTTCTTGAGCACCAGTGGGTGCCACTTTATTTATCTTGTCTTTCTTCTTCTTGCTTATATGTAATTTTATAGTTACATTGATCTCTTGAAAATATCATAGAAGTGTACTTATTTTAGGACAGAAATGATTACTTCCAAAAACCCTGGTGGTAAATGGTATTGTTTCCCTGAAATGAAATCATCTCTCCCTTCCATTAGTTTGTACTGACATCTAAGGCTATGGAACAGTTCATCCATGCACTATTAAATCCAGCTACTGCTAGCAGCCTAGCACAATCAGTTATTGGTGGGGCACTTGGGGATTTGTTGTGGTGTTTCCTGTGGAATTATGAGAGTAACTATAGTAGAGCAGTAGTGATTTTGTTCATTGGCCCCCAACCATTCCGGGAGAATCATCCCTCCTCGGCCACAACAGCTCACGAAGTCGATCCACAAGAACTGACGCGCGAATTGAATGGATAAAACGTACTTGTCCTGTTCCCTGAGCGAGCGTCGTGGGGGGCATTCAAGCTCTGAATCTAGCCATCTACCACAGAGGACGATCATTTCTGCACAGATTTTATTTAGTTCTGATCTTAATTACGTGCATTGCACCGATCATGGTTGATGCTGCTTCTGACTGCTAAATAAAACCTGTCTGGTTTCCTTCCCCGGGTCCGGCCGGTTGAACGACGACGACCGTGAAGTCAGTGATCCCGCTGTGGAAGGAGGTGGAGTACTTCAAGGAGTACAAGCGCCGTCTCCAGCGGCACGTCGGCCGCGCCAGGGCGCGGCGCATCGTCTCCGACGCGCTGTACGTGGTGAGCATCGGCACCAACGACTTCCTGGAGAACTACTTCCTGCTGGTGACGGGGCGGTTCGCGGAGTTCACGGTGGGCGAGTTCGAGGACTTCCTGGTGGCGCAGGCGGAGTGGTTCCTGGGCGAGATCCACGCGCTGGGCGCACGGCGGGTCACCTTCGCGGGGCTCAGCCCCATCGGCTGCCTGCCGCTGGAGCGCACGCTCAACGCTCTCCGTGGCGGCTGCGTCGAGGAGTACAACCAGGTGGCCCGCGACTACAACGCCAAGGTGGTCGACATGCTCCGCCGCCTCATGGTGGCGCACCCGGGGCTTAAGGTCGCCTACATCGACGTGTACCACAACATGCTCGACCTCATCACCAACCCTTCCACGCTGGGTGAGTAGTGTACATCGATATAGATCTCCAATGCATGCAGTGCAATGCGACGCTGATCTGATGATGGATGGATTGGCATGGCAGGGCTGGAGAACGTGGAGGAGGGGTGCTGCGCGACGGGGAAGGTGGAGATGTCCTACATGTGCAACGACAAGAGCCCCCACACATGCCAGGACGCCGACAAGTACTTCTTCTGGGACTCGTTCCACCCCACCCAGAAGGTGAACCAGTTCTTCGCCAAGAAGACGCTGGACCAGTGCTACCAGGAGCTCCTGTGATGCCTAGAAATGTTGCTACTAATTAATCAATCGCCGTGTATAGCATAGCATTCCTCCCATTGTCGAGAACGACTCGATCGATGTACTGTATGTAGCATGGTTGCTCTGTCTGTTTCCATGCGTCGATTCTTTTGGGCTTAAATGATCATCAGATCAGAGAGAGATAAAGTTTACACATTTGATCGAGAGTTACATTTGGTTCCGGCCGGACGTCTTTGATGCCATTTGTTTGTGACAGATAGATCGATATACTAGTAGTATTTCCTAGGCTATTGGATGGTGGAATGATTGATTAAGCAGAGCACAGACAAACAGCAGCAGCAGTTCAGTTACGGAAGGATGGAGATGGATCACGAATGCACCGGTATGGACAAGTTGTTGGTGATGCAGCCCCTCCTGAAGATCTTGGCGAAGGAGCGCCAGAGCCTGAGCTCCTGGTGCGCCGTCACCGGCATCCCCTCCTTCACGCAGTGGTCGTACTTCTCCAGCACCGACACAATGTAGCTGAACTCCGGCCGCCGCGCCGGGTTCGCCGACCAGCACTTCTTGATCAGGTTGTTCAGCACCGGCGGGCACGAGTTCGACAGCGGCGGGCGCAGGTTCTGATGATCGATGGACACACCCAGTCAGGAATATAATCAGCAATCACAAAAGAGATTCAGTTCGCTGAGAAGGAAACGAAAGCAACCCAAACAACAACCTTCTCTGAGGCGGCGTATGCAGCCTGCACGGGCGTCATGCCCTGGAACGGGAGCAGGCAGGTGGTGAGCTCCCAGAGCACGATGCCGAAGCTGTACACGTCCACCTTGCGTGTGTAGGGCTTCTCCTTGGTCATCTCCGGCGCCATCCAGCGGTAGGTGCCCTTGTTGCCCTTGATGGCCTGGCACTTGGTCTCCAGGCAGGAGGTGCCGAAGTCGGCCACCTTGACGCGCATCTCGTCGTTGAGCAGCAGGTTCTGCGACTTGAGGTCCCGGTGGATCACGCCCTGCGCGTGCAGGTACTCCATGCCCCGCGAGATGTCCAGCGCCAGCTTCAGGATCGTCTCCGGCGACAGCGAGTAGGGGTCCTTCTTGTTCAGGTACATCCGCAGCGTGCCCTGGGACATGTACTCCGTGATGATGCAGTACACCGGCGGCTTCTTGCACGCCGCGATGAACTGCACGATGTTTGGGTGGTAGAGGCGGGAGAGGAAGGCGACCTCGGAGTTGAACTGCTCCTCGAGCTCGGCGCGGCGGGCCTCGTCGCGCTCAGGGATGCGCACCATCTTCACGGCCACGGCGCGCTGCTTGTAGATGCCGCGATAGATGCGGCTGTTGGCGCCCGACGCGAACTTGTTGCCGATGAAGAGCTGCGACAGGTCGGCCATCCACTCCTCCCGCCGCCCGCTGCGGCTGTCCTCGCCGCCGGGGCCCATCACCGTGTCCAGCAGCATGGACCACGACTCCATGCTGTCCCACCGCTTCTTCTCCATGTCGTCCGCCTCCGGCGGCTGCCACGGGCTCTTCCCGCGCCCCGACGTCGACGGGGACGCCGCGAACAAGCTCGCCGCGAACGGCAGCGACGGGCCCCGGCGGGGAGACACCGTCGCGGCCTGCTGCTGGTCCGCGTCCCCGCCGCCGCCGCCGCCGAACGGCCGCGGCAGCCGGAAGCAGGAGAGCATGTGGGGCGCCAGCTGTATCAAGACTCGCAGCACGACGTCGCACACGGCATGCCGGCGGACGACGGTACCACCGCTCTGCTACCAACACGATCGATGACGACGGTGCGACACGCCGGACGACGCCCGCGCCACCGCCACGGGCATTGCTCGCCGCGCCGCCACCACCACCGCCGCACTCACGGTGCTTGATTACAGGTCACACCAGATTAAAGCAAAGTATCTTCACCACGCATCAAGCTAAACAAGATCCCAAACTCCCACGTCGATGCAAGGAACGCCCAGACGGATGCCTACGCAATAATCTTGCGTGCTGCGGGGTTAGCTAGCTACCCTATCCACAAAGCATGCATGCGCGCGTGGCACGGACCCAGCTGCTGCCCGCTGCTAGCAAGCTTCTTGGAGGATCGATGCAAATGGCGCGAAAGCGGATAAAGGCACGCACGCGCAGCGGGAAGAAGGGGACGCTAGCAGTAGCTAGCTCTTCTTCTTCCTCCTCGAGTCCTCTCTGTGCTCTGGCACCCTTGAGAAGCGCTGGTGTTGTTGACTCCAGACCGCGGGCGGGGATAGGCCGGAGGAGGGAGAGAGTAAAGGTGCTCAAGCTCAAGGATGTCTCGTGAAGATGCAGTTCAGAAAAGGGCGCACCTTTTCGGCGTCTCTTCCAGCGCCTGGATCGATCGGTGCATGCTCTGCTTCTCATCTGCTGATCGGCCGGTGATCGCCCCCAGCTTCCGCGGCACATGAGAAAGAGAGAGATATCTCCAACGGAACCATGGAAAAAAAGGGAAAAAGCTTGGGATGACATGACCTGCAGCGAGACGCTAAGCATAAAATGCGTCGGGAAAGGCACGGCCAGCAGATACGCACGCGCTCTCTCTACGTAGTTGCGCACTCGCGCTTTCACCGGTCGGCATGGAGTGCGTTCTGTGGCAAGGACGACGCGCCGCCGATCGTATGGCATCAGCGAATGCGTCATATTGTCATATCTCGCCATTTCTGGCGAATGCGTGGTGTGTTCACTTCCTTCAAAATTCTAAAAATTTTATAAGATTCCTCGTCATATCAAATCTTTACACGCATACATGAAACATTAAATATAGGTTAAAAAAATAACAAATTACACAGTTTGGTTGTAAATCACGAGACGAATCTTTAGAACATAATTAATCCATGATTAGACACTAATTATCAAATACAAACAAAAGAGTTACTGTGCTTCTAAAAATTTTACACTCCCATCCAAACACACCCATATTGTCATATCTCGCCATTTCTGGCCAAGGGGCAGATGGCAAAAAAGGTGGAGGCAAACGCCAAATGGCTATTTCAAGGGTCGAATCTAGAGCCCAACACACTGATGCGGACTTTTGTACGCTGTGACATACGGCCCAACAATAAAGTAACCAAAACATACCCCTTGTTTAGTTCACCTCAAAATTCCAAGTTTTTTCACTCTCTCTCCATCACATCAATTTTTAGCCGCTTGCATGGAGTATTAAATGTAGGTAAAAAAATATTTAATTACACAGTTTAGTTGAAAATCACGAGATGAATCTTTTGAGCCTAGTTGGTCTATGATGGGACAATATTTGCCAAATAAGATGAAAGTGGTACTATTCATCGGGTTGAAATTTTCTCCGATCTAAACGAGGGCATAGTTTGGCATCGATTCTTGGTCTAAAATTCCCTTGGCAATAAATAAATAAATAAATAAATAAAAAATTGTGGCCTCAGTGGGCAACATGGTGACCAGCAGCAATGCAGCATGCCAGCATCCCGGATATTCTCTGGAAAAGAAAAGGACAACGGTTGCCATGCCGTTTTTCTTCTTCCGTTCACTATATAAAGGCCTTGTTTAGATTCCAGAGTTTGACCACTAAATTCACTATATAGAATTCATATTCTCCGTAACATCAAAATACCGACACATATATGGAGTACTAAATATAGATAAAATAAAAAACTAATTGCACAGTTTTGTTGTACTTTGCGAGACGAACATTTTAAGCCTAATTAATCAATGTTTGGACAATTATTACCAAATAAAAATAAAATTGCTACAATGTGACGTGACACTTACTATGCAAAGTTCGGTTCTAAATTTTAGAATCTAAACATGGCTAAAGACACTATATAAAGACTCAGATTTCAAGAAGAATAAATAAATCTAAAGAAATACGAGCACTACCTCAAATCAAAGACTTAAATTCGGGTAGAACTTTCAATACAAATAGCCTAGCCAGCCGAGCTACTAAGTCTACGTCATGTTGTTTTTCTAAGAAAAGGAATTTTGGTTTGGTCTCTTTATAAGTTAGGTCAACAACCGTCCATTATATCAAAATCAGATCCGTAATGTTGGGTACAGGACGTTCGTCCGTTCAGACGGTGCCTGCTCGTTCACTCACCCTAACCGTACTATCTAAAAAAGAAAAAACTCACCTTACCGCAGTGCTGCGATAGCTCTCCACGACCGCGCTCCGCTGTGCCACCTCGGTGCTAGCGCTCTCCACCGTGCCTCCTCTCCATCGCGCTTCCGCTTGGCCAGCCGGCGTCTCCTCCGTGCCAGAGCACGGCAGCCCGTCTTCCTCTCTCTCCACCGCGCCTCCCACCCACCGTGGGCTTCTCAAGTGCACGCACCCGCCACAGCTTTCTCCACAGGACCTGCCGCGCCCTTCTCCACCAGAGCAGTGAGCTTCGCGCCACCGGCGAGCTTTATATTGGTGAACTCCATGCACCGACGAGCCTCCATTTCCAAGCAACAAGGAGATGTTGCGCTGAAAGCGCATATTGCAAACGCATGTTTCAGATATTTCAGAGGTATATTGCAAGTGTTTCATATGAATGTTGCAAAAGTAGATCGGGAGGTTGCATATGTTGCAAGTGTTTCAGAGACATGTTACAATCATTTGTTTAAAAGTGTTTCATCTGTTTTAGACGAATGTTGCAAGCATTTTAATCTGGATGTTGCATATGTTTCACACATATGTTGCAAAAGTATGTAACACCCAAATTTTAGAGATAATGAATTTTGAATAAATTGGATAACAAATAAGGACAAATTAAAATAATAATAAAATATGTTTGGTGTTGCATTCATGCTGTTGCATTTAATTTATTTTGTGGTGTGCATTTATTTTATTTTGCTTTGGCTTAGAAAATTTTATTTGAAAAGGTTTTGGAAAATAGACAAATAAAGAAAAGAAAGAAAAATAAAAAAAGAAAGAAACAACTTACCTACCGCCTGGAGGCCGACGGCCCGTTCAGGGCGGCCCGTTTTCTCCGCGCCTACGGCCGCGTGGGCTGGACCGCACCGCAGCGGCCCATCTTGGCGTCTTGGCCCAGTCGGCCCGAGCCAGCCGCGTCCTCCCTCCTTTCTATCGCTGACAGGTGGGTCCCGGCTGTCAGTCGTCTTCAAGCTCTCGTAACCGAGCCGGATACGAACACCTCTTCAACCGAACCGCAACCGAATCTTGTTTCCAGGATTTGGTAACCGAAATCGGTGATTGATGCTATAAATAGGTCGCATAGGTCCTCTAGTTTCCGTTTTTCACCTAAAATCGTGAGTTCCACCGCAAATCGTCGCGTTCTAGGGTTGGGGTCGGTTGGATACGGCGGACGTCGGGACGGGGTGCTTTCGGGTGGTTTGGAGGTCTTATTCGTCGCGTTGGTGAGCTCGTCGTCTTCTCCTCTCCCTCCCCATGCTCTTCTTTTGGTTTGTAGTGCTTGAATCTTGATTTTGGGGAGCTCTAGTGGGCTAGCAATGGCGCCGCCGTCCTCTTGTTGCCGCGCGGCGGTTACAGGTAGATGCAGCTTGTTTTTGTCGCTTGGGAGAGTTCGCACGGAGAATCTCGATCGTTTGGATCAAGTTTGGGCTTGAATGGTGGGCTCGGTGGGTAGAACCGTGACCTCCGGCCATGGTGGAGTCGCCGGCCATGGAGGGCCGCCGGCCGGCGTTGAGGGAGGAGACCGGTTTCTTCTTCTTTTCCTCTGGAACGAATAGGAGCCGTCCATCTCGTGATCTACGGCCGAGATTAAAACTTACCCCTTCGCGGGGTAATTTTTCTAAAGAGCCCCTGCACTTTTTCTTTATATAACCCGCAGTCCTTGGCGTAATTCCCGAAAGTCGTTTTCGTGTTTTAAAAGCGTATTTTCTTCCGGTTTATTCAAAAATACGTTTTCAGGAAATTACAGATTTGCCACTAGAACTGTTTTGGCCATAAAAACTTCGTTTTAACTCCGATTTGATCCGTTCAAGTTGCGTTAGGTTCGTATTTGCGAACTCTACCTGTTAGTGTAGTTGTACAGTTAGTTTTGATAATTTATTTTTCGAGTTTATAATTAAGTATTTATTTATCTATAGGAAATCTTAGAAAATTTATAACTTTTACGTTTTAACTCCGATTTTGGTGATCTTTGCGTCTGTGTGATCGTAGAAACGTGTAGAAGAGTTTTATAAACTTTTATTACTGTTTTGCTACTGTTGGTGTACTGTTCTAATTATATCTCTTTGTTTGCTTCGTGTATGTTTGATTGGATGCATGTATGTTGTTGATTGATGATCAAGTATAGAAGGTGAGCAGTTTTTGGACGATTCGGAGTATTACTTTGAGCCAAGTCAGCAGTATTGTTTGGAGAGCTTTGATCAAGGCAAGTATAACACAGGACTATCCTTGTTACCTATACATTGAAATTATCATACATGTGCATGTGCTTACCTTGACAACCCTAGAGATTATAATTTAGTGATTGTTATCTTGATTCCTTGTCAATCCTTGGGAATGCATATGGGTAGCTATTGCTAGTGCTTAAACTATGAACAATGATCTTGTAATTTGATTAATGGATTAAGCAATCAACCATTAAGATGATTTAATTACTGTTAAAAGGGGGCTAGAGCATGTATATTATTTTGATGCTCTGGTTTCTCTCTATAAGGACTTATCTGTAAGTGATAACCAAGATATACAGTACAGCTGTGAGGGCTATATGGCTCTGGCTTTAGTTGTTCAAGAGACCTTTTCTAGCTTGTTAGTGGTTACCTTAAATGGCGTAAGAAAGGCTTGCCACGTTGGGTGTAGTGCGAGCCCCTGGCCTAGTGTGTATAGGCTGCGGTTGTTGTGCCACCGGGAAGGGGGGTTCTACATCTGCCTGCCGAGTGAATCTAATGGCCCTAACTTGTTAGACGAACTTTTGGATGGCTTTATATGGTTCTCGGGTGTTTGGGCTTGATCTCCCCACTCATTTGGAAATCATGACTCACAGTGAAAGTGTACACCTCTGCGCAGAGTTAAAAACTGGTATACTAGCCGTGCTCACGGATACGAGCGGCCTTGGGGATTCTTATGGAATAGTTGATCATAACTGTTATATCATGCTTAATTATTGTTGATCATTACTATGCTCATGTTAATGCTATTCGTTATCATTATTACAATTGATCATTGGTTCTTTAATGAGAAGTGGTTTATCTTGATGCTACTCAATTGTTAATTATATGAATAAAAGCTAAACGCAGTTAAACAGAGTCTAGCCTTTTGAGCCTCATGAACCCTGTGTTATATTTGTTGAGTTCGACATGGACTCACTCTTGCTATTTCCACCATAACAGATGAAGATTATGAGGAAGATTATCGTAATGAGTACTAGTCTTGATGTCAACCAGTCAACCGTGTCCCTGTGTGGAGTTTCCGCTGGAGATTACTATTAGTTATTATTATTTATCGTTCAAGACTATGTCTTAAATATTTATTCGCTATGTAATAAGCACTGTGATGATACTATGTAATTTGTCTACTTATGTGTGCGATCATGTCCTGGGGCGCACATGAGTAATTTATGCATCCTATTTTTGTCCTTAAAAATGGGTGTGACAAAGTATGTTCCAAATGTTTTAGCTGTTTCATTCTTATGTTGTGTTAAATGTTTTCATGTTACAAGTGTTTTATTCGGATATTGTATATGTTTCACACATATGTTGCAAGTGTATTTTTAAAAGTTTCATTTGCTTTAGACTTATGTTGCATTCAAGTGTTTCATGTTGCAAGTATTTCATGTTTTAGAGGTTTGTTCGGAGAGTCATGGGGACATGACCCAGGCACTGGGGGAAGGGGCGCGGCCAGCCGTGGGCTGGCAGATAGGGTACACAACGCGCTTGGGGTCCTGCAGGAGGGGCGTGCTCATCCTCAACCGGGCTCCCGGGTCTCATCCGCACAGAGAGAGAAGGGGGGGCAGGGGAAGGAGTGGCGGTCACAGCCAGGGTGCGCGTGCGGGGCAGGGCGATGCAGACGGGAGCGGGGTACGCATGCGGGGCGAGGCGAGGTAGACGGGGGATGGACGTGCACGTGCAGCAGCGATACGACGTAGCGGCAGGCGCGGGCGGGCGGGCTAGGGGCAGCGACAGGCGCGAGGCATCCGGACATGCTCATTTGCTCCGAACGTCCGGGCGTTAGTAAGTCCTAAATTAGATTGCATTTAAAACATATTGCCCTAAAAAAGCAACACCAAGGGCCCCGGCTCTAGCTCCAGCTCCACCGACGAAGCCCTACCAAACATTTTGTAGGAAGAGTCATTTTTTAGTGAAAAACAAAGGAACCAGAGCCGTTGTGGCTCCTCCAAAACAGCTCCGTCTCCTCCAGAGGTGTCCTGCCAAACACTGCCCAAAAACAATAACAGTCAACTAGTCTATAGAAGATAGTCAACTATTCTAACGAAAATCTCCATTGTTGTTGTTTCTCGCATATGACATGCACATCTCAAGGTGGGACTCGCACTTTCTGAAGAATGTCCTAGAGCATGTTCAATAAATGCTCTGAAAATAACATACAATTAAGAATGTAATGTTTTGTTGTAAAAAATCATGTCATTTCTGCATACCCGAATGAACCAAAAAACTTTACTTGCTGACAATTGAATTAAAGAGGTAAATTGCACACATGTTCTAATTTTGTTAGTTTGGTCGCATTGATAAAATTGGGCACAAGGCAAAATACAAACATACAGTACACCTTTGAATTCATCCAGTGAACTTTCAAACTACTCCAGATGATAAACCACATAATTTCTAATGATAAACATCGTTATCTTTAATCAACAATTTGTCTCACTAGATAAAATTTTGTTATGTGAAAATTATATAATGAATTCGACTTTTGAAAAATAAATTCTTATGGTTATGATTGTGTTGCTATAAACATTACAGTGTAAGAGAAATTATGAGGTAAAGTATAATTTTAGAGACCTTTTTTAGTTAGACCACGCATCTGACACCTTATATTTTGAACTAGAGGAGGTGGGTTCTAAGCGTTCATATTAAACTTCGAATTAATTTTACAAACTTTTAGTTGATATTTGAGATTCAAATTTCCAATTCAAGTTCATGAGTTTTCCAAATGACATTCAAAATGCTTTTAAGTTGAAATTGTTCAGACTAAGATTTAATTGCTTCCAATTAGCGCCTAAAAAGTTACACATTATGTTTGTGGTTTAGGAATGGAATTGAAAACCCTAAAATGTTAGAAGGTCCTCGATTTATTCCTTTTCCTTAGTCACTTACAAACCCATGCCGTTCTTCCTTCATTTGAATCGCTTTTGAGGACGTTCTAATTGGCCTGCCTATGCTACGGCAACAAAAAAATGCACTGTCTTCCTTCATGTTTCAACGTGTTCCACCATCATCAATATCACGCACGACGAAAGCAAATAAAAAGACACGTTTCTGGCCAGGCTTGGAATCACAGAACTTGCAGCCTGCATCAATAGTTTTGAGAGCTAGCCCAGATCGTTTAACCTATGCGGACTACAGCTTTTGTGTGAAGCCTACATATATATTAGCCTGCGATTACAAAACCCTTACCCTTCTTGGCACTATTTGCATCATCAGGTAGAATTTTGAAAACAATAGATCAATGGAGTACAACGATTCATTCTCTTAGTCTTGTATCTTTTCATTTACATTCAGTTAGTAACAACACCTTAAACCTACTAGGTTCATCTTTACCTAGCCCTTGTTTAGATCCAAAAACTTTTCATCCAAAATTATCACATCGAATTTTGCGGAACATGCATGAAGTATTAAATATAGACGAAATAAAAAACTAATTGCACAGTTTACGTGTAAATTGCGAGACGAACGTTTTGAGTCTAATTAGTCCGTGATTTGACACTAAAGTACTACCGTAACAAATGTGCTAATGATGGATTAATTAGACTCAATAAATTCGTCTCGCGGTTTCCAGGTAAGCTATGTAATTAGTTTTTTTATTGGTATCCGAAAACCCCTTTCAATATCGCACGAAACATCCGATGTGATATTTTTATAAAAAAATTTCACATCTAAACCAGGCCCAACTGAAACAATAACACCGATTGCACCTAAGCATTAGGCGGTGAGGGGATTGGACGAACGTGCTGGTGCCGGGACGCCTGCTGAAACCGAAAAGGTCGCTTGCTGAAATAGTGCAAGACGCTAGTGTGAACTCGCCAGTCCCACTGGCCACTGTCACTTGCTCGTCGCCATGTTTAGATGCCCGATTCTGAGTGTCCTGTCTGATTTACTGTGATGCACTATAGTAATTTTGTTTTTATTTGATAATAATTGTCCTAACATTGATTAATTAGGTTCAAAATATTCGTCTCGCAAAGTACAACAAAACTATGTAATTAGTTTTTGATTTTATCTACATTTAGTATTCTATATATGTGCCGACATTTTGATATGATGAGAAATCTTCTTTAGTACTTCCTCCATTCCAAATTATAAGACGTTTGACTTTTTTGACTCCAAGTTTGACCATTCGTCTTATTCAAAAAATTTGAGCAAATATAGTCATATTTAAGTTATTCTTAAAGAACTATCATTAATAAAGCAAGCCACACCAAAATAAGTGATGTTTTGCAAAAAATTTTAAATAAGACGAGTGGTCAAACTTGATGTCAAAAAAGTCAAACGTCTTATAATTTGGGATAGAGGGAGTAGAACTTAAGGGTGAAGTTGGGTGCCTGATTCGGTGTTTCGGCGGCCCCGCGAGTCACCTGTGATCTCCGAAAGCGACGAAACGTTCCGTCACCGCGTCACGAGACGTCCCCGCTCTCATTCCTATTCCCGGACGGCCCCATCACCTCCCCTCCCCTCCGAGCATCTCCACCGTCCGCTCCGCCCGCAGGACCCCCTTGATGAACGACCACGCGTCGGCAGCGCCCAACTGTCGGCAGCCGCGGCCGCCCCCGCGCGCACGCGTCGTCCGCGTGGCCGGCGGGACGGCGCGGACCGCGGCCACGTGCGTCGCCGGGAGGCTTATCTGGCGGCGACACGTTCGCGGCGCGCACCGTGCGGGACTCGCCTCGCGCGGGCAGCTTTGCCGGCCGCCAATGGCGTCGTTGTCTCGGCCCCTCCTCCTCCACTTGGAGATCAACCGCATCGGCGCGGTAATCCGGTCGATTAAAGCGTGCAATTTGTGCAAGTGCTCTCACGCGTCGCTGTCTCATGGAAATCACGAAAAAATTAAACCGGCCAAATAACCACGATTCTGCCCGGAGATAAGCGTAGAGGAGCTGTATAGGTTAGGCTGGCTGTTCTGCGCTCTGAATGGCACCGTTCGAAGAGAGCTCAGTAGCCACGCCAAAAGAGCTAGTATTGCGAACTGACAGCGACTAAAACCTCTAGTAAAATGCGCAATGATATCTGCCGTTAGCACGGCGAGTGCCACCGCGCCACGTACGCGCACGCCGGCAGACGAGCTCGAGAAAACGCGCGCCGGGTGGCTGGCGATCCTTAGTTTTACCGCCACTTCCGGCCGTATTTGAATACTTGGCGCGCGACGAGTAAGCTTAGCCGGCGGCTCCGCTAGCTGCTCGGAGCACACCCAGCACTGTGCTGCGCTCCGTGTCCGCTTGCGTGCGCTGCAGTGCTCCCTACTCTGTTCTTGATAAGACGATCACGACACCACGTTGCGCCCTAAAGCAGCAGCCCGTAGTCGCCTAGTCGGCGAGTCAGTCTCAAATCAACGCCACGACGGGAGTGGATTGGACTCTTCTTCTTCTTCTCCTTGCCGCTTCTTCCACTTCTCAGCTCGGGTCCGCGAGATCGTCGTGCCCGTGCGGCTTCTTTTGGTCGCGTCGCGATGCACCAGATTGGGAGCGGCATGTACGTGTCCGGCCCCGCGCCGGACAGGAAGCGCGAGCGGTGGCTGTCGTCGGGGTCGGCCGCCACGCCGCCGTACACGGGCGGGGACGTGGCGCGCTCGGGCGAGCTCGGCCGGATGTTCGACATCTCCGCGTCGCAATCGCAGGCGCCGTCGCCGGCCTCCTCGCGCCGCAGCTCGGGCCCGCTGCACCGGCCCTCGCCGTCGCCGGCGTCGGGACCGCTGTCGCAGCTCTCGCACCAGCCGGGGCTCCTCGTCGGGCCGTCCCCGTCCCCCGCGCCCTTGCCGTCGCCGGCGGTCGGGTCGTCGTCGAGGAAGGGGAGCAGCAGCAGCAGGAGGAAGGAGGCGGGGACGGCCGTGGCGCCGCTGGCGCTGGCGCCGGCGCGCGGGAGTGCGAGGCTCGGCGTCCCGTTCGCGTGCTACGTGCTGGTGGCCGTGGCGGCCGCGGCCGCCCTCGGCGCCGGGGCCTACTGCCTCGTGTCGTGGCGCCGGTGGGAGGTCCTCACCGCGGCGGGCGGCGCGGTGGCCGCCGTCGCGGCCGTTTTCGCTTCGAACGCGTGGCGGACGGCGGCCGAGGCGGAGAGGTTCTTGCGCCGGTTCCCCGACACGGTGTTCGACGACCACGGCGGGGACATGCCCGTCGGCGAGCTCGTCAAGATCACCGGGGTGAGCTCTGCTTCAGCTTCAATCAATCTCCGAATCGAAATCAATCAGCTATTGCCTTCCATCCTTGCTTCACTGTTACCAAAACCGTTATCTGACGTACGACTCTGCTGTCGCTAACAATTGCATCGGTATTCTCCCAGTCCATGCCTGCCAAGTAAAAAATTGAATTTTCCCTAAAAAAAAAGTAAAAAATTGCATTCTGTGCAGTTACGAACGTGACTAGGATCCTGTATTTTTTTTTGTTTTTTTCGGTCAAAATTGTTGCTTCAACTCGTTTATGCGTAGAAGAATGTCAATCAAAACTGATGATGAGTTTTCTGTATGGTGATATGGTCAATGGTTTTGATTGAAGAAGCCAAACTACCAAACCACTTTTGCTTCACCAAAGCAATGCATGCGTTGCTTTAACTTGTTACTTCACCAAAGCAGTGGCTTATACAAACTCTAATCTGCTGAAGTGTATGTATATTTGTCATGCTCTGTTCTTACATGACCTTTCTGACCGCCGTGTCCTGCTTCCTGCAGCAAGTTACCTGCGGTCGCCACCCGCTGGGCGCCAATTTCCACGACGCCGCCCGGTGCGTATTCACGTCCGTTCAGCTGTACGAGCGCCGTCGATGGGGCCGGTGGTGCTGCTGCCACCGGCGGTGGCAACTGAGACACTCTGAGGTCAACTCTCGTTATTACTGGCACCTGATGGATATGGCTCGCAGTGCAAGTGATGTGGCACCTGATGGCTGTTGTGTTTGTTGGCATCGCTTTGGCAGGCACGGGTGACGAACTTCTACATTTCTGACAGGAACTCGGGAAACAGATTCTATGTGCGTGCCGGTGAAGGCGCCATGATCACTCCGATGATCAAATATAAAACCATCAGCTTTGACAGCGATAAGAAGGCCGCCTCACAAAACTTGAAGAACTGGATGGCAACCAACGAGTTGTCTTGCAACGGAGATTTGCATGTTAAGGAAGGGTAAGATGCTTCACAACAAATTTAGGTGAAGAAAATTTGAAATCTCATATACCCTATAAACTCCCTCTTGCTAATTGCTTTTTTCCTTTGTTGCTCCCAAATTTAGTACAATTTTTTCCCAAGTTTGCACTAGTACAAGTTTACCTCTATTGGCCCTGTTCTGCTGGTCATGTTTCGGCTTGTTTCAGCTTGTTTCAGCTTATTCTCTCTCACAAAACACTATTGAATCAGCCGAAACCAGCCGGCTTTTCTACCAGCCGAACAGGCCCATTGTAGTTTTGAGGTTTGGTGGCTTACACAATTTTGGGTGAAGGAATTGAAAAGACCATATACCCTGTAAACTATGTTAATCTCACACTCGCTAATTGCTATCTCTGTGTTCCTCTCATATCCCACTAGTAGTTTGCCACATTTATACTAGTAGAATTTTTTCCCAAGTTTGCACTAATAGAAGTTTACCTCGTTGACACAAATTTAGGTGAATGAATTGAAAAGGCCATAAACCCTGCAAAATGTATAATCTTTGTCTGCCTAATCATTGCTCTGTTCCTCCCCTATCTCCCAAGTTTGCATTAGTAGAAGTATACCTCTGTCAGTTTTGAGGTTGGAGTTAGCCCATCACAATTTACAACTGCCAAACACATAATAAACTCTACTGGGGTTATCAGTTTATTGCACCGATCACAATACATAGGTAGAAAGCCAAAATTGGTTTCCTCAAATATCCCACTGAACTTTGCACAATAATTTGTACTTATTTCAAGTTGAAATTTATAGATGAGAGAAGTCGAGACCTGTATGTCACAGTATTGATGTGAGACTGGAATTGCAAACACAAGAAAGTCATGCTATTTATTTTTTCTCCAAAATGATCATTACATTGCCTTCTCACAGTTAAAGCACCATTGTTCACTAAGATTGCAACAAAATTTGATAGGTTAATCAGAGAAGGGGACACAGCAAGTGTGATAGGCATCCTGAAGAAGCACCATGCCTGTGACATCGTCGATGCACCAGCGGGCGTGGTCACCACCGGTTGCCAGCTGACCCGGTGCATGTTCCCTGTCTTCGTCGAGGGGCTCATACTGATCGGGGATGAAGACCCTGACGAGGCTGTATATATGGTCTGACTATAGATATATGGATACATACATACATACACTAATGTAGAATACACGCCCTTTCTATCGCGGAAGAGGAGTTTTAGTATCTTCCTTTAGATTCTGATGAAAAGGATTTACTATTTACCTAGTTGATGGAAACGGAATGACGATGTAAATTGAAATCGTATTTGTAGCTTGTTAGTAGCATAGCTGTTTTTCTATTTTTCTTTTTCTTTTGAAGAGGACTACTCAATTGTTTGTTGGCTAAGGCTTGATGTTAATGTGCCACGCTTCTTTTGAAGTTTGGCCTGAACAATTTTTTTTTTGCAGCTATTACTTTTCCTGATTTTAGTGCAAAACAGAAAGGGACTTGCTCTAAATTTCTATATGGGTCCTATTGTTTAAATGAGATTTCTCATCATACGATGGTAACTAGCAAGGTTATTAATAAGAAGATTAGTAACTAGTAGGGTAGCTTGCGTAAAATTAGTTTTTATTAGGGAATTTTGTGTTTTTACCCTTATTTCAAACCTCAATGGTGATTTTATCCCTCTTCTTTTTTTTTAACTTTGTGTTTCTACCCTAGTTATTTTTTAGTGAAGACCGTTGGTAAGGTCAGATTAAATGGAAAAAAAGAAAAAAGGATGGTGGATGAAAAGATAGAAATGCCCCTGGGGGCTTTTCCTACTCGGCAGACTCACACGAAATCGATTTCGTTCACAAGTCGAGGTCGCTGCCTAGGGTTCCGGCGTTGCAGCTCCTGGCGGCGCGCCTCCCGGCGGCGGTGCTCCTTCTCACGTCGCTCTCCCACTCTCCCCACCCTCCTCACCCCTCTGCTCGTAGTCACAGGTGCCCGACTAGTCCCCGGCGCGCACCCTCGGCCCTCTGCTCGTGGTCGCGGGTGCCTGACTGCTCCCAGCACGTGCCCTCGGCGGCGTGGCTGGGGGCTCGCCCGCCGCCCAGCCCCACATCCCCACGGAGCCGATCGGTTGCTAGTGGCCTCGACCTACGCCCCTACCTCCCACCTGCTTCGAGATAGTCACCATGGAAGAGCCGAGGTATTTCACCAATTCCTGAGATGTGTGTTTCAATGGGATGGAAAATAGCAGCGATTAGTAGATGTGTTGACGTGTTTATTCTCTGTTGTGATTTGTAGGCTAAATCACAGAGAATTGAAATTTGTTGTTAGAGTGCGGCCGTTTTTCAGTTTGCCAGACAATGGTCCAAAATCATGGTCCAAAACAATAAGACAATGTATGTGATTCATGGCTGCTGTTCGTTACTATTTTTCTAGCAAATTTCAGCGTTGCCACTTATATTAACTTGCTTTTACTCTATTCTTATTAAGTGCAAATGGTACAAGAAGGAAAAGGGAAAGGGGTCAGGAGAGCCCAACAATGAGACAAAGTAAGACATGACACCTTTGCTTCTCTTTACTATATATTTTAGTAATTTTACTAACATAATTATGCTCCTTTTTCATATAAAGGGTAAGTGCTTCAGGAAGGGGAATAGGAAGAAGCGGAACATGAGCAACTTCTGGGAGGCTTGCTATTTTGTTGGGTTTCAATGCTTGACATGTAGCTGACTACTAGTTGCTTAGGAAACTCACTACTAGTTCCTACTTTTGTTTGACATGTCATTTAGACCTATATGTTGGTGTTTGACATGTTATTTGGACCTCTATGTTGGCATCTAATATGGTACTATGATGGCATGTTATATGGATATGGTTTGTTGCCGTTAATGCAATATGTGTGAAATTAATATGTTGTGTGATAGTAAATTCTATTTATATGGATTGTCAGCTGAAATGCTGCCAAATTTTTCTAAAAAATCTGTTTACAAAATGTCAACTTGCTGATCTAAAATAGGGGTAAAAACACAAATATAATAAGAAACACATGGGTAAAAACGCATGGGCAAAGTTGTCCTTTTGTCCAAATGTTAACACCGTTAGAGGGACTTCACAGATAGGGGTAGAGTATCCCTTCGTTTTGAAAAAGTAGGGGTAAAATCATAAAGTTTAAAAAACGAGGGTAAAATCTCCATTTCGCTTAAAAATAAGGGTAGAAACGCTTATGCCCCTTTTTATTATAATATTTCGACTTATCTTACTTAGAAACTAACTTTTCCAAATTTTTTATTGTATTGGCCCCCCTCCGTGTGGCTATTGTTAATCTATTTCTTGGAAAAAGCTATTGTCATCTCTCATATTTTTTCTCCATTCCTATCTCATAGTCGTGCAACTCCATAATGCTAAAGACAATAGGTATCCTTCATTTTTCTTTTGGTAAGCTCCATTTCTTAATAAAACTCGTTTTCCACAAATTATTGAATTTCCTTAGCTTTCTTCTAAACTAAAAGAATACCCCGCGCGTTGCCTTGAGATTTTCTTAAAAATAAATTTGTTATATATATAGCATATTATATGGTATTCTGTATATTATGTATATATATGAATTTGATTACATTATAGAAGAATAGGTCATGAAACAAATAGCATATAAAGATGATTTGTACTTTAATAGATTAAAGACTAAAAGTACTGCACATGATAGAGATGACGTGGATATTTTTGTAATTAATAAGGGATATATGGATAACTTGCATAAAAAGATTACAAGTTATTGGAACACTTAGTGGAGAATGATGTGGACACCTTGCATAAAGGGATAGAATATCTAGTGGGATCACTTAGTGTTGAATGATGTGGACATCTTGCATGAAGAGATAAATCATCTAGTGGGGTTTAGCTTTATAAGAGTATATAGATATAGATTAAAAATTTGAGATCATATTATACATTTTATTGTGGATTTGCAGTTGCCTATATGTAAAATTTCATTATTGCAATGTGATTTTGCTCTGCCCACTAGTGCTTCAAGTAACCACTGGTCAGCCTATCATTGCGCCAACATCATTTTGCACCTCAAGTCTTCCCAAGAAATTGTGAACCCACAAATAATGATATGTTGATATCATGCTTGCTACCCATTTGTCATTGGTTCATAACCATGGCAAGCATTGTGTTTGCTCGCTGGGGGGCTCGATGTCTATACCTCTGGTGGCTTAAGCACTCAAAACACTTGGGGACACGAGCGATTTATCTTGGTTCGGGCCTCTGAGCCTTATGTCTAGTAGTATGGTGTTCTCGTGTTAGGAATGCTCAATCGAGAGTTCTTAAAATGGAGGATTCGAAAGAGAGATGTATGGGGTAGCACTAAGCTGATCTAGGGTTTGCTCTGGTTATAGGCCGAGCGACTGATTGTGTTCAGCTATCTTCTGGTCGGATCCCCTCTACAGGAGCCCATGCCTCCTCTTATATACAGAGGAGGGCATGGGAGTACAAAATCGGGTGGTTTCTCTAGGGTCTCTCACCTTGGGCTCTCGTCTTCCTCTTCCGCTTGGCGCCCCCAAGTCCTTCTTTATCATGTAGGAGGGGCCGACAAAACTGGAACCATTGCCTAACACCTTTGCTACAGCTTGGTGTTTGACCGACAGGCGCTGTCTACGACAGCGGAGCCTTCCCTGGGTGAGCATTCTTCTAGCTTCCTTGATGCACAAGGATCCTCCCCTTGTCCGGAGGGGTTGACGAGCGGGCCCGGTGCCCTCTGCTCCATGGGCTTGGGGAGTTATTTGTCCTGATGCGGTATACCCTGGGCGTGACCTTGCCGAGGAAGTGGCTGACAGCGCCTCGTGAGTAGAGTGTTGCTTTTGCGCTTGTTATGCCCTAGGCGCCTAACAGATTTCGGAGCTGGCTTTTGGCCTACTTCGGGGTGAATGCTGATCCTGAACTAGAGTTGGGACGGCTGCGTGGGCAGTGGCTCGGCCAGGGCTCCCGTTCGCGTGCTATGTGCTGGTGCCGTGGCGGTCACGGCCGCTGTCGGCGCCGGGGCCTTCTGAGTTCAGCCTCGTGTCGTGGCACCGGTGTGAGGTCCTCGACACAGCGGGCGGCGCTGTGGCTGCTGTCGCGGCGGTGTTCGCGTGGAACGCGTGGCGGACGGCGCCTGAGGCAGAGGTTCTTCCGCCGGTTCCCCGATACGGTGCTTGACGACCATGGTGGGGACATGCCCGTCGGCGAGCTCGTCAAGATCACCGGGGTGAGCTCTGCCTTCAGCTTCAATCAATCTCCGAATCAAAACCAATCAGCTATCGCCTTCCATCCTTTGCTTCACTGTTACCAAACAATTCCGTTATCTGAAGTACGACTCTGCTGTCGCTAACAATTGCATCGGTATTCTCCCAGTCCATGCATGCCAACTAGGAGCAGTAAAAAATTGCATTCTGTGCAGTTCTGAACGTGGCTAAGATCTTGTATAAGTTAAGTTCCTAATTATTTTTCTTTTTGTCAGTCAAAATTGTTGCTTCGACTAGTTTATGCGTCAAAGAATGTCAATCAAAACTGATGATTAGTCTCATATCTGGTCAATGGCTTTGATTGAGGAAGCCAAGCTACCAAACCACTTTTGCTTCACCAAAGCAATTCATGCGTTAGCAATTCGTTACTTCACCAAAGCAAAGGTTAGAGACTCTAATGTGCTTGGCATGCTCTGTTCTAATATGACTGCCTGACCGCCGTGTCCTGCTTCCTGCAGCAAGTTACCTGCGGTCGCCCGCGACGCCGCCCGGTGCGTGTTCACGTCCGTTCAACTGTACGAGCGTAGTCGATGGTGCCGGTGGCAACTCAGGGCACCCTGTTAAATTTTAACAGGTGTTGACCATGGGGTTGACCATAGAGTGTTCGGATATTAATAATATACTAATTAAGTTTAATAGATTCGTCTCATAAATTAATCTTAATCTGTGCAATTAGTTTCGTAATTAGTCTATATTTAACACTCCATGTATGTGTCCAAACATTCGATGTGATAGGTGTTAAAAAAACAAGAGGAACAAACACCCCCTAGGACACTCTGAGGTAACTCTCGTTATTAGTGGCACCTGATGGATATGGTTCGCAGAGCAAGTGATGTGTGGCTGTTGTGTTTGTTGGCATCGCATTGGCAGGCACGGGTGATGAACTTCTATATCTCTATCAGGAACTCGGGCGAGAGATTCTACGTGCGTCCTGGCGAAGGCGCCGTGATCACTCCATGATCAAATACAAAACCATTAGCTTTCATAGCGACAAGAAGTGCACCTCACAAAACTTAAAGAACTGGATGGCAACCAACGAGTTGTCTTGCAACGGAGATTTGCGTGTTAAGGAAGGGTAAGATCCATCACACAAATTTAGGTGAAGAATTGAAAAAACCTAAAAGTTTGCATTAGTAGAAGTTTACCTCTCTTGCAATTTTGAGGTTTAGTGGCTTGATACAAATTTTGGTGAACCAATTGAAAAGGCCAATCATACCTCTGTTCCTCCCCTATCTACCAAGTTTGCTCTAGTAGAAGTATACATCTGTGGCAGTTTTGCTGTCGACTGGTGCCAATCGATCAACCACTATATATGGTTGGAGTTAGCCTATCACAATCTACAGCTGCCAAACACGTGAACTCTACCGGGGTTGTCAGTTTATTGCACTGATCACAATATATATAGGTAGAAAGCCAAAATTGGTTTCCTCAGATATCCCACTGAACTTTGCACAATGATTTGTACTTATTTCTAGTTGAAATTTATAGATGAGAGAAGTCGACACCTGTACGTCACAGTATTGATGTGAGACTAGAATTGCAAACACAAGAAAGTCATACCATTTATTTTTTTCTCCAAAATGATCATTGCATTGCCTTCACGGTTAAAGCACCATTGTTCACTAAGATTGCAACAAAATTTGTTAGGTTAATCAGGGAAGGGGAGACAGCAAGTGTGATAGGCATCCTGAAGAAGCACCATGCCTGCGACATCGTCGATGCACCGGCCGGTGTGGTCACCACCGGTTGCCAGCTGATCCGGTGCATTTTCCCTGTCTTCATCGAGGGGCTCATACTGATCGGGGATGTAGACCCGACGAGGCTGTATATATGGTCTGAACTATATAGATACATGAATACATATACACTAATGTAGAATACATGCCCTGTCTATCGCGGAAGAGGAGTTTTAGTATCTTCCATTAAGGGTTTCTGATAAAAAAGGATTTAAGACTTACATAGTTGATAGAAACGGAATGACGATGTAAATTAAAGTCGTATTTGTAGCTTGTCAGTAGCATAGCTGTGCCTTTTCTTTTGTTTCTTTTGAAGAGGACTACTCATTTGGTTGTTGGCTAAGGCTTGATGTTAATGTGCCACGCTTCTTTTGAAGTGGCCTGTTCAGTTTCGTTTTTTTTCATTCTTGCAAAAACAACAGAAAGGGACTTGGTCCAAATTTCCATGTGGGTCCTATTGTTTAAACGAGATTTCTCATCATACGAAAGTAAAGCAAGGTAGCCTGCGTAAAATTAGTTTTTATTATAATATTTGGATTTATCTTACTTGAAACTAACTTTTGGAGATTTTTTTTATTGTATGGATCCATGTGGCTATTGTTAATCTATTTCTTGGAAAAAGCTATTGTCATCCTCATATCTTTTTCTCCATTCCTATCTCATAGTTGTGCAATTCCTCATAATGTCAAATCAAGACAATAGGTAGCCTTCATTTTTATTTTGGTACATAAGCTCCATTCCTTGATAAAACTCATCCAAGCCTCCCACAAATTATTGAATTCCTTAGCTTCCTTCCAAATTAAAATTTGAGATCATATTGTACATTTTATTGTGAATTTTTAGTTATCTATTTCTGTAAAATTTTGTTACTGCAATGTTGTTTTTGCTCGACCCACTAGTGGTTCAAGTAGCCACTGGCTGGCCCATCATTGCGCCAACATCCTTTTGCACCTCAAGTCTTCCCAAGAAATTGTGAACCCATCAATGGTGATATGTTCCACCCCCCAAAAAAAACCCCCAATGGTGATATGTTGATATCATGCCACTCTACGACACCATTGTCAGCTATGATATGACCATATTTGTTTTCAGTTTTTTTTGGGAACTTATTTGTTTTCAGTTATGAATAGCTTCTCATGAGAAAAAAGTCTAGAGATCTCAGTGTGCCAATCTTGAGCTTCTCCCGCATGTATATCAAGGAATAGATGGACCAACTGCACATAATATTATTAAAAACCAATATGTGTTGGTGATTTGGTTATAATAATGTCTGCTGGAACTTGTTCCTTCCCTAGGTTACTGCCATTAAAGTTGTCATATTCGAACCATGCAGGCAATATTCCTCTAACATGTTTTGTACCAAGCCACAAAGGGAGGTCGTCTTACCCATATGGAGCATCATCGTGTCCCGTCCTTTGGCTTCGACCTTGGATCCCCTCTGATTGGGGTCCGGTGAGCCCCCACCTCTGAGTGATTCCTTTTGGAGGGAGAATTTGTGGACCAAAGCAAGCACATCCATATTAAATACCAAAATCACCAAATTCAAAATTTTGGTTAAAGGGGAGAGTTATGGTGGTTACAAGTTCAGTGGGGGAGTTTTGGTTCGAGAGAAAGGGATGAGTGGATTATGGAGGCTTAAGTCCATAATGACACATATAGGGGACATATTACAAGTGGTAAGAGCAAGGTAAGGTTTCCGTATATTCTTCAAATGGTATTCCTTTAGCATCATATGACCTTGCTCTGGCATTGCATCCAACCAAATAGATATCATTTCCATTTTTGTATCTATTATTTGCTTGCTTTGATTGTGTTGTCATCAATCACTAAAAAGGGGTAGACTATAAGGAAAATGACACCTATGCTAGGGCATATGTGATTTTGGTGGCTGATTGACAACATGACCAATTGGAGTATACAAGGCTTAGTTCAGATGGATGCACTGATGGACTTGGACAAGATAACATAAAGATCAAGTAATCAATACCCGAAGGAAAACCATGGAGCAGTATTGAAGGCCTTAGAAGATCTGCGTGAAGTCCAAAACATCAAGTAGAAGAAGCCCAAATGAGTAGACATAAAAAAACCAAGTCAAACCATGGTACACAACCTGCACAAGATAACTCCGATGGTTCCTAGAACCTAGCACCAAAGAAAAGGCATGCAATACATAGAAATAGCAGGAAGCGTTAGAGTCACCAAAAAGCTTTGGTGCCCCCAAGGGTCAAGCACCGGAGCTCAAGGGTAAAATAGTTCTTTGAAAGGATTTTTCACCCATCAAAACTCTCCAAATATACCAAGGACAAAGCACCAGATAATAGGCAGCGTTCCTGATAGCCTGCAAATCCTTCTAGAGGTCACCAAAAGCCTGCGATGATGGCACCGGAGAAGGCACTAGAGAAAAGACCTTCCAATGGTTGGTTGTATTGTGCCTAATGGCTAGTACACATGGCACCACAAGATTTCTACGGTGAGTAGGCATCGAACCTTTTCAGTGCTACTGGAGAAGTTCTAGTTTGCCACCAACGACTATATTTGAAGGGGAGGCTATATATACCCCTTTGGCCAGCCATTAAAAGGGTGTAGGAGCTGAGGAAAACTTCTATTGAGTTGAGGCTCATCTCTAGCCACCAAAGTTCTTAAGGAATACTTAAGTGATTTGTGTTAGTGCTTTGTGAAATGCTTAGGTTTGTTAGACGTTCCATTTTTCGCTTGCTATATGCTTAGGCTTAGTGTTTAGTGAGGTTTGCATTTTTCGCTTGCTATATGTTTAGTACTCTTGCCATCTTGGTGCTTCACACCATTGCTTGAAAACTAAGGGCTTGTAGTCTCTTGAGACCCTCTGAGTTGTGGGAGGTCGCCTACATTGTACACAAGGCCTGCAACATTTTGGCCGAAAACTCGATAGTGAAGATGGCGGAGAGTGGTCCAGGAGAAGGCCTAGTGAAGACCCACTTGCGCATGTGGAAGGCCCACATTATCCATGGAGTTACTCGACTGGGAGCTTGGCCCTTGCAAGGGGATCCAATGAGGATTAGGGAGAAGTGCGAGCTTCTCGATAGCTTGGGAAAAATACCGTCCTCAATGGGAGTTTGGATCTCTATCTCATTTAATCTTCCACACTTATTCATTTCCCAAGTTGTGTGCTTAGTTTTCTAATTTAGATTGATATGCTAGTTGATAGGATTGAAACCTAGGTTGAATAATCCTTTTAATTTGCAGTAGAGATAGCAACAATTGCAAAACCATACTACACATTTAGGTATAATCTTGTATAGGTTTTGATAAGTAGAAATAGAGGCTATTAGTTTTTAGAAGGCCTAACTCACAAACCCCCTCTTAGGATCATGGTCCCTTCAGTGTTGATTAGAGGAATTTAAGAAATTAATTGTAGTTCTAAAAGCCTCAATATGTAAGGCTTCAACCTCATCAAGTTAGATTTCACAATAAGATTAATGATATGACAAGCACAATGATGTAGAAGATTATATCTATGGGGCCTCTGAGGATAAAAAAGAATAGTCTCAGGATCAGACCCCAAGTAACCAGCAAACATAGGTGTTGAAGTGTTCATGTCAGATGTATTGGAAGAAGCATTGTCTAGAGTGAGATAGAAAACCTTATAAGTCAAATGATATTTCTCAACTACTACAACAATATGTTCAACAATATTAACACCGAAAGGAGAGACTCAATTAGCCTAAGACCTATCACTCTCTTCTGTATTTCCTATCATCCAACAATGATAAAATGAGCAACAACACTAATGTAATCCTCCTTAGCATTACTAGACCAAATAACTAAAGTTAAAGCAATAGAAGAAACACCAGACAACTCAGAATCTTTAAGATTATCATAGTGTTCATTGATCAACTTAACCAAATCTCTAGTTTTGGTCTGCCTAGATACTTTAGCAAAACAAGTTCAAATGCCTTTATCTCACCAATTCCAAAAAGAAGATTAAGCCTAGCAAACAAGCGACAACTTCTAACAAGCAACATTAGGTTTGTAATCCCAATTATGAATAGAACCGTAGATTGAATGTAAGCCTAGACTAAACGTTTGTAGCTTGGCTAGCCTTCTTCCTACATGATTTATGATGCCTAAGAAAATGGAAAGTACCAGAACTAGAACAAGCAGACAATTCTGATTTACTGAACTTTCAAATTGCAGTAGATCAAACAGGTTTACAGTCCACAGTCTCAAAGACCTCATTGAAGTCGAGCCAGACATCTGCTCTGGGATGCTTGGAGGTCAATGAGCATGCATTGGTGCTATTAGTGATGATTGACATACCTAACCCTAACCCCCAGCCCCACCAACACCATTGTCCACTGCATCAAGATTTGTCGGAGCAACACTACTATCGAACAAGGCAACAACATCCTCACCCATGTTGCCATCATCCTCTAGGGCCATCCTAGACGCAAGAGGTCTTCGTTATTAGTGGTAAGATAGACAATTTCACCATCCTCCATGGCAATGTCCAGGCCTTGTCATCTTCTTAGTAGCTCTGTACCTTAATGACGTGCAAGAACACAATAGATTAGAGGACAGAGGAGAGGGGACGAAAGAGATCTCGGATGGAACGAACACAATAGATTAGGGTTAGGGTTAGCATTATGATTATTTGAACCAGCAATAGTTAGAGCACAAAGTCAGAGAAGATGACTGGGCTATGCCAAGACTCTGATGGACGGTGAGCGATGTGTTTGTATGACAATGAGAGGCAATGGGAGATGAGAGGAAAAAACATATAGAGATTTGGGAGGGGGGGGTCAAGATCCAATGGTAGAGAGGTCATTGGAGATAGCTTGGACGACGAGGAGAGGGTGAGAGGCAACAATGAAGGAGAGAGGCAAGACTACGAGAGTTAGGAGGTGCGAGTACGGTGCCTGCGTGCGCCAGGGGAGGGGAGGGAATGAAGTTAGGGTTAGGGAGCGAGGGTCAGGAGGACCTTTTTGGAGCCCCCTAGCCATCGGGATAGCACTGGGCCTACCACTAATTTGCAAGCTAGACCATCTCGTTTAGCATGCCTGAAGAGTGGCCTAGGCATGGCCCTACGCATCATGCCATGTTGGCCTAACCCTATAGTACTAGGCCAACAGAACAAGTTTCACATCAGAATATTGGGCTATGAGCTTTCTAGACAACTATAATATAAGGGCCACAACCAATTGAAGGGATCCAATCGATAAAAACACAATCAATTTACTAGCTTACCTTTTTCAAACCTATCTCCTCTAGCCCCTATATCTACTATTATGCAAGTTTCTTGATTGTGTTTGTGGGTGTTATGTGGGCTTGCCGACCTAGAACAAACCTAGGTGCATGTCCCCAATGGGCTCCTTCACAGAGGCCATCATAGGTTTTTACCGCAGTGAGTCTGCCAAAATCAGCCTAACAATTTTGGAAACCGGCTAGAACGGTTTTCTCTGTCTCTACTACAATTCCATCCTTGAGCGATCCAATTGATCCTTGTGTGATTTGGAAATTCTAACCCTTTGGTTGTGGGACTAGATTTGTAGTACCAACACACTTTTTGGCGACTGTAACACCCTAAAATTTGAAGAAAAGAAAAATAGGAAAAATATGGTTTTTATATTTATTTTTGTGAAGCATGCAACTTTAGAATAAGAATAATTTTATAAATTTAAAATCAAATATAAGGGTAGGAACATGTTTGAGCATTCATGCTGCTGCATTTGGAGTTTTGGATTGAGTGGTTTAAATCAAATTCAAATTTGATTTGAAAATCATTTGAAAAATGGATTTGAAAATTTGGAAAAGAAAAGAGAAAAGGAAAATGCTGTTCACTCGGTTTTTGGCCCGCTCCTTCTCGCGGCCCAGCGCCAGCAGCGGCCCAGTTTTTTTTCCCCCGCGCGCCCGCTTTCTCTTCTGGGCCGAGCCGGCCAGCGGCCCGCAGCCCAGCTCCGCACCGCGCGTGGCCGCGTCCCGCCTGGAGTCACCGACATGTGGGTCCCACCGGTCAGTGACTGTTCCCGTTTTCCTTTCTTCTTCCTCCGGTTTCCCAATCGCGAGCTTCTCTTTCCTTTCCTTCTCCGATCCGGTTGGCAGCTCAATCTCCCTCCCTTTCCATAGTTGTCGAGGCATCCGGACTATAAAAACGGATCCCCGAGGCTTCCCGCATCACATTGAGCCCTAAAGCACCTAGCCTCGCCATCTAGGGTCGCCTCGCCGCGAGTTCCGCCGCCGCCGTCCGCCATACCGAGCTAACCGCCGTCTTCCGGTCATTCTCCGGCCCTCTCTTCACACGGGGTGAGTTCGCCATGCTCCACGCTTGCTCCCGAAGCTTTCCTTTCGTCGAATGGTGGTCGGAGCCGTGTTCTAGCCTTCTCCGGCGATGGCGCCGCCGCGGGAAGTCGCCGGCGGGTGAAGTCCGGCCGGAGCGCCGCCGTCTTTTCCTCTGAGCAAATCTGGACCGTTGGATCTAGATCGGACGGATCTAATTAGAAGATACCGGTTCGCGCGTGTTTTTGCTAAAGAGACCCTGAGATTTCTGATTATACAACCCGCAGTCCAAAGCGTATTCGGGAAAATACGTATTTAATTAAAGAAAACGTAATTCGTTTCAGAAAAAGAAAAATACGCTTTCTGTTATTTACAGTTTTGCCACTGATATTGTTTTAGCCGTAGAATCTTCGTTTTAACTCCGATTTGATCCATTCAAATTGCGTTAGATTCATATTTGCGAGCTCTATCTAATGGTGTAACTGTACAGTAGGTTTAGATTAATTTATTTTCGAGTTTTAATTAAAGTATTTATTTTTCTATATGAAATCTTCGGAAATTCATAACTTTGTCGTTTTAGATCCGTTTTTCGTGATCTTCGCGTCTGTGTGATCCTAGCGAGTTGTAGATTCATTTTAAAGACTTTTTATTTTATTTTCTTACTGTTGGTGTATTGTTCTAATTATAGTCTTGTTTGTCTATGCATGATTGCCTCTGGATGTGTGTTGTTGATAATGGTTGATCGAGTATAGACGGTGAGCAATTCGTTGGAAATCAAGAGCCTTACTACGAGCAAGATCTTCAGGACCAGTTTGAGCAAGGCAAGTATAGCATGGGATTATCCTTGTTGTCCTATTCACCTTATGCAATTAAAATCATTATGCATTTATTCCTTGTTAAGGATGACTTAGAGATTGATCCTATACCTTGGTACCTATTATGATGCATTGATTAGTATGGCTAGTGCTTAAACATGGACTATGATCATGTAAAATTGATTAAAGGAATATGCAATAAACATTTAAAATATGATTTTGATTCTTGTATAAAGGGGATTAGAGCATGTGTGTTGTTTTGTTGCTCTAATTGCTCTCCATAAGGACTCATCTATAAGCGACAATCCGGGATTTACAGTACAACTGTGAGGGCTATATGGCTCTGGCTTTAGCTCAGTATGAGGACCTTTTCTAGCTTGTTAGAGGTTACCCTTGTGGCGCAAATGGGGTAAAGCAGACCGTGGATCTCTGCGTGTGTATCACACGGACTGACTTCTGAAACCTAGCGGCCCTAACTTGTTAGACGAACCTTTGAAAGGCTTCATAGTGATTCCCTGCCTGCTCACCTTGGAAGTGTTTTGGGAGTAATTAACCCGGGCATATGGGTAACACGACTCACAGTGAAAGTGTACAACCTCTGCAGAGTGTAGAACTGTTATAACAGCCGTGCTCACGGTCACGAGTGGCCTTGGACCCTTATGGAATAGTTGATTAATTGTTTATGTTTATGTTTTTGTTATTCATTAATCATTTCACATGGATCATATGTTTATTGTTTACATTGAGACCTATTGATGCTATTGATATGCTAAAATCATGTTAACTAAAAGCTACATGCTGATAAACCCATGATTATGCCTATTTGAGCCTCATTAACCCCATGTTACACTTGTTGAGTACGAGATGTACTTACGCTTGTTTATTCTTCTTATTTGGATAAAAATCCCGGATGGGTAACAGATGGAGGTAATAGCGACTACTACGCCTACTTCCCTGAGGATTACTAGTCTTGCTGTCAACCAGTCAATGTACCTGTGACTGGAGCTACCACGAGAGAGATTTTTATTTATACTTCCGCTACATTTGTGTTAAGACTATGTGTTTAAATATCGTGATGTAATAACATTTGCCATGATACTTCTGCTATAATTTGTGAACTTATGTGTGATTGATCTCTGGGCGCACATAAGGGTAAGCATTCCATTTGGTCGATAAATGGGTGTGACAAATTGGTATCAAAGCTCTTGTTGACTGTAGGACGCAAGCCTAGTTAGCAATGGTCGAAGTAGTGTCATCTTTACACTATTTTTATGCTCACTATCTTGCTCTTGATATTTGATAAATTTTTATGCTTCTTATGTCTCATTCTATTACGAAATTTTGCCTCTATTCTAACTTCATCTAAAAAATTCTGTAGATGACTCGTGACCGTAAGACTGCCCGCATCAGCGTTGGAGGATACTACCCACCTCGTGCCCTGTTTGCAACTGAAGAGCCACAAGAGCCAGAACCTCAGGAGCAAGAGAAGACCCCTGTAGTACCAGCACCAGCACCTCCCCAGGAAGAGATTGAGCCTGAAGAAGATCCAGAAATAGTTGAGGTTGAAGATGGTGAGGAGGAGGATAATGGAGGAGAACAACCCCCGTCTCCACCACATGAAGCTCCTGAAGATATGCCACCTCCCCCAATGGGGTGGACTGTGAGGATCTACCATAGGAATGGAGGGGATGCTGTCTCTCATGTTCGCCTAGTGGCGATGCTCACTGCATACTTCGCGGATTGGCATCCAGCTGTGGAGTACGTCTGCTGGGAGTACACTCATCCACTAGAGAGCACGTACTGGAAGGCAAGGGCAAGCATTTTTACACACAAGCAAGAGAAGGGGGCATATCAGCTGGACAGGATGTTCTCTCATGTGGGACATCGAGCCACCATTGAGGATAGCATTGAGGATGCTGCTTTTGAAGCATGTATGGGTCTTCGCTATCTTCGCTTTAACCTCATGAAGCATGACATCCATCGCTTTCTTCCTCGTGCACACCCCGAGCTTGGTTGGGCTATGACAGATCCAGTGCAGCTAGAGCCACTACCTCGGGTGATGGTGAACTTTGTCTATGACATGATGGACAGGAAGCTGCAACTAGAAGAGATGGTGAGGACACAAGGGAAGACTATCAAGAGATGCCAAGCAACCATTGATGAGCTCCGAGCAAACCAAGGCTTGCCCAAGATCTACGAGGAGTTAGAGCATGAGCCACTTCCTTAGGAAGTAGGAGTCCTTTTATGTAATAAGAATGTTCTTAGTAACGTCAGTTGAGTCAGTCGAGTCTGTCGTGTGGTTTGAACTTTGGTGTGCTAGTTGCTTTATTATTATGCTTATGTGTGAGTTGGATCTTTGTTTGAGTGTCTGGACTTGTAGGCATGTCTACAAGTTCCATTATTAAGAATAATAAGTTTAATAGTCAAGGAATAATAGTTGGGTTTGATAGTATCTCGTTTCTGTCCTTGCTGTTTTCTGGAGCAGTCTCTGATGTTTCTGTTATAGTTTAAAAACGGTTCGTGCAACATTTATGAAATTTTTATGAGAGAAACTAGACTCAAGCATCTTTCAAATGCCACTGGAATCACCTTTTTATCTAATCTGGTTCGAGAGATATAATTTTCACAAGTTAGAGTTTCTGCACAGTCTGGAATTTGGAACAGTTTCTGTTGCGCCTTATTTTTCATAGACTTAACGACAGAATCTGGTCTTGAGGTCTGAATAGAAATTGTGGATAATTTCATAAGCTTTCCAACCATATAAAGCACGTCTCTTTTGGACTTCTGTAGCCCGAGATATGATTGAAATACTGAACTGTCAATATTGCTACTCGTCCAGAAAACTTTCAGATCTCTCTCTTAATCTTATAAGTGGTTAATAAACTGGATTTCTTAAAGTTTGCATATTTATGGGTGGCAGATGGCCGGAAGAGGAAGAGGCAGAGGTCGTGGAAACATTCCCCCGAATCCACCACCACCACCGCCACCAACTATTGAGCAATTGCTGGCAGTACAGACGCAGTTGATGCAACAACTGGTGCAGAATCAGCAAAATCAGCCAGTTGCTGGAGTTCAACCACGTGACAAGCGTGGTGAATTTTTGAAGGGTCGTCCCCCAGTGTTCACACATGCTGCTGATCCTTTGGAGGCCGATGATTGGCTTCGTGCTGTGGAGAAACAACTCACCATAGCACAATGTGATGACCGACAGAAGGTGTTGTTCGCTTCTGGGCAACTTCAGGGAGAAGCTCAAGATTGGTGGGAGTCATATGAGTATGGCCGTCCTGCTAATGCTCCTGCAGTCACCTGGCAGGAGTTTAGAGAGAACTTCAGGGCTTACCATATACCTGAAGGGATGATAGAATTGAAGGCGGAGGAATTCAGGAACCTGACCTAAGGGTCGATGTCTGTAGCTGAGTACCGTGACAAGTTTGCTCAACTGTCACGATATGCTCCGCATGAGGTGGCCAATGACAATGATAAGCAGCGCCGCTTCTTGAAGGGATTATATGATGGACTACAGTTGCAGTTGATGTCCAATACCTATCCCAATTTTCAGACGCTTGTGAACCGCGCTATTGTGGTGGACAACAAGCGCAAAGAAATGGATGCCAAGAGGAAGAGGTTACAGGGACAAGCTTCCAATAGCAACACCCGTCCACGCACTGGCTTCCAACAGAATACTCAGCAGAGACCTCCTACTGGACAGTGGAACCGTGGTCAGACCCCATTTCGTGGACAGTTCCCTCAACGTCCCCCATTTCAGCCACAGAGTAGCAACCAACGTCCACCACAGCAGAATGGGAATCAAGTGCAGCGCCAGGGTCCTTTCAACAACACTCCTACAAAGACCAGTGCTCCCAACACTCCCAACAGGTGTTTCCGTTGTGGAAAAGAAGGTCACTTGTCTTTCAACTGCCCAGAGAAGCCTAACCAGCAGACTCCCCAGAGACAGAGCAGCCACCAGAAGCTCGCACTTAACTCGGGAAGGGTGAATCACTTGTCCCAGGAAACTGCAGTGGAGGAGCCAGAAGTTATGCTTGGTACGTTCGATGTCCACTCTACTCCCGCCACTGTTCTTTTTGATTCTGGAGCATCACATTCTTTCATATCACAATCGTTTGTTAGAATACATAGAATCCATTTGTGTGCCATGAAGAACCCTATCTTAGTAAACTCACCTGGTGGAAGCATGCCAGCATCTTATCGCTGTCTTCCCATTAGTCTCAACTTAAGGGGGGTAGAGTTTTCAGTTAGCCCTATAGTATTGAGAACAGCTGGGATTGATCTTATACTGGGAATGGATTGGATGACCCAACAACAAGCAGAGATTCAGTGTAAGGATAAATCGGTTGTGCTGACTACACCAAAGGGGGATAGGATCAAGGTTGAAGTCAAAGTGCAAAAACAAGCGACCGCTACAGTGAACCAGCTCAATAATGATGCTAATCAGGAGGACCCAGTTGTGGAGGAATTTCCAGATGTGTTTCCGGAGGATTTGCCAGGTATGCCACCAGACCGTGATATTGAATTTATTATTGAATTATTACCTGGAACTGCACCTATAGCTAAGCGTCCATATAGAATGGGAGTAAATGAACTAGAAGAACTTAAGAAACAAATTAAGGAATTACAGGATAAGGGTTTTATTCGTCCTAGTTCGTCACCATGGGGTGCACCAGTAATTTTTGTGGATAAGAAAGATGGAACTCAGAGGATGTGTGTAGATTATCGGTCTCTTAATGAGGTTACCATTAAGAACAAGTACCCATTGCCTAGAATTGATGACCTGTTTGATCAGTTGAGAGGAGCTTGTGTATTTTCCAAGATTGACCTTCGCTCTGGATATCATCAATTGAAGATTCGTGCCAGGGATATACCCAAGACAGCATTTACTACACGTTATGGGTTATATGAGTATACAGTGATGTCCTTTGGTTTGACTAATGCTCCTGCATACTTCATGTATTTAATGAATAAGGTGTTCATGGAATATCTGGACAAGTTTGTAGTGGTATTCATTGATGATATACTAGTGTTTTCCAAGACGGAGGAAGAACATGCTGAACACTTGAGGTTGGTCTTGCAGAAGCTCAGAGAACACCAACTATATGCAAAGAGGAGTAAATGTGAGTTTTGGCTTAAGGAAGTTTCTTTTCTGGGTCACATCGTTTCAAATGGAGGAATATCAGTAGATCCTGGCAAGGTGAAGGATGTATTGAATTGGAAACCACCTACCAATGCAAGTGAGATCCGTAGCTTTTTGGGATTGGCTGGTTATTATAGAAGGTTTATAGAGGGATTTTCCAAGCTTGCAAAACCAATGACTGCATTGTTGGAAAAGAATGCTAAGTTTGTGTGGTCCGAGAAGTGTCAGGTTAATTTTGAGGAATTAAAGAAAAGATTGACTACTGCACCTGTCTTAGTTTTGCCAGACCTGAATAAACCTTTCTCTATCTATTGTGATGCATCTCGATTGGGATTGGGATGTGTTTTGATGCAAGAAGGTAGAGTGGTGGCATATGCATCGAGGCAGTTAAGGAAGCATGAGTTAAATTACCCTACCCATGATTTGGAATTAGCTGCAGTGGTTCATGCATTAAAGATATGGAGGCATTATTTGATTGGACATAAAAGTGATATATACACTGATCACAAGAGTCTCAAGTATATCTTCACTCAAACAGATCTAAACTTGAGGCAGCGTAGATGGTTGGAGTTGATAAAAGACTATGATCTAGAGGTGCATTATCATCCCGGAAAGGCCAACGTGGTCGCTGATGCTCTTAGTAGGAAGAGTTATGCAAATGAAATACAAGTAATGCCTATGCCAAAGGAATTGTGTGCTGAGTGTAAGCATCTGAATTTAGGATTTACTACTAATGCAGTGGAACTAGTATTGGAGCCTACTCTGGAGCAAGAAATCCGTAAAGGTCAGTTGAAAGATGAAAAGTTGAGAGAGATAGCTGAAAACATAGCGAAAGGAAAATCTCCAGGATTCCATAAGGATGAAAATGGTACGCTATGGTTCGGGAAAAGGTTGTGTGTGCCCGAAGATAGGGAAATCCGAATGGCAATTCTGCGTGAAGCTCATGAGTCAGCTTATTCCATACATCCGGGTAGTACTAAGATGTATTTAGATCTGAAAGAGAAATATTGGTGGTATGGTTTAAAGAGAGACGTAGCTGAGTACGTTGCTTTGTGTGACACATGTCAAAGGGTGAAAGCGGAACATCAAAGGCCTGCAGGATTGTTACAACCTATGCAGATACCTGAGTGGAAATGGGAAGAGGTTGGTATGGATTTTATAGTTGGGTTACCACGGACTCAACGAGGATATGATTCAATTTGGGTAATAGTGGATCGTTTGACTAAGGTTGCTCATTTTCTGCCTGTGAAGACTACATATAGCAGTGCGAAACTGGCAGAGTTGTATATGGAGAGAATAGTGAGTCTACATGGAGTTCCTAAGAAGATTGTGTCTGATCGAGGTACTCAATTTACATCTCACTATTGGCAAAAGATACATGAATCATTGGGGACCAAACTAAATTTCAGTACAGCTTATCATCCTCAGACTGATGGTCAAACAGAGAGAATTAATCAGATATTGGAGGATATGTTGAGAGCTTGTGCTCTACAATATGGTACCAGCTGGGATAAGAGTTTGCCATACGCAGAGTTCTCTTATAACAATAGTTATCAAAAGAGTCTTCAAATGGCACCGTTTGAGGCTCTGTATGGACGAAAGTGTAGGACCCCGTTGTTTTGGAATCAGACAGGGGAAAGTCAAGTGTTTGGACCTGATGTATTAAAGGATGCTGAAAAGAAAGTAAGAATGATTAGAGATAATCTAAGGATAGCCCAGTCTAGACAGAAAAGTTATGCTGATACTCGCAGAAGAGAGTTGACATTTGAGGTAGGAGATTATGTCTACTTGAAAGTGTCACCCATGAGAAGTGTGAAGAGATTTAACATGAAGGGTAAATTGGCACCAAGATATATTGGACCTTTCAAGATTATAGAGAGACGTGGTGAAGTGGCATATCAATTGGAATTACCCGAGAGTCTGGCAGGTGTACATGATGTGTTCCATGTGTCACAATTAAAGAAATGTTTACGAGTACCAGAAGAACAGATTCCGATAGAGGAACTCACTGTTAAGGAGGATCTTACATATGAGGAGTTTCCGGTTAAGATTTTGGAGACTGCGGACAGAGTCACAAGGAGTAGAACAATCAAGATGTGTAAAGTACAGTGGAATCGGTATACAGCAGAAGAGGCTACTTGGGAACGGGAAGAGGATCTGAGAAAAACCTACCCGCAACTGTTTGAGTAAGCACCGGTCGAATCTCGGGGCGAGATTCATTTTAAGGGGGGTAGAATTGTAACACCCTAAAATTTGAAGAAAAGAAAAATAGGAAAAATATGGTTTTTATATTTATTTTTGTGAAGCATGCAACTTTAGAATAAGAATAATTTTATAAATTTAAAATCAAATATAAGGGTAGGAACATGTTTGAGCATTCATGCTGCTGCATTTGGAGTTTTGGATTGAGTGGTTTAAATCAAATTCAAATTTGATTTGAAAATCATTTGAAAAATGGATTTGAAAATTTGGAAAAGAAAAGAGAAAAGGAAAATGCTGTTCACTCGGTTTTTGGCCCGCTCCTTCTCGCGGCCCAGCGCCAGCAGCGGCCCAGTTTTTTTTCCCCCGCGCGCCCGCTTTCTCTTCTGGGCCGAGCCGGCCAGCGGCCCGCAGCCCAGCTCCGCACCGCGCGTGGCCGCGTCCCGCCTGGAGTCACCGACATGTGGGTCCCACCGGTCAGTGACTGTTCCCGTTTTCCTTTCTTCTTCCTCCGGTTTCCCAATCGCGAGCTTCTCTTTCCTTTCCTTCTCCGATCCGGTTGGCAGCTCAATCTCCCTCCCTTTCCATAGTTGTCGAGGCATCCGGACTATAAAAACGGATCCCCGAGGCTTCCCGCATCACATTGAGCCCTAAAGCACCTAGCCTCGCCATCTAGGGTCGCCTCGCCGCGAGTTCCGCCGCCGCCGTCCGCCATACCGAGCTAACCGCCGTCTTCCGGTCATTCTCCGGCCCTCTCTTCACGCGGGGTGAGTTCGCCATGCTCCACGCTTGCTCCCGAAGCTTTCCTTTCGTCGAATGGTGGTCGGAGCCGTGTTCTAGCCTTCTCCGGCGATGGCGCCGCCGCGGGAAGTCGCCGGCGGGTGAAGTCCGGCCGGAGCGCCGCCGTCTTTTCCTCTGAGCAAATCTGGACCGTTGGATCTAGATCGGACGGATCTAATTAGAAGATACCGGTTCGCGCGTGTTTTTGCTAAAGAGACCCTGAGATTTCTGATTATACAACCCGCAGTCCAAAGCGTATTCGGGAAAATACGTATTTAATTAAAGAAAACGTAATTCGTTTCAGAAAAAGAAAAATACGCTTTCTGTTATTTACAGTTTTGCCACTGATATTGTTTTAGCCGTAGAATCTTCGTTTTAACTCCGATTTGATCCATTCAAATTGCGTTAGATTCATATTTGCGAGCTCTATCTAATGGTGTAACTGTACAGTAGGTTTAGATTAATTTATTTTCGAGTTTTAATTAAAGTATTTATTTTTCTATATGAAATCTTCGGAAATTCATAACTTTGTCGTTTTAGATCCGTTTTTCGTGATCTTCGCGTCTGTGTGATCCTAGCGAGTTGTAGATTCATTTTAAAGACTTTTTATTTTATTTTCTTACTGTTGGTGTATTGTTCTAATTATAGTCTTGTTTGTCTATGCATGATTGCCTCTGGATGTGTGTTGTTGATAATGGTTGATCGAGTATAGACGGTGAGCAATTCGTTGGAAATCAAGAGCCTTACTACGAGCAAGATCTTCAGGACCAGTTTGAGCAAGGCAAGTATAGCATGGGATTATCCTTGTTGTCCTATTCACCTTATGCAATTAAAATCATTATGCATTTATTCCTTGTTAAGGATGACTTAGAGATTGATCCTATACCTTGGTACCTATTATGATGCATTGATTAGTATGGCTAGTGCTTAAACATGGACTATGATCATGTAAAATTGATTAAAGGAATATGCAATAAACATTTAAAATATGATTTTGATTCTTGTATAAAGGGGATTAGAGCATGTGTGTTGTTTTGTTGCTCTAATTGCTCTCCATAAGGACTCATCTATAAGCGACAATCCGGGATTTACAGTACAACTGTGAGGGCTATATGGCTCTGGCTTTAGCTCAGTATGAGGACCTTTTCTAGCTTGTTAGAGGTTACCCTTGTGGCGCAAATGGGGTAAAGCAGACCGTGGATCTCTGCGTGTGTATCACACGGACTGACTTCTGAAACCTAGCGGCCCTAACTTGTTAGACGAACCTTTGAAAGGCTTCATAGTGATTCCCTGCCTGCTCACCTTGGAAGTGTTTTGGGAGTAATTAACCCGGGCATATGGGTAACACGACTCACAGTGAAAGTGTACAACCTCTGCAGAGTGTAGAACTGTTATAACAGCCGTGCTCACGGTCACGAGTGGCCTTGGACCCTTATGGAATAGTTGATTAATTGTTTATGTTTATGTTTTTGTTATTCATTAATCATTTCACATGGATCATATGTTTATTGTTTACATTGAGACCTATTGATGCTATTGATATGCTAAAATCATGTTAACTAAAAGCTACATGCTGATAAACCCATGATTATGCCTATTTGAGCCTCATTAACCCCATGTTACACTTGTTGAGTACGAGATGTACTTACGCTTGTTTATTCTTCTTATTTGGATAAAAATCCCGGATGGGTAACAGATGGAGGTAATAGCGACTACTACGCCTACTTCCCTGAGGATTACTAGTCTTGCTGTCAACCAGTCAATGTACCTGTGACTGGAGCTACCACGAGAGAGATTTTTATTTATACTTCCGCTACATTTGTGTTAAGACTATGTGTTTAAATATCGTGATGTAATAACATTTGCCATGATACTTCTGCTATAATTTGTGAACTTATGTGTGATTGATCTCTGGGCGCACATAAGGGTAAGCATTCCATTTGGTCGATAAATGGGTGTGACCCACTGGGGAGGAAGATCAAGATACATCTAGAATAGCTGACAACCATGTTTGGTAGCAAGACATCCAAACCTATAGACATCGATGTCAATAACATCATAAGGTCAGCTTTTGAGAAATTGTTTGGTATGGATCAAAAGGCTTTTGATAAAAATCAGGAAGAAGATCCAAGAAGAGGTGGACTGAGAGAAGCAAATACGTGAAGAGGAGGCTATGTATAGTACTACAAGCTACATTTCTCCATGAACAAGCAAGGCAACATCACTAAGCTTAAGGACATGGTGAAAGGTCCTTGTTTGATTTTGGTAATTGAGTGACAACCTTAGGTGGACTAATATGTGTTTGAGTGAGATACATAGGTGATTAGTCCACAAGTACATCATGTGTGAGCAACCTATGCCATGGAGGTGAAATGGCTTGGATATGTTACAAGGCTCACACATGTGATGAAGGAGCTCATTATTGCATATGAGACATGTCATGGAGTCATGTGACTAAGGTGGAGAAGATGAAGATAAGACTTGGCTTGATGGATCGGCTGCAAGCATGAAGGGCAAGTTGGAGGCTTTGGAGTGATGGACCGCGTGGCAGTAAAGCTTAAGCAAGACTTGACGTCGATGGACGAAGGCAACGGTAAAAAGCAAGTGAGGTCAAGATTGATGAACCAACAAGGTCACGTGATGTTATGAAGTGGATCATATCATTTGTGATTGGCGTTGGTGCATGTGTTGCATCAACATTCTAGGATATGAAATGGAATGCGCAAGGCAAAGGTATAACCTGTGCATTTTATTTCACCGGTCATAGGTGTGTAGAGAAGTTTATGACAGGGTTTAGGATAGATGGCCGTACTATCAAGAGGGGCAAACTTGTTTGCATATCGGTCATCTAGTGCCACTTGAGTGATCTAACTTTGCATCATTGCTAGGATCGAGTGGCGTGGTGAAAAGGGAGCTAATCCTTTGATAAAATGATTTTGTGAAAAGCTAACACACATGCACAAGATGGTGATCACTTGGTGTTGTTAGCACATTTGAAAAGGAGATGAATTTGGAGTTGAAAAGGAGAAGAAAAGGGCAATGTTTTGGTTGTTCAGAGGTCGGAAGTTGCAATCTAAGTCGTAGCCAAATCGCAGCCATTGTAGAGGGTGGCACCACCCTTTCTAGTGGCCAAAAAGTGGTATGGCGGTGCACCGCCACCCCTATGGCGGTGCCAGGGGCGGTGCCCAAAAATAGCAGCAGCACCCTTTCGCATTACGGGCATAACTCCTAGCTCCGAACTTTGATTTCGATGATCTAGGACTTTTTGGAAAGATAACAAGTAGCTCTACAAGCTTGAAGTGGTAGAAAATGATTTAGAGCAAGTTTGGGTCACCAGACTATCCGGTGACCATGGCGGTGTGGCACTGCCCCTTTTTCCAGAGGGGAAACTCGTCGGGGGGCACCGCCACCCCTAGGGCAGTGCACCGCCCCCTATGTCCGGTGCTAGGGTCCCAGTTGCTAGTTAGAAATAGCTATTGCAATTCGACCATTGGGCACTGCCACCCTATGTCTAGTGTCCGCACGTTGCTGTCTGGTGACCGTGCAGATATGTGCTACTTGGCTCCAACGACTCAATTTGGCTTGGGGGTATAAAAAGAGGTGCTGCTCGAGATTGGCTAAGGTTGAGCACCTTGGGTATGTGTTGCCCTTGTGCGTGCTCAGTTTGAGAAGCCTCTAACTCACTTGTGCTTGCGAGAAGTGTGAATCCATTGCGAGTGAGTGATTCTAGTGCGTTGCATTGTGAGATTGTATCGAGTGTCACTAGGTGTTCGAGTTGCAAGCCGGTGGTGCTTGTTACTCTTGAAGGTTGCCACCTCCTAGACGTCTTGGTGGTGTTCTCTGTCAAAGCACGCAAGGAAGATTGTGCGGTGCTCCGAAGAAGTGATTGTGAGGGGTGTTGTGCTCGCCCCGCGAGAGCCGCGAAGAGCAACTCTAGTTGAGCATGTCATTGATCTACCCTCACTTTTGGGGTAGGTTCTTGCGGTGCCCAACGTGTGGGCTTGGTGAGTGATGCCAATTAGCCACTGAACCACCAAGTGAGTAGTCGACACAACGGGGACTAGCGTGTTGGCAAACACGTGAATCTCGGGAGAAAAATCACTATGTCAACATTGTTCTTCCCGTTGGTTTGTATTCCCTTTTACACAAGCTTGTATTTACTTTCATATACATTGTGCTTGTGTATTTGCTCTTGTGATTAGTTAGCTTGTGTAGCTTGCTAGTTATCTTCTTGCTTGTGTAGCATAGAAGTAGCTCCCTTGTGTGACTAATTCGGTTTGAGTAACCTTGTTTGTCACATTGCTTAGTTTGTGTAGCTAAGTAATTTGCGCTCTATAATTTGGTTTGTGTAGACTTGTTATTGAGCATTGCTAGTGAGCTTAGGTGGCTTTGTGCTTTTGCTTACTAGCATATGTAGGAGCTCCCCCATTGCTTGAAGTACTAGTGGCATAGGTTTGTGTGACCTTGCTCCTAGAATTGGTTAGGTGAGCTCTAGCTAGCCTGACACCTTAGTTGCTAGTTTATGATCTTTTTAAGGTGCTTGAGAACATAGATAGAGGGATGTAGTCTTGGCTAGACCGATAGTTTTAATTCCACATTTGTTTCGGTTAGCCGGTGCGTTTAATTTTTAGAAAGGACTATTCACCCCCCCTCTAGTCCGCCATCTCGACCCTACACATGGTTTTCCCCTTACTTCTAAGATGATGTGAGTTCATCTTCATCCTCAGTTACTTACGATCAAATTACACATGATCTTGATAAATTGCATACAAAATATGATAGATAGCAAGCAAGGCTTGATAAATGATAATAATAAGAAAGAGTTAAATGCACTAGAGGTCCATTAACTTATGTGAGGGTTTCAGTTAGGTCCATCAACTTTAAAAGATGATTTTGGGATCCATAAACGTTTAAAGTTGTTGACCACAGGTCCATACTAGTCCACATGTACATCTAGTGATGGCATTGCATGCTGATTGGTATAGATGTACATGTGGACTGGTATGGACCTAAGATGAACAACTTAAAAAGTTTATGGATGTCAAAATAACCTTTTAGAGTTGATGGACCTAACTTAAACCACCACATAAGTTAATGGACCTTCGGTGAATTTAATTCAATAAGAAATTTGGTATAGATCATGCTAATCTTACTACTAGTAAAGCATCATATAGGAAGTCACCTTTTGATACATTGATAGCAAGTTCACAAGGACACCTTCTATATGTTATACTATTGAATTATTTGAAAGGTCAAACAAGTCCAAAGCAATACTCTAGTTGGACCATTATGATTTATTTTTAGGCCAAATGAAAACCTAGTGTCAGCAGCCCACCTAGTTCTGTTGCTCCTAGCTGAACGATTGAGCCACCTCACCATACTATAGCACAACATGCACATAAACCACCTCAAGGTACAAGGGCTCATCATAAGCATTCACCACAAATATACCGTAGGTGACCTTTGAGTAGTGTATGGCTTATTTACAGGTCAGTATGGACAAACATACGAAATAAACCTATGGGATAGAAGTAAACGCTAAATCTTATGTTTACTAAAAGCCATATCTTTAAAGCTTTGATTGTGTCTGCTTTCCCACAAGGTAACAAGTTCCCTAATTTTGTGGAATTTAGTGGAGATGGTGATAGGAGCACATGGAAACATGTTAGCCAATATCTTGCTCAATTAGGTGTCAATTCAATTGATGAAATTAAAACGCATTTATTTTCATTATCACTAACTAGTACAACTTTCTTATGGTTTACTTCATTACTCCAAATTCTATTCATTCTTGGGATCAATTTAATAAAAAAATTTATGACCATTCTATTTGGGGATAATGCATTGAGATTGAGTCATTTAGCATCGAGTGGGTAATGACATGATGAGGTTGTTGTTGATTACATCAACATATTTATAGACACTAAAAATTTATGTTGGAGTGTCGATATTTCTGATAAAGATCTTGCTGAATTAGTTCTTAATGGATTGCGATCTTATATTGGAGAGAAATTAGAGGACTGAATTTATGAATATTCACTACTACATAACATGTAATCACCACCGCCACTTTCACCACCGGTTTGCTAAAAACCGACCGTGATACTCATCGCCACCGGTTCGTATTACGAACCGTTGGTGAAATGATTTTCACCGCCGGTTGGTAACACGAACCAGCGGTAAATAACCTATCATTACAGCCGGTTTGTGTTACCAACCGGTAGTGATGGTCTACCCATTTTTACGGCCAGTTTGTGTTACCAACCGGTGGTGAAAATCTTTTTACTAACGGTTTGTAATACAAACCGGTGGTGATGATTTATGCTGCAGCACAATAAAATTCATAACTTTTACAAAGTCGGATGAAAACAAATATTATATCAAAGTTGTAGATCTCGATAGTTGATAACTTTTTCATTTGAAATTGTTTACAGTCCCAGAATTATGTTTGAAGCTATTATATTTTAAAATTAATTTTTTTTTGAATTATACAAACACCGTTAGATGAAAAAATAATCAAAAGCAAAGTTGCAGATCTCGCTATGATCTACAACTTTGTAGTTGACTACTTTTTCATTAGAAATCATTTAGGGTCTTAAATTTGTATCTAAAATTTAAATTTTTTGAAATTTAAATTTTGCAAATGACCTCGGATATAGAATTGACCAAAAACAAAGTTGCAGATCTCGATGAGAACCAACTGTGTAGTTGATGACTTTTCATTTGAAATCATTTGATGTCCCAATAGTATGGCTGAAGTTTCGACGATTTGAAATTCAAATTTGTCAAATGGCCTCGGATGGGGAAACCACCAATATCAAAGTTGTTAATCTCGATCAGAACAACAACTTTGTAGTTGATGACTTTTTTTTATCTAAAGTCGTTTAGGGTTCTAAATATTCATTTTAAAATCCTAAGAAGTTAGTACTCCCTCCGTACTCGAATTAGCTGACGTTTAGGACAGGATTGCGGTAACCAAGGAGTGGTTAAGTAGGGTTAGTTTTCCATCTCTGCCCCTAATAAATATGGTTGCGGTTGCTCTATGTATGAGAAAACTTGTTAGCTCAGATGGTTGGGGTCTTGAGATGTGCTGATGAGCTGGGTTCAATTCCCCGCAGCCACATATTTTTGCGGTGGGCTTGTTTTGCATGCGCATGCCGTGATTAATTTCTTGTTGAGCGGAGGGGGCAGCGGGCGTGTGTATCCAAGCGTCAGGGGCAAACGGGTCAAAGTGCAGCGCCATGCAGCTGCGACGACAGCCTTTGCGAAATCGCAAGGGTAGCCCAGAACGTCAGGTAATTCGAGTACGGAGGGAGTACTAAAGGAATATACATACTATATGGACACAAGTGACTTAGAGGCGGAGTGGTTATAACACGAACCCATGGAGATAAGTTTTCATCACCGCCGGTTTACTAACTGGCAGTAATGACAATGGGCATCACCGCCGACTTACACTGCTGAGGTCCAAAACCGGCGGTGATGGGGGGTCTGGAGCCAGTGGCGAATACCTGTTCTGTAGTAGTGATTAATCAAGTTCGAAAAAGAGCTTTGGCTCAAGAAAGCTAAATCAAAGATCCGAAGCTAAAGCCTAATCATCCCGGTATGCATATGCTTACTTGTTATTTTGATTGTTCAGATGATGAGGGAAAAGATGTTTTTGTTGCTAAATTTGCGGTCTTCTAAAGATATTCCATATACTTGTGATTCCTCAAAGCCAATTCATAAAAATCTATAAGATGAGGTTAAATTTACTTTTGATATACCCAAACGTGATAGGATCTTTGATGAACTATTGAACAATGGCATAATCAAGTAGTCTCATGCTATCTGCCACTTGACGAGTTAATACAGCATGCCTATTGTAAATGGCATAACTCATATCTCATGCAACCAATGATTGCAATGTTTTTTGTAGGCAAATACAATCAGCTATTAATGAAGAACAGTTGTTTATTAGGGGTATATATGTAGATTGATAATGAGCCCTTTCCAATCAATGCCCTTGAACTACAGAATCCAAAGACGATGTTAACTAACTCGGCTAGATCAAGCTGAGTTAACTAAAGGCAAAAATGTTGCCATTGAAGAAGAAATGCCTAAAATTATGAAAAATGCAAGCAAAAGATACTGAAGAAGACTCCTGATTCTACATCGTATAGTTCAGCACTCAAGTGGCAAAACAGAGGCAAAATTACCGATACTGCAGAAACCGGCTTGATAGTTTGTCTAGAGAAATTAGAAATAGTTTCAAATGCAAGAACAAGGTGAGTCCGGGCTTTGAGGGGCTTTTGGCCAAGTCCAAGAAGAAAGAAGCTACCTAGAACTGAAAGAATTGGCCAAAGCATGAGGATTTGAAGCCTCGACAAAAAATCAATCAACACGACAATCGTGTTGTTGCACCTTATCCTATTTTTGGGCCAATTACTCCATGGTTTTGGTTATATCCTTGTCATTACTCATCTTGGGATTATAGTAGTACGCATATGCAACCATATTTTATTCAATATCCTATTGCATACTCAAACTATAATTTATCACCATGATCGATTGATGTTAGTAATAATCTGGTCAAGAATACCTTCTCTAGTGATAAAGCAAATGAGAAGGGCAGTAAGGAAGTTTCTATATCTCTATGGCCAAGCTGATGTCCCTCAGGCTCATCTTATACACAAAAGAGGAGATTGCAATGGATGTGCAAAATAGGACCAATGGAGCAAGAAGTGGTGAAGTCTTCATCTACAAAGAAGGTTTGGAAGATGAAATTGTTGGTTTATACATCTACTTGAGTTTGATCAAGTATTATGGCTGATAGCATGATTATCACCATTGGAACAAAATATGGCCAGTGAATTATTGTTAATCATCACCATTAGACTGTTCTAGTCTAGAAGAATGTAATTTTTAGTATGCAAGCTTTACTAAAAAATAGGGAGACATTGAACGTGCAAGAAAATAAGTAACTTTTGTCTCCTATGTACATTCTTCTTCATCTCATAACTTTGGAACACATCTCATAAATAGCGATTTTATCATTTCTGGCACACATCAGGATGCACAAGAATTTATGGGGTGCACACACACGTGCACACACATTTTTGGTACACATCAGGATGCACAAGGATTTATGAGGTGTACACACACAATTTGCTTATGGTCTTATGTTGTTTGTCTGGTGGTGTGTTTGTGTGTAGCAAAGGCAAAGCACAAAAGCACTCATAGTTGAAAAGTGCAAAGAAACATGGATGACCCACCATTGTTGATGATATATATGGTGTTTTCTTTGTATGTAAGATTCCATATTTAAATTCAATCTAGTAAAGCTGGCAGAAATAAAGAAGTTTGCATTAAAAGCTTTAAGCTACGTGAGTGATGAGAAATCTCCATATGACAGAACAAATGATTAAAAAAGGCAAGAGTTTTCCTCTAGGTTTATGTTGAAAACGATTACAGCTAACATCTAAAAGTGCAATTGATAGTGAATTTATTGAGCATGACTGCAACATCCAAAAGTGCAACTGATGTTGAATTTGTTGAGCATGACTATAACATCCTGCAGCTCCTCTTTAGCAAGCAATAATTTTCCAACTACATTTGGAGATTATGCAAAAAAGACAACTCATAATGAGAAGTTTATATCTAATCTTGAAGGTTATGTCATGTTCTACGTACATCGATCAGTTAGTTTGATAGTTTTGCATGTGTCCTTATCAATTAAAAGAATACAAAACTTAAAGTTATAGTGCCTACTCTTTTTCAGGATGGATACAGTTCTTCCTCTAGAATTTTGCATTTCTTGATTTCCTTTATTTCCTCATGCTGGAATGTTTTGTTGAAGAGGTAATAATGCTACCTTTTAGAACCTTCCTGACAACTCTTATGCTTGATATTTTGCATGAAGGCACTAGATGCCATCAGCATGAAAAGTCAGAACAACATAGAACATGGATATTTATTTTGGAACCTTCTACAAGGGGGCACATGTCATGTTTGTATGAGACCCCACGACTTACAAATAGAGGCACCCCTCATTGCCATGCCATACATCCAAGAAGGGTGATAGGTAGAATAGTGTGAGTGGGAGGAGAATGCTATAGCCACCTAAAGGTGCGAGAAGGCGACTTCGGCATGAAAAGGACGAGAAGGCGACTTTGCCATGAAAAGGACCATGATCTAAGTAATTGGAAATTTAAAAGACCAACTGCCTCTAGAGTGACTTAGTGTCTTAGGTGTTGGTCCTTATTTTAACGAGTATTAGAAACACTTCTTCCACCAATTCATATTAGGCGTTAAATTGCAAGTGGTATCTAAAACTCGTACTCTATCTCAACAAAACATAGAGGACAACATAGACAAGAAATTTATTATAATATGAGACACAAGTCGCTCAGAGGTCATTGAAAGAATTGAATAGGTAATGTTGGAGGTATATTATATGTTGGGACCCGTTATTGTGTTAAGGGCCCAATTACATAGCCTAGGGATTATAAAATACTAAATTGGTTCCAAATTATAGTTCGTTTGACTTTTTTTACCCAAGTTTGACGACTCGTCTTATTAAAAAATTTATGCTAAATATCACTTCTTCTGTCGTGGCTTGCTTTATTAACAAAAGTTTTTCAAGAATGACTTAAATTTGACTATGTTTACACACACTTTTGAATAAGACGAGTGGTCAAACTTGGGGTTTAAATGAATTATAATTTGGAACGGAGGTAATAATATTTAGGGCTCATTTATAACGCCTAGTGGTTTTTTTTGTAAAAACAAACCCCACCAGGGAAAGTAATGAAAACCTCTATAGAGGTATCTGACCTGAGAAGTTCTATTTTAGGGACAATGCCCACAACTAAGTAGATAAGACCTGAAAAGTTCTATTTCAGGGACAATGCCCACAACTAAGTAGATAAGACCTGGACGTACATTGACAAATTTTTTACCTATATCAGTCAAAGTGCTATTTGAGGCTACTATATGAATCTATCTGGTACACTTTTTGTAGCTCTTTCTATCTATGCTTGCTTCGGATCAATAAGCAGAAGGAAACCGCATCAGTCATGTGGATTTGGATTGAATAATTAAAAAGGCAGCAATACTGGCCGGTGGCAGCTTGCTTTTGAAGCTGCTCAAACGGACGTTTTCGAATGAGATTTGGAAGTATTAGTTACAGTATGTGCTAGTAGTATTAGAAATTAGAAAATGATGAAGTGGGAATGATGATAGACACCACTACCACCACAAATGTGAACAGTTTGGAGAGAACGCGGACGGGGATGAAAGCGAGGAGTCATGCTAGCACTAAGGATGAAAACGGTCGGAAACGGTCGAAAACGGACTTACAATATAGAAAAACGAAAACGGTCGGTTTGGGATATTTCTACATTTAGCAATTAAAGAGTACAAAAAATAATTGAAAATGGTTGTGAAACCAATTGAAACTGATAATTTTTCGTGTTAAAAAACGGTTCATAATATAGAAAACGAAAACGGTCAATTCGGAATATTTCTGTTCCGTTTTCATCCCTAGCTAGCACTACATACTCTCTTTGAGTTACGGCGCAACATGTGGAAGGTGTGGTGAAAACACAAACATAGCAATCGCCAACATGTGGAAGAGATCGCTACTCGCTGGCTAGCTCACGGCTTTAATATATTTCTAATTTATAGTTGGCCTGTCGTAGAAGTTATTCGCCGTAAAAGTTTTCTATCACCTATGTTTTCGCACAAATGGTCTTCTCTAGCTTGATTCGAATTTGTCTTTTCAACCTCTTTCTCTCTAACACATTAGTTTCGCTAGGTTTAATATAATATTATATTCAAGAGGGCAATTAGCCAATTAAGATCATCTACCATGTTTCGTTAATGGATTCATAACTTATGAATAATAATTTTTCTCAATTTGCCAGTTTTATATGATCTAGCTTTAGCTTTTGCCTTTACTAAGCAAGGTGCGAAATTATAAGATTCGCATAAAGTAAAGTCACCAAAATAAAAAAATGCAACAATTTTAATTGCTGATTAAAAATCACCCCAGCATATTTCTCGCTTAGCCTTAGTGGCCTTTACGAAAGGATCATATTTTGTATTTTATAATTATCTATTTCTAACATGCAGAATAACACCGCCACGAGTATCTCTTACCCCCTCTCAAGTAGCCCATCTATATAGCAAAATTGTTTCTCAAATGCAGGATCACACAAGTTATAATATGTGCATAATTGTATAGGTCATTACATATGTGCATAAACCGATGATCAAAATATGTGCATAATAGTAATGGAATCTCCCGCTCGATCACCCTTCTCTTTCACCTTCTCTCACGTACCAAGCTACTGAATGAAATAATGAACGCTCGTAGCTTGATAAAACAGGTCACGGGGAGCAAAGATGTGTGAAGATATATATGCATCGTTCTCAGCCTTTGGCAGTGGTGGGAAGGAAACATCCAAACATCTGCACATCACAGCACAAAGGAGTGTAGCGTGTTTTTCAGTGAAATGACGTACCATACCACCTGATGATCGGCGGTACTCTCTGACCGACGTGTGCCAAACAAAGTAGTGCATGTCGTTAGTGATCACCGTGTACGTACCTTGGACACGAAAGGGGTCTTTTGATGGGCGCGCCTCAACGCGGCGCCCTCCGGCGGCGACGGCACGCGCGGCACGGCCGGCATCGCGGACCTGGCCACCTCCCGGTGCCGCTTCACGTTCTCGAACACCACCGTGAACCCCTGCCCGGCCGACGCGGCGGTCTGCTCGTCCCACACGCCGAACTTGGGCACGGTCGACGGCCGCTGACGATTCTGTCGTCACATACACGCGCACAGGAACAACCAAGGCAGACGACACCGTCAACGATCACGCCCGCCTTCAACGCGCGGAGGAACAAGCTGCTAGCTGTTTGGTTTTAAGACTCACCGGGGCGTTGCTTTGCGGCGAGGCGGACCGCGCCCGGGGACCAGGCGCCGCGCGATGCTCCCTGTGCGCGTGCGGGGCTCGGTGCCCGTGCGCGGACGGGGGCTGGTGCTGCTGGTGGTGGCCGCCGTGGTGATAGTGGTGGCCGCCATGGTGATGATGGGGCTGCGGCTGCGGCTGCGGGCTCGCGCGTTGGTAGTACTGCGGCGGCGGCGCGAACTTGCTCTGGTGGGCGGCGCCACCCGGGTCGGACGCCGCGCTGCTGCTGCTCTCCGTTCGCCGGTGGTGGCTCTGCCCGTGGTGCCGCCTCGACGACGGCGGCTCGCGGTCGCGGTGGCCTCCCGCGGTCGCCGGCCTCGACGACGACGGCGGAGGGACTCTCATCATGGGCCCCTCCTCCGGGTCGTTGGGGTTGTGCGGCCGGTGCAGCGGCGGCGCCGTGGCGCCCTTGTTCTCGCGCACCTTGTCGAAGTAGACCGTGTACCCGACATCGTCGCTGTCCCAGGTGCCGAACTTTGGCACCGTGGGTCGTTTCTGCAAGTATACGTCGTCCAGGAATGAACAATCCAAGTTTTCTGGTGCCAATGCAAGCAATGCTGCAATGGTGAATATTATATGCAAATGGCAACTAATAATTCTGTGAAGAACTGAGAGTCTGAGACTAAAGGATGTCAGTCAACCCTTCCCTGCTATATATTCAGATTTACAGCAAATAAAAGAGGAATGAACTATCCGGGTCAACCCTTCCTTGCATTGCTAATATTCAGATTTACAGCTGTGTTGGCTATTCTTTTGACCAGATCTGTAAGTGAAAACAACGTGCCTCCCAGTAGGAAACGGAACCGTGGGCTTATATGCTTTACAAAAGTGATTGAGTGTTTAAACAATGCTAAGATGAAAGACGTGTTCAATCAAGGGTGTCTATATAGTTTTATTTTAAGAGTAGACTCCCTATCCATATAGAACGTGCACAAATCTTCGACCAGAAGGCAAAACATATATTTGGACGGCCGCTCATCTCGTCTTGTTCATCTCAAGAAGGATGAACATATATAATTACGAGTTTACGTGAAATGAATAGCTAGACTAGACATGAGTTGTATGTGCATCATCATTGAATCTACTTGCAACGCCGGTGGATTCATTTCGATGCCATTTTATCGAAACGGTTAAAGCAACTCCAAGAGAGTAGCCATTTATGTTGTGAAATGCTATTTTAGGTGTTTTTGGAAGAATCACGGCTCCAACAACTATTCTATCATGTTTTCCAAAATAACAAGTTATCCATCCTACACTTCTCGCTGGTAAAAATAGCAAGCCGTGAAGGCTAGCCATCTGCATGGTGGTGTGCAAGAAAATGGTGGGAGTATAGGATATGGAGAAGCGAACCAATCTCAGTATGACATGTCATCTTTAAAAAATAGATAATGAGAATTTTAGAAAGACTGTTGCATTACTCTACTTTTTTGAAGGATGTTCTATTTTAGATAATGACTAAATTATAGATTTTAGACTCTTATTTTACACAATCTCTCGGAGTTGCTCTTAGATAATTTGCAGCATAATGTTATCCATGAATCATGCATGATTCTAGCATCACTTCATGGCTAACTTAAAGCTGCAAATGGTTCAGGCTGAGGCTGGCAACCCTGGTGTATGCCAAGAAACTGTAATCATTTTAAATTATTCCAAACTAAGGTGTGATCAGAGGCGCACCATAAACGAATGAAACGTTATATTATGTATATTATATCTAAAATTAAGTCTTTTTTTGCATATGCATAGAGATGCATGTTCATACTAAAAACGCCCAAACAATTAATTAAGGTGTGTGATGCATAGTTAAAACGGCACACAAAAGAACACAAAGATTCTTCATAGTTGAGCAAAAACATGGTTACGTTATGTATACATCAAAGAGAAACCAGACAGCAGAGAAGAAGCAGCACTCACGGCCATTCACGCCCGGAGAGGAACCAAACCAGCTGGACGGCGACGGTGATGTCGGCGGCGAGGTCTTGATCTGGTGGTCTCTTCTCCCTCTTCCCTGCAGAGAGGAGAGAGAAAGAGGCAGCAACGGCAGGCCCCCAAGGTAGGGGAGAGAAGGTAGCTTTGGTGGCAGCCAAAATTTGGCAATCCTCTATCTAAAAAAGGAGGAGAGCCCAACTGCGGAAGGGAAGGAAGAAGCTGCAAAATAGTGGCAGCCCAATTCGGCAATGGTCTTTTATAGACGGGGCGGGAAAAGAAGGGCAAGAGCAGCAAAGCTGGCGCGTGGCGTGGTGTGCATATGCCTGCTGCGATCCTAGTTCTACCTACCGAAACCGAGTCGTCTCTCCGTCTCCGTGTCTTCCTTCTTGCCGTTGCATTCTGACCTCGTCGTCCCGGCAGAATCGTCCCTGGCCTGCTGGCTTTCTGCTGGATTGATCGGCTGGAGACACGTCTGGCTGGCTCGTCAATGTGGGAAACGTTGTCTTGCTTGGTGATCGCATGCGGAAGCCGATCTCCTCCGTTGGAGTTTAATTCTCTACACGTTTGTTACGTTTTGCTTGATATTAACAGGGACCCAGTTATCCTGCGACCCTGATTCCTCCCCACGCCGTGGCCACTTCTTCCACCCCGAGCCGTGCTCCCTTCCTCCCCTACCCCTACCGCCCCCGGCTGCGGCTTCCTTGCCGCCCTGCAACCTGCCGCCGCCCCTCGACCCCGCCCCCCCCCCCCCCCCAAAAACTCACGGAGGAGCTTGCCGGCATCGGTCCTCGCCCCCTCCCACCCAATGGCAGCTGGCAGCGAGCCGCCTCACCGCGCCACCCACAACCCACCCCCGCCCTCGAACCCGCCCACACTAAACACCGCACCTCGCCGGCGAGCATAGTCGCGACACCCCCGCTGCCAACCCCGCCCTACCGGTTGCCCACCGCCGCCCACGCGGCGGCGCCCCCGCCACCATTGCCGTGTCGTGGCCGCCTCCCCCTAAACCTCCTTCTAGAGCCACCGGGGTTGAGTTTCTCGAACCGCGCCGAAACCCTAACACTAGTGTGGTGCTCGTCTCCGACGTCAGCGACCTCCTTCTTCATTCCTTCCTAGTGCGAGCTCCTCCTCCCTCTCCGGCGCAGGTGCGGGCGCGGGTGCGGCCGGGCAGGTGCGTGGGCCGGCACGTCGCGCAGTCGAGCCCCAGCGCGACAGGTCGCTTATTAGATTTTGTGAATAACAGAAAGATCGATGCGCGTGTGACATGGAACCTGCTTGGCTGCTTGGCCGTGGAGGTGAGTGTTTTGAGTGTGCATCTGCACGCTTCAGATGGTTTCAACCTCTGTTATTATATTTCTTCCGACAATGGAAACTGGAAGAGGCACATTTCCTTTTCCAGCTTTTTTTTTCCTGGATTCTGAAGACGAATCATTAATTTATCCAAACTATATAATTCTGAACGCTACTGCTGATTCCGGGACGAATAGTCAAGCACTTCGAAGAGCCGATCGATCAGAGAAGCATTCTCATTGACAACAATTTACTAAGAGCATTTCCAGCAGTTTCCCAGTATCTCTTCCCGTCCTCATAAAACTGTCATATTGGGACAGCTATGTTTTTTTCTTGCTCCAGCAGTCCCCAATACATTTTTCTTTTTTTAGTGGCCACTAATATTTTCCTCATCTCCCCTCAAAGAAAGGGGGAGATACAACTCCTCCAATACTACGTGGACCATCCCAACTACTGCTTTTTAGCTATCAACCTGTTCGTTTCGCTGGTTTATTGTGGCTGAAAGTACTGTTCGCTGGTTTGTTGTGAGAGAAAATACTGTTGGATGGCTGCTGATTCCGCTGAATAGCTCAAACGAACAGGGTGTATATTTTCTCTTACTCCCCTGTGGCATCCACCTTTTAAATGGGTATTGAGAGAGATATATTAGGGTACTGCTACAACAACTTTTCCAATAAATCTAGAAAGTGATATTGGGCTACTTCAATACCACCTTCTAGGGGGAATTATATTGAGCTGATGGAGATGCTCTAACATCTGAAAGGACCAGGTAAAAGGTATCAACACAGACCATGCCACCAACCATGAGAGATGGCTGGATGAGGCCATGCCGTGTACGGAGGTATTAGGTGCAGATATGTTACAGAAAACTACGAAGCAAGATCTCTGTCAGAACGAAGAACACGAGTAATCATCGTAATTTACTTGCAGCCATGACCCGGTACAACGAACAAGCATCAGGGAATCCTACAAAATGGGACAACTTATCACTCATTTTGGGGGCACCTTGTATGAAAACACGGCAGCGTGATTTCCTGCTGAATAAATTCTGATCTCTATACCTGGAACCGGGACAACTACCATGAACTTGACACATAGAGATGGCAATTTTTTTCTCTGGTTTTTTTACTCAATACAAATTTATTTTGTGAAGAATCACATACGCACTGCATTTATGGCCTCAACAATTCACAACCAGTATAATTGAGATAGTTAAGGGCCTGTTTGACAGAGCTTTGCTCCCCGATTCTTAGCTCGAGCTCCTTGTTTCTCTGATTGAGTGATTCTAATTGATTTTGATGGGGGATCGGAGCAGGGTATAGACTGGATGAGAATTGATTCTGCAGTGATTCTTGTAGGGATTCAATAAAAAAAGTGGCAAGCATGTTTTTTTTAGCTCATATCTCTTAGTGTAAATGGAGAAGTGATTCTTATATGCTTTCCACTAGAATCTAGGCAGAATTTTACTGTTTGGTTGAGGAGTGATTCTCAGGCTCTATTCACTTGAGCTTATCAGCCAAAATCAGTCAGCCATAGAACCGTGTTTTTCTCTCACAACAAATCAGCATCAGCATCAGCATCAACCAAAAATACAACCAGCCGAACACAACCTCAGTTTCTCATGAAGAATCTACTCCAAAGAGCCTTGCCAAAGAGCCCCTAAGAAAAATACAATTACAAATGCATGCGGTTGTATGGACGTTGCATATATCTTCATTACATATCATTAATTGATGTAAGAACATTTGACAACAAGGCTTCAAAAACCTTTCGGTTCTCTTGTGGACATCAGATTACCAACACTTAGCCAATTTAAATCATTTCCCATGTTGATGTAGAAAAGTTCAAGTAGATTATCTAACAGAAAATGTCAATATATAGGAAGGGGTCACCATCACCTACTAAACATTTCAACGCTTAAGGCTCTCTTGGAACCAAGGAATAGAAAACATAGGAATGGAAGAAAATAACTAAATAGAGAAAGAACGTAGTAGCAAGACATAGGATTGGAAAAACACGGGAACCAATAGGAGTTGGTGTTCGGAATGCAAAAATATAAAGAGCATAAGAAATTTGAAAATGAAGTTAATTACCGTGCTTAGAGTCAATATGCATACTGTTTTCTAAGTCACTGCAATAATATAACAAAATTATATAACAAAAGGTATTCTTTTGGCTCATGTAAGGCACTGCCATATAGGCCCACTTAAAAGCTACCGACATGCTAGGTGATAATGATGGTTCAAATAATTTTAAAAGTTATTACTACTACACAACTGACCTTTCGTCGATCGCCCAAAATACCTTTAGTCTTGGCGATTTCGGTGCCCGGAACTAAATAGGGCTTTAGTCTCGGTTGGTGTTACCAACCGGGACTAAAGGTCCCTCGTCAACGGCTTTGTTATCAGGCGCTGTCGGGAGGGACCTTTAGTCCCGGTTGGTAACACCAACCGGGACTAAAGCCCTGCCTTTAGTCTCGGTTGATGCCACCGACCGGGACTACAGCTTTTGTCCCGGTCCGTGGCACCGACCGGGACTATAGGACTGGCTTTATTCTCGGTTGGTGTTACCAACCGAGATTAAAACCTCCCCCTACAAATTGAACCTCCCTCTTCTTCCTTCCTGCCTGAGCCCGAGCTTCCTTGTTTATGTTCTTGTTGCTTGTTCTTCCATTGTTGTTGCTTGTCTCATCTCTGACGATCAATCCACTTCAAACGCTTCTACGCCGTCGTTGATTTGTTTAAAAGGTTGCTAGCTTCATCCTCCTATGTTTTAGCATCACCATATGTAAATCCATGTTGTATATGGCTATTTTATTTCATATTGCTAACTCCAATCACTTTTCATGTTTGAATTTTTATGAACGATGCTAATTATAGTACCTAGGAAGTAGTATACACATATAATGTTTAGTTCTATTATAGACTTTTTAGGATACTTTTTACTTTAATTTGTTCATGTTCTCATTTTAAAATATTAAATAATGTTGATTCTTTGTAATTTTGAAACAAATTAATTTTAACTTTAAAAATTCTTCAAATTAATTTTATTTAGAGATAAAATTACACCTTTTAATAAAAAAATAAAAATTTTATGATTTTGCTATCTTTTTTATTAACGTCCACAAATTAATTTTATGAAATGATGAACCACTTATAAAATTTTGAACTCAATTAGACAAGGTTGTGCCGCGCTCTTTTCTCATGCTGGGCTTTTAATTATGTGATGCCATATAATGCAGATGATGACACGCCATTGGATGAACAATGCTGATCGCCGCTCCAACAAGTTCATCGAGGGCGTGCGAGAATTCTATAGAGTGGCAGAGGAAAACAAGCGGGATGGTTTTATGTGCTGCCCATGTGTCGTGTGTATGAATTTGAAAGAATTTTGTAGCTTAAGAAGTATTCACTTGCACTTGTTCAAGTCGGGTTTTATGCCAAACTACATTTGTTGGACCAGGCACGGAGAGACTGGGGTTATGATGGAAGAAGGTGAAGAAGAACAAGCGGACCCTGACGATGTTTTTGCTCTACTATGACTTCGCGATGGAGGAAGTTGAAGAAGAGGTGGATGCAGAAAACAGTATCGCTGAAGATGACGATGCTCTTGGTGATGTCAATCGTGATGCACAGAGAGATTGTAAAAGTGAAAAGGAGAAGGCTAAGTTTGACCAAATGCTAGAGGATCACAAGAAGTTACTCTACCCACCCGCCGAAGATGGGCAGAAAAAGCTAGGCACGACACTGGAGTTGTTACAGTGATGGCAGAGAATGGTATATCTGACAAGGCATTTGGGAAATTACTGAAGATCCAAAAAAAGATGCTTCCGAAGCCTAATGAACTGCCCACCACTACATACGAAGCAAAAAAGATCGTCTGCCCTTTAGGATTACAAATCGAGAAGATACGTGCATGTTCTAATGACTACATCCTGTACCGTGGCGAGCACGAGAATTTAGATGAATGCCCTGTTTGCCATGCGTCACGGCACAAGATCTTGCAAGATGATCCTGGCGATGTTGAGGATGAAGAACGTCCGAAGAAGAGAATCCCTGCCAAGGTTATGTGGTATGCTCCAATAATTCCACGCCTAAAACGACTGTTCAGAAACAAGGAGCACGCAAAGTTGTTGCGATGGCACAAAGAAGACCGTAATGTGGACAACATGTTGAGACACCCTGCAGATGGGTCCCAGTGGAGAGAAATAGATAGAGAATTCTCAGACTTTACAGACGACGTAAGAAACCTAAGTGTAAGTGCATCTAGCCCTTTAGTGGGTTTTGGTAAATTGAATGACAACACCATTAAAGATCTGACAAAGTTTGCAAAGTGTTGAACAGGAAATTGAGTTTATTGCATAACTTGTGGATTGTGAAATGAGAAGTATATATAGGTTCAACAAGAAGGCAAACCATATGATATTTCACATATCGAGCTTGATTGATCTCAACATTCATATCAAGAAGATATTCAAGCAATAAGTATCACAATATTGAAGAAATGGTTTTTCAGTGGATGCTTAATATGATGTGACTTGAGTATGGCTCGATAGGGTGAAGATAGCAAGGAAAGGGCTTCGAGGGACTAAGCGAAGGTGAAGGGCAAGCAATGGCTTGTAGACCGAGGTACCATGGCTATGGTGAAGAAGAGAGTACTTGCATTGAGTCGAGGTACTAATTGATCCATGAGGAGTCATATTGTATTGATGATCAAATCATTAGTGGAAGTGACTTGAAGCCATGGATTGAACTCACATGTGTTGAAATGGTTCAAGTCACATGCTCAAGCTATTCTTGCTCAAAGAGAGAAGATGAAGTTGATTGCATCCCCTTATGAAGTAATATTGAGAAGAAGTGACATATGAAGACATTGAAGACTCAAGTGGTTAAAATGGTAATATTCTTTTGATCTTGAGTTTAGGCTATGCCGCACTATAAAGGGGGATGCAAATTTAGGTGGTCTGAGGAAGATAGAGTGCTCAAGTATAAAAACTAAATCATAAGAGAGACACTCTAGCACCTCACGAGCACATAGAATAGTTTTAGTGACTTTTGGTGTCGGAAGTCCCGACGTATGTCGGGAGTCCCGACGGTCGGAAGTGCTGACTTGCGCCGGGAGTCCTGACGTCCAGTCACTTAGCCTGTGCGGTGACTGAGGACGTCGGAAGTCCCGACGTATGTCGGAACTCCCGACGGTCAGGAGTCCCGACCCTCGCCAGGAGTCCCGACGCTAGGCCCATCGGCTCGCTCTGCTGACTGCTGCGTCGGAAGTCCCGACGTAGGTCGGAAGTCCCGACAGTCAGAAGTCCCGACGTACGTCAGCAGTCCCGACGTACGTCAGAAGTTCCGACGTACGTCAGAAGTCCCGACGTACGTCAGAAGTCCCGACGTTGGCCTTCGCGCAGTGACTTTGACCTTGTATGAACAGTGTTTTCTATACATGTCAGAAGTCCCGAGATCTACGTCAGCAATTCCGACGTAGATCTGAACGGTTAGATTTCTACTAAGTGTATAAATAGCTCTCCCCTCACTTCTAACCGTTGCCCACTCATTCCACTCGACCCCAAACTTCAGAGAAGTGCCTCCTAGCACCCAAAAGCCTCTCTCTTCTCTCCTCTTTGCTCCTAGCTTCAAATCTTGTAAGAGTTTGAGTTGAGAGAAGGGATTTGGTGAGAGAAACATCGAAGAAAGCTTGAGCACTTGATTTCTTCGTCAAGCCGGTTGGATTTGCATTTGTTACTCTTGGGTTCTTGGAACCCTAGCCGGCTAGGCGTCGCCCATGGAGCTTCCAACTTGTGTGGTAGCCCCGGGAGGTTTGTAATCACTCCAATCATCTAGTGAAATCACCCCTCATCTCAAGAGATTGCTCTCTTGACTTGAGAACGAGGATAGGGTTGAAAGAGACCCGAAAAGCCTGTGTGGTTTCCTCAACAACGTGGACATAGGCAAGCCTTAGTGGCGAGCTGAACCACGGGATAAATCGGTGTCTCACTTGTGTTCTTGTGATTTGCATTGCTATACTTGGTTTCGTGGTGATTCTAGGGTTTGGTCCCGATCTACGTTTGGAGGCATCTTGGCATCAAGGAAGTGAGCTAACATCTTCACCTTACCACTAGGAAGTGGGGTTGTAAGTTATTGGCTTCACAAAGTTTATTTGAGCACTTGTAGTTCATTCCCCGTAAGCGTCGGGACTGCTGACAGTTTACGTCGGAACTGCTGACGACGTCGGGAGTTCCGACCTGAACTGTCGGGACTTCCGACAGTTGCTGACAAGTGACTTCGAGTTTTGTGTAGAAATTTTTAGACACGCCTATTCACCCCCCCTCTAGGCGACATCAAGGTCCTTACACTAAGGTTTGCATTGAGTACAGATGGATTTAAACCTTTTGGGGACCAGAGCTCTAGTCATAGCACTTGGCCCGTTACTCTATGTATCTACAACCTTCCTCCATGGTTATGCATGAAGCAGAAGTTCATTATGATGCCGGTGCTCATCCAAGACCCGAAGCAACTTGGCGATGACATCGATGTCTACCTGAGGCCATTAGTTGAGGAACTCCAGCTGCTATGGAGCAAACCAGGTGTGCGTGTGTGGGATGAGTACAAATAGGAAGAATTCGACCTGCGAGCATTGTTGTTCGTGACAATCAATGATTGGCCAGCTCTAAGTAATCTTTCAGGACAGACAAATAAGGGATATAATGCATGCACCCATTGTTTTGGTGACCTTGAGGCTATCTATTTAAAAAATTTCAAAAGGTTGTGTACCTTGGCTATTGTCGATTTCTTGCTAAGAACCACTAGTTGAGAAAGAAAGGCAAACATTTTAAAGGTACGGCAGAACACCGGTCCAAGCCAGGCAACCGAGATGGGGCAGAGGTATTCAAGATGGTCAAGGATTTGAAAGTAATGTTTGGAAAGGGACAAGGCAGTGAACCTGTTCCAAAAGATGCTTCGGGGCGCGCCCCAATGTGAAAAAAGAAGTCAATATTTTGGGAGCTACCATATTAGAAAGACCTTGAGGTCTGCCACTCGATCGACGTGATGCACCTGACAAAGAATCTTTGTGTCAATCTCCTAGGGTTCATGGGTGTGTTTGGAAAGCCTAAGGATACCCTTGAGGCACGAGATGACTTGAAGCGCATGAAAGAACGAGACAACATGCATCGAGAGAAGACAGATGATGGACGCAATTACTTAAGACCTGCTAGCTACACTCTTAGCAATGAGGAGAAGGAAAGCATGTTTGAGCGCCTAAGCAGCATCAAAGTCCCATCTGGGTTCTCCTCCAATATAAAGCGTATAATAAATGCGCCAAAGAAGAAATTTGTCAACTTAAAATCACGACTGCCACGTGATTATGACGCAACTGCTTTTGGTTGCCTTAAGAGGAATTCTACCTCCACATGTATGTCTGGCCACTGTGAAGCTGTGTGCATTCCTCAATGCAATTTCTCAGAAGGCAATCAATCCTTTTGATTTAGCTACTCTACAGAATGATGTGGTTCAATGTCTTGTCAGCTTTGAGTTGGTGTTCCCTCCATCCTTCTTTGATACCATGACACATCTCCTAGTTTATCTGGTCAAAGAGATTAATATCATGGGTCCTGTGTTCCTACACAACATGTTTCCCTTAGAGAGATTTATGGGTGTACAGAAAAATATGTTCACTAGCGGGGTCGGCCAGAAGGAAGCATTGCCAAGGGATACGGGACAGAGGAGGTCAGTGAGTTCTGTGTGGACTTCATTCCTGACCTTGACCCGATTGGTCTTCCTGAATCACGGTATGAGGGGAGACTTGGTGGAAAGGGTACACTAGGAAAGAAAACATATATCAGCTAGGGTGATGATTCTTTCAATAAAGCGCACTACACAGTTCTTCGAAACTCCACTGTGGTGGAACCGTATATTGAGAAACACATGAATTTTGTACGATCCGAGAATCCTGGGAAGAATGAGGCTTGGATTACGCGTCATCACATGGAAACATTCGGTGATTGGCTGCAAAAAAATGTCAGGGTGATAAAACTATTGGAGATGAATTGTATTTGTTGGCTAGGCAACCAGCGTGGCACGTCCTCATGTACAAAGGGTACGAGATAAACGAAAATACATTTTACACCGTATCCCAAGATAAAAAAGAGTACCAACCAAAATAGTGGTGTCCACGTGGATGCTACGGAACCGAATGGGAACATACACACATATTATGGTCGCATAAAAGAGATTTGGGAACTAGACTATGCACATAATTTTAAAGTCCCTCTATTCCAATGCCAATGGGTGAAGATGAACGGAGGGGTATCAGTCGATAAGGAGTATGGAATGACAATAGTGGACCTCAACAATATTGGGTATAGAAATGATCCATTCGTCCTTGCTGCTGATGTGAATCAGGTGTTCTATGTGAAAGACATGTCTACAAACTTTGTATTCATGAGTTTTCCATTCGAGACCATCTAGGGTTCGGTCAAAGTGTGTGTTTCTAAAAACCAATGTTTTGACTTTGGTCAAACTTGGTCAAATGACCTATTTGATGACTTCAAATGAAAAACTTTTGAATACCAAGTTGTTAGAGCTCATCAAGATCTACATATGATACATGGACCATATTTTCATCTGGATAAATTTTAGCAAGTCCCAGACACATGTTTTCAAAATCAAAGACGTGTTTTGGTCAAACTTGGTCAAATGATAGACTAAATGACTTGAAATGAAAAACTTTGGAATACCAAGTTGTTAGAGCTCATCAAGATCCAAACTTTTTATATAGACCATTTTTTTCTATTTGAAAAAGTTTAAATAAACAATACTCACCAAATCTTGAATCTCATACAAACTATATGAAACTATATGTGGGAATTGTGGATTTTAAACTACACTTTGCCAACACTTTGTCAAATGCAAAAATCTATATATGAAATGTAGATCTTGATGAGTGGAACAATATTGGTATTCATGACTTTTCCAGTCAAGACCATCTAGGGTTCCGAAAACCGGCGTTTGGCTATGAATTCTTTCAAAATTCAAAATTGAGTGGTTCAAACTTTTACAAATGAAAAGTTAACCATTAGACCAAATATAGGTCTTGATGACTGAAACAAACTTTGTATTCATGAGTTTTCCATTCGAGACCATCCAGGGTTCGGTCAAAGTGTGTGTTTCTAAAAACCAATGTTTTGACTTTGGTCAAACTTGGTCAAATGACCTATTTGATGACTTCAAATGAAAAATTTTTGAATACCAAGTTGTCAGAGCTCATTAAGATCTACATATGATACATGGACCATATTTTCATCTGGATAAATTTTAGCAAGTCCCAGGCACATGTTTTTAAAATCAAAGACGGGTTTTGGTCAAACTTGGTCAAATGATAGACTAAATGACTTGAAATGAAAAACTTTGGAATACCAAGTTGTTAGAGCTCATCAAGATCCAAACTTTTTATATAGACCATTTTTTCTATTTGAAAAAGTTTAAATAAACAATACTCACCAAATCTTGAATCTCACACAAACTATATGAAACTATATGTGGGAATTGTGGATTTTAAACTACACTTTGCCAACACTTTGTCAAATGCAAAAATCTATATATGAAATGTAGATCTTAATGAGTGGAACAATATTGGTATTCATGACTTTTCCAGTCGAGACCATCCAGGGTTCCGAAAACCGGCGTTTAGCTATGAATTCTTTCAAAATTCAAAATTGAGTGGTTCAAACTTTTACAAATGAAAAGTTAACCATTAGACCAAATATAGGTCTTGATGACTAAAACAAACTTTGTATTCATGAGTTTTCCATTCGAGACCATCCAGGGTTCGGTCAAAGTGTGTGTTTCTAAAAACCAATGTTTTGACTTTGGTCAAACTTGGTCAAATGACCTATTTGATGTGGCAGAACCTCCTAATTACAATGGCCCACATGTACTTGTTATTGTCTTAAAAGACCTCTAACCACCATACATGTGTACCACAGTACTTAAGAAGTCTGTCGGGTGTCCTCGGGAAACCCGAATCATCCACATTTTACAACTCACACAGGATCAACAAAGGAGTAACTACAACATTACATCATTTGTTACAAAACTTTACATCAGAGTTTGGAAGAATAACAATAAATTTACAAATCATGATTAAGTTAACTTTTTACAAACTTAAATGGCGGAAGTCGAGTAGAACTACAGAAGACAACTTAGGTAGAGCACCTAAGTTAGGAGAGGACAACCAGATCATATCGAACCCACCGACATGACCTGACTAGCAGCACCAGTCAGCACCTGCAACAGGGGTTAACAAACCCTGAGTACTCAATTGTACTCCGCAAGACTTACCCGACGAAAGGAAAAGACTCCAAGGATATGTTGGCTTTAAGGGAAGTAGTAGAGCTAGAAAAGAGGAGTTTTGCAGAAAAGCTTACTACAAGTGGATCCTTACTTTTAATATTTTAGTCAAGTTTTAGCATCAATTTTAGTGAAGCTTATCATAGATAGATTTGCACCTATTCTATCTCAATCAGTTGTATTAAGCATCACATCTCATATTTATCTCTTTGCCTCATTTCCATAATCACCCTGTACCATTATTAACTACGATGATGAACAGAGAATCGAGTCTCCATAACCGAGGAGCAGCGACGATTCGAACCGATTATACCCAGCTAGGGATCCCTAACCACACGACATATGTAGGACTCTAACCGACATATATCAACCTTCACTCGGATCCTCCAAAGCATGACCGGGTCCAGCGCCACCCGAGAGTACAGTACACCTCCAATCCAGCCATAGGCTACGAGGGTACACACTACTCTCGTCATCTTTCCACTCCCAGTGCGCGGTTGGCCGTTCACATGTTGGCATTACCGAGGTCTTAGGTTTACCGGAGCATGTGGCCAGTTGCAAAGTCTCGACGCACGCAATTCAATCAACGGTACGGTCCTTAACCGACACAGTCGGAGACACTACATTGGGACTTCTTTCCCGACGCAAGTCCACCGACCGGTCTCAGCTTAATATTACCATATTCATATTCATATGCTCTCATGACCCATCATTAGATTAGGAGAAGCAAAGGTAAACCTGTTTCTCGCGAACGATGAAATCACCATTCGACTTCTACCGAAGTCTAAGCATTACTAAGCATAAGAGATCGACCTACACATACTAGTGGGATATCATCTGGATATAAGTGTAGATCAAGGTAATCATGCAGCAACGGTATCGACCAACTCCTACTAACATAATGCACATTACACTAGACTTAAAGTGCAATAAAGCATTTATGAAACAGAAGAATAGTTGTATGTCCGGGGCTTGCCTTCGTTGCAGCGATGGTTAGTTCTCGTAGAAGTCAAGTTTGACACCAACACCTCAGGTGGATCACCTTCTCCGAAGCTTGATCGACATGACCCAAAACACTCTCTCGTACAAACTACACGTATATAAATGATGCGAAGCTTAATATGATGAAATGCATACCATGATGCATGATGGTGAACAAGACATAGTATAAAAGGGACATCTAGAAAGGATAAACATTAGTTATTTACTTGAGTATAGCTTTCCTTCGCGGTACAGTTGCAAGCCAACAAGGTTAATTTAAAGGTTAACTAACCATAACTTTGTTTTTAACCAAGAGGTTGCATCTAATAACAAGTGATATTTTCATAAAGCCATTAAACATTAACATAAACAAATCATTAACTACTAATGACCTATGTTATTATTTTAATCACATATCAATAATTCTTTATTTAACAAGTTAATCATTAACTCAAATAATTAATTAAAATACCAAGGATCATCACATGTTAATGATCCAAGGTCATCACTCAATCTCAAAGTCACACAAATCCTAAATTATCAAGTTAAACACATAATTAATTAATTAATTAATTAATTAATTAATTAAGACAGAAATTAAGAATAAAATAAATTTTATCCAATTAAGCCCAAACTTTTTCTACAGATTAGTCTTACCCTAAAATAGTACCAAAATTAATTTCATGATTTTTAGACTTTTATTTCAATTACTAAAATTCATGGAAGTTGCATTTAATAATTAATTAAGCTAATTAAATCACATACAAAAATTACTTAAACTTCAAGTTTTATTTTTTCCAAATATTACACATTACAGAGAGACTACACAAATTTTTTTAATATTTTTGGAGCTCTAAATAAATCACAAAGAAATAAATAAAATTTGGCACTATTTGATAATTTCAGAAAAAGAAAAACAAAAACAAAAACTTCACTTCAAGCCCGCGGCCCTCCTTCTCTTTGGCCCAAACGGCCCAACCCGTTGCCCAGAGGAAACAGAGGTCAGCCTGGCCCAACCGGCCATGACCGTGGCCTTGCCGGCGATCAACCGGCCTCGGAGCTCGACGGCGGCGGGACCTCCGGCGAAGCTGAGCACCCCGACAGGGCCCGTTGTCTCTTCCACCTCCCTTCCGACACCTAGGTGAGCATCTAGGGAAACGTGGCATGCACTACGTCGGTCATGGCGGCGCGACGGTGCCCGGCATGGTGACCCGATGGAGCTCCGGATGCTACGGAGCGGTAGCGACAACACGAGGACTATGAGTGTGATTAGGAGCTCACCGCGAAACCACGGGATGTGATAGATGAAGCGGAGGCGGACTGGACGGTGACCATCGGCGAAGATGGTATGCACAGTGGCCGGAACTCGAGAAGATGACCTTGTTCCCCTGCATCCTGAACGGTAAAGACAAAAACGATGAGCCGATCATGACCAGGACCCAAGGGCGAAGCTGGAACGAGACTAGGAAGGAAGAGAGATGCAGTGAGGTGAGCTAGCCACGGTGGGGGTGCACGCGACGGTGATGGCGAGCGCCGCGGCGAGAATCAGGCTCGTGGCCGATTTCGGTCAAGAGGGGTTCTGTGAGCGGTTAAGCGAGGTACGTGAGGTGCAGGCGAAGTCATGGACGCGAGCTATTTGACAGAGTTGCAAGGGCGGCGGCAAATTTTACCAGCGAGCAAACATGACTGCTAGCAAGCAGAGGAGGAAGAAAAGAGTAGCGCCAGCGGCTCGGTCAAGACAAGGGCGTGGGCAGCGTGCACGTGAAGCTTCGAGGGAGCCAGCAGCTGCTTGCCGATGCCACCGCGAGCTGGTACGTGGCGACATGCAAGAGAATGGTGCAAGAACGGCGGGCGGTCAGCGGTGAGGAGGCAGGCAGTGACGGTGAGCAGAGGAGAAGAGAAAGCCAAGACGACTCTGCACTGTAGCAGCAATACCACCTCATTCCTCCATTTTTCTTTTTCTTCAAATTACTTCCAAAATTGTATAGCAACTTCAAAATCTCCAAAACCAAAAGTTGTTCAACTTCTCGAGATCTCCAACTTTACTTTTTGGACCAAACTCAGATTTTGAATAGTTTTTGAAATTTGAAATCAAATTCAAATGGGAGCACTTTTAGAGTTTTAGAAAATTCAAAATTACTTTAAATTTTTGAGCAAAACTTGAAAATCTGTAAAAAGATAAAATGTGCAACTTTTGAAGATCTACAACTTTCATAATTGAGCCATCACCCAATTACTCTTACTTTTTGAAATTGAGTTTAAAATTTAAATTTGGGATTGGCATCTTTTCAATTTATTCAAAATTTTGCATTGAAACTTTGAAAACTCAAAACACCAAAGTTGTACCTCTCAACAAGATCTACGACTTTGCTTTTGGACTCACCTCAAAATTTTTCTTAGATTTTGAGTTATTCAAAAATGGGCAAAACTATACATGGGAATTTAGTTAGTTTTTTAATCCTTTTATTATTTTGTTATTTCATTAATTTGGTAATTAATTAGAGACTAAACATGGTTCCATTAACACAATTATTAGCACAAAATAAAAGTTTACTCATCACACCAAAACATGGAGCAAGAATACAAAACTTTTATTTACAAAAGTTGATTTATTAACTCAACGAAAATTGGATTTATTAACACTATCTCAAGAAACAATAAACTTGACATATGCAACATGAGCATGTTATACTTGAAACATAAAATGCATTTATGCCCTGACACTAGATTATTATGCATGTTAATGATTATCATTAGGACTTTAATTGTTCATTAACATTTAGGATGTTACAATCATTCCCCCTTAAAGAAATATCGTCCTGAGATTTCAGAACGACTTAACCCGTGGGGTTAAGTAATGGAAAAGAAAATGTGTCAAACACATTAACTTGCAAGAAGTTCTTAAGGTAATAAGGACTGACCATGAAGTTACAACCGAGATCAAAAGATGATTGCAACGTCAAAGGATTAAGGTAATTCAAAAGAATTATGGTATGAATTCCCAAAATAGGTTCCAAAGAGTGAGAGCACACTAGTTGTGGGACTACAATGGATCATGTCCATAAACCTTGATACCTGCACGCGCCTAGTAGAAACTTGTGTGGTCCGGACACACAAGTGGCTCTAGGTTCCGTCGCGGCACCGTGGTCACGAAACATGACACCACTATAGGGCACAACAATGATGACCCTTGTCTCACAATATTGAGAATGTAACCGGGATCAAAAGTCGGTCACAATCACAAGGCATCTAGGGAACTCAAAATGACAACTTTGAATCCCTAAGGAGTGTCTAGAGAATGAAAACACCCTAATTGTGGACTATAAGGGATCATGATCATAGACCTTGATAACAGCAAGTGTCCCATATTTCCTTATGGTAGCAAGTCACAAGAAACTCCAGGATACAACGCTGTTCCATTGTCACTGATCATGGTGCCATCATAGGGCACAACTGTAGTAACTCATTTAAAAAGGTCGGTATTATAACCGAGAGCAGAGATTGGTTATAATAACAAGGATCAGGGGAGGTTAGAATTCTCTAAAGACTGTTCAACGAGCAAAAGCACCTTAATCATGAGCTATAATGGTTTAGGAGCACCGACTACGATACCAGTGCGTGTTCTGATGAAAACTCGTGCGGTCGCGAATCACAGAATATTCTAGATTTTGACACGGCACCATAGTCACGGGTCGAGGCACCACTATAGAACACAACTAAAGTAACTCTTGTCCAACACATGTTGATTATCAATCTCAAAGTAATAACATGTGTCAGAATAGAAGAAATCAAGACGTGATACATGCATATATGGAGAAATCAACGCAAGGAGTTATCCCAGGTTTTTCATTGAGTTGACATGATAAATAAATTGCATCCAGAAGTCCCCAAGGATTAGGAACTTGCGGAGCATGGATCATTGAAGGACTAACAAAACCTGGTACATGAACAAATTCATCAATAGAACAGCTATAACGAATAATAACTGCTTTCCAATATAAGGAGGAAATTTTAAGTGTCATTATATTATCATGTTAGGCATGATATGAGATATGCTCGTCCTATACGTCTTCTCAACGTTAGGATTGCTTCATCTTCATCATGTTAGTAGATAACAATTAGTATATAGGTCAATACTTTATATACTATCTTCACTGCACAAGACAGATTATCGAGGGGTACTTCAGTAGAGCTTTACCGGTGAAGTTGACTCTCCTCTTGACCTTCCAAAGAAGAGTTGATGAACTTCTTGAAACCTTTCTACTTGAGCCATCGAAAAATCTTCATGAAGTCTTCCAACAAGCAAGAAAATAGATAGAAGTCCATTTTGAACTTGTTACCTTCAAAAACTTTTATATTGTAAAATCATTTTGAAGTTTTCAGATGTAATGTTGTAGCTGATCCATTGTATGAGCTCTGATACCAGCTGTGGCAGAACCTCCTAATTACTATGGCCCACATGTACTTGTTATTGTCTTAAAAGACCTCTAAGCACATGTTTTCAAAATCAAAGACGGGTTTTGGTCAAACTTGGTCAAATGACAAACTAAATGACTTGAAATGAAAAACTTTGGAATACCAAGTTGTTAGAGCTCATCAAGATCCAAACTTTTTATATAGACCATTTTTTCTATTTGAAAAAGTTTAAATAAACAATACTCACCAAATCTTGAATCTCACGCAAATTATATGAAACTATATGTGGGAATTGTGGATTTTCAACTACACTTTGCTAACACTTTGTCAAATGCAAAAATGGTCTACATATGAAATTTAGATCTTGATGAGTGGAACAATATTGGTATTCATGACTTTGCCCCTTAGTCCCGAGCGGTGGCCAGACCCTGGACTAAAGGTCCCCTAGCCTATAAAGGCAGGGGCTTCTTCCTCCTCCTCCCCCACCCGCGCACATAGATGAAACTTAACCGCTGCCCCGAGCACCGCCACCGCCGCCCCGAGCACCGCCGTCGCGTGCCCTCGTCCGCGTGCCTGCATCTGCGACGTCGTCCGCGTCCTCGTCCGCGCCCTCGTCCGCGCGCGCCCTCGTCCGCGTCCGCGCCCTCGTCCGCGCGCGCCCTCATCCGCGCGCACTACCGCCGCGCGCCCTCGTCCGCGCGCACCACCGCCGCGCGCCCTCGTCCGCCACCCCGAGGACCGCCCCGAGCACCGCCGTCTCGCCGGCTTAGTGGTGTAATAATTTGATGTAAAAAAATGCAGTCACCGAAGTCACTAAAAAATGATGTAAAAATAGAAATAATTTGAAAAATGCATTAGTATATAATAATTATATAAATAGTGATGTAATAATTAATATTTAGGGATAATTAGGGATACACTCTAACACACACACTAAACACACACACATATATATATTAATAATGTGATATATATAAATGTGATATAATATTTCATATGTATTAACACACACTCTTATAATACATTTGTTCCCTCTTTCTTCCTACTTCCAGATCGACGTCTCTCTGCCGCCGTCACCGAAGTCCCCATCATCTCTGCACCGACTGCCGTCTCTCCGACGTCGTCTCTCCGCCGTCTCACCGGCTTCAAAATACAGGTGTTGTTTAAATGAGTGCTATAATTAGTGGTACAATTAGTGGTATATTTGTTAGCAAATGATGTTCATAATCAAATGACATACACTAAACCCTAAACCCTAAACCCTGAACCCCAAACCCTAAACTGTAAACCCTAAACCCTTAACCCTTAACCCTTAACCCTAAACCCTAGGCCGTAAACCCTAAGACCTAAGCCCCTGTCACGCGTACGAACATATTTTTGTAGAAATGGCCGACCCGAGAGAAGACGAAGAAATATTGTTGAACATGATCCGTGGTAGCGCTGAAGAAGGTCGTTATGACAATCGTGAAGGCGATGAGAACCCTGAGGGCATCAATGACGGTTCTCAGTACATGGTCGACCCGAATGACCAAGACAATGTTGGCGAGGTCTGTAATATATGCAAGCTCCTATGTTTATATACATGAAATTCAAAAAATTCCTTTATTAATTGTCTTGTTTCTGCCTACATAGCCCTCTGTCTCAACGACAACCACGGGAACCAGCAGAAAAGTACGAGGCCCGAAGAAGCCGATGGAGGGCCTGTTGGTTATCACGGATTTCGACAAGGGAATAGGCTAGCCATGTGGATCCCATGCAAGAGCTGTGTCAACCACTTAGGGTACCTTTCCTAGGATAGGATCCTGATCAATGTCCGTGAATGGAAGAAAAATAAGCAATGCCCATAAATTAGTTATGTCTCCGATCGTGACAAGGAACTAGTTTGGGGTGACGTGTTGCAACATTTCACGCTAGACACAAACGATGAACAGTTAAAGGAAAGAGTTCGGGATTGGTCTATGAAGAAGATGGCCAAAAAATTCCAGTGCTATAAGAAGAATCTATATAACGACTATATCAAGAAGAACAAGACTTCGGATTTCAACTGTAAGCACTTTGTCAAGCTGCGGCCGTTTTGGGATGAGTTTGTATAGTTCAAGACGTCAGAAGAGGGTCAGCAATGGGCGAGAAGGAACCAAGAGAATGCCCGACACAAGACCTACCACCATACGATGGGATCAGGTGGCTACCCTACTGCCATTCCTAAGTGGAAAAAAGCCGAGCAAGAGCTAATTAACAGGGGGTTGGTGCCAGAATCCCTCGACTAGCTTGAGCGCGCCAAGCACTGGTTTTTTACTCACGGAGGCCGCCTAGACCTAGAGACCGGAAAGGTCATGTATGGGGAACGCATCCAAGCTGTAGCAGAAAGATTTCATCAAGCCCGCTCCGTCGCTCAAAGTGGAGAGTGGCAGCCGAACATAGATAAAGATGAGCTGACATACGCCCTTGGGAACCCTGAGCACGGTGGACGGACGAGAGGCTATGGCTCCGTGTCGTGGGAGCATGCCTTCCCTCAGGACAGAGAAACTTATAGAAGCCGCCAGAGAAAGAAGGAAGAGGACAGGGAACGGCTATGCAAGTTGGAGGCTGTTATGAAGACCAGTGAAGTGGCTCGTAAGGCACTAGAGCGGGAGGAAGCGCTTAAGGCCACTATGAATGAGAAAATCAGAAAGGCCGTGTAGGAAGTTGTAAGTTCTCGCCTCCAGAGCTTGTCACAGCCGGCCGCCAACATCAGCCCCGGCTCAGCTCAGTTGAAAAGCAGTTGTGCTTCTACGGAGGTACCTGTGAGGCAAGATGATGACGCAGGGATGCGCTTCCCGGTGGATGACGTCACCGCTCCGTTGACGTCCTGTGAGCTGCATATTCCGAAGGGGAATGCCACAGTCAAGGTGGCTACCGGTGTTGTATCTCCTATCGACCCCACCAAGACACCAAGGATCCACTCGGTTGCAATACCACCCGGATATGCTAGTGTCTCAGTGGATAGAGTGGTCAAAGGCCATGAAAATGTGGCTCTGGATATCGAAGGTGGCGATAGGGAGAAGACCCTATGTGAAGCGGAGAAGACATTCATATGTTGGAAGAAACGATACATCATTATTCCTGGGGTGCCGCCACCACAACCGAACCCTAGGTGTGGATGATTGTGAACGCAATTGCTTTTCAATAATTATGTACTGTATCTAATTATGGTTCACTCATGTATATACCTTGTTCGTTTTTTTTCAAATCCAGGACCTCCTCAAGTCCGTCTATCCATTCACCACATGACCACAGTGCCGTGGGACACGACAACGACGACGATTTCATACAAGACAAGGCTGCATCCCCACCGCTGGTCGTATCTCCTCCACGACGTACTCCAACGCCGCCAGTGGCCCAATCTCCTCCACAACACCAAGCTCCAACCGTGCCGCCGCCTCCGCCAATGCCGACAACGACCGCCTCATCGGCACTGGCTGGTCCATCCAGGAACAAGAGGCCCGCTGGCCCACAGAGATTGGTCCCACCACCTCCGCCGAAGAAACAAGTTGTGGTCACGAAGATCCCGAAGATGACCAAGCTTTCATATGAGAAGACTGATGAAGAACTTAATGCTTCAGTCAAGGCAGAAGTGAAAGCGTTCTTTGAAAAGACCAAAGCTGACGCACGAGCAAAGCAAGAGAAGCCATACCTAATGTATCCTCATGTAAAGCTACGTCAAGTGGTGCAGGCTATGCAAGACGAGAAGCGTGCCGCTAATAAAAAATTAGCGCCGCCACTATCAGACTATGAGCGTACTATCAGAAAGAAAATCATGGAGGACAAAAGGAAACAGAAGGCGGCCGGGAAAGATGTTGCACAACTCGGCCAACAAGCGCTGCAATCAGTGCCGCCACTAGTGGTTGAGAATCAATATGGTTCCAACATGAACTTGATGCAAATGTCGGTACCTGATGATGTGGACTTAGATGAACTCGCCAAGTGGATGAATGTGACTGGGCTTTCCTTAGAACAACTTCTCGGTCGGGAGGAACTGACAACTGTTAAAGAGGCCGAAGTTGTTGATGAATGGCGGAGGAAGTACGTATATGGCAGGAGTCTATGCGACTCTGCAAAGGTAAAAAATATTGGTACATAAATGTACAAGCTGCACGAGTACTACTTGAGATTCTGTGCACAACATCAAATTGAACAATATATGGACATCTAAGTCAGAGACCGTCACTACTTCCGTGGAGATGACGTCATCTGGGTAGAGTTTAGTGAAGTACACCAGCTTCTCTATATGGATGCTCTTGACAAATCTCTCATAAGCTGCTACTGTCTGTAAGTGATTCTTCCTTTTAATCAATAATCCCACTCTAGCATATGTACGTATTCGTAATAACTATGCTCACAATGTACAGACACATGATGAGAGAACTCAGATTGAAACAAGACAATGGAATTGGTTTTATCGATCTGTATGTCGCGTACAAGGACACAAAGACTAAAGATCCATTCAATCTGAAGATCAAGGAAATGGAGAAAAACCTCCGGAGGTTCTTTTATAACCAAAGGCATAAGGAGTTGATACTCTTCCCTTACAATATGGGGTAAAGTGTTGTGTTATATCATATCTTAGTCAATCCAACATTAACACACACACACACACACACATATATATATATATATATATATATATATATATATATATATATATATATATATATATATATATATATATATATATATATATTATATATAGGACAACCCTATTTGGTACCCGGGTACTAAAGAGTTATTTGGTACCCAGCCTCCTACAGCCCCGCACGTGCATCCCCCGTCGGACCGAGCGTGCGCCTGACAATTGCTCATGATTTTTTTTCCAACTACGGATACGTGACTTGTGTTTTGTGCCGGTTTCTATTATGAGGCATGCCGGTTTTTTTTGCGATTTTTTTCCATAACGTGGGTTCTGAGCCATGCCAATTTTTTTGATTTTTTCTGCGACATGGGTTGTGTGCCGGTTTCTACTTTTAGCCATGCCGTTTTTTTTGGTATTATGGATGTGATAACATTAGTCTTGCCTGGATCGTAAAATGTTATGGTTCGATCAAGTTTTCAAGTGAAAGTTTCTTAATTAATCAATCTCATTTGTTGTGCCCGCTACAGAAATCCTTACGAATTACTTGAGAACTATAAAAAATCGTTATCAGGCCTGTTGCCAGCCTGCCTAATGAGATGTTGGGTACTGAATATTATTTGGTACCCAGGTACCATATAGTAATATTATATATATATATATATATATATATATATATATATATATATATATATATATATATATATATATATATATATAAAAAGTTGACTCTATAAACAAATGCAGGGATCACTGGATACTCATTGAGATTAAGATCAAGGAACAAACTATAAATGTGTGGGACTCAATGAGAAAAGAACTAGCAATGTACCAAGACATGATAGACATGATCCAGAGGTAAGTTCTATCATTCTTTAATTATCGTTGCCTGCTCCTTTACTTTACTATGCTATACCTAATCAACGACTGACTTATTGGGCAGGGCTTGGGTTTGGCTATAACAAAGATATCGTACGGATCTGAAAGTTCCACTCCCCCCTCCTATTCTACATAAGTGGGTGTCCAGACAACCGTACGGAACCAATTTATGTGGATACTACGTTTGCGAGTATATGCGGTGTAGCAAATTTACACCTGGTAAAGAGATGCTAAAAGTAAGTAACATGTGTATACAGTAAATTCATATCTTATTTATTTGTTAAAACTAAATAAATCTTATGTATATTAATATCTTTTCCTTTAATTAATGCAAATGGAAGGAGTGGGAATTGAAAGAACAAGTGTTCAAGCACACAAACTCGTCGCAATCTAGGAGACGATCACAGGTTTCATCGACGATCATGCCATCCCAGAAGACGGCGAGTTCCACCACAACCCTAGGTTGGATTTGAAGAGTCCAAACAAGAACGAACACTTGTATGAGCTTTGAGTGGCGGGCAAACATTTGTGTAACTCATTAACCGACAGCCGAACACTTGATTACTTGTATATTATTGTAAATGTAATGTGTATGTACGTATATGTATATCTCTATAATATATATAGTTTCATACTTTATTTGTGTACAATAATAACGCTCTCGTATAGGTGCAACATATACGGATAATAGCAGTGAAGAATAAATTGGAAAACAATATAACTGAAAACCAAAATCAATAATGAATTGGAAAGGAAAAGGAAAATGAAAAAAAAGAACCTTTAGTCCCGGTTGGTAATACCATCCGGGACTAAAATGTGTTGCGCCATGTCGATGCTTGGCAACACCTTTAGTCCCGGGTCTGCGAATCGGGACTAAAGGTGGGACATTTAGTCCCGAAACCTCAGTCCCGGCTCGCAGCCTGAGACTAGAGGTTCTTTTGGATCGGGACTAAAGCCCCATTGTACAACAGTGTATATTTGTAAGAATTCATAAAAACCTAAAATGCTCAACAAATTTGCCAAGGAAACGAGTAATGATAGAGGCCTTATTGTGATACCGGTGCCTGACGCGGAAGCGAACGCTTGGATCTACTTTGGCGAGATGCTTATAAGAGATCGCACACACTATGCAAGAGACTCGCCTCGTTCAGCTGGCTGGTGGCTGGTGCTGATTTGTTATGAGAGAAAAATACTGCTGGCTGACTAGTAGCTACTGGCTAATACTAAATTAGTGTGAGAAAAAAGCACTGCTAGCGCCAGCCAGCCGAACAAGGCCATTGGTTCGGCCGAAGCCTACGTCCGTGGGGCATGCTCTCCTTGCGATGCACTGAGCCAACCCTCTGCTCTGGATTTATTTATTTCACCGCGTGTGCCTAGTAGGGATGAAAACGGTACGGATATTTTCCGACCGTATTCGAGACCGAATCCGTTTAGAGGGGTTTTAATCCGTCCGTATCCGAGTTCGGATATTTAACATCCGATACCGTATTCGTATCCGAATATTTAAATCACATATTTATGATGTCGATATCCAAGCATATCTTATCCGGCATTTTTTATACTATCCGTATTCGAATCCGAATCCGGACATAAATATGAAAATAAATACGATATCAGTGATATCCGTCCGTATCCGATCCGTTTTCATCCTAGTGCCTAGCTTGGAAGGAAAGAAGGGTGCTCTCCACGATTTGTCTGCCACACCTGCTGCCTGTGCTGAGGCCCTGCTTGCACTGACCATCTGACCGTGCATGGCTTTGCCTCCACATGGTGTGAACGCAGCTTGAGCATAAAAAAGGCTCAAAATATTCGTCTCGCAAAGTACAACAAAATTATGCAATTAGTTTTTAATTTCATCTACATTTAGTACTCCATGCATGTGCCGGCATTTTGATGTGATGGAAATTATCTTTTTGCATAGTAGAATTTAGAGAGAGAAGTTGGAAACTAAACAAAGCCATAGCTAAAAAGTAGCTCAAGCGAACGGGGCTGCTTTTTGAATTTACATCACTAGCCATCGAAGGAAGACCCTCAGGGCTGACGAGAGGTTATGGAGGCCCGCCCTTTGCTACGTGTGTAAAGGCCTACAAATGGTCGGAGAAGGTTCAGAGTAGCCAGGCTCGTCGTCGTTGGTGCTTCACCTACGGTAGTGTTTAGATGGTGTAAAAGTTTAGTGTAAAGTTTTTTTTAGCACTTTTTGTTATTATTTGGTAAAATTTATCTAATTATGGACTAACTAGACTTAAAAAATTCGTCTCGACATTTACAGACAAACTGTGCAATTAGTTATTTTTTTACCTACATTTAATACTCCATGCATACGTCCAAAGATTCGATGTGACGGAGAATCTTATAAAATTTTTGGAATTTTGAAGGAAGTAAACACTGCCTACATATATAATATATATAGGGCCAGTCTCACCAAAAACTTGTGTCGGTGGTGCATTTATATTAAAAAGTTAAATAAGACAAAGACATGAACACAATAATTTTTTTCATGTCTTTCCCTACGTTGTTCCTTGTTGGTTTGGTAATGTCCTAGCAAGTCTATATGCTAGGTCGTCATGCCAATGTCACTATGTCAGTGGTGATAATAATAGGGCTGGTTTAGATGCAAAAAAATTTGTAAAACGGCACTGTAGCGTTTTTCGTTGTTATTTGGCAAATATTGTCCAATCATGGTCTAATTGGGCTTAAAAGATTCGTCTCGTCCATTTCGTCTAAACTGTGTAATTAGTTTTATTTTTTTATCTATATTTAATGCTTCATGCATGTGTCCAAAGATTCGATGTGACGGGGAATCTGAAAAATTTTGCAAAATTTTCTGGGAACTAAACAGGGCGGTAGGAAATAATTTCTCCTAAGTCCTCCCTTGTCCCACCATTGCTCAATAATCATGTGTCGCTTGGGAGTCAGTACAACACTTTGGCTTTTGTTCATGGTAGTGGTCAGCAATGGACGTGATCGAGGTTTGGGCATTATGTGTCCGCCACCTCATTCTATGTGATATCACAGAGAGGGTTCCCTTTTTTTTTTGTCTTTACATGAGGTAGCGTTTAGTTGCCAAAAATTTGGCTAAATGGCACTGTAGCCACTTTTGTTGTTATTTGGCAATTAGTGTCCAATTATGGTCTAATTAGGCTTAAAAGATTCGTCTCGTCTATTTCATCTAAACTGTGTAATTAGTTTTATTTTTTATCTATATTTAATGCTTCATGCATGTGTTTAAAGATTCGATGTGACGGAGAATCTGAAAAATTTTGCAAAATTTCATGGGAACTAAACAGCCCCAGTAGCAAAGACATACAATCCGACAGTAGACCTTATTTAGATGCACCCCAAAAGTTGAAATTTTTTCACTCTCCATCACATCAATCTTTGGACCCATGCATGAAGTAGTAAATTTAGGTAAAAAAATAACTAATTACACAGTTTAGTTGGAAATTACGAGATGAATCTTTTGAGCCTAGTTGGTCCACGATTGGACAATATTTGTCAAATAAGACGAAAGTGGTACTATTTATCAGGTTGAAATTTTTTTCAATCTAAACGAGGCCGTAGTGTCCCTTTAGGTTGTCCTGGTCACTTGGTGGATGGATGCTTTGCCCTGCTTTTTATGGCAAGCTTAAACGGTGATGTGGTGTTGACGTAGGAGTAGGAGCAACCCTAGATGCTCTTCATCGTCATCAGAGGTGGTACAGAAGTGGATCGGACATGGTGAACTCCTTTGATCCATGTACTTATGTCAGTGATGTGGTGAAGAAAAGGCTGCAAAATTTCTTTGTGATTTTCATTTTTTGTTGGATCCTGACATGAACCATCATGTAATACATATTGTTTTCCTTGGCTAATTATTGTTAAGCATCCCCTTAAGAAAATAATGTTGTCCAAACATGTTTTAAATTTACTCACAAAAACATAAATATCATATTATTAATAACTACAAAATGAAGTTGTAGTTGCAGCATCTAGCAGTAAATCCAATATATGAAAGGTTCAACCATCATCTTCACCCATAAGCTGATTGTTGTTCCTTTGTCAATGTTGTATTCAACAACATTAAAAAACTCGATTCGCGGTGGCTAGAAAGCCCCGGGTATTCCGGCTTAAGAAAAAATCTTATCACGCAGATCGAGAAAACCCGCAAACCCTTACCCCACCCATACACAGCAGCACCGCAACTTCGTGAGATGAGCTGGCCACAGACCTGTGCTTTGGATGTGGGGCAGACGAGGGAGTTTTTTTCCCCTAGTCTTGTAACGACCCGAGTTCGTTACAATATAGGCAGTCATTCTTGACCCTCGAATGAAGCAATCACCCAAATTTTTGTGAAGATCCTTGGTGCTCTAAGCAAGAAGGACCAACAAGAATCCATTGATTCGCCCCACCAACATGCCCGGATAGCCACGGTCAGGCACTTTCCCAGAGCAACAACGAAACCGGACCGAGACTAGAGGAGTCATCCTATTGACATCATCAACCTTAACTCAACCTCAGCCGAGTACCCCAGGACATGATAACCCAACCCCAATACCAAGCCACTCGGTGATTGACTCAACTCAACAGAAACAATGAGCTACCGGACAGTCCGCCGATCCCACCAGACCATCCGGTGAAACAACAGAACAATAGCAGAAAGTTGGAGATGAGTTGTTTGCCACTTAACGTATTGGGACCCACATGTTAGCACGAGTTAGGACATTTCATCAGCTGAAGTTGCACCCTTTCACCCAATTCTCACTTACCCATTCATTTGCCACTCTCCCTCTTTCTACACCCCAAGAACAAGGATGAACCCTAGAACTAGAGAGAGAAAGGATTGGAAGGAAGATTGAAGAAGAAGAGGAGGAAGAGGAAGGAAGTACCAGCACCACTCCATGAACACCATCAACATCTTCAATCTTGTTCTTGGTGAGCTCAAGAGTAGCTCTCATTTCATGGATTTTCCACCCAAAGGTCTAATCCATAGACTTTTGATGCAAGGATTGAAAGTGTCATGCTGGCGGTGATTCCATCATAGGTAAGTAAGTTCAAGAAGTTCTTGTCTAGCTCAATCACCCCACAACCCTAGGGATTATTCTTTGATTTATCTTTTAGAAATGTTTGCAAGAGGAAGATCAGATGAAGATAGGTCATACTCGGATGGAGAATTAAGAGTGAAGAAGGTATGGATCTTTGGCTACAAAAGCTCTCAAATCTCAGAACTAAGGATTTCATCTCTATCTCAAGGTTGCATCTTCATGTCCTCTTATATCTAAGTTTGATCCTAAACCTATAGCTACACTTAGCGAACCAAGCTTTAAACCTAGCTATCTTGAGTCTTGAGCCTAGTGAACCACTTGAGCTACCCAAGAGATGTCTTGCACATGCATAGATCACAGCTCAGCACATCTAAACTTGAAACCTAAGATCACCCAAGAACATAGGTTCTGTCGACCGTTTGACGGAGTGTCTGATAGCTCTAGAAGACCACCCATTAGAACCTTATTCTCTGTCAACCTAAGTTAGCCGAGAGTCCACGGTATCTCACGGAGCGTCTGCCAATTTATATAGGTCAAAACCCCACCACCTGAGAGCATTCAGTCCTCAGTGGAGCATCCGTGACCCCTCACGGAGTGTCAAAGTTGACTTATAGACTCGGCAACCCAGAGAACCCGAAGACCTCCTGGTTCCTACTAGAGTGTCCGTCACCTCGACGGAGCATCTGTCAACCCAAACAGAGTCAAACCTAACCTAAGCCACCTCAAGGCCCAACCCGACGGAGTGTCCACCATCGGGGTCGGAGCATCCGTCAAGTTAGCAGCAAGAGTGAAGTTGTCTAGAGAGCTTACCCAAGAGGTCAACAACACTAGATAAAGCTTAGTTGCAAACAGTGCAATAGTATAGCCATAGTTAGATGTCTCTTCTCAAGTTCCAAAGCAAGTCTTTATCCTAGAATCTCCATCGGTTATCCTCAGCCTCGATCTTCATCTTCTTTCAGGAGCCCAGTAGCGTGAGGAATGTGTGTGAGTTGTCGTCTGCAACTTCAAATTCGTTCGAGCGAAAATACTAGGCAGGCACCCCACTATTATAAGCTCTATTTTGGATACTTATTATGTTTCATTATGAGTTCTGCATTCATATAGTTTGGTTAATGAACTAATGATGTTTCACTAAGTTAAAACTACTCATTAATCAATTAGAGCTTTCATTTAATCAATTAGTTTGGTAACGCTTAATTGCTTATTTTGCTTAGACATCAGTAGAAGTCAAGTATGAGAAGGGAACTGATGCTTGCGCATGTAGGATGCTACACCAGGACAATTAACTACTAAAATGAATGAGGGTTACAACTTGCTTACTTCCCAATCTTGACTAAGGACTCAACCTAATCTTGATATATGAACACGATAATCAATTTGATAATTCTTGCTCAAGCGAGGGGTAGGTAAAAGGTCCTAGTGGCTAGAGGGGGGTGAATAGCCTATTGAAAAATTCTACAACAACAGTTAGCGAATATGTTAGACAAATAAACAGCGAAGCGAGTGTTGCGCTAGCCTACTAAAAGAGCAAGCCACCTACCATAATTCTAGTGACTATGATCACTAAGCACACAAATGCTATATCACTAAACTAAGTTAGTGAGCTCTCAAAGACTAACTAAAGAGCCTCGCTAACCACTAGACTCGACTCTTGCTTGCCCTCAAAACTAGCTACACTAATGGGCCAAGCTACACTAACAAATGTAAATACATGGAAAGGATGGATTGTTGTACCGCCGTGTAGAGGAATGAGCCAATCACCAATGGAGTTAATCAATCACAAGAATGAATACCAATGAAGACCAATCACTTCAGAATCAAATGACTAACATAATGATTTTTTTTACCGAGGTTCACTTGTTTACTGGCAATCTAGTCCTCGTTGTGGCGATTCACTCACTTGGAGGTTCACGCGCTAATTGGCATCACACGCCAAACCCTTAATAGGGTGCCGCACAACCAACACAAGATGATAATCACACAAGCCATGAGCAATCCATTAGAGTACTTTTTGGCTCTCCGCTGGGGAAAGGTCAAGAACCCCTCACAATCATCATGATCGGAGCCGAAGACAATCACCTTTCTTCGCTCGACGACCCTCGCTGCTCCAAGCCATCTTGGTGGTAGTAACCACCAAGAGTAACAAGTGAATCCCATAGCAAAACACGAACACCAAGTGTCTCTAGATGCAAACACTCAAGCAATGCACTTAGATTCTCTCCAATCTCACAAAGATGATGAATCAATGATGGAGATGAGTGGGAGGGCTTTGGCTAAGCTCACACGGTTGCTATGTCAATGCAAATGGCCAAGAGAGTGAGCTTGAGCTGGCCAAGGGGCTTAAATAGAGACCCCCACGAAATAGAGCCGTTGGCCCCCTGACTACCTGTCTACGCGGCATGACTGGATGCGTCGGTCGAAAACGACTGGACACACGCCTCAGCGTCCGGTCATTCGATATCGTCCATGTGTCACCGAGAACCAAAGTCGATTGTTGATCTCCAACGTTCAAAAAACTCCCGCGCATGGTTGATGAGTGATCGGACATGCCGACAAGGTGACCGGACGTGCCAAACTACGCCAGGTCGTGCGCGCGCATCACAGCCACGCCATGACTAGACACACCACTACCTCCACTAGAAGCTGAGCCGAGCCGCATAAGATTGACTCCAGTAAGCTTCCCAGGCGGCCAAAAAGCGACCAGACGCGTCAGGTCACATACGACCGGATGCTCCCCTGCGTCCGCTTGCCCCTGCCTCGCCTTCAAGCTTGTGTCAGCCACCGTCACCAGTGACCGAACGCGGCCACTGTGCATTAGGTCGCCACTCCACGCTAGCGTCCGGTCGTAGACCGAGCTGCGCCGTTCACTGCAGCGTTGGCCGAACGCACCCATGCAGGGTTCGATCTAGAGTCCGGTCAATACAAAACAACTCCTCCACTTCACCAACTTCGCCACCCTTGCTCAAATGTGCCAACCACCAAGTGTATCACCTTATGCATATGTGTTAGCATATTTTTCACAAATATTTTCAAGGGTGTTAGCACTCCACTAGATCCTAAATGCATATGCAATGAGTTAGAACATCTAGTGGCACTTTGACAACTGCATTTTGATACGAGTTTCACCCCTCTTAATAGTACGGCTATCAATCCTAAATGTGATCACACTCACTAAGTGTCTTAATCACCAAACAAAAAGCTCCTAACCACTTATACCTTTGCTTCGAGATTTTTGTTTTTATCTTTCTTCTTTTCTAAGCCGAGCACTTGATCATCATGACCATGACCACCATGATCTTCATCCATTTGCTCCACCACTTGGAATGTCTACCAACCTATCTCACATACACTTAGAGCACACAGGTTAGTAGCTATAGTTTCATCAATTCACTAAAACCAAACTAGAGCTTTCAGTAGGTCACTATGAGTGTGGGATCTCAAGTGGCATAGCTCATGGAGCAGCTAAGGACCATGCATTGGGATACATGAGTCTGAGTAACTGCCCATACATACCACATGTCGCATCTGGGGGTGGCAAGCCTAGTAACTAATTGTGATCGGTCTATCCATGAGACTAGCAAGAAGGCGGCGTCGGTTAGATGGTGGTAGCATTAATCAGGCACCAGTCGAACCTTTCATGGGATATTTGGGCCGATTTAGGGAAAGGTGGGAAGACATGAGGCAACCCTTATCTTGTGCACAAGGTATGGTGATTAGTCCTATTCTTCCATGTGGATACAAGTTGTACACCTCTGCAGAGTTTTGAAAGCCTGAAGTCCCTCGGGACAGACCCCTTATGGTTGTTCCTACTTTCTATACCCATGGTAGTGTAATAATGGAATTTGATGATGATATGAAATACATTTGTTGATCACCCCTTTGTTGCAATAAGCTTAACTATGCTAATATCTTAATAATGAATCATGAGCATGTCATTATAAGAAACGTCATTGCTTTTCTGCAAATGTACAAATGCCTGATAACACCCTTGCATCGACCAAATATTTATATGTTGGAATTAAGTCCTGCAAGTACGCAATGTACTCACAGTACTGCTGTTAAATTGTTTTGCAGGTGTTGTTGCTTGGTGGATGTGAGATAGTGTTCTATTCACCGCTGCATAGTAAACCCCAGAATGGGCGACCCTGGGATGAACTACAAGTTAACTCCGATAAGAATCCGAGAGAATTGATGAAGAGTTGAACCTAGAAAGGGAAACCTAAAATGGTGTATATTCCATGTCTTATGTATTTTTGAATTCAAATGATTTCTAGCAAGCTCTTTCGACTACAATGACCTTGGGCATGATGTTGAGTGTTATGTGTGATGGTTTGCCACATGGGGTGTTCCGTGTCACTCGACCGTTACAAAGATCCTGTGTTGTGCTGGACACCATGTTAGTCAGGCTCGCTCATGCCACAGGTCTATTCACCAACTTTATTGCCCAACAAATACTATTATCATGCTCCCAACCATGTTTCTCAAACTAATAAGACTTGCAAATTAGGTAAAATTTTAAATTCAAAACATACCCTGAGAAAAAGCCCCAACCATGTCAAGTATTGTATGTTAATTAGCATATCATGTTTTTGTTTGACAACTTTATGGAAGAAATATGAACACACGTTAGATCTACAATCAAAAAATTCCCAGCAATACAATTGAGAGTGCTCAAGGATTTTTTAGATGTTTCAATTTGAAATGTGTCTGGTATTATCTTCAGTTCTTCACTAAATACTACTCCCTCCGTTCCAAATTATAAGCCGCTTTGAATTTTTTGGTTCATTCATTTTGTTGTGTATCTAGATATATTATTATATCTAGATATATAGTCAAATGGATATATCAAAAAAGTCAAAGCGACTTATAATTTAGAACGGAGGGAGTATCTTATGTATCACCACTACTAGACTTCCACAACCTTCTAGTTCCTTTGACTAGATGCTTTGCCAGCTTAAATATATCCCAAATATATAATACTATAGTGGGGTTCTAAAGAACGCTCCTGAAACACTTAATATATGATGTTCATTTATTTAATTTGATAAAAATATATAAGTACAATCTTCAAACAAGAAAATGTCAGTAATTTTTGACATATTATTTAATTTTCTATAGAAACAGTTCAATTATGTTGTGACAAAGCATCAGTAGAGCAATGCTTTCCACACAGGTACAAAATAAACCAATATCGTCATATTTTGACACAATCCTTAGTTAAAGGACAAAAATCCTTTATATGTTAATGCACAAATGTTGTAGTAATATCTTCCAAATATGCAAAAGCTTTCTACTAATGAATGATTTGTTGTTGGGGCTCTCTTGCAAGAAAGGTCTCAAGAAACTTTCTGTCAGTGAATGATATGTTGTTAGGCTTCCCTTTCAAATATCCCACATCACAAAAGTTAGCATCCCACATAATAATATCCAAGATATTATGGGTTTCCCACTTTCCAACATGTAAAAGAAAAATTGTGAATGAATTATATATATGATATCAAGGACATGATTGGATAAACAAGATAGGCACATATAGCAGCCGTTGTCCACTCAAGTTTTGGCAAAAATTTATACTCGTCTTGACTATTCCATGTTCAAGGGTTGGACTCACCTTCCAAGGACATTGTAGGATGTCCTCTATATGTTTGAATAGATGCCAATTACACCATTATTGTGGCCTATTCAAGACATCTACAAGCACATGGTGTTAGTTGTAATGTCTAAGTAGAAGACGGAGCATTGCAATAAGAGTTGCTCTTGAATTTCATATGGTTCCATTAGAACAGCAAAGAACCACTTACATCAGTTAACATATAGCAAAATAGTAGTTCGACGTACGTAGCCTATTTCAAGACAAACAATGATCTTTTACTACTTCTATTAATTTCTACCACATACGTTATGGTTAACTTTATCATGATGAACTTTATGATAATTACTGTCGAATGGAAATCTCAAATACACACGATAGAAAGCATATAACAGGAACGTGTGGTTCTCTCAAAAGATCAATAAGAGCATATCGGAACAATCAAGAAGTCAACATTATAGATTAATACAAGCAAACCGTGACACAACCACCAATTCATCATTGGTAGTGTAATCATCTGTTGCAACTACGAATCATGTGCAAAGTGATCTAGGCAAAGGCTGTATTATTTACTAGAGCCTATATAGGAGCTAGTGCCATTGCTTCTACTTCAATGGACACCAGGGACTGGGAGTGCTTCTTCACACGCGCGGTTTGACTCCATGAAGTGTGCGAGATGGTGGCCATTGTTTCCTCATCCCCTAGCACTGATAGGGGCTCAAGGAAGTTGGGCTTGGCCTTTCCCCTCACAGTCCTTGTGGCTATGTCATACGTGTGTGCTGCCTCCACAAAGGTCACATACATCCAAATCCATATTCCCTTGTTGTTTGGCCGATCAGGGATCTCCATCCCATACTTCTTGTAATGCGATCTCATATTAAGGTATGAGCAGTTCCTTACAGGAAACAGGGATAGCACCATTGCCTCCTGTTCAGCCCTCACAACTACCGTTGCCGCCCTCCATCTACGGTATGATCTACCTCACCAACTCAATTAAGGCCCCATCTATCTATCAATCCTCTCACACACACACTAATGGCACACATCTATTGCTTATAGTTGGCTCACCGTAGCACAAATGTCGAGTAGATAGACTATAGAGATAGGACCAAATTTTAAGGGCAATGTCTCCAGCTTGCTACCGGCAGTCGCATCTCAACTAGCACAATGCGGCCTTGTCATCCTGAACTCCCGCCTTAGCAAGTTTCATACACGGTGGTGTTGATGGTCACTAACTACTATTATAAACCATCAACGAAACATGAATAAGGATATAAATCAATCTCCAACATAGAATTAGGGGTTAAACTGACAGAATTCCACAGGTTTTGGTGAATCTGTGTTTCTGCAGGGGTTACTCAGGAAAAGAGCCAAAGAGGACCCACATGTCGGGCTAAAAAGCATATTCTACGTGGGAACTAAGTTGAGAAGGATCTAGAAGACATGAGAAGGCAACCCATCGAAGGGGGGCCACCTGGCATTGAGCCAGGTCGGCCGACCCTACCCCCAGGTTGGCTGACCTAGGGGCCCACCTATCAGCCTCGGTCTTCTACTTCGGTTCCTCCACTGCCTTAGAGATTGCATCTTCACCGTTGATTAAGGTCGGTTTGATCCGAGGGCTCTGGTTCATCTCACCGACCTATATAAGCAAGACGCTACCCCCTGGATTCGGGGGATTGAAGTCATTTGATCAAGTTATCAGGGTCAGAAGCCCTAATCTCCTTAGAGCTCCACCATATTCTAGGACATAGCTAACTAGGCTAGAAGTAGAGGGAGAAAAGCTTCGCTTGGATTCCGAATCGTGTCAAGAATGCGGCTTGGTAAAGCCTTCTATAACCTCTCTCTTGTATCTTTCTATATTTATTTGCTAGCTACAATGGATTTGACATGTAACACCCTAAACTTTTGAATATTTTTAAATAGGGAATTTGAATTACTTACGCAATTTTGTGAGCATTTTAACCTAGCAAGATAATAATTTTTGTTTAAATAAAATCAAATATAGGGATTAAATAAGTGTTTGTGCATACATGCCGATGCATATTTTTATTTGTGTGATTGGTTTTCATTTCAAGAAGAAAATGATTTCAAAAATCATTTGAAAATGTATTTGAAATATTGGAAAAAAAAGAAAAGGAAAAGGATATTCTCTTTCTCAGTTCGGGCCGAAATCAGCTCCTTTCCTCCCTCTTTTCGGCCCAGTCGCTCCTCTTCCCTCCTGGCCGTGGGCCGCGAAGGCGGGCCGGCCCAGCCAGCAGATGCCGCCGCACCTCCCCTGCTCGTCTCGCTGACGTCCCGGGCCCGCACGTCAGCTGCTCCGGGTCGTCTCCTTCCTCCAGCTCGTGTTCGAGCCGGACATCTTGGAGGAGACCGACGCGGCTACGCCCTCTTCCCCGCCTTGCTCCGCACGCCAGCCGGTCTCATAAATAGCGGCCCGCCTCCACCGCCTCCCTTCATCCCTAATTTGGTCCCTAGCTTCGCCTTCACCTCCTGCCACCGGGCCGCCGCCGCCTAAGCTCGGGAATCGACGTCAAAATCGCTAAATTGGTCGTCTCCGTAAGTGCTTGGAGGTTTTTCGTCATCGGCATGAACTCGTGAAGCTTTCCCCTGCTCCAATTTTCAATCTAGACTGCTAACTTGCCTTGTTGCCGTTCACAGTGCTCCGCCGCTCGCCATTGGAGCCGCCCGTCGTCGAATCGTCCTCCCCGACTCCGTTTTTCCCCTCCGGTGAGTTCGGTTCGAGCTTCTCGTTCTTCCCGTGTTTTTCCCGAGCCAAATCATGGCCTCTAGGGCCTTATCCGCGAACTCCGGCGAGTTCTCTCGCCGCCGGTCATACCCGCCGCCGCGCTCGGCACTGTGCCGGCCGGGAGATTCCCCTTCCCTCTCCCTCGGCTGATCTCAGCCATCCAAGTCTAATCCAACGGCTTACATCTCTTGATACCCCTTCGGCTGTCGTTTTTGCAAAAGAGCCCTTATAATTCTTTACTCCTAAACCCGCGGTCCATGGCGTACTCGCTGGTTTACGCTTTGTTAATTAGAAAACGTAATTTCGTCGGTTTAATTGAAAATACGCTTTCAGCTATTTACAGAATTGCCACTAGGTCTAAATAGGTCATAAAATCTCCGTTTTAACTCCGATTTGACCCGTTCAAGTTGCGTTAGGTTCATAATTTCATATTCTATCTATTAGTACTGCTGTACAGTAGGTTTTACACTTTTTAAATTTGAGGTTAGATTTAATCTATTACTTTAATAAAGTAAATCTTGTTTAAATCATAACTTTTCCGTTTTAGCTCCGATTTGCGTGAACTTCGCGTCTGTGTGATCCTAGAGCGATGTAGATTTGTTTTAAAAACTTTTCATCTTATTTTACTACTGTTGGTGTATTGTTCTAATTATAGCTTTGTTTGCTTTGCATGATTGCCCCTGGATGATTGTTGTTGACATGTTAATCGCAAATAGACGGTGATCAGTTTGTTGGTGATCAAGAGTACTTTTACGAGTCGGATCAACAGGATCAGCTAGATCAAGGCAAGTATAGCATGGGATCATCCTTGTTACCTACTCACTTTAATTCACTTAATTCATGATGCATGTGTCTCCTTGTTAAGGATGCCGTAGTATTGATCTTGTTCCTTGAATCCTATGGTTATTGGCATTGGGTAGTGGCTAGTGCTTACATAAACAATGATCTTGTAATTTGACTAATGATATATGCAATAACTCTAAAAGATGCTTTTTAGCAACAGGGAACAAGAGGGCTAGAGTTATCTCTAGATTCCTCTCCGTAAGGACTTATCTGTAAGCGAACATCCGGGACTTACAGTACAGCTGTGAGGGCTACATGGCTCTGGCTTTAGTCATATAAGAGGACCTTTTCTAGCTTGTTAGTGGTTACCTTTATGGCGCAAGAGGGGTGTGTTCCGGGTTGGGTGTAGTGCGGCTCCTGTCCCTATGAGTATAGGCTGCGTGTTATTGTGCCATATGGAAGGGGGGCTCTACATTCGCAGGCCACAGAAACCTAGCGGCCCTAACTTGTTAGACGAACCTTGGAAAGACTTCATAGTGAAACTTGATTGTCCAATGGGGAGTCATGACCTCGGACTTTTGGGGATCACGACTCACAGTGAAAGTGTACAACCTCTGCAGAGTGTAAAACTGGTATATCAGCCGTGCTCACGGACACGAGCGGCCTTGGACCCTTACGGAATAGAGATCACTATTAATTTACTTGTTTTTGCTATTCATTATTCTCTTTACATGATCATATGTTTATTTCGGGAATTTACCCACTTGATGCTACTCAATTGCTTAAAACATGATCAACTAAAAGCTACATGCAGTTGAACCAGTGTCTAGCCTACTTGAGCTACATGAACCCCATGTTACACTTGTTGAGTACTTTTGTGCTCACCCTTGCATTCCCCACCACAGGATGGAATCCCGAAAGTGCAAATAGTGACTACTACTACTACTACTTTCCTGAAGATTACTAGACTTGTGGTCAACCAGTTGACGTGCCTGTGCTATGGAGCTAGCTACCACTATATTTATATTAAGTTTCCGCTTATTTATGTGAAGACTCTGTGATTCTATTCGTTATGTAATAAACATTTGTGATGATACTATTTATATTTGTCAACTTATGTGTGATTGATCTCTGGGCGCACATAAGAGTATGCACTCCATTTGTTCCTTAAAAATGGGTGTGACAGATTGGTATCAGAGCTATGTTGACTGTAGGACGCAAGCCTAGTTAGTAATGGTCGTTTTAGTTCTCTTTTCTTCACTTGTTTCATGCTTATTACTTTACCCTTGATAATTGCTAAATTATTATGCTTCTTTCGCCTCATTCTATTATGAAAATATTGTCTCTAATTTCAACTCATCCTTGGACTAAAATCTGTAGATGCCTCGTGCCCGCAAGACTGCCCGCATCACCACTGGAGGATACTATCCACCCCGTTCCTTGGTGAAACCAGAAGAGCTTCAGGAGGAACCCGAAGAGCTTCATGAGGAACCCGAAGAGCTTCAGGAGGAATTAGAAGACACTACACCAACCCCACCATCAACACCAGAACAGGCGCCAGAACCAGCTTTACCTCAGGAGGAAATTGAACCTAAGGAGGAAGTTATCTATTTGAGTGACGATGAAGATGTTGAGCTTACTAACAACGGAGGACAGCCCCCTTCGCCTTCACCAGATGCTTCTGCTGAAATTGGAGTGCCATCCCTTCCTATGGGCTGGATTACAAGGATCCATCACAAATCAAGCCATGACACCCCGTCACACCACCGACTGAGTGACATACTTAATGTCTACTTCACGGATTGGGATCCTGCAATTGAGTATGTCTGCTGGGAGCATAAACACCCTCTGGAAACTACTTATTGGAAGTGCAGTGTGCGCATCTTCGTTAAGAACAATGAGTTGGGCACCTTTTTGCTAGATCGGTGTTTTTCCCATAGTGGACGCCGTGCCACTATAGAAGATGGTATAGAAGATGCAGCCTTTGAAGCATGCTTGGGACTTCGTCACCTTCGCTATGAGATTATGCAAGATGATCCATATTGCTATTTCCCTCGTGGAGATCCGGAGTATGGATGGGTAATGACTGACCCTGGAAATTTGGATTTAGTTCCTCGGGTCATGGTGGATTTTGGTCATGACATGATGGTGACAAATCGTCGGTTGGTAGCTCTGGTTAAAGCTTTGGGAAAAGACGTCAAGAGGTATCAAGAAGTGATAGATGGCTTAAGGATTGACCAAGGCATGGAACCGATCTATGATCATCATGAACACCAAGCCCGTACTTAGGAGTTGGAATACCATTTATGTAATAATACGATAGTTCGAGTAGAGTCAAGTTAAGTTGAGTTTGTGGTGTCGTGTGAATTTTGTGTGGTTAGTTGAGTTATTATTGTGCTTATGTGTGAGTTGGATTTTCCATGTAATGAGTGCTGGAGCTTTGTGGGCCTGTCTACAAAAGTTCCAAGTTATACAATATTAAGTTTTAGTGTGTTAAATAAATAATTTAGTTGGGTTAACTTTTCTCCCTGTTCTGTCTTTTCTGGAGCGATCTGTCTTTCCTTTTATGCTTAAAATTAACTGATCAGCGAAAAATTCTGAAATTTTTATGAGAGAATCTAGACCCACGTACCTTTCCAATGCCTCTGGAATCAATTATTTATCTATTCTGGATCATGAGTTATAATTGTTACAAGATGAAGTTACTGTGCAGTCTGGAGGTCAGAAACAGTTTCTGTTGTGTTCTGTTTTTGGGTAACTTCATGACAGAATCTGGAAGTATGAGTTAAATAAAAGTTCTAGATAATTTCATAAGCTTTCCAACCATATAAAGAACACCTCTACTGGATATCTGTAACTCGAGATAGGTTTGTTTTACCGAACAGCTGAAAATGGGATGTGTCCAGAAAATTTTCAGATTCTAATCTCTATCTCTAGAATTGTCTATTATGTGGTAATCTCTAAGATTTGATATTATATTGGATAACAGATGTCTGGAAGAGGACGAGGTCGAGGCCGTGGTCGTGGAATTGGACCAACACCTACTATTCATGAGCTTTTGGCCATACAGACACAGCTAATGGAAGCTCTGGTGAACAATCAGCAAAATCAGCCAGTTGGAGGAGCACCTGCGCGAGATAAGCGTGGAGAGTTTTTGAAGGGTCATCCCCCAGTGTTTACACATGCCTCAGATCCACTGGAAGCTGATGATTGGCTTCGTGCAGTAGAGAAGCAACTCAACATTGCTCAGTGTAATGATCAGCAGAAGGTGTTGTTTGCTTCAGGACAACTTCAAGGAGCAGCTCAAGATTGGTGGAATTCATATCAGTATGGCCGTCCTGCCAATGCTCCCGCTATTACTTGGCAGGAATTTACCGAGAGTTTTAGGTCCTACCATATACCAGAGGGGGTGATAGCATTGAAGGCAGAAGAATTTCGCAATTTGACACAGGGATCTATGCCTGTGGCAGAGTATAGAGACAAGTTTGCTCAGTTGTCACGTTATGCGCCAAATGAGGTGGCTAATGATGCTGATAAGCAGCGACTTTTCCTGAAGGGTCTGCATGATGGTCTTCAGCTGCAGCTAATGTCTAATGCTTACCCAGATTATCAAACTCTAGTGAATCGTGCTATTGTGGTGGATAATAAGCGCAAGGAGATGGATGCTAAAAGAAAGAGACTTCAGGGACAGATATCTGGGAATAACACTCGCCAACGTACTAGTTATCAACAAGGTTTTCAGCAGAGGTATCCGCCCAACCAATGGAATCGTGGTCAACTTCCTCCACGTAATCAGTTTCTGCAACGTCCTCCTTATCAGTCGCTGAATGGCAATCAACGCTCTCAACAGCAGAATGGGAACCAGAATCAGCGACAGAGTACCCCTAACAACACCCCAATAAAGACTAGTGCTCCTAATACTCCAACCAAGTGCTTCCGTTGTGGAAAGGAGGGTCACTTGTCTTATAACTGTCCTGAGAAGGCCAACCAGCAAACTCCTCAGAAGCAGAATAGTAATCAGAAGCCACCCTACTACGGGAAGGTGACTCACTTGTCGGAGGAGACTGCAATGTCGGAACCTGAAGTTATGCTCGGTACGTTCGATGTCCACTCCATCCCTGCCACTGTTCTTTTTGATTCTGGAGCTTCGCATTCATTCATATCTCAAATATTTGTTAAGACAAATAGCATTCCTTTGTGTGCCATGAAAAACCCTATACTAGTTAACTCGCCTGGGGGTAGTATGCAAGCTTCCTATCAATGCCTCCCTATTAGTTTAAATTTAAGGGGGGTAGAGTTCAAAGTGAGTCCTATAGTGTTGAGAACAGCTGGGATTGATCTTATTCTGGGATTAGACTGGATGAAGCAAAATCAGGCAGTGATTCAGTGTAAGGAAAAGGCAGTAGCCCTGACAACACCGAAGGGAGATCGCATTAGTGTGGAGATTGTAGTGCAGAAGCCGCAGACAGCTACAGTAAATCGACTGGATGATAATGCTAATCAAGAGGATCCAGTTGTGGATGAATTTCCGGATGTGTTCCCCGACGACTTGCCAGGTATGCCACCCGACCGCGACATTGAGTTTATTATTGAATTATTGCCTGGAACTGCACCTATAGCTAAGCGTCCATATAGGATGGGGGTTAACGAATTAGAAGAACTTAAGAAACAAATAAAAGAATTGCAAGAGAAAGGTTTTATTCGTCCTAGCTCATCACCATGGGGAGCTCCTGTGATCTTTGTGGATAAGAAGGATGGTTCTCAACGGATGTGTGTTGATTATCGGTCACTCAACGAGGTAACTATCAAGAATAAGTACCCACTGCCCAGGATTGATGATTTGTTTGATCAGTTGAGAGGTGCTTGTGTGTTCTCCAAGATTGACCTTCGCTCTGGCTATCATCAGTTGAAGATTCGTGCCACGGATATACCTAAGACAGCATTCACCACCCGATATGGTTTGTATGAGTATACAGTAATGTCCTTTGGTTTGACTAATGCTCCTGCATACTTTATGTACCTGATGAATAAGGTATTTATGGAGTATCTTGATAAGTTTGTAGTAGTGTTCATCGATGATATCCTGGTATACTCTAAGACTAAGGAAGAACATGTGGAACATTTGAGGTTGGTCCTGCAGAAGCTCAGAGAGCATAAGCTCTATGCTAAGCGTAGTAAATGCGAGTTTTGGTTAAAGGAAGTTGCTTTTCTGGGTCATGTGGTCTCTAATGGTGGAATATCAGTGGATCCTAGTAAGGTAAGAGATGTGTTGAATTGGAAACCGCCAACTGATGTGGGAGAAATTCGTAGTTTCTTGGGATTGGCTGGATATTATAGAAGATTCATTGAAGGGTTTTCTAAGCTTGCCAAGCCAATGACGGCGCTGCTGGAAAAGAATGCTAAATTTGTGTGGTCTGATAAGTGTCAGGTTAATTTTGAGGAGCTAAAGAAACGATTGACAACAGCCCCGGTGTTAGTTTTGCCAGATTTGAATAAGAGCTTCTCTATTTATTGTGATGCATCTCGTTTGGGTCTTGGTTGTGTGCTTATGCAGGAAGGCAAAGTAGTAGCATATGCATCTCGACAGTTGAGGAAGCATGAGTTAAATTATCCTACCCATGACTTGGAGTTAGCAGCCGTTGTGCATGCCTTGAAAATATGGAGGCATTATTTGATTGGGCATAAAAGTGATATTTACACTGACCATAAGAGTTTGAAGTACATTTTCACTCAATCAGATCTGAACTTGAGACAACGTCGTTGGTTAGAGTTGATTAAGGATTATGATCTGGAGGTACACTATCATCCGGGTAAAGCTAATGTGGTTGCTGATGCCCTTAGTAGGAAGAGCTATGCTAACGAGGTACAAGTAATGCCGATGTCAAATGAGTTATGTGCTGAGATTGAGCATCTAAACTTGGGTATTGCCGTTAATGCAGTGGAATTAGTAGTAGAGCCTATGTTAGAGCAACAAATACGCGAGGGTCAGTTGACGGATGGCAAGATAAAGGAGATAGTAGGGAATATACCGAAAGGTAAAGCCCCTGGATTCCGGTTGGATGACAAGGGAACCCTATGGTTTGAAAAACGATTATGTGTGTCTGAGGACAAAGCTATAAGAGGAGCAATCCTACGGGAGGCTCATGAGTCCGCTTATTCTATTCATCCTGGAAGTACTAAGATGTATATGGATTTACGAGAAAAGTATTGGTGGCACGGTTTGAAAAGAGATGTTGCAGAGTATGTTGCACTATGTGACACATGTCAGAGGGTTAAAGCTGAACATCAAAGACCTGCAGGATTGCTGCAACCGATGCAGATACCCGAGTGGAAGTGGGAAGAAGTTAGTATGGACTTCATAGTAGGATTACCACGCACTCAGAGGGGTTTTGATTCAATATGGGTTATAGTGGATCGTTTGACTAAAGTTGCTCATTTTATACCAGTTAGAACTACGTATTCCAGTGCAAAGTTGGCAGAGTTGTATTTGGAAAGAATAGTAAGTTTGCATGGAGTTCCGAAGAAGATAGTGTCTGATCGAGGTACCCAGTTTACATCGTATTACTGGCAGAAAGTACAAGAGTCATTAGGGACTAAGCTGAATTTTAGCACAGCGTATCATCCTCAGACAGATGGGCAAACAGAAAGGATTAATCAGATATTGGAGGATATGTTAAGAGCTTGTGCTTTGCAGTATGGTACAAGTTGGGAAAAGAGTTTGCCGTATGCAGAGTTTTCCTATAATAACAGTTATCAGAAAAGTTTACAGATGGCACCCTTTGAAGCTTTGTATGGTAGGAAGTGTAGAACTCCATTGTTTTGGAATCAGACGGGAGAGAGTCAAGTATTTGGACCAGATGTGCTTAAGAATGCTGAGAAACAAGTAAGAATGATTCGAAATAACTTGAAAGCAGCTCAGTCGCGACAGAAAAGTTATGCCGATACTCGACGAAGAGAGTTGACTTTCGAAGTAGGAGATTATGTTTATCTGAAGGTGTCGCCTATGAGAGGTGTGAAAAGGTTTAATCGGAAAGGAAAGTTAGCACCGAGGTATGTCGGTCCTTTTAAGATCTTAGAGAGGCGTGGTGAAGTGGCTTATCAGTTGGAATTGCCTGAGAGTTTAGCAGGGGTGCATGATGTGTTTCATGTGTCACAGTTAAAGAAATGTCTGCGTGTACCGGAAGAACAAATATCGTTGGAAGAACTCACTGTTAAGGAAAATCTTACTTACGAGGAGTATCCTGTGAAAATTTTGGAGACAGCGGAAAGAGTTACCCGAAGCCGAGTTATAAAGATGTGTAAAGTTCAGTGGAGTCGGTATTCGGAAGCAGAGGCTACGTGGGAAAGAGAGGAGGATTTAAGAAAAGCATACCCACAGTTGTTTGAGTGAGCATCGTCCGAATCTCGGGACGAGATTCTTTTAAGGGGGGTAGAATTGTAACACCCTAAACTTTTGAATATTTTTAAATAGGGAATTTGAATTACTTACGCAATTTTGTGAGCATTTTAACCTAGCAAGATAATAATTTTTGTTTAAATAAAATCAAATATAGGGATTAAATAAGTGTTTGTGCATACATGCCGATGCATATTTTTATTTGTGTGATTGGTTTTCATTTCAAGAAGAAAATGATTTCAAAAATCATTTGAAAATGTATTTGAAATATTGGAAAAAAAAGAAAAGGAAAAGGATATTCTCTTTCTCAGTTCGGGCCGAAATCAGCTCCTTTCCTCCCTCTTTTCGGCCCAGTCGCTCCTCTTCCCTCCTGGCCGTGGGCCGCGAAGGCGGGCCGGCCCAGCCAGCAGATGCCGCCGCACCTCCCCTGCTCGTCTCGCTGACGTCCCGGGCCCGCACGTCAGCTGCTCCGGGTCGTCTCCTTCCTCCAGCTCGTGTTCGAGCCGGACATCTTGGAGGAGACCGACGCGGCTACGCCCTCTTCCCCGCCTTGCTCCGCACGCCAGCCGGTCTCATAAATAGCGGCCCGCCTCCACCGCCTCCCTTCATCCCTAATTTGGTCCCTAGCTTCGCCTTCACCTCCTGCCACCGGGCCGCCGCCGCCTAAGCTCGGGAATCGACGTCAAAATCGCTAAATTGGTCGTCTCCGTAAGTGCTTGGAGGTTTTTCGTCATCGGCATGAACTCGTGAAGCTTTCCCCTGCTCCAATTTTCAATCTAGACTGCTAACTTGCCTTGTTGCCGTTCACAGTGCTCCGCCGCTCGCCATTGGAGCCGCCCGTCGTCGAATCGTCCTCCCCGACTCCGTTTTTCCCCTCCGGTGAGTTCGGTTCGAGCTTCTCGTTCTTCCCGTGTTTTTCCCGAGCCAAATCATGGCCTCTAGGGCCTTATCCGCGAACTCCGGCGAGTTCTCTCGCCGCCGGTCATACCCGCCGCCGCGCTCGGCACTGTGCCGGCCGGGAGATTCCCCTTCCCTCTCCCTCGGCTGATCTCAGCCATCCAAGTCTAATCCAACGGCTTACATCTCTTGATACCCCTTCGGCTGTCGTTTTTGCAAAAGAGCCCTTATAATTCTTTACTCCTAAACCCGCGGTCCATGGCGTACTCGCTGGTTTACGCTTTGTTAATTAGAAAACGTAATTTCGTCGGTTTAATTGAAAATACGCTTTCAGCTATTTACAGAATTGCCACTAGGTCTAAATAGGTCATAAAATCTCCGTTTTAACTCCGATTTGACCCGTTCAAGTTGCGTTAGGTTCATAATTTCATATTCTATCTATTAGTACTGCTGTACAGTAGGTTTTACACTTTTTAAATTTGAGGTTAGATTTAATCTATTACTTTAATAAAGTAAATCTTGTTTAAATCATAACTTTTCCGTTTTAGCTCCGATTTGCGTGAACTTCGCGTCTGTGTGATCCTAGAGCGATGTAGATTTGTTTTAAAAACTTTTCATCTTATTTTACTACTGTTGGTGTATTGTTCTAATTATAGCTTTGTTTGCTTTGCATGATTGCCCCTGGATGATTGTTGTTGACATGTTAATCGCAAATAGACGGTGATCAGTTTGTTGGTGATCAAGAGTACTTTTACGAGTCGGATCAACAGGATCAGCTAGATCAAGGCAAGTATAGCATGGGATCATCCTTGTTACCTACTCACTTTAATTCACTTAATTCATGATGCATGTGTCTCCTTGTTAAGGATGCCGTAGTATTGATCTTGTTCCTTGAATCCTATGGTTATTGGCATTGGGTAGTGGCTAGTGCTTACATAAACAATGATCTTGTAATTTGACTAATGATATATGCAATAACTCTAAAAGATGCTTTTTAGCAACAGGGAACAAGAGGGCTAGAGTTATCTCTAGATTCCTCTCCGTAAGGACTTATCTGTAAGCGAACATCCGGGACTTACAGTACAGCTGTGAGGGCTACATGGCTCTGGCTTTAGTCATATAAGAGGACCTTTTCTAGCTTGTTAGTGGTTACCTTTATGGTGCAAGAGGGGTGTGTTCCGGGTTGGGTGTAGTGCGGCTCCTGTCCCTATGAGTATAGGCTGCGTGTTATTGTGCCATATGGAAGGGGGGCTCTACATTCGCAGGCCACAGAAACCTAGCGGCCCTAACTTGTTAGACGAACCTTGGAAAGACTTCATAGTGAAACTTGATTGTCCAATGGGGAGTCATGACCTCGGACTTTTGGGGATCACGACTCACAGTGAAAGTGTACAACCTCTGCAGAGTGTAAAACTGGTATATCAGCCGTGCTCACGGACACGAGCGGCCTTGGACCCTTACGGAATAGAGATCACTATTAATTTACTTGTTTTTGCTATTCATTATTCTCTTTACATGATCATATGTTTATTTCGGGAATTTACCCACTTGATGCTACTCAATTGCTTAAAACATGATCAACTAAAAGCTACATGCAGTTGAACCAGTGTCTAGCCTACTTGAGCTACATGAACCCCATGTTACACTTGTTGAGTACTTTTGTGCTCACCCTTGCATTCCCCACCACAGGATGGAATCCCGAAAGTGTAAATAGTGACTACTACTACTACTTTCCTGAAGATTACTAGACTTGTGGTCAACCAGTTGACGTGCCTGTGCTATGGAGCTAGCTACCACTATATTTATATTAAGTTTCCGCTTATTTATGTGAAGACTCTGTGATTCTATTCGTTATGTAATAAACATTTGTGATGATACTATTTATATTTGTCAACTTATGTGTGATTGATCTCTGGGCGCACATAAGAGTATGCACTCCATTTGTTCCTTAAAAATGGGTGTGACATGACATTACTCTATATATTGTTTATATTCTCAGTTATATTGTTCATCATCTACTTTGATTATATGCTTAGTATAGTTAGATTATCTTTATATTCAAGCATAAGATCGTATAGCGCTCACCTAGAAGTACAATGGGTGAGTGGTCAACATTGTGTAAGCGTGATGCTTATATGTTGTTTACCTGCGACTGCACCCTATATTCTGGGCCATGTGGTAGATCGTAGATATGATACTCCCGTTGAGTCCTTTCTAGTCCACTTCCCGAATATAGGACAAGTAGGACCCGATTACGAAGGAAGACTTGCTCTATTCTTGATCTTTCTTAGTAATGTCCCTTATGTGTAGATATGAAGTTATCTTACGATGATTGCTAGGTGTAATTGCACTAATCATAGTATACTTTGACATGTGATTAAGAATGACTTAGGAATATTCCTTTACTCTACCTAAACCATGCTAATGCTATAGAAGGGAGTGCTCTAAGTGAATTATATTATTTATGACTTGACATTTATCATTCATTATCATTTATCTTATGACTTATCCCTGTTATGAGTAGATGGATGAGACATGGTTAACTCTCCATTGCATGTACAAGTGATCATCACATTTCCTTTAGCCATCCCTTCCCAGTGGTAAACATATAAATAACGATCCCTGGAATACTCCTAGGTAAAATGCTACAACGGTATAATTATCTGTGTACTTGCGGATATCTTTCTATTTTTATCTTCATATTCTTTCTAGTCATATAAAATAATAAGATAACTACTTAGTAGTAATGCTAGGTAGTGCCTATAATCACTTTTAGCTCCAACACTAGGGATGGCAACCTAGTACAAGTAAGCTAGAGGTGCAGGTAATTAATAGGTGGCTACTAAAACAAGTGTTAAGTTAATAAATACCAACAGGTGGGTGAGTAGTGGTGCAATGGGGAGTCTGGTTGCCTCTTCTTCCATTTTTTGCACCAGCAAGAGAGTAAAATTCCTTGCTTTTGGTTCTTAAGGGAATCTAAGGACAACATCATAGAACAAATCGCCCTCAACAGTTGCACACCAAGTATCCTTCTTTTTTAGCAAATAATCATTTCAGACATAAGGAATTATAGGTACGTAAGATGTAAATATCAAACCACCATCCTTGGAGACTCATTACTCTTACTACCTATCTCTCCATCAACACTATCATTTCTTCTCTTGTATCGAGTGTTATTACAATATGCGCTCGACCCAAATTAGCATACACTCCACGAACATTACAAAATTTCATGCATGTATCTTTTTCATTTCCGATACCATGAGACAAATGAGCATCTTCGCTTCACACATAAGCATGGACACAAAGTTTTGCTCTGGAGCTTGTCCTTTAGCAGAAACAATGATGTTGTGAAATTCCCATCAACTTGACCATGAGTTGCTCTCAATTGTAGAAACTTGAGGTCCCTAATTAGGTTGCCCATTCCTCTACAACCTTGGAATATCAGACATACTTCTATAATTTAGCAAACTTTTTATCATCATTGTACCTGTCTTGCCCTTTAACATCCTACACCATCCATCAACAGCATATCTAAATCTAATATGGCCTCACCGTTGAGATCATGATCCATATCACCAGTTTGGGTGGGAGGGTCTTTCACACTGTCATAGTTCTCACCATCGGTAAGACCTTCCTCATCATGTTTATTCCAACATCATTTTAAAATCCATGCATGATCAAGTGCCTTGACATTGTTTGTGCGGGAAACATCTTCTTATTGTCCAAATTAGGGCATGCACAATACATTATCATTTTACCTTGAGCATTTATACACGTCGTTGCTGCATATGAAAGACTCTAGTCTACTCAAGCACCCTGGACAATAATGGGTCCCAAGGTATATCACACACCTTTTTGACATCCACAAGTTTGTATATAAACATTATTCATTCTTATAAACAATTACTTATCAGAATTATGTGATTAGGTATGCAATTAATAATTTTATATAATTGCATTAAATCTATAGGAACTCATAGGAGATTGGGAAAACATAGTACCAAATCTTCCATATATATGACTCCCTTATACTAGGAGGAGACAAACAGTAATGACAATTGCATCTCAAAGCCAAAATAGGAGCAAGAGGAGAGTAAAAAAGTGAAAGAGGAAGTAAGTAAAGGTGGAGGTGTGGATGACCTTTTGAAGCTTGTGACCAATCCAATCACCAACTTAACAAGACCTTGGCAGAAGTCACTATTGTGTGTTTCATGAAGTGTGGATAATCTAGATGCAACTGGGTTACTTCAGGTTATGTATACATATTTATGGGTTATTAGTTATATGTTGTTTTCATATATAATAGCAGATATGGATAATTTCGTAGAAAATTAGAACTCTGGCTATTGTTGTCGATAATAGAATTAAGTCTACAAAATGGATGATCGGTTGTTTTATTTATTTTGTAGAATCTATAAGTTTTATTCCTTTTCCTAGAGTATAATGTGAAAATTAACATGGAGGTTACGAAACAAGTCTCTAATAAGTAACCAAAAGATGGGCTAGATATTCAAGTTTATTAAACTTTTATTTTCAGTAAGTAGGATCTACGCTTGACTACTGAGACAACTTTAATCTTGTCATTGTTAGTCTACTCTTGAAACCAGAAATAATGAATCTGACTCAAAAGGATGGCACAAGGGTGTACTATCTTCCAAAGGTCATTTACTACAACATTACAAGAAGTAGAATTGCCTGATATTAACAAAAATTTGCACAACTCTAGTTCAATGATTTTTTGGAGCTTCAAAATTTTGCAAGTGAGCCATGGGCACATTTAATGCACTTAGTTATGCAAATTTGTTATTATTTTGGTTAAAACATTTATATCTAAACTATTTTAACCTATTTATATTTATGTTTAAACTCTAAATCATGCATGGATCTCATAACCATGCCAAAATAAACCATAATATTGTTTTGTTCTTTCCTCACTTAGAAACTATAGCAACGATAAGCTTTATGTTGAGAACGCAAGTATATTATTAATTAGACCATGGCCATCGATCCAGCATAGTACATAAAAGCAACATACTAATCCATATACAGAAACAAACATTACGATGCAGAGTCGAATTACAGATAGGGGTAAATAGACGACATATTGTTCTCAAAGGATCCAAGAACGAAGGACAATGATGGCCCCATTTCACTGCGCCCCCTTTGCAACGGCGCCGCTTATGCCGGCTTATGGCGCCCTCTCATCAGCGATGCGGCGAACTACTTCGGCTTCCATCAGATCCTTGAGCCTGAGTGGAGGCACCGCCGGACGCACTGCAGACGAGGTGGACGCGCCGCAGTCGCCAGTGAAGTTATCTTCGACCACGGCCTCACCATCAGAATCAGACTCGATGATGATGACCAGCTTTGGTTCGACGGCTGCCGATGCATCGACAGCCGCCTTGTTTTTCTTGTCAGAGCTGCTCCGTGTGCTCCTCGCTGCATAGGTGGGCATGGGCACCTCGGGCTCGGGGCCGATCATGGGAGCCATACCATAGAAGCCTGCGCCATTGCTTCCACCGGCGGCGGCGGCGAATGCTGGACCTGTAGCTGGACGGTACATAAACTGTGAGAACGCCGGCGCGGCTCCACCATGGTACGGGACCGGGGGCACCCCAAAATGTGGGGCCGGTGGTGCCAGCTGGACGGAGAACGCCTGACGCTGTGCTCCGGCGCTCACCGGCGCCGCAGGTGCCTGAGGCGGCGCCGGCTGCTGGCCGGAGAGCGGCGCACGCATGCGAGCGTGCCCCACCAGCGGGAGCACCCCGGCGTGAGCGGCCGGTACGCCGCCGCCCACCAGCGCCACAGTCGCCTGAGGTGGCGCCGGCTGCTGGCCGTACAGCGGCGCACGCATGCGAGCGTGCCCCACCAGCGGGAGCACCCCGGCGTGGGCGGCCGGCACGCCGCCGCCTCCTCCCCCCGTCGGCGCCGGCGCCAGGGGCTCAGGGAAGTTGGGCTTGGCCTTGTTCCCGTGCATGATCCTCGCGGCGGCATCGTACGCGTACGCTGCCTCCTCGGGAGTCGCGTACGACCCGAGCCACACCGGGCGGAGGCCCGCGGCGTCCATGATCTCGGCGACGTACAAGTCGTCCTGCCTCATGACGCCGCGGTACTTACGCACCGGCAGCCTGGCCGGACCACGCACCCCTCGCTCGGCCCTCGCCGCGGCCGCCGCCTGCCTCGCGAGCTCGATCACGCCGCCTTGCATCCTCGAACACACTCTCTCCTCTCACTGCCTGCACACAGGCCACAGGTGCACTGCCTCATCCTCGCCTCCGCTGTGCCTGCCGGATGTGCAGCGCTCGCTGATGTGGATGTGGCAAGGCACTACACCAGAGAAGGACATCACTGGCGGTTCAAAACCCCCCTTCACTGGCGGATTTTGAACCGCCATAACCAACTCGGCAGTGATGAGCTGATCACATCACTGTCGGTTATGCCAAACCGGCAGTGATAGCTCATGTATCACTGCCGGTTCGTGTTACAAACCGGCAGTGATACTTGAGCCATCACTGCCGGTTGTTTTAACCAACCGGTTGTGTAGATTATATTATCACTGCCGGTTATCTTTGAACCGGTAGTGATATAGTATTCACAATTTGCATTTTAATAATTGTTTTATTTTCATTTCGAGGGGAGGTGGTGGGGTGGGAGGTCGGGGAGGTGGAGGTGGAGGTGGTTGCTATCGATCAATTTGATATCGATGTGAATGAAGACAATACAAACCCATCAACATTTATATTACAAAAGTTTCAAAAAAAAACTCTAAGTATCGAATTAAGAGTCGCATTACAATAGCCTATCAATGTGGTCTCTTCCGTACTGCGCCTTGTACTTCTTAGTCCTCGCAATGGAGAATGATCCTGTCTTGGTCAATATCTCGTCCAATACAAACCTTGCTACCTCCTCTTGAATTCCTCTCTTCTCAAAATCTAGCAACTGGTTGTGATTGTTTGCTTTGCGCTGTAATTGAAGCAAGATGATATTGAGATGCACAAACGTAAGACAAAACAATAGAAATGGGATGCCTACGTACCATGTCATCTCCCGTATTTGTTTTTGCGCCAAAGTATTTTAGCATTGCCCACATCACATAGAACCCGCATTCGTTGTTCCCCATCGGTTGATCTAGGGTCTTGAGATCCTCCATATACTTTACACTGAATGGGGCCCTCCATTGCTTTTGCATCTTGCTATCGAGATTTCTCCAATTCGGTAATGCCTTCATTCTATGTTACATTGTAAATGAAGTGTGAAGACCGAGGACATTACAATATCCTATGTGATTAGAAAGTGTTGTGATATTTGGTTCACTTACTTATTCAGCACTTTGACTAGGGGGTCGATAAGAGAAAGTGGCTTTTTCTTTGAGTCCCACACCTCGATATGTGAATCCTGAAGATAGATATCTACGAGGATGAAATGGTTGCTGCAATCACAAAGTCCATGTTATTGAATGACATATCAAGAAAAGAAACACTAAAATAAGGGTCGAGAACACATACTCGCAGTTGTAGGGTAGGAGTACGTTTGTTTTGTTGTTTCTGAACATACTTTCAAACTCAATCTTCAAACTTGTTGGTACATAGTCATCATCACCAGGGGCGGTGCATGTTGTCTCATTTACAAATATGGGATCCAAGAAGTCTATATTGCTCAATTTCTTCTTTAGGCACCATTTTGCCATACACCTGCATAATAAACATATGATATATTCAAATGCAAATCACGTAGTTTATTATAACGTTGTGAGGGTAGGGTACTTACATAGACCATATCATCAAAATCTGCGTATCGAGCGAGCGCCGTTGGAAGAGCTGAAAGAGGTGTTCATAATAAATAGTATGCACCGTTTCTTCAGGATGATTAAAAACCATTCCGGGAGGGATGCAAACTTCAAAACCGATACAGTCTCCGTTGGCAGTATCCACGGAGTAATAATCATGCAACTGTCGCATGTATGTTGGCAACTCTTTATACTCTTGTTCGGTGGCGACCAAAGGTTTGCCTCTTGAATACTTGTATGCGACCGTGGCTTTTTCAAAATCTCTCGTTCCGTAATACAACTCCGTGGCCCTCTCCATGGATATGCCCATGTTGTTGGCCAAGTTCTGTATCTCTAGCAATTCTTTGGTGTGTATTTCTCTAGCTCTGATTTGATTACTCTCTTTGTTGTGTTGCCTTTCAAATTCGGTCTGTTGTCTCCACTTAGGTAGACTGGCTATTCGATTAAAGAAGGCAACGGCGGCTTTCTTGCTTGGAGGCTCCACAATCGGGTCCTTCATCTTACTCGTAATGCTAGCATCCACCTTCTTTTTACTTGTCTGGGGAGCATTACCAACCGAAACTGATGACCTCTTGTGTTGCGAGGTCGAACCTGATCGCACTTTGGATTTTCGCGGAGGAGGAGGAGGTGTCTTCTCTTTTGGCTGTGGAGGAGGTGGAGGAGGTGGAGGAGGTGTTTTCTCCTTTGGCGGTGGAGGAGGTAGAGGAGGTGTTTTCTCCTTTAGCGGTTGAGGAGGTAGAGGAGGTGTTTTCTCCTTTGGCGGTGGAGGAGGTGTCTTCTCTTTCGAGGCAGAAGAGGGAGAATGAGGATCTTGCAGAGGAGAGAAACCTCTTGGCGGCGGCGATGCCGATGATTCACTGCCATCCTCATCATCCGAAGATGGCTGCTCATCCAGCTTGATGAAGCGTTTGCGCCAAGCCACATGAGTGCCCAAGTTGTGAACAAGACGCGGCCTATCTTCCTCCACTGGGAAATCAATGTGTATCTTATTGTACTTCTTATCCAAGATCTTATCAATGCTGACCCTGGCATACCCGGGTGGCATTGGCTTGCCATGAATGATGCCGTCTCCTCTTGGAAATGCTTGTCCGACCGCCACCTTGTCTTTTGTCCACTGCTGACGGATGTATAACCTGACATTAATTGGTCCAGTGATGTTGTCCACCGGATGAGGAGCATTGACCTCTTCTTCGTCAAGCATAGGGGTTGAGCCGCAGCTACTGCGACCCTTGGGCACTGGGCTATTCAAAGTCAGGATAGGCTGCGGTTGTGACGAACACATGGATTGCATAGCTGACATAACTCGTGCCTCAACTTGAGCAGCTATCCGTGCTTCCATGCTATCTTCGATTTCCTTTCGAAACCTTTGGAGCTCTTCTTCTCTTTGTGTTCTAGCCCTCGCCCGGCTCCTATAGGATGAAGATTCACCTTCGAATGCTTTCACCCAAGGTACATTCCCGGCTCCTCTAGTGCGACCGGGGTGCTCCTTGTTTCCAAGTGCTTGTGTGAGCACGTCATTTTCTCTATCTGACTTGCGGTTACCTCTATTCACTTCCTCAGTTAAGGTTGAAATCCTCTGGAGGAGATCGCTGACGGGTTCACTACTGGCATTAAGGCTCCCGTCACTATTGTATCGTGCCCCCCTTGCAAGTAGGTAGTTTACTGATCTGGGCTGCCAATCGCTTGTCTGAGGCCTAACGCCGCGCTGCTCTAGTTTCTGGACTTCCATTTCCCATTCCGAAATCTTTCGTACATAGCCACGCGATCCTAGGCGATGAGGATCCTTTGCCTTAAGTGAGTTTGCTCTATTTCTTTCGCTTGATGCCTTGGCCTCTTCGGATAGCTTGTAAGCCTTGAACTCCTCCCAGAAGTCTCTCTGCTTGGTGTATTGACCTCCCTCAAAATTTGGTTCTCTGTCCTCCTTGATTAACTTGTACAAGGTTCCCTTGAAAGTCTTGAACGAGCGACCCATGATTTCCTTGGCCTTCTTCTTGACTGTCGCCTCGTCATAGTCATTAGGAAAACTGAAAAACCCTTTCAACTTGTTCCAAACTAGCTCCTTCTCACTTTCTGGAACCCTCCATGGGTCATCCTCACGACCAGTCCATTTCCTGTATTTGATCGGGATAAAGTCTCTTACAAGTGCCCCGATGACACTCTTGTATGGGCCTAATGCTGTAAGAGGCTCCACCGGCTCCCCTACTTGGTCGAACTCAGAGATGTGCCAATGTTTACTTGTTTGAGGAAGCTTTGTTGCACCACGCTTAGTCTTGCTGGTACCCTCACCACTTGGCTCTTGCGGCGGAACCTGCTTCAAAATTCATAAATAAGTCCCCATCAAACTTATCTAGCGTGATTTCTTACTATCACGTTATTAGGTTTGACCTAAGTTATTACCTCGTTTCCTTGGTCTAGCTGTAGATAATGGCTAGGGCTCCAATCGTCCTGATTACCACCACCATTAGTTGGATCCTGTGACGCTCCTGTCGCAGTGCTCTCTGCTTGTGGGGTATCAGTAGCTCGGCGACGGGTGGTGAATTGGCGATGACGAGTCATGTTTCTGGACATGCAATCAAAGGCATCAACTTTCTTAGGGTAAATCTCATATATGCGTCAAAACACTCTTGACTCCAACTCTTGATCAAGTTACCGACTCGACCCCGTATAACAACCAAAGGGGCACAAGAGATGAATTCAAGAAGTTTTTCTTCAATTTATATAGGGCTATTAAGCATTTCAAGAATACCCCTAGGTTTAGACAAGAAGTTATTAGAAGTTTTTTATCAAGAAGCACAAAAGCATGATGGCTCAAAGGACTGGAAACTTGACAATGGAGATCATCATGAGAAAGTCCATACTATCTCACATTTCAAGAGATTATCCTGTGATGTTTTTATTTTCATGTCATACTAGCTTCCCACCAAAAAATTAAGACTTTCTTTTTATGCCCTTCCAATTGATGCACCTACAAGGATTGAGGCATTCTAAGTAGCCTTGCTGACCTTACAAGAACCCTAAATGCACCAACCGTGACAGGATCCCTCCCAGGCCATGTTTGGGTAACGGCCGGGAAATAAATCAACTTTCTCTTGCTCATGAGTAAGCCTATGATTATGGAGATTGTAACTAGTCGGTACTCGAGGTTCTTCGGGGGAAAAAAGTAATAAGTACACGAGATCAAACGTATATAATGAATGGTCACCTGAAAGGGAAATAACTATACACAGCAGCACACGCATGGAAAAAAACAACGCTAGACAAAAACAAAGAAGCAACGCAAAATATTCACCTGCTCAAGCTAAAAATATACTTGCCTTGGAACAGTATGAGAATGACTAATCAACTGCTCAAGCTAAAAATATACTTGCAACACCCAAGAGAAAAGCAGTATATAATTTTGCAACAGCCAGCAAATGGAAGATCTCATGATTGTAATGGTGTGGTCTCACTCAGATTTCACTGTAAGCAGACTTGGCAAGTTGGCATCAGCTGGCAATAAGGAAATCAACTATCATCCCAAAAGGGCTCCTCAGCAACAAGGATAAATCTTTGAGAAACCATTTAAAAAAAATTAAATACAAGGATAACACCAAGAAAAACAAACCAGTGGACTTCCAAGAATATGATACAATGCTACTTATCTTTGGAAATAACATATTCAGGCTAGGTTTACACGGAGCTCCCATGGAAAAGCATCAAGCTTCACATGCAATAAATATGAAGAGAAATACCCGAGGTTGTTGATAAAATAATCATGCAGACCTACTAATGATAGTTCAGACAATCCCACAAATGAAAAGACAGATCTATAACACAGTAAAGTCAACTCAAGGGTTACAAGTGGTGCAATCCCCAATCCATACATTAACTAAAAATGTGTGGAACTTCCAAAATACAAAATAGAAAAATAGATGTTGTAAGCAGGCCACTGCATAGTTCAAACATTATCTCTAAGAAAAACAGACTATCCTGGAGAATATAGCCCCAGACCATGATTTATTAAGATATTGTAAGTTGTAATAACAAGGTAACTAATTGGTATTGGTAGTACTACACAGACTGATGCTATGATTTGTACTTGAGATCAGAACTTATAAAATGCATGATCACTTAAACATAAATAGCTATACTAAAGCAGTCATGGAAAGAAGCATGTTAGATAAAACATAGAACGAACACAACATGTTCAAAACTCAGATGAGGCATTTCACCGAACACCTTATGGGCACTCACCCAAACTGCAGGGGTGGCGCGAATCAGCAAAGGGAGAAGCTCCTGGGGGCGTCGAGGATGGCGGCGTCGTGCTCCGGCGTCGGGCTGCGGCGTCGAACGGCGCGGTCGGGCTGCGGCGTCGTGGACGGCGAGTCGGGCGGCGGCGGCGTGCACTGGCGCCTGGCGGGAGTTTGGTTTTTTGTCGAGCAAAAGGGGCTGGCGGGAGCGCCAGCCCCTTTTATAACCCCAGCATCACTGCCGGTTGGATATTACAACCGGCAGTGATGTTGGACATCACTGCCGGTTGGTCGTTAGAACCGGCAGTGATGTCCCACATCACTGCCGGTTCTAATAACAAACCGGCAGTGATAGCCAACATCACTACTGGTTAAAAACCGGCAGTGATGTCCCACATCACTGCCGGTTCTAATGACAAACCGGCAGTGATAGCCAACATCACTGCTGGTTAAAAACCGGCAGTGATGTCCCACATCACTGCCGGTTCTAATGACCAACCGGCAGTGATATCCCACATCACTGCCGGTTCTAATAACAAACCGGTTTAGTTTTACTTTTTTAAAAAAAATTAAAAACAACAAGTTCAAACCAAATTTTAGAACCCCAAATTATTTCAAATGAAAAAGTGAGGACTACCAAATTTATACAACTCATGAAGATCTACAACTTTGATATAGGTCATTTCTTCATTTGAAAAAAATTGAACATTTCAAATTTGAAATTTTGAAAAATGGAACGTCCAGTCCAAAATTTAAAACCCAAAATGATTTGAACATAAAACTTGATGAATACCAAAGTTGTTCAACTTATCAAGATCTACAACTTTTGTATAGGTCATTTCTTCATTTGAGAAATTGTTAATATACATTGTTCACAAAACCTACACGTGTCTCATATGGTTTATGAAATCTTATGAGAGATGTGTAATATTTATGAACAATGTTATTACCACTTTGTCGGATGAAGAAATGACCAATATAAAAGTTGTAGACCTTGATGAGTTGTACAACTTTCTTTACATCACTTTTCTAGTTGAAACCATTTGGGGTTTCAAAATCATGTTTCAAGTTGTCTTTTTTAAAAAAATTTGAAAAACGACAAGTTCAAACCAAATTTTAGAACCCCAATTTATTTCAAATGAAAAAGTGATGAATACCAAAGTTGTTCACATTTGACAAATTCTTAGTACACATTGTTCACAAAACTTACATCGGGAATTTGAGATGTTGCACATGTTTCATTGTCATGTTTCACTAGTTCAAACCAGAATTTGAGCCCCTAAATGATTTCAGCTCAGAAAGTGATGAATACCAAAGTTGTTCAACTAATGAAGATCTACAACATTTCATTAAGGATTACATAGTTTATGATATTCTAACTATGATGGCCTCATCGTGATCACTCCGGAGGTAAGCAGGTTCGTCACCCTCTTCAAGGATAGGTAGGGTAATGTCTGCCCCAAAAGGAGCCATTTCTTGATAACCTTTGTACTCTTCTTCGTCCGTCACTCCTTCAACACCGACAATCTTCCTTTTGCCTTGCATGACTACTTGTAGTCTTCCCTTTGTATTGTTATCCCTTGCATAGAAGATTTGCAAAACATCCTTTGCAAGGACGAAGGGGTCATCTCTGTATGCGGTCTTGGATAGATCAACGGTAGTGAACCCATCATTGTCGGTGTTGATTTCATCTAGCCGGACCCACTGGCAACGGAAAAGAGCGACCTTCAACTGTCGTCCATAGTCTAGCTCCCATATCTCATCTATGAAACCATAGTATGTTGCCTCCACCGTGCCGTATTCATCGTGGGCGTCGAAACGAACAGCACTATTTTGGTTGGTGCTCTTTCCATCCTGTTTTTTTGTGTAAAATGTAAAACCATTTATATCATAACCTTGGTACATCATCACCGTAGTCGAAGGTCCGGGAGCTAAGAGATCTAGCTGACATCCCGACACCATTCCTAGCCTGCGGCGTCGAAACCAGTCACCGAATTCCTCCTTATGTTTTTTCTCAAGCCAAGCCTGTGACCTACCGATGTGCTTACTTTGCAGTAACTGCTTGTGCTCATTAATGTATGCCATCACACCGTCGGCCTGTTGGAGAACAGCGAAGTGTGCCTGTCTGAAGGAAACCACTTCGACTATTTTGACTGCTTTCTCACCTATCGTTCCTTTGCCCCCTAGTCTTCCATCGTGACGAGATACTGGAACTCCGACCCGATTGATGTCCATATAATATGTGCAGAACTCAATGGCCTCCTCCGTTGTCCATCCTTCTACCATGCTCCCTTCTGGTCTGAATCTATTCCTAACATACCGCCTGAAAACTTTCATCAACCTCTCGAAAGGAAACATCTGGTGTAGATACATTGGGCCAAGGGCTTTAATTTGGTCCACAAGATGAACAAGTAGATGCACTGATATGTCGAAGTAAGTCGGTGGGAAATGCATCTCAAGCCTGCATAGAATCTCGGTTATCTCCTGCTTCAGCTGGTCTAGCTTGGCCCCTTCAATGACCTTTTCAGAGATCGCGTTGAAGAATGAACACAACTTTATGATTGGGGCACGGACCTTGTCAGGGAGGATACCTCGTAGGGCAACTGGGAGCAGCTGAGTCATAATGACATGACAGTCATGGGCCTTCATACAACCATAGTTAAACTTAAGTTCTCTCATGTTAACTAGCCTCTTCGGGTTCGCACAGTAGCCAGTTGGCACTTTGAGATCATTAAAGAAAGAAATAAGCATGGCCTTTTCTTCCTTTTTCAGTGTCCATGATGCCACCGGAAGTTTCAAGTGGCCATCCTCAAGAGTTATTGGGTGCAACTCCTTCCTGAGGCCCAGGTGTTGCATGTCCAAGCGTGTCGCGAGAGAATCCTTTGTTGTTCCCCCGGTGTTCATCAACATGTTAAGTGTGTTACCGCACACGTTTTTAGTTATGTGCATTGGATCAAGACAGTGACGTACACTCAAAAGTGGCCAATAAGGTAGTTCCCAAAAGATTGATTTTTTCTTCCAGATACTACCGGCTGGCGCTGGTACTGCACCTTCCCCCTTCCCAAGGACAACATCTGTGAGTTTGCTTACTTGTTTAAGTATCTGTTTCCCGTCTCGATACTTTGGAGGGCCACGTTTCTCAGTAGTTCCATTAAAATCTTTTCTATTCTTGCGGTAAGGGTGATCCCTTCGTAGGAACCTACGGTGTCCCATATAGACCATCTTCTTGTTTTCTGGTAGATGAATAGCATCAGTCTCGTCCAAGCACTCGACACACCCAGTGTATCCTTTTGTCTTCTCTCCAGACAAGCAACCTCGCCCTGGCAGGTCAGTGATTGTAGCGACAAGTATAACCTTTATCGTGACATGCTCTTTTTTATACTCATCCCAAACATCCTTCACACCCGTCTCCCACATCTGTAGTAGTTCATCGATCACTGGTTGTAGAAGCACATCGATATCATTACCAGGTTGTTTTGGCCCTTGGATTAGTAGTGGCATCTGGATGTATGACCGTTTCATACAAAGCCAGGGTGGAAGGTTGTATATACATAGCGTCACTGGCCAAGTGCTATGATTGCTTCTAACCTGGTCAAACGGATTCATCCCATCTGTGCTCAAACCTATCCAAAGATGCCTTACCTCTCCACCAATGTTCTTATAGAACATAGTGTTGATAGTCCTCCAGTCCGACCCGTCGGCGGGGTGCCTCAACATTGTATCTTTCTTACGCTCTTCGCCGTGCCAACGCAACAGTTTGGCTGACTTTGCATTTGCAAACAACCTATGCACTCGTGGAGCTATAGGAAAATACCATACGACCTTTATGGGCCCTCCTCTGGTCTTGCTTCCCTGATTTGACGGCCCTTGCTTGTATCGGGGAGCTTTACACTTGGGACACGCATCCAAGTCTTTGTATTTTTCTCCACGGTACAATATGCAATCGTTGGAACACGCGTGTATTTTCTCAACCTCGAGGCCGATTGGGCAAATCATTTGCTTGGCCAGGTAAGTCTTTTCTGGTAACTCGGTACCCTTCGGGAGCAGTTTATGCAGTATACCTAACAAGCTATCGAAGCCTTTATCACTCAATCCATTCGTTGATTTGAACTCTAATAGCATGATGTTGGCTTCCAGTTTGCTTATTGGGCAGGTCGGATACAATGGTGTTTTTGCATCCTTTCTCATGATCTCCAGTTTTTTCAACTGTGTAGCACTAAGGAATCCGCCATGCACATCATGAAGAAACTGTGAAATGCCATCATTTTCCTCTGTGTCGTCCACTAATGTATTCCTAAACACATTATCGTTGGTAGGCACAGGTACTGTGTAGCATTGGTCATCATCAATAGGTAGAAATGCGTCTAGGCATTGGTCATCATCAATAGGCACATCATCATTGTTTTCTTGTGCAACATTTTGACCAACCTCCCCATGCAAAGTCCAAATCGTGTAGTCTCTCATGAACCCCCTGGTAATCAAGTGCAATCGTATATGCTCCACGTCGCCCCATTTTCTCGTATTCTTGCAATCTTTGCATGGACAGAATACAGGCTGTGAGTCCCCAGCATTGGCTCTAGCGAGCTTGATGAAATCATCGATGCCCGTCAAGTACCGTTGGTCTGTACATGACAGATCGTACATCCACCCTCGATCCATGTCTGCACAGGTAAAATGGGCCGGGCAGAGGAAACATAGGAAAGTTTTAATAAGAAACAATTATTGCACAATATTGAAGAACAATTATTCTACTCCATGCAACATAAAAATGGAGACACTAATTTAAAAAAAGACTAAATTTGGAGACATGATCATGAATAACAATGTAGCTCCAAACAATGCCCATATAAATTAAAAATCGCAGCCCCATAAAAATTAATTATTGCACAATATTGTAGAACAATTATTCTACTCCATGCCACATAAAAATAGAGACATTAATTTAAATAAATACTAAAATTGGAGACATTATCATGAACAATGCATTGTTTCTAGTAGTAAATCAAGTCATTAGGGGGCTGGAGCCCACCCACCCCCTTAGATCCGCCACTACTGCTCAAACAATGCATTGTTTGGTGACACAAGGGTTAATTTGCTCATCAACATTGTAAAAGAATCTACTCTACTCCTAAGAACCAATTATAACATCACATACTAACAATGCATTATAGCCATGAATTAGAAAAGTGCTCTGTAGAAGAATGGAGAAATAAGAATGAGAATCAAGCATTATAGCCATCAAAACAAAGCTAATTAAGCAACAAAATCGAAGGAATGGAGGCTGGTTACTAACCTTAAAGCAAAAAGATCAAGCCATTCTTCCAAATCCAAGTGGTAGCTTCACGGATTTGGGCGACCGCAACATTGGAGGGAGTGGCCCAAACGCGCGCCTCTGTTCTCGGGATAAAAGAGTGGAGGAAGAAGATGACGGCTACCACCTTTTGGTGCTGTCAGGCTCATCACTGTCGGTTCTATCCTAGAACCGACAGTGATAGAATCAAATCACTGTCGGTTCGTGGCTTGAACCGGCAGTGATAAGTGGAGTTGTCATCACTGCCGGCGGGAGGCACAAACCGGCAGTGATAGTTGTCATCACTGCCGGTTCTCGCACCCCCCAATTATTTTCTGGTTGTCAGAGCCTAGAACCGGCAGTGAAGGGTCATCACTGCCGGTTGTCCTAATTTCGGCAGTGATGTGGCCGGCACTGTTGACTGTTTCTATAGTAGTGAGTTGTCGCTTGTCGCGCGCCACTATACATCCCGCCATTGGGTCCCACTAAATCAGCCACTTGTGGAAATACATTTTCAGAGATAGTAGAAGTTAGGAATTACAAATTAATGCAGGTGACAACTCTGAGAACCCCAGCCACCTCTAAAAACGATGGCCATTTTCATAGATGGCTGAGATTGATCTATTCGAACATTCATTTTGATCCACGATGCCGCATATACAAAAAGCCATTGAATTTCACGGAGTATATATCAATCTGGACACAATTTTAATCTGTTCCATGCTCTCAACACCGTATCACGGCACACAGTACAAATGTATTGTACTACTCCCTCTGTCCAGGAAAACATGTAACTATGGGTTGCGTGCCAGATAAAGTTATTCATGTTTGACCAAGCTTTTAGTGAATAATATTTAAATTTATGACTCCAAATTAATTTATTATAAAAATATATTTCATACTTGATCTAATGATATTTATTTGATGTTATAAATATTTATACTTTTTTATCTATAATTGATCAAACATGATATACTAGAACATGGCTTGCCAAATTGGCTATTTCCCTATCAAGTATCTTGGGGTACCGGTGAGCCCTAGCAGGTTACATGTTATTGATTGGCGCCCTCTGTTAGATAAAAATGCAAAGAGACTTGATATCTAGAAAGGATCAGGTTACATGTTATTGATTGGCGCCCTCTGTTAGATAAAAATGCAAAGAGACTTGATATCTAGAAAGGATCCTCTATGTCTATTGCGGGTAGATCCACTCTTATTGCATCTAGTTTGAATAATGCCCCTACTTATCACATGTCGATCTACCTTCTTCCTAAGACTGTGATTCACGAGCTCGATAAAGTTAGACGAATCTTTTTCTGGCAAGGTGGTCATACTAAACGGAAATACCACTTAGTGAGATGGACAATAATTTGTAAAAACAAAAAGAAAGGGGGGCTTGGCATCAAGGATGTGAGGAAAATGAATTTAAGTCTCTTATGCAAATGGTGGTGGAAGCTAGAGGTGGAATCTGGTCTTTGGCAAGATATTGTGTCTTATAAGTATCTCAGGAGAGATAACATCTTTTCTGTGAAATACAAACAAAACGATTCCCCTGTTTGGGCTGATCTTATCAAGATTAAGAACATCTACCTCCAGGGTAGAAAGAAAATTGTTGAAAATGGCAAATCAACCTTGGTATGGAAGGATACATGGCTATATAGTGAACCTTTGTCCACAACTTCCCCGGATCTTTTTAAACTCTGTGAATAGAAAGACATCTTGGTCTTTCAGTTGATCATTGGCCTAGTGCCGTTACCTTTAGCAGATGGCTTAACGATGATATGAGAAATGAATGGAATAAAATCCTGGCTGATGTGCTTAATGTACAGCTAGAGTCCGAACCAGACAAAGTCTGTTGGAAGCTGGAGGGTAAAGGGGTGTTTTCTATGAAATCCACATATAATGCTTTAACATGTTCTGATAGTGGACCATATTATAAAAACATCTGGAAAGGGAAAATCCCGCCTAAAATTAAGATCTTTCTATGGCTAGTTGCAAATAACACCATTTTGACTAAGGACAACATGTTAAAGAGAAAATGGCAAAGGGATCCGTTGTGTTACTTTTGTCATCTGCCTGAAATAGTCACCCATTTGTTTTTTTACATGTTCTATTGCTAAAATTGTATGGGCAACAATTGCAACATGTTTAGGAGCTACGAATATTCCAACTTCCTTTAACCAATCTTGGAAATGGTGTGAAACTTGGATTACCAATGGTTAACAATTTCACGTGGTTGGCATTGTAGCGATATGCGGGTCTATTTGGAAAATGTGCAACAAAATATGCTTTGAGGGGAAGAACCTTCATAACCCTCTTGAAATAGTGAGTCATGCTTATGCTCTTATGAAACATTTGGTAGGTGTAAAGTCCAAATGGCTAGAGGGGGGTGAATAGCCTATTTAAAATTCTACAAGCTTCACTAGACAACCACGTTAGTATAAAAGATGGCTAAGCTAATTCTAGCACTAGCACAACTACACTATGCAAGCCACCTATACAATTCTAGTGAAGCAAGGCTATGATCTCTAATACACACCAACAAGACTAAGTCACTAAGCTACTTACTCCTATGTGAAAAGAGCTACACTAAGCAAACTACACTAGGGTAAGTACAAGAAAGTAAAGAGCAAGTGACTTGATTCTTATACCAACGATGTAGAGAAGTAATGTACTCGAAGAATCAATCACAATGATCAATCACAAGAGAAATCCTCGGCAAAGAGATGACACAAGATTTTTTACCGAGGTTCACTTGCTTCCCGGCAAGCTACTCCTCGTTGTGGCGATGCACCCACTTGTCGGTTCACGAGCTAATCGACTATCAAGAGTCGAGCCCTCGGCGGGCACCGCACAACCGCACATAAGATGGGGATCCTCTAAGCCACGAGCTCCACTAGAGTATCCAATTTGCGAACTCCCGCGGGGAAGGATCAAGAACCCCTTACAACACTTGGTGAGGGCTCCAACAATCTCCAATTGCGAGCTCAATCACCTCCGCTGCTCCAAGCCGTCTACCGTGTCAGGAAACACGGAAGAGTAACAAGAAATCCGCAACAACTCAAAGATCAAGTGCCTCTAGAATGCAACTTTCAAGCAATGCACTTGAATCTCACTCAATCTCACTCAAGATGTGCAAACAAGCAAAGAGATGAGTGGAGGGGTTGTTCTCTAGCTCAAAGGATGTCTCTAGGTCTCAAAAAGTGCAAGAGTTGCCCTCAAACCCCGGACAACGTCTATTTATAACGAAGGGGTACGCAGCTAGCCGTTACCGGACGGCGCAGTTCAAATCGCGCTGACCGGACGCTCCGGTCAGGGTGACCGGACGCGTTCGGTCACTACAGGACAAGCGTGAACAGTATGCGTCAGAAGTTACCGTTGCCGTGACCGGACGCGCTCTAGCGTTTGACCGGACGTGATAGTGCCAGCGTTCGGTCGCGTTCCAGTAAGCTCCCGGCGAGACCGGACGCGTCCGATCACACGTGACCGGACGCGCCGCGCATCCGATCAGCACTCCGCTGTACTCTGCCCCTCTGGACGCCTGACCGGACGCTCCGGTTCCGTGATGGACCGAACGCACCGGTCGCACGCTCTACTTCTGTGCACAGGTGAACTGACCGGACGCGCTGGTCAGGCCAGACCAGCGTCCGGTCACAAACCCTAGTGCCCGCGCCGCGTTGAACTGACCGGACGCGTCCGGTCAAACCGAGACCGCGTCCGGTGCAGCGTCCGGTCACCACAGTGACCGCCGTTCGCCTCTGTTTCTTTTCCGACTTCCGTCGCAGTAGAAAATAGGCGTTTCACTTCCCCAAAAAGCGCCGAATCCCGCCTCGCAAGCTCGGCGGGAGGGAGAGAGGAACCCAAACCCCTCTCTACCGCTCAAACTCCACCGTCTTCGTAAATGTGCTAACACCACCAAGTGTACACCACCAATGTGCATGTGTGTTAGCATTTCACAAACATTATTCAAGGCATTATGTTAGTTCTCAACTAGATCCTAATGCATATGCTCAAGACATTGATCTAGTGGCACTTGATTCCCGAGCTAACCGTGATTGCCCCTCTTGATAGTCGGCTATGTATCCTAAATCCGGTCAATCACTTCTCTACTCATCTTAGACCGGCAAAAGGAAAACCCTATAGTTATACCTTTACCTTGCGCTCTTAGATCCTTCTCCACTTGATCATCATGTCCATCATATTATGTGCATCTCCACCATGATCGTCATTTCATGTCCATGCACCATTTCTTTGTGATCTTGTGGCCACCACTCCTTGCCACGTACACCTTCATCACATGTGTTGCTTATGCCTAACTCAAAACACTTAACACATGGCATTAGCAACTTGGTGTCATTAATTACCAAAACCAAACTTGGGCTTTCAATCTCCCCCTTTTTGGTAATTGATGACAACCATCACAAAGATATGAAATGAAATCAAATTTCAATTTTGATAGTATTAGCTCCCCCTACATATGTGCTTCCATGAGTTTGGTTCAATTGTGCACATATGTATGGATTCGAATTTTGGAAGAGTTACTACTATCAAATTGATACTAAGGTATATAGAATGGACCTTTGAAGCGTGATACCAATCGGAGTTGCCTTTATATACCATCCTTAGCATCAATGTAGCTAGACACCACTTGTAATACATCACTTGTAAAGATCACAAACACTAAATACCCCGTGAGATCAACATTATAAGCAAAGGTGTCTAGATATTACTTGTAAAGCTACTTTCAACAAATCATCATTCAAGTTCTATTTCTAGCAATCACCAAACAAACATGAATATGAATTTAAGCTTTGCAATGCAACAATTCATCATGTTAATGCACATACAAATGCAACAAAACATTCATGAGCTTGCTCCCCCTACTTGTGTGCTCAATTTTAATTGATCCCTTTTCAAAGTCATTCTCTTAGCTTTCTCTCCCCCTTAGTAACTTTCTCTCCCCCTTAGTAACTTAACTTTTTATCTTTGTGACTTTTCTATCTTTGTGACTTTTCTCTCCCCCTTTGTCAACAATCACCAAAAAGGTGCCAATTTTAGTGAGAGATAAGTCAATCAATATGAGGGAGTCCAAATTATGGTTCAATCTAGATCACTTGCCTAGAATATGTAATTCGGTTTGATCCAAGGACAAGCTTCTTCACACCTCATAAAGTATAAGGGTTATCTTGACCATGTTGAATTACACATCATGAGCTCATTTTCTAGATTCAACACTAGGCTTGCAAGCCCACAAACATGTCATATGCTACCACTAGATCAATCAAACATAGAAGCAATAGTGGTACTGTTGATATTTGGTAAGGCAATTAGGAAATAGGATCCGCAAGCGCACGGATATCGGTGAGCACTTCACTCGAGATGTTATCCTAGGTATCGTATTTATATTTTTACCTTTAGGAGAAAGAGTGCATCTGACTAACCAAATCTATTACTACTAACCTTTAGGCTACAACCACTATGATTCGATGTGAGTGATGTATAGAGAAGACTACAACCGCACTCTTCTTCTAACCTTGGTAAGGATGATCTACTGTTCTATTGGGGAGGTTTACGGAATCTAGACACCACAAAGGATGTTCAACCCACACCTATAAACCCTATCGATCCTGCTAACGGGATATGGAATACAAAGGTAACTCAGAATTGTCACGTTCCTCGCTACTACCACGGTCCGGCTAGACGAGGGGATATCTATGAGTATCCTAGCTTAAACACCACGTTTACGCTAGAGATGATTACTCTAAACTCTACGTGAAGAGATCAAAGTAAACTCATAAACCAAAGAACAATAAAACAAAGAACTTACTAGAATTTAGAAGTCGAAATACTGAAGAATCCTGAGAACAAGCCTCGGGTTAGAAGAACTTGCTCCCGTAGGTACAACCTCGGAGTAGACACCGACATGCCGGCTTCCTCCGATCTACACCTCCACTCTATCTCTCTCAATCTAGTAGAACTAATTCTACTTTCACATTGGATGCTAAGCCCTAAGAGGTGGGAACCCTAGAGGGAACCTCTCTCTCTAAACCCTAACTAGAGATATGCAACTGAATAATGAATTGGGGTCTTCTCCACCAGGGGTCAGGGGCCTTGCTTATATAGCCCTTTTGGATGAATCTGGACCGTCGGATCAAACCGACCTTCATCCTACGGTTTTCCTTCATCCTCAAAGGCGGTGGAGCATAATCCGCGAGACTCGACCTGATTGGTCCCGGGGGCAGGGCGGGCGCCCTAGGGCACAGGGCGGGCGCCCTGTGTCCTGGCCCGTTACGGCTCCCGTTCGTTCCCGTGGCTTCTGGAATCTTCTAGATGTAAGATAATTACGTGTTCGGTTAATATCCCGTCATTAATCCGACATGTGGGCCTTTCTTCCGTATTTCCTGATAACCCCCTGCAGAAATAGATAAACAGCAAAACTCGTGAAATTCTGTTAGATCAAACCCTAATTCTAGGTGTTGCTTGCATATAGGTCCTTTTCTTTATTTATTTGATGGTTATAATTGATACTTAAGAACCGTCAACAAACACCCCCATACTTAGGCTTTTACTCGTCCTCGAGAAAAGGTTGGTTAATAAAACATCTGGGGTTGAAACATTCTTTCATACCTGCAGGGTGTTGTAAAAATCCACTGTGCACTTATAGTCAGGGAAATATATGGTCAGAGTAAAGAGCCTTTCTTCTTCTTAATCCCTATCACTTGGAGTTTTTACATATTTTTGAAAAGAAAAACTTAGCATACCTTTATCCTCATAGGTGCTCTCAGAGTCACTCATTATCTTTTATATTTCTCTCTGAGGCTGTTTTGATTTTGCAAAAATAATTCTTTAAGCATACATACCTTGCATTTATTGTATGGTCAAAACCGGATCCGAGGAGAAGAATGCCATACTCTTAGATCAACGATTTTGAAAATTAAAAACTTGTCACTCTTACTGGCATATTGCTTATTAGAGGGACCATGGGCTATCATTTTCTTTTCATCATATTTTTATCATATCTCATTTTTTTTCATTTTGGGTGGATACCGAGGTACCCCTAATTCTACTGCCGGACACTTGTCCATTTTTTTCCACGAGGTTATCGAGCACTTGCTCCTTTTTATTTCCTCGATATATTCATAATTTTGCATAGCCCATGCCTCTAACGCAATAATACTTCGGAAGAGTGAATCTTTCTGAATAAAAATGTCTTGATCTTAGGAGTATGATAAATCTCTCAACAAGGGTCTAACTTGTTTTGAACAAACTCAATACAAAGCAGATAGCTTTAATTAATATTTTTATGTTTAGCAGGCATATAAAACTTGAGGATGGTAGCTATAATTTTGAGATTTTTAAAACAAATTCTCCAAGCAATAAAGATACTAAGAATAAGGTACTCATACCCTTACCATCTCTTATTCCACAATGACTTTTAGCAACACAGGGTTTTGAAATAATTTTAATAATTGCAGGTTTCCAGGAAATATCACATAGTGAGATTGATCATGATTATAAGCATTTTTATCCTTTTAATTTATCATGTTTAGAGAGATAAAATTCTGCACAAACCAAGATGAGTGTGTAAGTGTGTAATAAAAGTGTGCAGAGTGTGTACCTGGTTCATGGAGTGGTGCGATCGAAGTGTGTGTGACATGTCAGGGAATCTCCCCCATACTTGTTTTCTGCTTTCTTGCACAAAAGTAAAGTAGAGACACACAAGACATACTAATAATAATCTTTATTAATCTTGAGGCATTTATTACAACCGAATAATAATAATAACCGAATATAATAGATCTAAACTGATTATAAGCGAACCTAATCGAATCTAATAATAACTAAGACATATATAGCCCCAAGATCTAATCTAGATAGCTCAGCGACGCTCACGCCTCCTAAGACTATGCTCTAACTCATCGATCCTCTTGTTGGCGTCGGCAAGGTCATCCCGTAGCTTTAGGATCGTAGTGTTATGGTTGAAGGTCCTCCGATCCATAGAGATATTGGAGTTCTGAATTTCTATAATGCTGTTCTTGATCACCCGTAGCTCATCATCCACATCTGCAATGGTCCTGCGGCGCTTGGGAGGTGTCTCGAAAGCATTAAGAGCATGCTTGGGTGCTTCCTTCGGAGGAACGAAGCGGACCTTAGCTGCCCTAACACCCTCGAAGTAAGGTCTCTCCTCCGTGGTATAGCGGACACTAGAGATCTCGCCGCTCCGGTTGGTCTTCACTCCGATGATCCGCTCATTGGGTTTTGGCGGCAGGATCTTTGTTCCGGCTGGTACCTTGATGATCTCCTTCCCCTTCGACGATGATGGCGAGACTTCGAGCAATAGGGGCTGCATAGGTGCGGTAAGAACTGGGCGAGCAAAGTAGGATTGGGCAGAGCTGCGTTGACGTGGTGGCATGGCTTCTAGCTGTCGCTCTGTGTTGGCCGGGACTAGAGCGTAGGCGTCGGGATCCTCCTTGGGCTTCTTGTTGAGGTCGTAGGGGACGACTTCCCAATCGACGTGGAACTTCTCGGCCATTGGAGCAGCTAGGAACTAAGCAAGATCTAATTTGAGGAAGGAGAGAAGGCTTGAATGAATTGGTGCTAAAAGCTGACGTTGGGGGTCTATTTATATAGGGGGTAAAAACTGCTCTCGTGCATGGTCGGGACTCTTCCCGCCGTCATGTTTGCGAAACAAACCGAGGACGGAATTTTCCAGATAGCAACGGGCGAGGTTATCGCGTGGGAGAAGTCTGGGGCCGAGGGGAGACAGGGGCAGGGCGCCCTATGTCCGGCTCCTCTACAAGCCTGCTTTCTCGAGCGTGTTTCTCACCGTGTTTTTATCCCGAAAAATATATACTTGGCCCAAAAACGTCAAATTAAAAGCGTCGGACTTTAATTTTTAATTGAAAGGTAAAAATTGATCACGTCTATTTCTTCTAATTCTTTATTGGGCTCTAAAAATAATTTAAGACGTTGACCATTTACCTTGAATAACGTACCTTCGTCATTTTGAAGTGTGATAGCTCCGTGGGATGATGAATGAATTACCTTGAATGGTCCTTCCCATTTGCTCCGGAGCTTTCCATGCCCGAAAAGCTTCACCCTGGAATTAAAAAGTAATACCTTATCTCCGGGTGAGAACTCCTTCTTCTTGATCCTCTTGTCATGCCATCTCTTGACTCTTTCTTTGTAGATCTTTGAATTGTGATATGCTTTCTCCCGCCATTCTTCTAACTCCGATAATTGCATTCTTCTATGTTTTCCAGCGATATCTAGGTCCATATTCCATCTTTTTATGGCCCAGTGTGCCTTGAACTCAAGTTCAACAGGTAGGTGACAGGTCTTTCCGTATACCAATTGGTATGGAGACATTCCAATTGGGGTCTTGTATGCTGTCCAGTAAGCCCAGAGTGCATCGGGTAACTTGTCCTTCCATGCCGTTCCCATCTCGTTCACTGTCTTCTGAAGAATGTTCTTGATTTGCTTGTTAGAAGTCTCTGCTTGGCCACTTGTCTGAGGATGATAGGGAGTAGCGACGTTGTGACGGATTCCATGTCTTGATAGATAGTGCTCGAAGCGCTTGTCAATGAAGTGTGATCCTCCATCACTTATCACTATCCTGGGGACTCCAAATCTTGGAAATATGATTTCCTCAAACATCCTCTTCGAACTGATATTGTCGGCATGCTTGCAAGGTAGTGCCTCTACCCACTTTGAGACGTAATCAACCGCCACCAAGATGAACTCACACTTCTTAGATGGGGGAAATGGACCCATGTAGTCTATTCCCCAGACATCAAAGAGTTCAATCTGAAGGTTGTTGGTGAGTGGCATGGCATCCCTTGTATTTATGTTTCTGTGCCTTTGACATGGCCCACATCTTCTGATATATTGCTTCGTGTCATCGTACATCGTAGGCCAGTAGAATCCACATTGCCAGATCTTTGAATGTGTACGGAATGCTCCATAGTGACCTCCGTATGGTGATGAGTGACATCTGTCGATGATCTTCAATCCTTCCTCAGTGGTCACACATCTTCTAAGTAGGCCATCAGCGCATACTCGGAAGAGATATGGCTCATCCCATATATGTGAACGACTTTCCTGAATAAGCTTCTTCTTGTTTGCTCCGGGTGGTACATAACCTGAAACCATAAAATTAACAATATCTGCATACCAGGGGTCAGATCTGTTAATCCCGTAAAGCATGTCGTCCCGGAGTGAGTCATTAATGGGGGGTTCCTGTGAATTCTTAAAGTACATTCTAGACAAGTGATCAGCAACAGAATTTTCTACTCCCTTTTTATCTTTTATTTCTAAGTCAAATTCTTGGAGTAATAAAATCCATCTGATTAAGCGAGGTTTAGCATCTTTCTTAGTGAGCAAATATTTTAGTGCAGCATGATCAGTGTAAACAATTATCTTAGCTCCAACTAAATAAGATCTAAATTTATCAATGGCAAAAACAACAGCCAGAAGCTCTTTTTCAGTGGTTGCATAATTAAGTTGAGCTCCTGTCAAAGTTTTACTTGCATAAGCAATTGCATGATGCTTTTTATCTTTAGTTTGTCCCAAAACTGCCCCCACAGCATAATCACTAGCATCACACATAATTTCAAAAGGCAACGACCAATCAGGGGGTTGAATGATTGGTGCAGAGATGAGTGCTTGCTTTAATAAATTGAAAGAATTTAGACATGCATCATCAAATTCGAAAGGAGCATCCTTGGCTAGCAAAAGAGTAAGTGGTCTCGCAATAAATGAAAAGTCTTTTATAAATCTGCGATAAAAACCAGCATGGCCAAGAAAACTTCGAATTCCTTTTATATTCACAGGTGGAGGTAGTTGTTCAATTACTTCAATTTTAGCTCTATCTACCTCAATACCTCTTTCAGACACTAGGTGTGCTAGCACTATTCCTTCTCTAACCATAAAATGACATTTTTCCCAATTAAGGATTAAGTGCTTTTCTTCACATCTTTGCAAAACCTTATCTAAGTTCTCAAGACAACTATCAAAAGTTTTTCCATAAACTGAGAAATCATCCATGAAAACTTCCATAATCTCTTCAATCATATCAGAAAATATAGACATCATACATCTTTGAAAAGAAGCTGGTGCATTACATAACCCAAAAGACATTCTACGATAAGCATACGTTCCATATGGGCATGTAAAAGTGGTTTTGCTTTGATCATCAGGATGGATAGGGATCTGGTGATACCCTGAATATCCATCTAGAAAACAGAAAAACGAGTGTTTTGCTAACCGCTCAAGCATCTCATCTATAAAAGGCAAAGGAAAATGATCCTTTTTCATGGCTTTATTCAGTTTTCTATAGTCAATGCACATCCGCCACCCTGTGACGGTGCGTTGCGGAATTAGCTCGTTCTTCTCATTTGTAACAACAGTCATGCCTCCCTTTTTAGGCACAACTTGAACAGGGCTTACCCACTCACTATGCGGCACAGGATATATAATCCCTGCATGCAGCAACTTTATAACTTCTTTTTTAACTACCTCTCTCATCGCGTTGTTAAGTCTACGTTGAGGCTCTCGAGAGGGTGTAACAGAAGGATCTGTCGGAATACGATGGGTACAAATCATAGGACTGATTCCTGTGAGATTTTGAAGTGAGTAGCCGAAAACAGAGTGGTGTTTTTCAAGAATGGTCATTAATCGCAGAGTTTGCTCCTGAGTGAGTTTATTACTAACGATCACAGGAAACTCTGGATTATTGTTTAGGAAAGCATAGGTAAGACCGGGTGGTAAAGTTTTGAGTTCTATGGGGGGTCTAGGTGTTTCTGCAAACTCATCTAAGGGTTCAGGTTCAGAACGTTCGGCCTCTTCTTCAGTGAAGAAGGGGGCTTCCTCTTCTAAGTCTGGATCATCTAAAAGTTCTAGAGATGCAGCCTTTACCTCCTCCATAGGATCAGGCAAAAGATATGGCTCGGTCTTATTATTCAAGGAGTGAGTTATTGTAATTGGAAGTTTAAAATCCTTTCCCAAGGAAATGTGGAGCTTTCCAGTTTGACCTTCATAAAGGAGTCTTCTAAAAGGTTGTCCAATCAGTAGGTCGAAACCCCATATATCAAAGATATAAAAGTTCAAATGAACCATGGAGCCTTCTACCATAAAGGGTAGGACATTAATAATTCCAAGACTGGGGACTAATCGTCCCGAAGATTCCTTTATGACCTTTGTTGTGGGGGTTAAAACAAGTTTCCCAAATAAATTAAGTACAAAAGCTTCGGACATAATATTGATCCTCACAACAGGATTATAGAGAGCGTTAAATTGATCAGAATTATAAGCACATCGTATAGTTATAGAGGGTGTGTCCACTCGGATCACTTCAGAGGAAAGCTCTGACTCCTCTAACCATTCGCTACTCATAACCGAGATAAGCTCTCTCAATTGACGTTCACTTGGTAAACAAATGCCGAATTGGCTGTTTTGGGGTCGGTCTATAGAATGGTAGTTTGAAATGTTTCCAAAATCGGCAAAGAGATCGGATTCTATGTCTAGCATGAAATCAGATGGTAGAATTTCTTCCTTTTGTGGCTCAGAACCTGGGATAGCTAAAGTAGATGAAAAATTTGGCAGAGTGTCTACTTCGGCTTCGTAGGTTTTATCATGGAGGGCATTATCCATCTCAGCTTCTAGGATTCTATTCAAGATCCCCTTAGCTTCATCAATAGGGATACGAAAGAAAGAACCTCTAGCCATAGTATGCAGCATTTGTTTATTATCTTTCTGAAGACCTCGAAAAAAGTGAAATAAAAGAACAGTGTCTTCAAGCAAAAGTTTTGGACCAGATTCTAAAAGATCAGAAAAACGTTTCCAGGATTTCCCCAAAGTTTCATTATCTTTTGTTTAAAAGATAGGACTTCGAGTCTAAGGTCACCAGTACGGTCAAGGGAATAAAAATCTAAACAAAAGTTGGCTCTTAAAACTCCCTATTCACCTTGCTGTTGACTTACCTTCTGACTATACCATCGTCTAGTAGTAAGACTCAAGGTTATCTCAGCAAACCGTCTTTCTCCCCGGCAACGGTGCCAGAAATGCTTGTTGATATTTGGTAAGGCAATTAGGAAATAGGATCCGCAAGCGCACGGATATCGGTGAGCACTTCACCCGAGATGTTATCCTGGGTATCGTATTTATATTTTTACCTTTAGGAGAAAGAGTGCATCTGACTAACCAAATCTATTACTACTAACCTTTAGGCTACAACCACTATGATTCGATGTGAGTGATGTATAGAGAAGACTACAACCGCACTCTTCTTCTAACCTTAGTAAGGATGATCTACTGTTCTATTGGGGAGGTTTACAGAATCTAGACACCACAAAGGATGTTCAACCCGCACCTATAAACCCTATCGATCCTACTAACGGGATATGGAATACAAAGGTAACTCAGAATTGTCACGTTCCTCGCTACTACCACGGTCCGGCTAGACGAGGGGATATCTATGAGTATCCTAGCTTAAACACCACGTTTACACTAGAGATGATTACTCTAAACTCTACGCGAAGAGATCAAAGTAAACTCATAAACCAAAGAACAATAAAACAAAGAACTTACTAGAATTTAGAAGTCGAAATACTGAAGAATCCTGAGAACAAGCCTCGGGTTAGAAGAACTTGCTCCCGCAGGTACAACCTCGGAGTAGACACCGACAGGCCGGCTTCCTCCGATCTACACCTCCACTCTATCTCTCTCAATCTAGTAGAACTAATTCTACTTTCACATTGGATGCTAAGCCCTAAGAGGTGGGAACCCTAGAGGGAACCTCTCTCTAAACCCTAACTAGAGATATGCAACTGAATAATGAATTGGGGTCTTCTCCACCAGGGGTCAGGGGCCTTGCTTATATAGCCCTTTTGGATGAATCTGGACCGTCGGATCAAACCGACCTTCATCCTACGGTTTTCCTTGATCCTCAAAGGCGGTGGAGCATAATCCGCGAGATTCGACCTGATTGGTCCCGGGGGCAGGGCGGGCGCCCTAGGGCATAGGGCGGGCGCCCTGTGTCCTGGCCCGTTACGGCTCCCGTTCGTTCCCGTGGCTTCTGGAATCTTCTAGATGTAAGATAATTACGTGTTCGGTTAATATCCCGTCATTAATCCGACATGTGGGCCTTTCTTCCGTATTTCCTGATAACCCCCTGCAGAAATAGATAAACAGCAAAACTCGTGGAATTCTGTTAGATCAAACCCTAATTCTAGGTGTTGCTTGCATATAGGTCCTTTTCTTTATTTATTTGATGGTTATAATTGATACTTAAGAACCGTCAACAGGTACCATATATACATTAAACTCATTTGATTTTCATGAATGAACCTATTTGTCATGCAAATATGTCTATATGTTCTAAACATGTCCTTAGCAAAGTATGAATGATATGCCAAACAACTTTACCTTCTATGTTGGAGGGGAGGCATGTCATATAAGAATGTGGGGTTGCAGTCATTTCAAGTTGGAGAAGTCAAGTATGTTCAATTCATTTTTCAACTTTTAAAATCTCTTCTCATCAAGTGGCTTTGTGAATATATCGGCTAGTTGATCTTCGGTGCCAATGCTCTCAATGCTAATATCACCCTTTTGTTGATGGTCTCTTATGAAGTGATGCCTTATGTCAATGTGCTTCGTTCTTGAATGTTGAACCGGATTTTGTGTCATCTTAATTGCACTTTCATTGTCACAAAACAACAGAACATTCTTGAATTTTATTCCAAAGTCATTCAAAGTGGCCTTCATCCAAAGCAATTGTGCACAACAACTATCGGCACTAATGTATTCGACCTCGGCGGTAGATAGTGCAACACTATTTTATTTCTTTGATGACCATGAAACAAGAGACCTTCCAAGCAATTGACAAGTGCCACTTGTGCTCATTCTATCAATCTTGCATCCACCATAGTCGGAGTCCGAATATCCAATCAACTCAAAATTAGACCCCTTTGGAAACCATAATCCAACATTATGAGTGCCCTTAAGATATCTCAATATTCTCTTGGTTGCTTTCAAGTGACTTTCTCTAGGTGAAGCTTGATATCTTGCACACTTGCACACACTAAACATTACATCCGGCCTAGAAGCGGTGATATAGAGCAAACTTCCAATCATAGACCGGTATTGCTTTTGATCTACCATGTTGCCACTAGCATCAATACCCAATTGATCATTAGTGCCCATTGATGTACTCATTGGTTTAGCATCTTGCAATCCAAACTTCTTGATCATGTCCTTGATGTACTTCCCTTGACTTACAAAAGTGCCATTCTTCATTTGCTTGATTTGAAGTCCAAGGAAGTAACTAAGCTCTCCAATCATAGACATCTCAAACTCATTAGCCATCATATTTCCAAACTCTTCACAAAAGTCTTGATTTGTTGATCCAAAAATAATATCATCCACATAGATTTGCAACACAAACAAATCATTTCCAAGCTTCTTGGTGAAGAGAGTGGTGTCAACCTTTCCCATCTTGAACCCTTTAGAGAGAAAAAAGTCCCTCAATCTCTCATACCATGCTCTAGGTGCTTGCTTCAAACCATACAATGCCTTCTTGAGCTTGTAAACATGGTTGGGCTTCTTGTTATTTTCAAAACCGGGAGGTTGCTCAACATAAACTTCTTCATTGATGTAACCATTAAGAAATGCACTTTTGACATCCATTTGATAGAGCTTGATGTTGTGTGCACAAGCATATGCTAATAAGATTCTAATTGCCTCCAATCTTGCAACCGGTGCATATGTCTCTCCAAAATCAAGACCCTCAACTTGAGTGTATCCTTGCGCTACTAATCTTGCTTTGTTCCTTACAACCATGCCATCTTGATCTTGCTTGTTTCTAAAGACCCACTTAGTACCAATCACATTGTAGTTCTTCGGCCTTTTAACAAGTTCCCAAACTTGATTTCTAGTGAAGTTGTTTAGTTCTTCATGCATGGTATTTACCCAATCGGAATCCTTCAATGCATCTTCTATCCTTTTTGGTTCTTCAAGTGACACAAATGAGTAGTGCTCACAAAAGGATGCTAGCCTTGATCTAGTTTGAACACCACTTTGAATTCCACCAATGATTTGGTCCAACGGATGATCTCTTGCAATGCTAGTAGGTTGGAGTATTGGGAATTGGTTACTTCCACTAGCTTGACCTTGATCTTGCACTTCATCATGAGAACCACTAGAGTTTGCTTGATTTGTATCAATTTGCACACTTTGGTTGATCACATGAATATCATCATCATCAACTTGCCTTGGCCTTATGTCACCAATGTCCATGTTCTTCATTGCATTTGACAATTGATCTCCTCTCACATCATCAAGGTTTTGAGCTTCATTTTGAGATCCTTGGGTTTCATCAAACTCAACATCATGAACTTCTTCCAAGGTGCCATTTGTGAGATTCCAAACTCTATATGCTTTGCTTGTGGTAGAATAACCAAGTAAGAACCCTTCATCACATTTCTTTTCAAACTTGCTCAATCTAGTGCCTTTCTTGAGAATATATCATTTGCAACCAAACACTCTAAAGTATGCAATGTTGGGCTTTCTTCCATTCAATAGCTCATATGGTGTCTTCCCAAGCTTCCCATGGCAATAAAGACGGTTGCTACAATAGCAAGCCGTGTTGATAGCTTCACTCCAAAATGAATGACTCACATTGTATTCACTAAGCATTGATCTAGCCATGTCAATTAAAGTTCTATTCTTCCTTTCAACTACACCATTTGATTGAGGAGTGTATGTTGGTGAGAATTGATGTCCAATACCGAGATCATCACATAAATCTTCAATTCTTGTGTTCTTGAACTCACTACCATTGTCACTTCTAATCTTCTTGATAGTTGTCTCAAACTCATTTTGCACTCTCTTGACAAAAGACTTGAATAGATCATAAACATCACTTTTGTCATAGAGAAAGAACACCCAAGTGTATCTAGTGTAGTCATCAACAATCACAAAACCATACTTGTTTCCACCAATGCTAGTGTATGTTGTTGGCCCAAATAAGTCCATGTGCAATAGCTCAAATGACTTTGATGTGCTCATTTCACTCTTACTAGGATGTGTATTTCCAACTTGTTTGCCGGCTTGACAAGCACTACATGGTTTATCCTTTTCAAAAGTCACATCTTTCAAGCCTCTAACTAAGTCATGCCTCAAAAGTTTATTCAATTGTTTCATTCCAACATGACCAAGCCTTCTATGCCATAACCATCCCATCCTAGATTTGCTAAGCAAGCATGATGTCAATTGTGTCTCACTATCATTGAAGTCAACCAAGTACAAGCTACCATGTCTAAATCCTTTGAATATCAAATTTGATCCATCAACACTTATGACTTCAACATCATCACTACCAAATATGCACTTGAAGCCAAGATCACAAAGTTGTGCCACCGACAAAAGATTGAAATCCAAGCTCTCAACTAGCAACACATTATATATGCTCATGTCATTTGAGATAGCAATTTTACCAAGCCCCTTGACCTTGCCTTTCTTGTTGTTGCCGAAAGTGATAGCATCAAAACCACCATTTTGACTTGTATCAATTGATTTGAACATACAAGAATCCCCAGTCATGTGTTGAGTACACCCACTATCAAGCACCCAATGCCTTCCTCCGGCTTTGTAATTGACCTACAAGATAAGATCAATTCTTTTTAGTTACCCAAACTTGTTTGGGTCCTCCAAGGTTAGTGACCAAGCTCTTTGGTACCCAAATGGCTTTCTTCTTTGAGCCCATCCATGGTGCACCAATGAACTTAGCATGAACACCATTTGTACCCTTGGTAAGTATATAGAAAGAATCAAACTTAATTGAGGATACATTAGCTTTGGATTTCTTGTTCATGCAATGTTGCTCTATGTGACAAACTTGCTTGCAATTTTTACAATAGCTACCATTGTTCTTCACAAAACGAGTCTTGTGAGGAGCAAAAGCGGCCTTGCCTTTCTTGGGGTTATAGCCCAATCCCTCTTTGTAGAGAGAAGCTCTTTGGCTACCCAAGCACATAAGCAAGCGGTCCTCACCACCATAAGCCTTGGCTAAGGTGTGATTGAGCTCTTTTACCTCCTTCTTGAGATTTTCATTCTCAACTATTAGTGTGGAGTCACAAGTGAAACCGTCACTACTAGATGAGGATGATGTGGATGCGCTACATGAAGGGTTAGTGGTAGCAACAACAATAGGCTTATGAAAAGATTCATCAATTATATCACATGATATGCCTATGTTGCAAGTTTTAGCTTTATCAACATTAGTTGGCATGCTTTCACATTTTTCAACTAGAGAGGAATGGGCTTCTTCAAGCTTAGTGTGAGACTTTTGAAGCTTCTTATGGTCTACCTTTAGACTCTCATAAGATGCTCTAAGCTCATCAAGTTCTTGCATAAGGTTTTTCTTTTCCTTAAGCAAGCTCTTGCACTCCTTTCTAGATTCTTTAAAATGTTGAGTACAATCTTCTAGCATAGTGATTAGTTCATCTTTAGTGAATTCTTCTTCATCACTATCACTATCACTAGCATTATCATGATCACTCTCATCGTTGGATGATACCTTAGCGGCCTTAGCCATGAAGCACGATGGAGTGTCGAAGAGGGAGACTTTCTCTTGGATGGCAATGCTAGCATGTCCCTTCTTCTTGCTCTTGTTGTCATCCTCTTCATCACTTGAGGAATCATCACTATCCCATGTAGCAACATGAGAATCATTCTTTTTCTTATGAGAGCTCTCCTTTTCTTGCTTCTTCTTTTGCTTCTTCCTCTCCTTCTTGATAGCATCTTCATCATCACTATCATAAGGACACTTTGCAATGAGATGATCCTTGCTATGGCATCTAAAACATCTCATGGTATGCTCATTCTTCTTAGATGAGTTCTTCCTCCTTCTTGCACGAAAGCCCTTCTTCTTCATGAATTTGCTAAATTGCTTGACAAAAAGAGCCATCTTCTCATCAATGTCATCACTATCACAAGAGCTTGAGTCTTCATCACTTGATGATTCAATCTTGGATTTGCCCTTGGATGTGGTGGCTTTGAATGCCACACTCTTCTTCTTCTCATCATCCTTCTTCTCATTTTCCTTCTTCTTCTTCTTGACCAATTCATCCTTCTCATCATCTTCTCTATATGAATCATCGGTCATCACTTCTTGAAATATTTGTTGAGGAGTTGAATCCTTCAATGTAGTCCTCACTAGCACGGTGATCAATGTATCAAATCTCTTGGGCAAGCTTCTTAAGAACTTCATAGAGAATTGGTTGTCCTTGACCTCCTCACCAAGTGCCTTGAGCTCATTGACAATGACTTGCAATCGATGAAACATTTCCGGTACACTTTCATCATCTTGCATCTTGAAGCTTGAAAATTTTTCTAGCAAGATATATGCTTTAGCGGTCTTTGTGCCTTCGGTGCCCTCAAATGTTTCTTCAAGCTTGGCCCAAGCATCATGTGCAACTTCTATATTCTTCACTTGCTCAAATGTCTTATCATCTAATGCCTCAAGAAGAGCACTAATTGCAATGTCATTGCATTGGAGCTTCTTCTCTTCCACCGGTGTAGGTGCTTCTGGATTAGCAACCTCAAATTTTGTTTCGGTGACCTTCCACACTTCTCTATTGATTGACTTGAGGTGTGCGGTCATCTTAACCTTCCAATATGCATAATTTGTGCCATCAAAGTGAGGTGCCTTCTTGGTGTTATTGATGTGCAAGCTTAATTGAGCCATTTCTTTTTCACCGTAGGTTGTTAAGCCTCAAATAAACGGTGCCTCGGCTCTGATACCACTTGTAAGGTCCAAATGGCTAGAGGGGGGTGAATAGCCTATTTAAAATTCTACAAGCTTCACTAGACAACCACGTTAGTATAAAAGATGGCTAAGCTAATTCTAGCACTAGCACAACTACACTATGCAAGCCACCTATACAATTCTAGTGAAGCAAGGCTATGATCTCTAATACACACCAACAAGACTAAGTCACTAAGCTACTTACTCCTATGTGAAAAGAGCTACACTAAGCAAACTACACTAGGGTAAGTACAAGAAAGTAAAGAGCAAGTGACTTGATTCTTATACCAACGATGTAGAGAAGTAATGTACTCGAAGAATCAATCACAATGATCAATCACAAGAGAAATCCTCGGCAAAGAGATGACACAAGATTTTTTACCGAGGTTCACTTGCTTCCCGGCAAGCTACTCCTCGTTGTGGCGATGCACCCACTTGTCGGTTCACGAGCTAATCGACTATCAAGAGTCGAGCCCTCGGCGGGCACCGCACAACCGCACATAAGATGGGGATCCTCTAAGCCACGAGCTCCACTAGAGTATCCAATTTGCGAACTCCCGCGGGGAAGGATCAAGAACCCCTTACAACACTTGGTGAGGGCTCCAACAATCTCCAATTGCGAGCTCAATCACCTCCGCTGCTCCAAGCCGTCTACCGTGTCAGGAAACACGGAAGAGTAACAAGAAATCCGCAACAACTCAAAGATCAAGTGCCTCTAGAATGCAACTTTCAAGCAATGCACTTGAATCTCACTCAATCTCACTCAAGATGTGCAAACAAGCAAAGAGATGAGTGGAGGGGTTGTTCTCTAGCTCAAAGGATGTCTCTAGGTCTCAAAAAGTGCAAGAGTTGTCCTCAAACCCCGGACAACGTCTATTTATAACGAAGGGGTACGCAGCTAGCCGTTACCGGACGACGCAGTTCAAATCGCGCTGACCGGACGCTCCGGTCAGAGTGACCGGACGCGTCCGGTCACTACAGGACAAGCGTGAACAGTACGCGTCAGAAGTTACCGTTGCCGTGACCGGACGTGCTCTAGCGTTTGACCGGACGCGACAGTGCCAGCGTCCGGTCGCGTTCTAGTAAGCTCCCGGCGAGACCGGACGCGTCCGATCACACGTGACCGGACGCGCCGCGCATCCGATCAGCACTCCGCTGTACTCTGCCCCTCTGGACGCCTGACCGGACGCTCTGGTTCCGTGAGGGACCGGACGCACCGGTCGCGCGCTCTACTTCTGTGCACAGGTGAACTGACCGGACACGCTGGTCAGGCCAGACCAGCGTCCGGTCACAAACCCTAGTGCCCGCGCCGCGTTGAACTGACCGGACGCGTCCGGTCAAACCGAGACCGCGTCCGGTGCAGCGTCCGGTCACCACAGTGACCGCCGTTCGCCTCCGTTTCTTTTCCGACTTCCGTCGCAGTAGAAAATAGGCGTTTCACTTCCCCAAAAAGCACCGAGCTAACCGAGCTAACCGTGATTGCCCCTCTTGATAGTCGGCTATGTATCCTAAATCCGGTCAATCACTTCTCTACTCATCTTAGACCGGCAAAAGAAAAATCCTATAGTTATACCTTTACCTTGCGCTCTTAGATCCTTCTCCACTTGATCATCATGTCCATCATATTATGTGCATCTCCACCATGATCGTCATTTCATGTCCATGCACCATTTATTTGTGATCTTGTGGCCACCACTCCTTGCCACGTACACCTTCATCACATGTGTTGCTTATGCCTAACTCAAAACACTTAACACATGGCATTAGCAACTTGGTGTCATTAATTACCAAAACCAAACTTGGGCTTTCAGTAGGTCTCCAAAAGGATGTCGACAAGGAAGTGCTGATCCAAGGAGTAAGCGCGATGTTCAAGATCGCTGTGCAAGTTCTAGCCGAGCACCGTAATGAAGCCCAGGCCAACATGCTGCTGGAGGCCACCAGGGAGGATGAAGCTGATCAAGAATCTGAGCGCTGAAGTTGTTTTGTGCTGTCCTAGATATCTGTTAGTTTCAGTTGTTTTGCGCTGCTGCTTTTCTAGGGCTGTTTCCCGTTATCAGAAGTTTGTTTCTCCTTGTATGATGGTACTCTAAATGTTTCTGTGCTATCCTGAACTTGTCTTCAAACTCGCTGTATTTCCGTTCATGGTAATGGAAATGGGAAAGGTCCCGTGTTCGAAAATATACTAGAACATGGTACTGTGCTAGAATTGCATGTTTTCTGGACGGAGGGAGTACAGGAGAGGACACTGGGACCAATAACGACAGTGTACTTGACGCCACCAACCGTGCAACAGTGATAAAGGTTTCAGGGATCAAAGGGACACACAAAAGTAGCCTTACTTAATCGATTCCGGCAGTTTTCACTTAATTATTCTGAGTACATTTGTATTAGATAGATGCCTTTATTTGGTTCCACGTTTAATTCAAAAACCTACTATGTGGATCACTAAAACAGAATCCCACATAGGTAAACACAGAATATAGCACTATCACTACCGGAGCCGGCTGCTTTGCCGAGGACCCCAGGCTCTCGGCAAATCCTCTAAGGCTCTCGGCAAAGCCTTTGCCGAGTGCAGCTCTTGGCAAAGCGCCCTCGACGAAAATCCAATCGGCAAAGGCTTCTTTGTCGAGTGCCCGACGCTCGGCAAAGCGCGAAATAAAAAAATGCGAAAAAAACCTGAAAAAATTTTTTAATCGGGGGAGGGGTCCACAGGCCAGCCCGTCTCCGCCGAAGTCGCAAGTCGTGGCATTTTTCGCGCAAAATTCGCGGCTACGCGGTCGGCAGGATTCGAACTCGTGACCTCTCCCTCACGCGATACCTCCTCTGCCACCTGCACTACACACTCACATGCGTCTATATGCCGTTTCGGTTACTCAAATATTATACTAAACCAAGTAAAAATTAATTGTTTGAGGCCCTAAACGAATTCAAATCAAAAGGTTGTCAACTACAAAGTTTCATAACTTTTTCGAGCTCTACATTTTTCATATAGAAAGTTTTTCCATCCGATGTCTTTTGAAAAATTCAAATTTTAAAATTTTGAATTTCAAACGTAGTTTTGCGTGACAAGATGAATTCAAATGAAAAAGTTGTCAACTACAATGTTTCATAACTTTTCGAGATATACAAACTTCATTTAGGAAGTTTTTCCATCCGAGGTCTTTTGAAAAATTCAAATTTTGAATCTCAAACGTAGTTTTGCATAACAAGATGAATTCAAATGAAAAAGTGGTCAACTACAATGTTTCATAACTTTTTGAGATCTACAAACTTCATTTAGGAAGTTTTTCCATCCGAGGTCTTTTGAAAAATTCGAATTTTAAAATTTTGAATTTCAAACGTAGTTTTGCATGACAAGACGAATTCAAATTAAAAAGTGGTCAACTACAATGTTTCATAACGTTTCGAGATCTACAAACTTCATTTAGTAAGTTTTTTATCCGAAATTGTGGTGCTAACATTGTTCACAAATATTATATATCTCTCTTGTAGTTTCATAAAACTATGTGAGACATATAGATTTTGTAAACAACGTAATTATTACTTTGTCGAATGAAGAAATGACCAATATAAAGTTTGTAGATCATGAGAAGTTATAAAACTTTGTAGTTGAAAACTTTTTAATTTGAATTCGTTTAGGGCACCAAAATGTGGTTTGAAAAATTGCTTTGCCGAGTATTTTACTTTGGCACTCGGCAAAGAAGCCTTTGCCGAGTGTTTTTTTTACACTCAGCAAAGAAACTTCTTTGCCGAGTGTTTTTTATTTGACACTCGGCAAAGCCTTCTTTACCGAGTGCAGAGGCTTTGCCGAGTATTTTTTATTTGGCTCTCGACGAAGCCTTCTTTGCCAAGCGTCCGAAAAAAAACTCTCGGCAAAGCCTCCGGCGCTCGGCAAAGAAGCGGATTCCGGTAGTGTATCTACTCCAGATGCAGTAGAACTTGCTTAATTATTTGCCATCAGTCTCAGCATCTAGACCCAAAAACTACAAATAAATTATATTTTAATTTATTCCACACTCTCAACACCACAAGACCGTACAACAAGATGGAGATCAAATTACTGGACTTACAGAAAAGCAACACGCACACCACTCAAATAAAGCTTTTGCCAGAAAATTCTAAACAAAGACAAACATGCCGCCTTGATTCGACTCCGACAGGCGCGGCTTTTGTAAAGAAGACCATCATTATGCATGCTCGTTTCAATCAAAATGAAAAAAAAGACCACCATCATGCACGCACGCAAACACAACAACTTATCTGGTTATGGTGATCACTACAGGAATCAGGTGCTTTGCCGAGTGTCCAGGACACTCGGCAAAGCCATAAATACACTCGGCAAAGACTTTGCCGAGTGCCGCACTCGGCAAAGAGTACACGACAAAAAATTCGTCGGCAAAGACCTCTTTGCCGAGTGTTTTTTGTCGGGCACTCGGCAAAGGCTTTGCCGAGTGCCACGACAGCACTCGACAAAGAAAAGTTGCCGTGACGGGGAGATAACGTTAACGGGTGCTTTGCCGAGTGTCCCACATGTGGGCACTCGGCAAAGATTTTTTTTAAAAAAAAATTCTTTGCCGAGTGTCCCACAGCCCAGCACTCGGCAAAGAAAAAAACATTTTAAAAAATTCTTTGCCGAGTGCCCGATGGCTCGCACTCGGCAAAGATTTTTTTTTGAAAATTCTTTGCCGAGTGCCCGCCGAGTGGCACTCAGCAAAGAAATTTTTTTTTTAAAAAAAATTCTGTGCCGAGCGCCACACTCGGCAAAGAAATTTTTTTTTTCAAAATTCTTTGCCGAGTGCCCTATGGCTGGCACTCGGCAAAGAAAAAAAATTTTAAAAAATTCTGTGCCGAGTGCTACACTCGGCAAAGAAAAACATTTTTTTTTGAAAATTCTTTGCAGAGTGCCCTATTGCTGGCACTCGGCAAAGAAAATTTTTTTTTTAAAACAATTCTGTGCCGAGTGCTACACTCGGCAAAGAAAAACATTTTTTTTGAAAATTCTTTGCCGAGTGCCCTATGGCTGGCACTCGGCAAAGAAAATAGTTTTTTTTTTGAAATTCTTTGCCGAGTGTCTTCTGCTTAACACTCGGCAAGGCAAAAAAAATTTTTAAAAAAAATTCTTTGCCGAGTGTCCTCTTTTCTGGCTTCCACTAAGTAGAAGCCTACTGTCGGCAGACCAGCTACAGAGAAATAACGCTGTCAAGCATTGGAATGTCTGAAATCTAGGGAATTATTCTTTTCATTGAAAAAAAACTCACCTGATCTGGTAGACATCTGCAACGTGCCCTCTGAAAGCTGCAACAAATTTACCTGTAATACCGTTCCACAACTTGACAGATTTATCAAAGGATGCACTTGCCAACCATTGCCCATCAGGGGAAAAGTAAACATGGTTTACAAGCTGCAAAAAGAAACGAACAAAATGATCACTTACAATTGCATATAAACAAACAATTAACTACAATTACTTACACAACCTAAGAAAAAAAAACTTGATCAAGCAATCCGATACTTTATGGACAACTGAGTACAAAGCCATAATTATTTCAAATACTACTGTGAACTGAATGTGGAGATACATCATACGCATTAACTGCCAAACTAGTAGGAAAATAAACATTAACGATTCTGTAAACTATACATATTAAGACAACAAAGGTTATAAATAAATACATGTACCAGCGGAAACATGTATACTAATACACGAATGTTGTCTGGAAATTTCAAAAAAACAATGTTGTCTGAAGGCAATGAGACGAGAGACGCTATACCTTCTGATGACCAGTCATGCGAGCTTTAGGTTGTTTGCTAATTGTTGGTTCCCAAAGAAACATTGTAAAATCATCAGAACCAGAAACTAGTCTCTCTGGAGCAGTACCCCTCATCTTCTTGTATCTCGCAAGAGCAGCCTAAATACAAAAGGTTGTAAGTGAGGAGGAAAAATATTCCAAAAAGACAATATTCATAAAAAAATGGTGACATATATTATATGTAATCTTGAGCCAAAACTAATTTGCTATTAGGATAGGCAACAAAATAAAGGAAATACAAGCACTAGGCCAAGTGCCATCAATATAACTCTTTCATTTCCTCTGCAGTCGAAAATGTTTTGCCAGTGTGGTCATATGCTCCAGTACGGAGAACATATTCCGTGCTCAAGGCAAGCGAATTCACCCAGTGCCCGTGACCCTGAATATGCAAGAACAATTACCTTTAGAAAATGAAATGAAAACACCAATGATTTTATAGTGAGATAAAACTTCAGAATACGATTAAGTAAAGTACAATTATAAACTCTTAAGTTAAACAAAACAATAATCAAGTATCCAGGCACATGAGCATCAGAGCATAAGTATGCAAATATTTTGTGGATTGATGCACACCTTCAATGTTTTGACCAACTTTCCCTGAGAAGTTTCCCATACTTTGATTAAACAATCTTGAGAACTACAGTGAAAGAAGAATTGTGTTCAGACTGATATATGGAAAAAAAATAACTTCAAGTTTAAAAAAACATAAGAGCAAGGTTTCTTATTGTGCGTCGTTTGTAATGACTGTAGACATCTGGGTTGAATAAAATTCAAGTATCAAGGAGCACAAAATTTTTTAAAAAAGGAGAAAACATATGTAAGTGAACGAGCCTTTTATTTCTGGTTGACAGATAATTTCAACTTGTATATAGTATACAGTATTGAACCATGATGGAATCACTGGATTTGTTAGTAAACATCAATTATTCAAGAGCACTCATATTTCCTACGGTAGTAAATGAATAAGTGCAGAATACAAGAGGCCAAAGCTATAATATTTTTTCCAAAAAAAAAGGAAAGGACCAATAATTTATGTCTTACCCAGTATAAATCAAACCATCTCCACCCCATTTGACACAAGTCACTGAACTAGTGTGACCTGTAAGGGAAATAACACATTTCCTTGTGGTGACGTCCCAAATGCGAGCATCACCATCCTTGCTTGCACTTACAAAGCGGCGGCATGGAGACTGTAAATGAACTGCCTCCCATGATACAGCAGTAATCCATTTCCTGTGTCCCTATTTTGCAACACAAGGCACACTAAATGAGTGGTGGACATTGGAAACAGAAACATCTGAAAGATGCAAAGTATGATATGGACACATTTAACCTACTAAGAAAGAATAAAGTTTGTGGTAGTAATTATCATCTATTTCGAATTGTGGGTTATACAGATGATGCATGCTTGGGAATATATACACAGGACAGTCTAGCCATAACACAGAAAAGAAAGGCTGCCATAATTATAAAATCATTGTTCAGCAGGCCTAGGACTAAAAAACTAAGCAATGCATGATTGTACCATAAGTGGAGTGCCCAATTGGTTTCCAGTTTTTGGGTCCCATAATATAAGTTCTCCCGACTTGCTTCCACTAACAAGTTGTTTTCCATCAGGTGACCACGCAATGCAGAGAACCCAATTTTTGTGTCCTGAAATATGAAGGGTTAGAAACAACATAGGAGAAGCGCAGTGCACTGCAACTATCAAAAGTCTCATAAGTTATAGAGTGCAGCAAAGAAAGAACAGACAAGCAAGACAAACTCGACAATAGTGTCACGGTAGAAACTGGCAGGCTTTTACTAGCAAAAGCTTAAAGTGTGCTGCAAAAGAGATTGCATATAGAAGATAGGGTCTCCATCCAAAGGTCTAAAACATATAAGCCTCGAGCACGGTGACCAAGGAGGACTCCAGGCATGCCAATTTTCATTTAATCGCGTGCTCCCTTTAATGCACCAGTGTCTGTCGGTTTTCCCGTGTAAACAGATGCTAACGCTGTTGCATGCGGAAGCTCCTAGATGAATAACCAACCTATATGAACGGCAATGCATTCATTTGGCCAGGAACACAAGTTGTGAGCGCTGGAAACCAAGTAAAACAGGAGAGAGAAGCTTAGACGATTTAGACTTCTAGAAAACTCAATTTTGCTAAGGCGCTTTAGACTTTTGTACAGAGGGAGTATTAGTTAAAAATGGTTCATGTAGTGTGTTCAATGTTCATTGCAAGGAATGGGTTTGAACATGCACAATATAGGTTGAAAAAACACTTTGTCATTAAAAGAAGCTGTAATATGCCATCATTCAATGATTCAAAGGTTCCAATTCATATGTTTATACAGCAAAAGTGCATAGAAGGATCATCAGCATATTATATTGTAGTAATCCTCTCTTTGTCCAATTACTCTGCTAATAATATAAAAGGCTAGTTCCAAGGTCATTTTAGTGGGTTGCCATGCAACTAAGATTAAATTGGCCACCATGGATGTATGCAACCTACCCAAGAACCAGAATTTAAGGAACGGGCAGCATTGCAGTAAATCATTAATAAACAAGGATAGGGTACTGAGCATTCCACCTTTGCATGTGAACAATGGAGTCTGCGTACTCAGGTCCCAAAAGCGAACAGTGGTGTCACCAGAACCGCTCGCCAAACTCTTTCCATCAGGGCTAAAAGAAACAGCGCGGCGGCTGGCCCGGCGCGCGGCGAGCGGCGGCTGGCGCGCAGTCGTGGGCAGCGGAGTGTTCGGGCGGCCGGCCGAACACTATAAAAACATGCTTTGCCGAGTGCCCGCGATTCGGCACTCGACAAAGATTTTATTTTTTTAAAAAAAATTTCTTTGCCGAGTGCCAGATAGCCGGCACTCGGCAAAGATTTTTTTTTTCAAAAAAAAATTTAAATTTCGCAGATTTTTTTAAAAAATTTCTTTGCCGAGTGCCAAATCGCCGGCACTCGGCAAAGATTTTTTTTGCCAATTTTTTTTTAAATTTCGCAGATTTTTTTAAAAATTTCTTTGCCGAGTGCCAGATCGCCGGCACTCGGCAAAGATTTTTTTTGCCAAATTTTTTTTTTAAATTTCGCAGATTTTATTTTAAAAATTTCTTTGCCGAGTGCCAGATCGCCGGCACTCGGCAAAGATTTTTTTGCCAAAAAAATTTCTTAAATTTCGCAGATTTTTTTTTAAAAATTTCTTTGCCGAGTGCCAGATCGCCGGCACTCGGCAAAGATTTTTTTTTTGCCAAAAAAATTTTTAAATTTCTCAGATTTTTTGATTTTTTTCTTTAAAATATCTTTGCCGAGTGCTAGGATGCTGGCACTCGGCAAAGAACTTCTTTGCCGAGTGCCAGACTGCTGGCACTCGGCAAAGATTTTTTTTTTGCACCCAAATTTTTTTACAGCCCTAATATAATATTAGGAGCTACATTTTAAATTTTGATATATTTTTTATGTTTTTTGCTGCACTTAGTTAATTTATATCATTTACTTGAATTTTTTCGTAAAAAGCAAATTTTAACTGCAGGTGCATGGAATAATGAAATTTAGCCATTCAAAAAATAATATTCATGCTTTTGAGTGTATTATGAGGCGCTAAATAGGAATACACCCGAAATTTCGAACATCATGTTCACAAAACATGGGCACCAACTTGCGGGTGATTTGTTTTTAAATTCTATTAAATACAAACGAAGTACGAAAATCACAAAAATTGCCAAGATGTCATGATATCGCATGTAGATGCTATGATAAAAAATTAAGAATGTTTCGAGGAAGTTGTGACGTACGTTGCTTGAAACCCAGACATCTCCACACGTGTTATCACAATATCACATGTGGTTTGTCTGGGTTTCAAGCAACGTACGTCACAACTTCCTCAAAACATTCTTAATTTTTTATCATAGCCTCTACATGCGATATCATGACATCTCGGTAATTTTTATGATTTTCGGACTTCGTTTGTATTTAATAGAATTTAAAAACAAATCGCCCGCAAGTCGGTGCCCATGTTTCGTGAACATGATGTTTAAAAATTCGGGTGTGTTCCTAGATAGCGCCTCATAATACACTCAAAAGCATGAATATAATTTTTTGAATGGCTAAATTCCATTATTCCATGCACCTACAGTTCAAGTTTGTTTTTTACGAAAAAATTCAAGTAAATGATACAAATTAACTAAGTGCAGCAAAAAACATAAATAATGTACCAAATTTTAAAATATAGCTCCTAATACTATAGTAGGGCTTCACAAAAAAATTGGGTGCAAAAAGAAAAAAATTAAATTCTTTGCCGAGTGCCAAGATTCTGACACTCGGCAAAGAAATTCTTTGCCGAGTGTCAGACTTCTGGCACTCGGCAAAGTTTACTTTGCCGAGTGCCTAACAGCAGGCACTCGGCAAAGGATCACTGTTCGGGCTCACCGTCTGTGCGTACGTCTTTGCCGAATGTAAATCTTTGCCGAGAGCTGGACACTCGGCAAAGAATTTCTTTGCCGAGTGTAAATCTTTGCCGAGAGCGGCACTCAGCAAAGAGTCTCTTTGCCGAGTGCCCGATATTTAGCACTCGGCAAAACATATGACACTCGGCAAAGATGCTGTTTCCGGTAGTGGATGCTGACCTGGAGACAGCTGATGCTGATCTGGTCCTTGCCCCTTATTGTCCTTGGGTTCTGTCGTCGTCGTCGTCGTGGTGTCCAGATGCCAGAAGGCGTCGCCTTCTTCGCCGATGCCTTTCCTGTCGGAGGGGAAGATGAAGAAGAGGAAGCTGGCAAGGAACGCCACCGCCAGAGGCAGGAGGGCTAAGAACTCCCTCCACTGGGTGGACTCCTCCGTGACCAGGCAGCCCTGCACGCCGGCGTCGCCGAAGGCCACGGTGACGAACACGGCGGGGCTGACGAAGGCGTGCAGGAAATCACGCTCCCTGATCCTCTTTGTTTCCTGCAGTTTCACCCAGTCGATTCCTGGCAAATCCTTGGGGTTTTCGCGGTCGCGGTTGAAGAGCCAGAAGCCGTTGCAGGTGGCCGGCGCAGTCGCCGCCGTTGGTGAAGGACGGCGCCATCGTCTGGAACGCCAACGTGGTGCCGGTCGGCAGGAGCTTCGACAGCGTCGCCGCCGCCCCCAGCAGAGTCTTGGCCTTGCGCTGCTCAAACTCTTTCTTTTTAGCCACCTCATCGGAGCTGGAGTCGCCAAGCCCATCTGCGGCGGCCGCACTCCAAGCGCCGTCCTCGCCGATGCCCTTCCTGGTGGTGGGGAAGACGATGAACAGGAAGGTGGCGAGGAACCCAACGGCTAGCGGCAGGTGGTTGAAGAAATCCTTCCACGGCCGCGACTTCTTGAGCAGGCACCCCTGCACGCCGGCGTCGCAGAAGGCCAGCGCCAGGAACACGGCGGCGCTGACAACGGCTTGCAGGGCGTCCTCCCGCCTCCGCCTCCGCTTCTTCAGCTCGGCCGTCTCGACCTTGCGGCTTGCGCTGCCTGACAAGCTTGCGGCCGTTGAAGAGCCTCAGCCTCCTGGAGGTGACCACCCCGTAGTGGGTGGTTTTGCCGTCGGTGCCGGTGACGCTGTCGGTGAAGTTGAGCGCCGCGGAGAGCAGCGTGAGGAAGATGATGAGCCCGCAGGTGAAGGCGAAGTTGACGTCGTGGTCGACGCACGCGCCGCCCCTGGTGAAGGACGGCGCCATCGTCTGGAACGCCAGCGTGGTGCCCGTCGCCAGGAGCTTCGACAGCCCCGCTGCCGTGCCCAGCGACTTGTCGAAGATTGGCCGTTTCTTCTTGGAGTCATTGGACGGATTAGGGCCCGGAGTGCCCACGACCGACGACATCGTCGTCTCCTTCGTCTTGTCTAAGCTCGTCTGCAGTTTCTTCTCGTGGTCATCGGACTGGTTAGAGCTAGGAGTGTCCGCCATGGTCGACCTGTGTGTCAGCTCCTACGACTACATTCATGCTGCATGCCCGTTTTATACACACACAGCGTTCAGCTGGGCGGCAGGCTGGCAAACTGAAGGGCCAAGAACCAGATGCTCAAAGCGCGAAGAGACCAAGTGGGAGCCACAAATATAACTGTGCAGATATGGTTATTTTTGTATACCTCGCTGTACCGGGACCAGTAAGGCCACTCCGTACTTTGTACGTCGCTTGGGTATTAGGCAAGTACCGGGACCAATAAGGCCACTCCGTACTTTTTACGTCGCTTGGGTATTAGGCCAAGTACCGGCAGCGAGGCTCCACTCTATGCCAAAAACAATACAAAAGAGACACCAAATTTAGTGACCCGAAAGTACAAAGCGTCACTACTGCAGACTGTGGGTTTGCCGAGCGCCTGAGACGCTCGGCAAAGGCCTAATTGCGCTCGGCAAAGGCTTTGTCGAGCGCAACGCTCAGCAAAGAGCTCCCGACAACGAAATGCTCGGCAAAGGCTCCTTTACCGAGCGTCTTTTATCGGGCGCTCGGCAAAGCCTTTGCCGAGCGCCTAGACGGCACTCGGCAAAGAAAAGCGGCGGTCACGGCGTGACGTTTTCTTTGCCGAGCGCCTCCAGTAAGAGGCTCGGCAAAGAGCAAACTAATTTTTTTTGAAAAAAATTCTTTGCCTAGCGCCTCCAGCCTGGCGCTCGGCAAAGAGCAAACTAATTTTTTAAAAAAAAATTCTTTGCCTAGCGCCTCCAGCCTGGCGCTCGGCAAAGAGCAAACTAATTTTTTTTAAAAAAATTTCTTTGCCTAGCGCCTCCAGCCTGGCGCTCGGCAAAGAGCAAACTATTTTTTTAAAAAAAAATTCTTTACCTAGCGCGTCCAGCCTGGCGCTCGGCAAAGGATTTTCCTTTGCCGAGGGCCAAGCCTGGGGCACTCGGCAAAGCTGGGTAAGCTGCCGTGTTGCAGCGCTAAATATGACAGCTTTGCCGAGCGCAGCGCCAAAAAGCGCTCGGCAAAGCTGAAATCCAGATTTCGTTTTTTTTATTTTTTTGCTTTCTATCGTTGCAAACACAACAAATCATATATATACATCAAATGGATATCACCATAAATACAAATAACACCATTTATATCACAATTTCATCGCTTTTATCACCACCGTCACCATATATATCACAATAGCACATATATCTCATAATAGCATCACTTATTCGGCGATAAAGTCCATTACAACAACTTGATGTTCATGAAGTTCAACACAACAAGTCTAAGTCCATGACATGAAGTTCAACACAACAAGTTCAGGTTCATCACCAAGAGAAGGAATACGTGACAACAAGTTCGACGTTACTCACTGAGGCGGCGGTGGAGGTTGGTACCCGGGCCTCCCATGTGACGGCGGCGACGGTCGCCTATGCTCGTTCGGCATGTGGTTCGAACCCGCCGACTGAGGCTACACACAGGAGCAGCGATTGCATGAGACAAAGTTAAATAGCTAAATAACATACATGTATGATATATATTACTCACCGGAGTAGTGTTGAGAGTAATGAAGGGAGGAATGACGGGAGGAGGCTGAGGTGGACCCATCAAGTTGAGTGGCAAAGTAACACCCAGAGAACTCTGCAGAAACGCCAGCACGTCCGACATCCTCTGGTCACTTGCCAGCCGTGCCGCCCACTCTGAAGCCACAACCGCCTCCAGCTCGTCGGCCCTCTTGTTCGAAGTTTCCACGTGGGCCTATACATTGTTGCAAAGGTAATGTTAGTGAAGTGACAAGGAAATCCTCGTGTAATGCACGACGAGTAAACCAAAACTAACCTGTAGTGCCTCGACCTAGGCCTGTCCATAGGCCGGCCGCTCGCGTATCGGCGGGAGTCCGGAGCCACTCGTGGTCTGTGCTCGGATCTGGGAGAGAGTGAGAGTAGTGGCGCTGTCGATCACGCTGTTGGCCATCCAGTAGTGCCCATGCTGCTTTCCCTTTCCAAGACACTTGACGAGGCGCACATCGATGTTGTCAGTCGTTGGATCATAATCTAGCCCATACATCGCCCTCGCCGCCTCATGGTACTCGGTGACTTTCTTGTAGGCGCTCTCACTTGTGTATGCCTCGGGCGGGTCCTCCGGGTTGAAGGAGACGTCGGACGTCGCCTTGCCCTTGTGTGACATGGTATATGCGGCGAAGTAGGAGCATGGCTGGCCACCGTGCGCCGCCGACTACGAGAATGAAAAGAAGTTTGTTAGTAGTCTTTGCCTAGTTACATTAAAGCATGGCAACAGTTACAAACATGATGACGTACCCAAGCTCGGCCGAAGCCGCCGACGTTGCAGTTGCCTTGATGGTGAGGTACACCTGGCATGGCCAAACGGTGAGCCCGGGCAGCCGCGTGCTGCTGCCGCCACTCCTCGCTCAGCCAACGGTCCATGATTTGCCCCCACACCTCGGGGGACTTTTCGCACCACCAAGGAATGACCTACACGTCATGAAGTAATCGACATGTTAGGCAGTCAAGTTCATAGCACCTAATGTTGAAAGGAACTTAATTTAAAGTTGTTCAGTTACTTGCATGAACTGCTCTTTGGTGAGAGAGAGCCTCCGCTCTCGGATTTGTTTCTTGTTGATGCTCTCTCCAAACTGCTTCCCATAGTAATCTCTGATGGCCTGGACTCTCGCCTCATGGTACATGTCCGTGACGTGCTTCCTGCAAGCTTTCCTAGCCACAGCGTCCGCATTGCCCTCGTAGCTCTCGTCGAGCTTGAAGTACGTCTGCATATGAAGACACGATGTATGCATTAGTTATTTCAGGTAGGATCCAATGAATGTGTTGCATTGAGGCATGTAGTGCGAGGAAGACTTACCTAGAACTCCTGAAGGATGTGCGCTGCAACGTTGCCTGCAGTGGCGTGGTGGGCGGACTCGTAGTGGGCCCACGTGTAGGCGGGCTCGTCCTTCCCGGCATGCGTTACAATGCTAGGGAAGTAGTGCCAGACCAGGGCCCCTAGGACGCCATTCACATGGCGCGAATCCTCTTCCGACACAATCCTCCAGGTCCTGCACAAGTGATTGAGTAAATATATTAGTATATATTTAGATTTTGAACAAAGGATACAAAGTAATAGTGATAACATGTAGAGGTGTCTTACGCTTGCCCCTCTGGGACAATCGAAACGCGTCGCCTCAGTTTGTCAGGGAGAGACGTGGGACCTCGGAAGTAGACACTCCCCGCAGCAGTGGAAGACGACGTCCCGGCAGAGCCCTCGGCCCCGCCACCGCCGAGGTCCCCGTCGTCGTCCCCCTCGTCCTCCTCGTCCTGCTGCACCACCTGCTGCTCCTCGTCGTCCTCTTACTGCGGCTGCTCCTCATCGTCCTCCTACTGAGGCTCAGGCTGGACCACGGGAGTCATCCTCGTCGGCCTCCTTGTCGTCCTCCTCGCCATCCTGCGGTGTCTCGTCCCCGCTGGAGTGGGCTCTGGCGCATCATCCGCGCCCCCTCCACTACCAGAGCCCTGGTAGAAGTGGCTTAGGCTCCTCTGACGGCCTCCTGGCATTGTTGCTCAATCACCTGCAATTAAGAAGGAAGATGTAATTAGAAATAGATACAAAATAAACAAAACTAAATTACAAAATTTGAAAGTATTACATGTATGTTACAAATATTCTTCATGATCGGGATTAGCTGGACCGTAAGTCTCATCATCACTATCAACCAGGTCAAAATAATCAACGACATTTGGCGGAGGAATGTTGTCTTCATCGTCATTGCCTAGACGCAACCGCTCAAGCATTTGTAAGTCGTTTGGATCTCGCACCTCATCTCCGTCGTCATCATCAATGACCATTACATTATCTACATCCATTCCTATCTCATGTCTATCTCGAACCTCCCTTGTAGCCCATCTTCTTGGTAAAACTCTCCGTCATACATGGTTGGGTTGAAGTGGTAGTCTTCATCGTTTGGGAGAGGTGCTCCGCCGTGTGGCGACACCTTGTGCACAACACACCAACCACTGAGATCCGAACTAGTCTTGCAAGCATACGGCGTATAATAAACTTGTGTGGCCTGTTGTGCCACAATATACACATCGTCTATTGGATAGACAGAATCCTGTCGAATTTCAACAAGACCAAGATTTGGGGTCTTCCTCGTTACTTCCAGATCAAACCAATGGCATTTGAATATGACAGGACGAGCTTTGGTGCTACCAGGGAATGTGATTTCGTATATTTCTTCAACTCTTCCATAGTAGTCCCTGCCATCAGTGCCGGGCGTAAAAACCCCGCTATTTGTGGTCTTTCGATTTGGCCGCACGCGCTCGTAGCTTGTTGTGTGAAACCAAAATCCATTTACGTCGTAAGCGGACAATGACTTGACTCAGCGGTCACACCCATTGGCAACACATCTCGGGTCAGCACCGATAGAAGGATCGGTTCGGGCCTTGGTTGAGAACCAACTAATGAAATCGGGCCTCCCTTGTCCCGCACCATTGGCGAGGAGGGTGTCTTGTTCCGACGGGGTAGGCTCCCTTGAGCGGTGCCAGTATTGACGAATGAATTCCCTGTGACGAGTAACAAGGGGGTTAGATGTAGAAAAGGTGCGGGATTATTGAAACTAGTATGTTGAGAACTTACACAATGTATGGGTCCACCTCTTCTAGGTTGGTCAGCACATACAACATAATTTTACGCCACTCCACATTTGACAAGGGCTTAGTGGTTGACCCACCGGCTCTTCCAAGTTGCCCTCGAAAAAGGCTGAGGGTCCACTCATTTTCAATAGCATTGTAGCGAGGAGGTGGATTATGCACACTTGGAAGGGTGTCGTCGTAATACGATGTTGTGAAGTTTGACGTCTCCTCCAAAGTGAATGCACTTGCAATGGAAGCCTCGATTTTACCCTTGTTTTTGAACTTTTTTCGAAGAGTCTTTAGGCACCTCTCGATCGGATAGCACCAACGGGCCTGCACGGGCCCCCCATTCGTGCCTCATACGGGAGGTGTAATATCAGATGCTGCATGGGATTGAAGAAGCCTGGTGGAAAGATTTTCTCCAACTTGCAAAGCAGGACAGGTGCCACTTTTTCCAAGTCTGCAATCATGGACCAAGATAACTCCTTGGCATAGAGCTGACGGAAGAAGTAGCTCACATGTGAGATGTCTAGGTTTCTAACTAATTTACGTGACAACGTGCACGAAACATTACCAAATTTTGACCATAGCCTCCACATGTGCTCCAAAGACGTTTCGCTAAGTTTCGTGATTTTCAGACTTTGTTTGCATTTTTTTATAATTTAATAGCACTTCACGCGCAACTTGGTCGCCGTGTTCCGTGCGTGAGATGTTCGATATTTCATGCATGCTCCTGGATATGGCCTTAACATACGCTAAGTAACGCGAATATCAATTTTTGAACCGTCCAATTCAGAGATTCGATGCACCTACAGTTCAAATACGCGTTTATCGGAGAAATTCAATTAAATCAAATAAACTAACGATATATAGTAAAAAGATTTAAAAAAGTACCAAAACTTAACATATACTTTTAAATAATATGTAATGCATGACAAAAAAGTTTGAAAGAAAAAAACAAAAAAAAGAAAATTCTTTGCCGAGCGCCAAAGGTCAGCGCTCGGCAAAGAGGTGCCTTTACCGAGCGCCAAGGTTGGCACTCGACAAAGAGCCACCTTTGCTGAGCGCCTAACGGAGGGCGCTCGGCAAAGACCGATGGTAGGCGCCCGGTACATTCTGCGGTGGCTCTTTGCCGAGTGCTATCCTTTGCCGAGCGCTTGGCGCTTGGCAAAGACGTTCTTTGCCGAGGGCATGGCGCTCGGCAAAGGAATCTTTGCCGAGCGCATTCTTTGCCGAGAGCCTGGCGCTAGGCAAAGGTGGTCTTTGCCGAGCGCCCGATAAATAGTGCTCGGCAAAGACCCAGGCGCTAGGCAAAGGCACTGTCTGCCGTAGTGCGTCACCCATACGAAATTAGTGACTTGTCTGGTTAAAATACATCGCTGATGTCTTTTACGTGTGACGCGGTTCTTAGAATACGAGTCTCTGACATATGGTCCACAACTTGTCTCTTGAAGAGCTAAGGTATCTGTGACGCGTAACGGGAGCCGCGTTAGGCTGGACCCGAAAAAATAATCGATTTCAGTTGATGGATGACTCAAGTCCGAAATTCAGCCCGTCACCCCCTCGGTCTCTCCGCGTCCATGGTCGTCATCGAGCCCCTCGGCTCCTCTACTCTCTCTCTCCCCCGCATCTTCTCTATTTCACCCTCAGGCGAAGTCTCACTAGCCGCCCTCCACATCGTTGTCCCCTAGTCGCCGCCGATGCGCTCCACGACTCCGACGCCACTCGTGTCGCCTGCAGCTTCGCATCGGCGATGGATTCGTTAGGGTTTTGGCTTCCCTCCTCTAGATTTGGCTGGAGCTACCACCTTCCATGCCTCGGTTCAGATCCATGGCAGCCGTGGTCGGATGGAGGGGCTGCGTACAAGCCCGTCGCCCACCTGGTGTTAGCGACACAAGTCCTCAGGTTGCCAACAGAGAGCTTCCTCCTCGAACGGTGTTCTTCGTGTTAATAATGCTCATTCAAGTTCTTACAATGGAGATTGAGGGAGAGAAGTAGGGGGGAAAGCAATGTGCTACACTAGTGTAGGATTTGATCTGCAGGGATCCAATTGATCCTTCTCACTATGGTTGGGTCCAATCCCTTCTATAGGAGCCCATGCCCAACCTTATATATCAGAGGGCCATAGGAGTACAAGTCGTGATGGTTTCTAGGGTTTTCCTAGGGTTTCTTGCCCTAGCTTCTGTCTCCATGGTGCGGTAGGTGGCTCCTTTGTCTTATAGCTGGGGGCGACAACTGCTCCTTGACAGCGTCTGCGCATTAGGCGCGGGGTGCTAGGTGTTGTCTGTTGTCGTCGCGCCTTCCATGTTTGTGCCTTCTCAGGGCTTTCTTTCCTGCTCTGAAGCTCGAAGGGGAACTGCCATCCGGCCCTGAAGTCCTCCACTTCGTAGCCACATGGAGATCCTTGCCCTAATGCGTCATGCCCTGGACGTGACCCTCTCCCTTGGAGTGGCCAACACCGCCTCGTAGTGGTGGATGGGAAACAGACGTTCCTGACAACCTGCAATACGTTCTAAAAGCCTATCATGCTTTGTATCACTGGCAGACTCTTTAGCCTGTCCTAGTGTTGCCCAAGGTGCGCACTCGGCTCGAGCCAAGATTGGGGCGACTGTGGGATCCCTTGCTCGGGCGTGACTTCCTGGGTTGGGAACCGCTATGCCTTGGCCGAGCCCCCGGGCCAAGGCAGCCTAAACGGGGACTTAGCCTCCCTTAGCTTGCTCCCTTGACACCGGGGATCTACTAAGGAGTGGACCGTCTATGGCCCATCGAGTCATCCCTTGTTTGCCAAAGGATGCGCTTGAGCTCACCCGATGGGTGTAGCCCCCGATACCCCGACTGACTAGAAAAATCAGTCGGGGGGGGGGGTCAACTGGACTATCATGCCCTTAATCCGAGGATTTAACATACCCTTCTGTTTGACTCTCGTTATTACTGCCACGCGTTAGCCGTCGCCATGACTCCGCTGCCTCTTGCCGAGGCCCGAGGTCGCGCACCATCTGTCGTTTGTTGGTCTTGCTCCGCCATCGCCCACGCAACCACGCCTAGGGATCCAGCTAGCCAGGCCCCAACCCGCTAGCCCCAGGCCGCAGGCTGACCACAACATCATAGCTTCACACTACTGGAGCCGGCGGCTTTGCCGAGGGCTCCATGCTCTCGTCAAAGCCTCTCAGACCCTCGGCAAAGGCTTTGCCGAGAGCAGCTCTCGGCAAAAACCCGATCGGAAAAGCCTTCTTTGCCGAGAGCCGTTTATCGGGCTCTCGGCAAAGGCTTTACCGAGAGCCAGCGCGGCTCTCGGCAAAGAAAAGGCGCCGTTAACGGGCCCGCCTTCTTTGCCGAGAGCCCATTTGGCTGGCTCTCGGCAAAGAGTTTTTTTTTTGGAAAAACTCTTTGCCGAGAGCCGGTCCCTCCAGCTCTCGGCAAACATTTTCTTTTTTTAAAAAAAAATCTCTGCCGAGTGTCTTGCTGTCCTGGCTCTCGGTAAAATATTTTCTTTTTATTAAAAAACCTCTTTGCCGAGAGCAAGCATAGCCAGGCTCTCGGCAAAGCTCCTGTGTCCCTAGTGTCACGTCGGTGGTCGGCAAGCGGCTATGGCCTGTGGACGGCCACCGGATCAGCCCCTTGGTCCCTTCTCCTTTTGTGGTCCGGTCTTCCAGTCTGGTATGAATTATGATCCACTCTTTCTTAATTCATTTGTACTTAATTAGATTAAAAACTAAAATTATAAACTATGTTCTTAGCAATTTTAGTCTAATCAGGATATTAATTAGAAAATTTATCTTTGTTAGTTATTTATGAGTGTGATATTAAAGGAACCTTACTGGGTAGGGTACTATGGACTATGGTAGATGTTACCTCTAGATAGAGGCCCTATTCTTGATGAAATCCTTAATCTGCCACTGCCGGCCCACAACGTGCTTGCAAGCAAGCGACTGAGCGGACCATGCTCATATAATAATATAAGTACAGAGAGAGAAAGAGAGAGAGGAGAACAAATCAAAAATCAAATACTTATCTATGAGGAACAACCTTGGTCTTCCTCCAACATGTCTTTCTTCTCCTTTTCCTTTCTGCTACCAATTCCCAATTTCATTGCAAGGAGTTGCTATCAATTGGTATCAGAGACACTGATTCCCCAATACCTTCCTCCCGGGGTCGATTTGGCACCAGATTTGGGTTGGAATTGCAAACAAAGCCTTATCTCTCAGTTGTGATTCGATTTGTATCATCTCTCCCCACGGCAAAGGCTTGGCTCGATCTAGAGCTACCTGCGCCTCACGACCACTTCCCATCTGCAACGCCATCATGGCACCATGAACCCCGACATCAAACTCATCCACAACGAATTGTTGAAGTGATTCGGCGACATGGAGCTCAAGCTGGACAAGCGCTTCGCCGTCCAGGAGTCACGGTTCGATCGGAAGCTTTAGTTAACACATAAACCGGTAACGAAGCTTTAGTTTCGCACTTGTTCGTGCCAAAGAAAGAGTGAAGACCACTTGTGTGTACAAATCAGGTTTTAAAGGAGGGCTTTGGAGCTATGATTTATTACTTTTTTCATACAATATGATGTATGAGTTTTATATATGCTCTGTTCCAAACCGAGAGTGGAGACCACTTTTGTGCATACTCTTCCAAACCGGTTGTAAAACATTATTTCTTTATAAGATGTATAATAGCGAATACCAAAATCCAATGTTTATGTATATGCATATTGATTCCCGCCATATGGCGAGGCACTGCAGCACACCGCACACTACAACATTTGACAAAATCAGTTGCACATCATTCGTGCTAATTTTTATAAATAGTGTCCTGTATAGAGTTAGATACAAAGTACAATTGTCAAATCCTATTGTACAACATGATCTTGTCGTAAAAAGAATACACTATACAACACAATCAGCTAGACGACGTCTGCGAGTGCAGGCCGTGGATACAGCCAGCATGCATGTCTATGGTGTCGACCATGTCTATGGGCCTGTGTGCCGCCATGGTTTTTGACTGTGACATCGCATCTGACCTTGAAATAATCATCTACAAGGTAGGGCGATTCCTCCAAGGCCTTTCCTCTCGATAAACCACGGAAATCCGGACATGTAATTAGAATCTGTGAACGTGATGTCGTCCCTTGCCATGATGTGCGGTGACTCTGGTTCTCCAGTGCTGTCTAGCAAGCTGAATGCGAGATGTACCTTGACTTGCGCATTGAGTGTGCGAACGAGTGTGAGATGTAGGGAGATCAGTCGACGCTGGTTGTTTCGTCGCCTTGGGGGAAGTACGTGATACACCAGGCATGGCCGCCGACGTTGAACAGGCCGGATTTGAAGTAGTGTTTGGTGTTGCCGACTCCCTTGCGCCCGGAGTAGCCATCGATCACGAGGACATGCCGCAGGGCCAGCCCTGAGATTTGGGGGGGGGGGGGGGGGGGGCAGGGCAAGACTAAAAATTAAGGCCCCTTAGATCATATGTACGTCTGTTATTGCTTGTATTAGTTTGATGCTAAGCTACGAGTGGTATCTAGCATGCATTACCTATTCTCCTTGCATTATAGACTTTCAAAAAGTTTATCTTATTATCACATACTCTCTCCCTCCTAAAATAAGTGCAAGTCTCGCTTCTCGAAGAGTCGAATACTTTTAAATTTGACCAGGTATATATAGAAAAGTATTCATATTTATTATATGTAATAAGTATCGTTAGATTGAAATTGAAATATACTTTCAATATATACTTATTTATAGATATAAACATCGATAGTATTTTTCATATAATTGATGAAACTTAAAATGTTTGATTGCTCAGGAAACGAGATATGCATTTATTTTCAGATGGAGGGAGTACTAGTTGTCATCCTCATCGATGTCCAAATTATTGTCTACCATAAGGCCATGCTATTAGCATTAGTAGTATTCGTTTGCTCCTATGCGCAATAATTACTGATTCATCTATATTTTCCCTGTGTTCATATTATTTTTTTAATGCATCCTCTGTGTCATCACTCATTTCCTCCTTTATATTTTTTAACTACTAACGGCATCATTTAGAGAAGACATGTGCTGGAATTTTTAAAATATATTTAGAGTAAATTTCACTGGCGGTCCTCGAACTTGTCCTGAGTTTTCATCCAGGTCCCAGTATTTTTAAATTGCACATTTAGCTCCCTAAACTTGTCCTAAGTTCTCATCCAGGTCCCGGTACTTTTAAATTATGCATTTAGCTCGCTAAACTTGTCCCAGGTTCTCATACAGATCCCGACACTTTTCCAGTGCACACTCAGGTCCCTTAAGTTGTATGTTGTACCCTTATGGTCCACCCATCCCTGCACCATCGTCCTCACGTTCGCCAAATTGCACATGCTTGCCCGCCTTACTGGCATAGCCACGTAGCGCTGCACCATGCTCAACCTCATACCCCGCACCTGCCTATGTTGCATCTTCAGGGCGGTGCCACACCCATGTTGATATGCTAGGCCATTTTGTGCCTGCTGCACTGCCATGCCGCGTGCTCCACTCACCCAACTACACTTCAGCGATGGCCCTATCATTGTCGGGGGAGGTGAGGAAGGCTAGGAGTGTGGGGAACCAAGTGTGAAGTGGTGGTGAGAATGATCATGAGCTCCTACTCGATGAGGGAGCAGAAGGAGTGCGGTGGTGGTGTTGAATGCGATTGCCGCGGGCAAGGGCCGATGCCACGGTGAGGTAGAGCAGGAGCGAGTCAAGCAGAATCGAGAAGGGCCATAGCGGCGAAGGTTTGGCTGAGACGTGTGGTAAGGCAAGCATGACAAGGACGGCCAAGCGATGAAGTAGGTCCTAGGAAGCTAGTTCTGCACATGCAACACAGTGTGGGCGGGGAGGCTATGGATCAGAATGGTACAATAATATAATTTTAGGAAGTTGGGTATGCATTTTTGAAATACTAGGACTAGGATGAGAACTTAGGACAAGTTTAGGGAGCTAAATGCATAATTCGGGACCTAGATGAGAACTTGAGACAAGCTTAGGGAGCTAAACGAGCAATTTAAAAGTATCGGAACTTGGATGAGAACTCGGAACAAGATTAGGGAGTTGATTGTGCAATTTGAAAGTACAGAACCTAGATAAGAACTCGGGAAGTTAGAGGACCGCCAGTAAAATTTACTCATATATTTAACGATCGGAAACTAGGCCTAGTTTAGATCCCAAATTTGGGATCCAAATTTTGCATAGTAAATGTCACGTCACACTGTAGCAATTTTGTTTTTATTTAGTAATAATTGTCCAAATATTGATTAATTAGGCTTAAAATATTCGTCTCGCAAAGTACAACAAAACTGTGTAATTAGTTTTTTATTTCATCTATATTTAATACTCCATATATGTACCAATATTTTGATGTGACGAAGAATCTTCTTTTTGCATAATGGAATTTGGGGTGGAATTTGGGGATCTAAACAAGGCCCTAGCACAAAGCATAATACCCTACACAAGCATATGGTTACAGTGAGCATCGCTACAGCCGCGTGGCCAAAAAATAGCATTGATATATATACGTACACTGATACGCCACCTGCACTCTGTGGTACTTCAGCTAAGCTCCAAAATACTACTCCTACAGAGTATAGAACTACACCGGATACATGCAGAATGGGGCCCTTAACGGCTTGGGGCCTGGGGCGGCCGCCCCGCTCGCCCGCCCCCAGGGCCGGCGGTCACATGCGACCCCACGACGTTGTCGGGGACGACGATGGTCGACGTGCTCTGCGCCTGCTGATTGTCTCCACCGCCGACGCTGGGGATGTCGACTACTGAACTACTTGGCATATCGATCAGGAGCCTAGTAGATCTTTCCGCGGATCGGCCGGATCTGGTTATTTATCTGCAGTGCTTGCATGTTTGCAAGCATTTGTTAAGATTCTTGTATTTGTACAATACCATATATGAGGAGAAAGTATGACGCATTTACGAGTGAATTAGACACCACGTGTCTATAAAAAAATCCTTTTTTAAAAAAATAATTTTTTTTCAAAAAAAATAACAACACACAAGCAACACATCTAAGAAACAAATCCATATATAATGGACAATGATCAATTAGTTTTCTTCACTTCTAGAATCAATAATTTTTCCTAGGGTTTATAATCCAGGGAAAGGCTGAAAAACTACAGGGAAACAGTATCCCTAGGGTATTTGGTAGGGTAAGGCCCCCAAGGGAGGATATTGACTGAAAAGCCAGATGTGCCATACGACTTTGGGGAAACCATTGTCACGACGTGGTCGTGCCAACCTAATTTCACTAGTATAGAAATCATTTTTGCTTACGGTCAAAAATGATTTTCAGAATTGGTTTAAAAAACCTACTATGCCACCGATTGTAAAAATAGGTGATTTTCAGGGACGGTTTTGAAACCGTTCCTAGAAATTGATTTTCGGAGACGATTCTCTTAGGACAACTGCCCTTAAAAATCGATTTTCAGGATCGGTTGACTTAAATCAACCGTCCCTAAAAATAATTTTTATAAAATTTTAAAAGTCATTTAGAAATCCATTAAAAATAAAATATATTTTTAATGTGGCCAAAAGCCTAAAGGACCGACCACAGCTCACAAGATTTAACTTTCACTGGTTTTGAACAAGTGCAGCTACCAGGATTCGAACCCACAACCTCTCGCCTCGCGTGTGGTGTCCCGTACGACTGCACCACACAGTAACTTGTGCCTACTCACTTAAAAGGAGAAAAAATTCAACTATAAAGTTTTAGATCTCGTCGAGCACTACAACTTTGATATAGACTGTGTCTCTATCCAAGGCCTTTTAAAAAATTAAAACTTTGAAATTCAAAATCTAATAACTTAAGAGCATTTCCAAGAGACATTCTAAATTCCATGTTTCATATCTTCATTTAGCTATCCACTTCGTAAAAATCTTTTCTCCATAATTCAACACATTTTAACAGACTAGCCATATCTATAAGAGAAAGGAATGGAGTTTGGAGCAACGCAAACATGGCACTAGCTGTCAGCCTCACATATCTAAGATAGCAAGGCATGTTGGCAAGCCAAATTTAGCTACCGAGGCTCACAGGTTAGCATGTCAAATGGGATGACAATTGTGTTGACTAGTCTCTTAGAGGCCATTTTTCTAGAGCTTTAGCTAAAAATAGCATTTGCATGTTAGATACCAATTCTATTGGAGATGCTCTAATTTATATATTTGAAACCCTAAATGATTATTTTTATCACCGACAAAGTTTTAGATCTCGTCCAACACTACAATTATGATATAAATTTTGTCTTCATCCGACTTCAATTGAAAAAGATATGAATTTATTTGTGCTGCAACTATTTTTAAGGATAATTGACTTAGTCAACCACCCTTGAAAATCGATTTTTAGGGATGGTGGACTTAACAAAACCGTTCCTAGAAATCACCTATTTTTTAGAGATGATTGAAACAAGCAACAATCCTTAAAAATCTTCTTCTGGAGTAGTTCTTTTAGAGATGGTTGAAGCCATAGCACGTGACGTATACTATTATTTCAGTCCGACCATGATAGGAATTAACGTGCTTGATTATAATAATTGCATGTATTTATTGAAAAGCTAAGTACACAAGTTGTGCGATTCTACAAAAGAAATATATTGAAGTGCAAGAAATAATAGAGTTTATCAAAAACAAGAGTAAAAAAAAGTTAGTTTCCAAACAAGGGTCAAATTCAAATTCTCGGTTGGAAACAATTAAAGAGGAACTTTAAAGATAATGAAATTTTAAAATTAGTCACACACCCATAGCAGTGCGCGGACATATTTACTAGCGTATAGTATTCCCACATGGCCATATGGCGAGGGACCGCAGCCCACAACAACATTTGACAAAATCAGTTGCACATCATCCGTGCTATTTGTTTAAAAAATAGTGTCCTGTATATAGTTAGATACAAAGTACAATTGACAAAAATCCTATTGTACAACATGATCTTGTCATAAAAAGAATACACTGTACAACACAATCAGCTCGACGACGACGTGGGTGAATGCAGACCATGGATACAGCCAGCATGCATGTCAATGGCGTCCCATGCAAAGAAGAGCCCTTTGAGGCGCATGAACACCTGGCACGCGACAAGGCTCCGCTCCCCGGCCTGCCACGGCTCCTTCGCCGCCGTGGCCGCGGGCGCACCGAGCAACGACGCCATGTGCGTGAGAGTGCCCTTCAAGCTCACCTCGTCCCCGGGCAGCCGCGCCGCCACGTACCTCCCGTCGAACACCCTGTCGCCGAGGTACGCTCTCAGCGACGCCAGGAACTCCTCCTTGGTGTCCGGCAGCCGCGCGCCGCCCGTGAGCACCTTGAGGAGGAACCCGAGGTGGTAGAGCCCGCCGTACGCAACCCACGTGACGGCGGTGCTCCGGCGGGTTTCGGCGGACACCACGCCCGTGGCGAACAGCGCGTACGCGAACGCCCTCACGCTCAGGCTGCTCACGCCACCGCCGGAGACGGAGCCGGAGTACTCGCGGTCGTGGAGCGCGACCTGCCACACGGACTGTCCGGCGGCGGCGGCGCCTGGGGGCCAGGGCGTGGCGGGGAGCACGGGGAGCCTCCCGTTGGCGTCGCACAGCGTGATGCCGAGCTGGGAGTAGGGGACCGAGGAGTCCACGTCGACTTTCGCCAGCCCGTAGCGCGACGCCGCGGGGAGGTCGTCGATGCGCACGCCGGGTGGCAGGTTGTTTCCCTCCTCGTCGCCGCCGCCGCCGCCGCCGTGGTGCTCCGCGTGCACGGTCACGTACGGGTACGACTCCAGGAGGGCGCGGATCGTGGACAGCTCCTGCACGAGGTTTGCGGCGGTGACCAGCCGGACGAACACTTCGCCGTGCTGCCGCCGCCGCCGCCACTGCTGATGCGCCGCCGAGGGTCGGGACATGGTCTGGTCGTCGGAGAGGATTAGGATCGGGGGCGCGGCAGATTGATCGACTTCGGCGGCCGTTAGGATATCGGGAAAAGTTGGTTCGTGTCGTTGTGCTTTTGAGATCAAATGAGTCCACGCGCTGCGATTCGTCGAAGGGAGAGTCCGACACGAACCGAGCATACCGCAAAAGCAGAAGGTTTTACTTTTTTCCAACAAGATATATTCACGATGCATATATAAAGGAACTATAAAGAGAAGATTTGCCGAATCCGCAGACCGCAGGGACTGCAATTTCCATAAATCTACTCATGATTCCTTTCGTACGCATTGCGTCACAGTTTTTCCTATGCCCCTCACCCACACTGCCACACTGAGCGTACTACCAATAAACTAATAAATAACTAGGACGGTAATGTTTAGTTTTTTTGTAAGAAAGATAATATAAGTTATTTGCCGAATTTGAAATTGTCATTTTAAATTGAAAATATGAATATGGGACTGCCTATTTCTCTGCCGACCAAAGAAAATCCCACTAACTCTTTCACATGTTGTTGTATCATCAAAATCCAACAGATGTTGTAATCCTTGTACAAACCCAAACCGTACACAGTTCACTTTGCTTGCCTTCGAATTCCCTTGACGTTATCATATACTAAGGCCACGTTCAGTTCTGCTAGAATGGGGCAGGAACTATTCCGGGTTGATCAAGATTATGTAAACTAGTCCATCAACCCTGTACCAGCACATCATAATTCCAAGCAGATGACACAACAACCATAATTCTACTACTAGTACATCATCTGCTCGAGCTGTAAGGATTTAACCAGATTTTTCTCCTTAATTCCTAGGTCCCCGTTGCTTTCAAGCCGACAGTTGAGCACTGCATTTTGTTTAAAATAGTAGTGGTCCTACCAGTATGGATTATGGACACCCCAATGAAGCTTCTTTTGACCAACTTTGCCTCACATGTCACTACTCATTGTGCAATATTGCTACTCGAAAAAACAGAAGATTGTGTTCCACTTTCAGTGAACAAAACAGTTGAGTTGTCAGTTCCTTAGCCAAAAAGCAGAGGACAATCCAAGTGATGGACACCAATGACATACCGAAGCCGAAATGCCTTCATCCGCAAGAGCAGCAGCGGTGGGCTCCCGGCGAGGCACCGATAGCCTAGCCTTCGTCGGCTGGACATTTGCGCCACTTGCAAACTCGTTCCCTAACCGCAACGGGAAAGAAAAGAAGCAAACGGTTTCTTGTTCTTTTTTCCTGTGTCTTGATTGCCTAGGCTTACCTCCAGCTTAATATTATCAGGTACATAAGAGTGAACTCATTTGATGTTTCTCGAGGAAAAGGAAAGAAATTAGGCAATGTTTTTGCTATACTTTGGTTGCTGATATTGCTGTTGGTCCGTGGTGGATATATATGCGCATCAGCGCATGTCATGTGTGCAGTAGATGCATCCCAGGTCAGCAGATTCAGCACGTGGGAGTGGCAACCTTTAGTATCATGTCCTATATTCCTGTCGCGCTTTGACGGGTTTGCCCCTCCTGCACCAACAGTTCACTTGTACCCTTTGGGCAAGTAGAATTCGCGATCAGTATGCAACAAAGCAAACAGCCTGATCGGCTGTCATTTTTGCTGCTGTGGCGCTGTGCTGTGCCCGTGGGCTCCCTGCTGTAGCACCTTGGCTTCTCTGCAGCAGGTTGTCACGATGCTTGGGATAAATGCCGGCGACACGCACGCCAATGCGAGGTCAGCGGCGCTGGACATCTCCAACTATATAAGCTAGCATTAGCTCTAAGTTGGGTAATGTGGGAGAGAGAGACAATAGTTATATCATATCGTGAGAGGGAGGGGCATTGCGAAACGTGCGGGACTATCTTTTGATTATGCTCGTCTCTTGTCTTTTGCACTATTTAGCGAGAAAAAGATTGATTTAGTTAGCTCTAAGCTAGATCATTGAGAATGCTCTCAAGAAAATGAAGGACGGGAAAAGAGAGGACAGAAGGTTTAAAGATAGTAGATTAGTTCATTTCCTCATCCTTATCCCCCAAGCAATTCATACATACTAATAAGGTCGGTTTCAGTGGGGATTTATGACCCAATTTTCAATACGCTCATATTTTGGAAACAACGCTGAAGAGTTTCATAAACTCTCTCTACTTTCATAAAACTTTCATCATCTCTCTCTTCATCAATATAGTGTCATGTTAGCATATTTAGTGCCTATGAAACTCTAATGAAACCTCTATCGAAATTGGCCCAATATGCATATAGGAATTAGGTTTCCCAATGTACCTATAAGGCCAGTCTCAATGTAATGTTTCATGTCACGGTGTCCAATACTACTAGTCTTGAAAACTGGAACATGAAACAACCTCTCTCAATAGGATAGTTTCGTTTCACTATTTCATAGGCTTATTTTAGCGTTTAATTCTTGTGTTTTGCTGTGATCAAATATGCTAGATAAACTTTGTAGCCATTTAGTGTGTTAGGACCAAACTGTATCACGTACAGCTGCATACTAAATAAACATGGTCAACTATAATATAATATAATATAATATAATATAATATAATATAATATAATATAATATAATATAATATAATATAATATAATATTAATATATTAATATATTAATTAAATACAATCCGATGAACGCACTCATCTGGAACATCAACTATTTCTCTGTCTCCTGAAACTGTGCACACCATTTCAGCTCATCTTTTAGTATCCTCTACCAATGCATCAACAGGAAAGGCTTTCCATACTTTTTTTGCATACATCTTTTGTGCCTCATCCTCCAGCATGTCGTTAGAGTATCCGCTTGTATTCACTTTAGTTACCGTATTCCACAAGCCATTGAACTCAGTGATCGATGCCTTCAAGCGAGATCAGTGAATCTTCAACTGTTTCATTTCTCTTTTACGCTTCCCATTCCCTTTCTTGTTAAACTCATCAGTGACTTCTTTCCAGAATGTATCACCTCTCGTCATTTCCCTTAACTGGGTCTTTAGAAGCATTTAACCAAGCATTGGCCTACAAAATACAAAATAAGAAAATGTAAAAAAAACAAGTACTGTACCAAGCACTGGCCTATAAAATGCAAAATAAGAAAACAGATCAGTGATTACCAGTCTCTCTTCCTCTTCATGTGTCCAATATCTTTTCTTTACTGGCCTATTTGCCTCATTGTTGTCAACTTCATCAATGTCAATGTTCACCGTTTCGTTTGTTGAAGCACCTTGTTTTGCAGCTTGGGGTGTTGATGTTCCGTAGGCACTTGGTGGTGGTGGTGGAGATATTGGCTTGAAGCCATAGTCTGACCAACCAAATGAAAATTTTCTCCTTGCAGCTATGGTTGCGGCGGAGGTGGATAGTGTGGTTGTCCAAAAAGAACTTAGAAAACCACCCGGTGGATAGACCCTGAAATTTTCACACAATTAAAAACCAGAAATAGAGCCACAAAATTGATAACAACAGTAAGGGCTCAACATGGGACAGAGACATGTTACTGTCAGTCATGAACCATTGACAATAGACTGCAGTAATTTAGGAAGAAGCAGATACAATACCATATGCTACAATACCATGAAGGCAATAGATTGTTATTCCAATCCTAAATTTCTCATCCTACAATTCTCATAATTTTGCTGGAGCAGCAGCTAGAATTTTCATCATTTAATTTTAACGGACCATTGCCAGAGCAGCAGCTAGAATTGTCATTGTTTTAACAGACCTACTAAAATGAAGACCAACAAATCTTAAGCAACTACAAATCTTAAATATATAAGCATTATTTAAGATCTTCACTGACTAAAATTTCTCAAACTAACTTAAGCAATATTTTCACAGATTGAATCAACTACTCGAAATCAACTACTTGCAGGAATCTGTACACACTGAAATCAACTGCTTACCATGGATTTGGGGCTTGTTGGTTTCCATGTTCAGATGGAAAAATTGGGGGTATGGCCCCCAATCCTGCTCCTTGCGGTGGCCGTGGTGGCACAAATATAGTCGGCACAGCAAGGATCGGTCCAAAAATTGCTACTCCTACTCTTTGTTGGGAGTTTGCATGGGTTTAAGTGCCGGTGGACCGATTAGGGCAAGGTATGGTTTTGGAGGGTGGACATATGTGGGAGGGGTGTGGGTTGTCGATAGCTACGGGCCTGATATACTTCTATGGACCGATGATTCGACCTAAATATTAGTTTTAGCTAATTCACCCTCTAGCGATGTACATACACATTTTTACCAACAGACATATCATCACCAAAGGTCAAATTAACCACTATTAGACACCCTTTAGCGGTGACGGATACTTTATTGGTACTTATCTACTTTACCAACTCACATCTCATGGTGTTTTGGTGTTGTGGTGTAGTGCGTGTATTAAGTGGTACCTCTAGCTACATGGTTTGATTACATTGAGATGATGCACATAATTATACAATGGCAAAGTGAATGTTTGGAGAAGTTAGGATTAATAGTTACCTAGCTAATGGTTAGATCTAATTGTTACCTGGCTAATAGTTATTAGTAGTTGGCTAAAATTAGCTAGACTCTATTTGGATACATGGGCTAATAGATGACACCATTTGATGGTAAAAGTCTCTTTTGATGATGGGGCAGTCCATGGAGCCTCCTAAATGTTACAGCCATCCTTATAAAAAAATGTTCTAGCCATGGATGCACTATTTAAGAGTCTGAAACTTGTCTAGAGGTTGAAAACGATATTTTTTTGAAAAGCAATTATATAGCCCAATAAGCAAAAAAAGGCCCACTTAGGGGTAATTGACGCTGGGCGCTTCTCTTCGGCGACTGGGCCTTTCTCGGTTTATGCTGTGCTGACTCCCGTGCGGCGTGCAAGTAGGCGTGTAGCAGCAGGCGGAGGTCTCGAGCAGCCTAGCATGGCCCGCTAGGGACCAGCGTGGCACGTGGCACGGCTCGACGCGTGATCGTGGAAAAAAATTTCGGTGGAGCCAGCATGCACTGTGCGTCTGTGCATACAGGCTCCTAATTTCTGCCACGTGGACGTTAAAAAAAATCCAACCAACACCACTCGCTTGGCTCATAACTCTCCCGCACAACTCGTGCAACTCGCAGGCTCGCATAACTGCTCGGCTCCATGCAAGCAAGCACGAGTCGTGAGATTTCATTGACGTCCACGCGGCACGGCATCAGGCTCTACCTAAATTTTTTTCCGTGATGCTGCGGCGGGTGGCTGATCATACGATCAGTCTCAGGCTCTCAAGGAACACGTGTGGCGCTTAGACAAGCAAACCACCACCCCTCCATCAACATAACAGGGACATATCGTGAGACGAATGATGGCAGCCATGACGATCTTACGCCAACAACCAGCCGAGACGATTCCCTCGTTGCCACTAAAATTTATAGCACTTCCATCGTTGTCTTCAAAATTTTCAAATTTCCTTCACTACCACCAAATAATTTTTGTGTTTCCTTTGTTGCCACTTCCGTTAAAACATATTAAGTTATATAGTAGCTGACAGTTAGCCCCACCATTTATCCTCTGTTACGGTCACCAAATGAAAGCGGCGGACTTGTTCCCAGTGGCCGAAAAAAAAAACAATCGCAATCGATCCCCATCCACCCCGACCGGACGAGCCTGCGCTCACCCCCGTCCCAGCGAATCATGCGTGCACCCCCATCCCGACGACCGATGCGGAGCCCCGCGCCCATGGCCGTGCGGCCGGCCTCGTGCCGCTGGGAGCCACCACGCGTTGGCCTCGTTCCGCCGGCGCCGCCTCCACCATGTGGCTAGCCTCATGCTACCAGACGCCGTTGCCTCCACGGGTAGATCTCGCGCGAGGAGCAGCACGAGCGGATCTCGCGTGGGGCAGCGAGCTGGGAGCTCACCTGCGGGGTCGCGACAGCGGCGCCGGTGCATGAGGAGGCCGCTTTGGTGCCGGCAGACCTCTAGCGGACAGCGGCGGGGCACAAGCGAGGTTGCGGCGAAGCGAGCTGGGAGCTCCCGTGGGGGGCGGCGACGGGGGCTGCAGGCAGCGACAAGCCGCACGCGGGGACAGCGGCGACGGGCGAGCTGCGGCAAGCCACAAGCAGGGACAATGGCGAGCGGCAAGCGATGCTCATAGCCATTGCGCCATCCTCGAAAACAAGGCATGGTGCGTCGGACACACTATCGTTCTGTGGGTGTGCAACAAGCTTCACGTGTTGGCCGGCCTGGCCGCACCACGCCCCATCTAACGGTGTTGCTAACTGCAAGTGACGGAAATGGCAGGCAGAGAAATGCAAATTTTATCTTGAGGAAAATTTGGAAATTTTTATGGCAATGAAGGAAGTGCTATAATTTTTAGTGGCAACGAGGGAATTTGCTCAAAGATATACTAATAATATTTATGATATCAAATAATTACCGTTAAATTCATTATGAAACATATTTTCATAGTATATATATTTGGAATCATAATTATTGATACTATTTCTTATAAATTCAGTTAAATTTAGAATAGTTCGAGTTGGACCAGGATCTACTACTCAAGTGCACTCATTTTAAGCAGAGGAAATAGCTGGATAGAAATGGTGACTGCCCGTGCAGTATGCGCTAATATGGGTTCCTACGGGCAGAACCACAATGAAAAATATATTACTAAATGCACTATTTGTCTATTTTTTGGATAAAATGCGCTACTATTGGCTGGAAATGTTAAATTTTAGAGGTGGTTGCTTAATATTACTGCCACAAGAAATCTGTTTTTGGATAAATATAAATTTTATTTGAAAATTGTAGAAGTCATTCAAGGTTGTTTTATCTTTTAAAACAAGTTGGTTTTCAAAATTAATGATGTTTTGTAGTGGGGTGTTTCTTCGATAAGTACAACCTGTATAACAAAATTTTCTTTTATTGTATGAAAAATTTGTGTTGCTAACCTTTGTTAATATCCATGAAATGTAGTCAATTTTAGGGTACGGTTTGTAGATTTGTTCCATATTTGAGTTTTTTTCTATTTTTTAATCGAATGAAAGGTTTAGAACAGAGGATGATGTACCTCACTGAAAGAAACAAAGATTTATCATGACAGATGAAGTATATCAAAATCCCAATTCGTGCTCTACATGGACCAAATCCATAGAGAATCGATCAAAGCTTAATGGCGGCTAAGATTCTATAGAAAACATGCATTTGGATCCATGGCTCAGTATGTACAAAAACCTAGTGAATTCACCAAGTACTAAACTGGACAGAGATTTGATTTGTTCCATGCTCTCAACACCCTGCCACGGCACAGTACAAATGTACTAGAGAGGAGACCGGGACGAACAACAGTGCACTCACTCCACCGACCGTGCAACAGTGATAAAACCCGCTGCTAGTACATTTCTACTACATGCCTTTAATTTTGTTCCACGTTTAGTTCAAAAACCTACTACACTACTGGAAACCAGGACTTTGCCGTGTGTTTTTACACTCGGCAAAAGAGCCTTTAATTTTGCACTCAGTAAAGGCTTTGCCGAGTATGACACCCTGCAAAATATTTGCGCTGTCATGCCACCGACCGTTAACGGTCACTTTGTCGAGTGCCCGCCCAGCACTCGGCGAATTTTTTTTTATTTTTTTAACTTTGCCGAGTGCCCCAAGCCCGACACTTGGCAAAGTTTTTTTTCTTTTTTTTTATAAAAACACTTTGCCGAGTGCCTCTGGCCCGGCACTCGGCAAAGTTTTTTTTTCTTTTGTTTTAAATATACACTTTGCCGAGTGCCACAGGCCCGACACTCGGCAAAGTTTTTTTTCTTTTTTTTTAAACACACTTTGCCGAGTGCCTCTGGCCCGGTAGTCGGCAAAGTTTTTTCCTTTTTTTTTAAAAAAACACTTTGTCGAGTGTCTCTGGACTGGGACTTGGCAAAAAAAAAATTTCTTTTTTTAAAAAAACACTTTGTCGAGTGTCACAGGCCCGGCACTCGGCAAAGTTTTTCTTTTTTTAAAAAAACATTACTTTGTCGAGTGCCGCTCGCCCGGCACTCGACAAAGTTTTTTTTTCTTTTTTTTAGAAAAACACTTTGCCGAGTGCCACAGGCACGGCCTGCCCAGGCACTCGGCAAAGACCCCGAGAATGCAATTTTTTTAAATCTTTTTTACATTCCACAACACACATTATCACAACTGGAGGTGGCGGCTTTGCCGAGGGCTCTAGGCTCTCGGCAAAGTCTCTCAGACCCTCGGCAAAGGCTTTGCCGAGAGCAGCTCTCGGCAAAGCTGCCTCGGCAAAAACCCGATCGGCAAAGCCTTCTTTGCCGAGAGCCAACGCGGCCCTCGGCAAAGAAAAGGCGCCGTTAACGGGCCCGCTTTCTTTGCCGAGAGCCCATTTGGATGGCTCTCGGCAAAGAGTTTTTTTTTGAAAAAAAATCTTTGCCGAGAGCCAGCTAAATGGGCTCTCGGCAAACATTTTTCTTTTTTTTTTAAAAAAATGTTTGCCGAGAGCCTGGCCAGACCGGCTCTCGGCAAAGAGTTTTCCAAAAAAAAAATCTTTGCCGAGAGCCAGTCTGGCTAGGCTCTCGGCAAACATTTTTTTTTAAAAAAAAAGAAAAATGTTTGCCGAGAGCCGGCTCTCGGCAAAGAATTTCCTTTTTTTTTGAAAAACTCTTTGCCGAGGGCCAATCTGGCCAGGCTCTCGGCAAAGCCTGTCCTTTGCCGAGTGCAACGGTCATTGCCCTCGGCAAAGCTGGGAAATGGGTATTTTTGCAGTCATGTTTCCCAGCTTTGCCGAGTGCAATGACCATTACACTCGGCAAACGTAGCCTTTGCCGAGTGCAACCCTCGGCAAAGTGAGAAATTTTAGTTTTTTCTTTTGATTTTCCACTTCATTACACATATAAATCGCATTCATCACGTATAAACACATTCATCATATATAAATCACATTTATCACATATGAATCACATTCATCACGTATAAACACATATATCTCATTTACATATCACATTCATCACATACACCACGCATATAGCACATTCATCACAATATTTAAACTAAACGAAAGTTATCCATTACAAGTTATCATCGAAACATAATAAGTTTTCATTCTAAAGTTCACAATCTACTAGAGACGACACTTTAAACACAGTCATGGCCAACCTTGTCCTGGCCACCCCAGAGAAGGAGTCCCGCCTTGACCCCCGGACGTGTTCCATCCAGGTGCTTGCGGGTTGTTCGAACCCGCCGACGGAGGCTGCAAAAATTAGATGTCTGTGTCAGACAAGCAAATGCAGAAATAAAACACTGAGGAATCGATACTCACAGGAGTAGAATCCGCGTTCTGAGATGGCGGTGGAGGAGCCATGAGCGCCGCGGGCACCTGCATGCCCTGGGAGGCCATGAACGTGATGAGATCTTGCATCTGCTTAGCTTGGGCCTCCAACCGGGCCTCCATCTGGGACCGCATCTGGGACTCGGCGAGCTTGCGCTCCTCCCTTTCTCTTTCCAGGCGGGCCTGCGATAATACAAAGGGAATGTTAGAACAATGCAAACATTTAAACATCAATGTACGACGAGTAAAACAAAAATAACCTCGAGCTCGGCGACCCGCGACTATGAAGGTGACGGGCGTGGGCGTATGGGGACGCTCCCGCTCGTGGTCTGTGCTCGGAGCTGGGACAGAGTGGGAGTGGAGGACGAGTCGATGACGCCGTCGCCAAGCCAATACCGCCCGTGCTTCTTCCCTCCTCCGACCCTCATCACGAGGCTTCCGTCCAGGTCCTCGCTGGCCGGATCAAAGTCGGCCCCATGGACCGCCCTTGCCGCCTTTGTGTAGTCAGTGAGGCGGGTGTGGACGCTGGAGTTGGAGTATGCCTCGGGGGGGTCGTCAGGGTTGTAGGAGGTCTCCGGTGCGGTGGCCTTGCCCTTGTGGGACATGGCGTATGCCATGAACGTGGTGCAAGGCTGGCCACCGTGTGACGCCGTCTGCGAGGAAGAAAACAAGATGATTAGTAATTAGGCAACATTTGAGCGTTACAATACATAAAGTGTTTCACGTACCCAAGCTTGTGCGTACTCGGCTAGGTTGCGGTTGCCCTGGTGGTGTGGTACACTTGGCATCTGCAGACGCGCCTCCCGGGCCTCGGCGTGCTGGGCGGTCCACTCTTCAGAGAGCCACCGGTCCATGATCATCTCCCAGCACTCGGGAAACGACTGGCACCATTGGGGGACCATCTGCACATCATCAAGTATTTCACATATAAGCGTCAGATGAAATGAGCATAGCTTAATCTCAAAAGGAATCACTTACCTGAATGTACTGCGCCCGGCTCAGCGTCATGCCTCTCGCCTCGACCTTCGAGACCCTCCGTCCTTCGACCGTGGCGTTGTAGTTGACGATGGCCTGAAGTCTCGCCTCGTAGATGATGTCGATGACGAGCTTCCTGCAGGACCTTGTACTCACCACCTCCGCCTTGGCCTCCTTCCCCTGCTCACACCTATAGAAGTCCTGCATACAGATGCAATACAAACTCTAAGAAATTCAAGAAAAGTACGATGAATGCGATGTTGTGTGACAAAGACTTACCCACAGCTCCGCTCTGACCCTCGCCGCCTTGTTTGGGTAGTTCGGGTCTGGGACGACGGTGTAGTGGTCAAATGTATAGGCCGGCTCTCTCTTCCCGGCATACTGTACTATGCTGGGGTAGTGCTCGTGGCACAGGAGACCCAGGATGCCATTGGGTTTGCGGCCGCGACCCTCCACAAACTCTCAATGCCTTCACAAGTGATACAGAAAGATTATTAGTTTCTATTTCAATTTTAAACATATCATATGAACGAGTAGTTAAAACATGTACCTTTGTCCAACGGGGCGGATCACTGGGCGTTGGTGAAGTGGTATCGGTCGGGCCGGGAGGCTGGCAGGACCTCGCAAGTAGGGTGTGGACCCCCCTGAGGCAGCCGAACCCTCGTTTGCCTCGGCCGACGGCTCATCCTCCTGCTCGGGGTCCTCCTGCCCCTCGTCCGCCTGAGCCTCGGCCTCGGGCGTGGCCGGCACCTCGTCCTCCGGTGGAGTCGGCTCCCTCCGGCGGTGACTCCTCCTTTGCCGAGATGGCCCGTCGTCCTGCGAGGCCCGGTACAGGGAGCTCATCGACCTCTGACGTCCACCTGGCATCTTGGCTCGACCTCCTGCATTTAAACAGAACAAACAATATTGTATTAGAAATAACATAATGAAATATATGCAAAATAAATAAAACCCTAGATCCTAAGAAAAAATATAACAGGAGTAGAATATAACATAATATTACGTGAATTAGAAATAATCTGCATCATCGGGATTAGCCGGAGCATAAGTGTCATCATCGCTGTCAACCATGTCTAAGTACTCCTCAGTATCCGAAGACGGGAGGTTGTTTTCATTTGCTTCGCCTAAAAGGAATCGTTCTAGCATTTGTATGTCCTTCTCATTTACCACCTCATCCCCAGCGTCCTCGTCATCATTCTCTACTTCCATTTCCATCGCTTCGGTTAAGTCTATCGTGAACGTCCCTTGTAGCCCAACTTCTTGAAAGAACTCCCCATCATACGTGTTTGTGTTGAAGTTATAATCCTCATCGTTGGGGAGAGGTAGTTTAGCATGTGGCGATATCTTGTGCACAATATACCAACCCAAGATATGCTCTTTGCTTTTGCACGCATATGGTGTGTAATAAACCTGCGTGGCCTGTTGAGCCACAATATACACATCGGCTCCTGGATAGACAGAATCCTGTCAAATTTCAACTAGCCCAAGATTTGGTGTGAGCCTCGTTACTCCAGGGTCGAACCAATGGCATTTGAATATTACAGGATTCAGAGGCTTGTCATCGTGAAATGAAAGTTCATATATTTCTTCAATTCTTCCATAGTAGTCACGGTTGTCATTGCCTGGAGTACAAACTCCGCTGTTTGTGGTTTTCCGATTGGGCCGACTCTGCTCGTATATCGCTGTGTGGAAGCGATATCCATTCACGTCGTAACCGTTAAATGACTTGACCCTACGGTCAAAACCGTTTGCAATCTGTCTCAGCTGTTGACTCATAGACGCATCGGTCTGAGCCTGCAAGGTGAAGCAAGGTATAACGTTATTAAGTCCGAACGTAGGAGCCAGTTGGAATATCGGACTAAGTATGACCTCGGTTGGACAGGACCTTCTGTCGGAACCAAGAAATGAAATCGGGCCTCCCTTGCCCCGCCCCATTTGCAATTAGGGTTTCGGCTATCGGGTCAGAAGGAGGCCTTGGCCCATTCCAGAATTGATGAAGAAATTCCCTGTACGGAAGAAAAACAAGGGTGTTTGATGCAGAATATTGTCAGCGAATTGAATGAACATAGTTGAGAACTTACCCCATGTACGGCTGCACCTCATCAAGGTTGGTAAGCACGTATAGCATGATCTTTCGCCACTCTTCATAGTTCAACTGCTTAACTGTGGATCCACTTGTTGCGCCTTGCTGGCCTCGGAAAAGGCTAAGACTCGATTCATTTTCTCCAGCATTGTAACGAGGGGGTGCATTATGCACGCTAGGAAGGTTCTCGGAGTAGTATTGTTCAGTGAAGTTTGACACCTCCTCTAGAATGAATGCCTCTGCAATGGAAGCCTCAATTTTGGCTTTGTTTCTACATTTCTTGCGAAGAGTCTTCAGATTTCTCTCGACTGGATAGCACCAACGGCAATGCACAGGCCCTCCCATTCGAACCTCATTAGGGAGGTGTACGATCAAATGCAACATCGAAGTGAAGAAGCCTGGTGGAAAGATCTTCTCTAGCTTACAGATCAACACAGGTGTAGCTTTCTCCAAGTCAGCAATGATGGACCGAGATATCTCCTTGGCACAAAGTTGGCGGAACAAATAGCTCAACTCTACCAGGACAACCCACATAGGCTCAGGAACATAGCCTCGAACCATCGCCGGAAGAAGGCGCTCGATCCATACGTGGAAGTCATGACTCTTCATTCCTAGGACTCGCAGACTAGATAAGTTGACTCCTCTCCTCAGATTCGCTGTATATCCATCAGGGAACGTCAATGTCTGGATCCATTGAAGTATTTCTTTCCTTTGTGGCCTGCTCAAGACGAAATCGGCCTTGGGCCGTGTCCATCTCCTGCCGGGTTGAGGAGACCGCATCTCTTGCTTTGGTCTATCGCACAAGAGTGCCAGGTCTAATCTAGCCTTAGGGTTGTCCTTGGACTTTTCAGTGTCCATGAGTGTTCCCCAAAGTGCCTCGGCGATGTTCTTTTCAGTGTGCATTACATCAATATTATGTGGCAGAAGAAGGTCATCGTAATAGGGGAGCCTTTCCAAGCCTGACTTATGCGTCCACATATGTTCCTTACCATACCCCGCAAAACGACCGTCTCTTTCATTGAACTTAAGAGCATCTATTTGAGCATGAACCTCGGCACCGGTCAGCATCCGGGGTGGAGGATCTGTCACCACGACCCCTTTAGTGAAGTTCTTGGTGTCTTGTCTGAAAGGATGGTCAAGAGGCAGGAATTGTCGATGTTGGTCGAACGCCGAATACTTGCCACCCTTCTTCAACCAGATAAATCTCATAGCTGTCTTGCAAACCGGGCATGAGAACTTGCCGTGGACACACCAGGCACAGAATATCCCATATGCCAGGTAGTCATGCAGTGAGTACTGGTACCAGATATGCATTGTGAAGTTTGACCTTGAAGCTCGGTCGTATGTCAATACCCCTTCGTTCCAAGCAGTTTCCAATTCATCAATCAGAGGCTCCATGTACACACCCATGTTATTCCCCGGGTGTCCAGGAATTATCAACGACAAGAAGACAGTATGACGTTGAAATAGGACACCGGGGGGAAGATTGAGGGGGATAACGAAGATGGGCCAACAGGTGTAGGGGGCAGCCATGAGTCCATAGGGGTTGAAACCGTCTGTAGCAAACGCAACACAAACATTACGAGCCTCTCTACTTTTGTCATGATGAATGCGATCAAAGTGGACCCATGCTTCACCATCGGCGGGATGTACCATCTTCTCAGGATTGTATCGTGTACCCTGTTTGTGCCATCTCATCTGTTTCGCAGATTCCTCGGTCATGTAGAGACGTTGGATCCTCGGTGTGAACGGCAGGTAACGCAGGACTTTCATGGGGATAGAAAGTTGTCTCTTCAGGCCTTCACCATCGTCTACCTCCATGTATCTCGACGCTTTACACTTCGGACAGTAACCTGCATCCTTGAGATCTTTTCTGAAGAGGACGCACCCATTTGGACATGCATGTATCTGCTCATACGGCATCTTCAGTGCACGAAGCAGTTTCTGTGACTCGTACAGGCTCTTTGGCAATATGTGGCCGTCCAGAAGCATGCTACCAAATAGGGCCAACATAGCATCGAACGCTTCTCGACTCAGGTTGAATTGGGACTTGAACCCCATCACACGGTCAATGGCATCCAGTTGAGAAACTGTTGTCCGATCATGAAGGGGTTTCTGTGCTGAAGACATCATGTCGTAGAACGCCTTTGCGGTCTTCTCCATCTCCTCCTCCGTACGTCCTGCAGCGTACTGTGCTTGTTGGAAGTCATCTAACAGGTTTGCTACCCCAGCATCAGCATCAAAGTCCTGCAGACGTGGTCGCACCGCCTCCTCTCTCAAATGATGTACTTCACCATGGTAGATCCACCGGGTGTAGTCCGGCGTGAATCCATGGTTCAGAAGATGTTTACCCATGTTCTCCTTGTCTTGCCTTCGCTGGTTCCCACATCTGCTGCACGGGCACAATACTTTCATCTCTCCTCGCCGAGCCGGGCCAAATGCATGGTTCAAGAAAGTATCTATCTTGTGCAACCATTCATCACTGAAATCACTCTTGCTTCTGCGGCCCGTGTACATCCACTGACGGTCATCCATCCTACTGTCATCCATCCGAGTACTTACATCTACATCCAAGTACTTACATCCTATTGTCATCTAATAGGTGAGGATAGGTCCTAATCCCACCCGCGGATGCGTAGACGAGGCTAGTTTCCATTGTCTACCCTAACCTAAGACAGAATTTCGGCAGCACCTCCCCGCTGTTCTCCCGATACACGTCCCTGTAGGGAGAGTGTGTATCCGGAGAACAACAGGGAGGTGATGCCGAAACTCCGTCTCGAATCAGGGCAGACCATGGGAGTTAGCCTCATCTACGCATCCGCGGGCTGTCCAAGTAACATGGACAATCCGAAACAGATACAGTTATCGACATGCAGAGATCTGCATACCTCCAACCGTATCTCTTTCGGACGGGAGACGCCTAACTGGGTTCATGACCTACAACCCTTATTCGGGAGGAGAGGTTATTTATACCTAGGGTGGCGGCGGAGTCAGGCTAGCGGCGCAGTGACGAGTCGGTGCAGTGGCGAGGCGAAGCGGTGCAGGCAGACCCGCAGTGGACGATCCTGCAACTATAGTTATCAACAGAAGGCTATTAGAAAACTTAAGATGAGAAAGTGCACTATATTTTTGCTAATCTACAAACTAGCAAATGGCAGCTGGATGGGAAGGGTTTGAACTGTAGTCATTATCAGTTCATCTATTGCGTTAAAAGAAATTATCAGTTCAGTTACTCCTATATGATGCATTAAGAAGAAGATAAAAATAAATTACAAGACACCCACCATCATGTTAATGTTGATGGCTACCTGGAGTGTCATGCTCCTCTACAAGTGACCTAGCTAAGGAAGGATAGGCAAAAGATATATAGATCGATGTTGGATCTTTTCCATAGTCTTATCCTTCCTTACAAAGTACTAGATAGGCAAAAGGATTTTACTGATATTGAATTACTGACTGATGCAAGCACACATTTTTGTTTGTATAACAGTAGCAATGTAGCTTGTAAACAGTAGCAATGGACTAGAACTCACAGATCAGCACATTATCAATGCCAACTGCCATGGCAATATATTGTCACAATGCTTTTTCAGAAACAGGTAACATGCACAGACTGTCATAAAATATGACGGCCAGCGAGAGATGTTACACATGTGGATTGACTAACTCCCTAAAGCTAAAATTATAGAATGGCTGCTTTAGGAGTGTCACCAGCATGACAGGGCACAAGCTCCCAGCATTTCGAGGAATGAAAAAAAAACTCACTTCAAACTCAATATTGCAGCAAGATCAGTTTGTTTGAATGTGCCTACCGAGCAAACTCAATATTCAATGCATGGTAAAGATGTGCATGATGTCATAAAACTCAAAATGAGATTCACAGTACACAATTAGCTGTCTAATTATTTCATGATGGGCAATACAGAAATGACAGCTTTTCCAATTCAACATATGGTATATACACAATTGTATCGATGATCATGGTTTAATTTGTATCGCTGCCATGCCTAACGGCGCCTACGATCTCCAGCAGCAGCAGGGCGGCTCGTTCCAGTCAGTGCCGCTCGGGCCGGTCCCAGACCATGCGTCGTTTAACTGGTCGACCCCATCTATGATCAGCCACGTGCCCTCCGCCGGAGAGTACAAGGCGCTCATCACCACCTGGAGCTACACAGGCCCAGGGCGCATCACGCAGACAGGTACCCTGCTGAACATGATGCAATCAGATGGAGACCGGCTCCCCAAGGTAAGTGCACATCAAAAGAAGCCTTCAGGCTTCTCAACTCTCAAATGCAGGTACAACTCCTGACACAGGGTTCCAGGGGTGTCACCGCCCAATCCATAGAAATTTTAAGGAGGGTATGGACTAATAAGCTTCTATCCCCTAACATGAAGACTTTTGCCTGGAGGTTAATTCGAAAAGCTATTGCAACAGGAGCTAGAGCGGGGAACCTATCTACTAACAAAAACTGTGAAACATGCAACATACTTGAAAATGACTCTCACTTGTTCTTTCATTGTAGCTTTGCAAGGGCGGTTTGGTTTTCTTCCAAAACCCCTTTGCGTACCTCTTCACTTCCTTTTGAGCAGGATGGAATATAGGAAACTTTGCCCATCATCATAAATAAACATACTTCAGAAACTGAGATTCAAAGAATCATCCTAATTCTCTGGTACATCTGGAGAGCTAGAAATGATGTTCGCTTTAAAAGAAAGAAATGGTCTGTTTTGCAGGTTCATCACGCTATTGAGGCAGACATTGATGTAGCATCAGCTTGTACTAAAAAAGACACCTATGCTGAAAACCACAGAAGAGACAAGGATGACTCTCAAATAAATAATTTGCATGCAATCAATCTTTCTAATGCAGGTACCCATATGGATGGAAGGAGTCCACAGACCAATATGCTGCAGCAAAATTTTAGGCTGGGCTTGCCGGGTAATCTGTTTCCTTGCAGGTTTCCAATGCTGTTGCCTGGGGCCAGATGCTATACTGATGCAGTTGCCTACTTGTTGAGTCGATCATCCTATTCCTACTCCTACGCTGACATCAAGAACTCCGACGGCATCGAGTCACCGGATGCCATTTTCGCTTTCAATCTAGCGACAGATGAGTGGAAAACCAACATACTTCGCGGGCCACTGTAGTAATTCAGACAGTGAGCTCAAGTTCAGTCGAAAGACGGAGAGCCTCTAGTTATTTGTGTTGGATGGCTGCTTGGTCACGGCACATCACAAAAATTTGGATTGCTCAATGGATCAATGGTTTCTAGAGGACTTGGACATCGACAAAGGGATCTGGACGAAAAGGTATTCGATTCATTGCGTTCCCCGTTGCAAAGAGAAATTCAGCCATGAAAATTTCCCTTTTTTTAGCTTTGCTCATGCCTTTGGTGCCAGCTTATTCCATGTTCTCAGGCTGTGTTCTGAATGAATAGTAATACCGTGTGGGTTGCAAATTTGTGTTGGTTTTTTGTTTTTGTGACCCTCTTCGAAATAGATGGTAGTGAATTGACTGTTGTTGTAGGGTGCCATGATCAACAAGGTGTTAGGACATACCAACAGCAAGCTTCGCGAACATGATTGATTATTCAGAGTTTCCATAGCTTTATTAGACAATCCATGTTTAGATAAGTTCAGGTTTAAATTCCACAGCATTATCATGATCTCTATATAGCTACCGTCAATAAATTCCACAGCTTAAACCTATTACATCTCTCCTCTTCATATTTTTCACATTTTACCTTGTAATGCCAGGTCAAGGTAGACTTCAATTTCTATATAGCTACAATTGCATTTCTCAACAAAAAGAACACAAAGAAGCAAACAAACAATTTTGAACCTTGCTGTCTACAGACCGTGAGTGCCCATAAGAATAGCAAACTAGGTCACAACTCACAGGATGGATCGGATTGGGGATTTTTTAGACTGCAGAAGTGGAGAGCAGGCCAGCATGCAGGGAAGGGTATACCTTTGCCGGTGAGCGGACGGTGACGGCTGTGGGGACGACGCGAGGTCCGCGGCGAGCTCCTCCTCCCTCCTCCACCGGATCTTGGACGGCCGGGGCGAGCTCCTCCTCCCCCTCTTCTTCCACCTCCTATTCTCCTTCTCCTCCACCTACTCCCCCTCTCGGCCTCCTCTCCAACCGGTCGGACGGGCGGTGAAGCGGCGACGCGGGGCCGGCTGCACAGCCGCGGCGTGGCCGGGCGGGGGACGGCCAGGGGCCGGGGCGCGGTCGGGCGGGGGCGGGGGAGCGGACGTGCGGGGGCGCGGTCGGGCCGGGGCGAGGACGCGGCCGGGCGGTGGCGCCGGCGCGGGGGCGGGGGCGGGGGCGCGGCCGGGCGGCGGCGGGTCGGGTGAGGGGGCGTCCGGTCGGGTGAGGGCAGAGGGGCGCGTGTGTGAGGGGTGAGAGGGGCGGGTTTTTTTAAATGTACGAACCCCTTTGCCGAGAGCTAGATCAGACGACTCTCGGCAAAGAGTTTTTCCTTTTTTTATTTTCTTTGCCGAGAGCCCCAGCCCTGGCTCTCGGCAAAGAGGCTCTTTTTTTTATTTTATTTGCCGGCGTTCTTTGCCGAGAGCTAGGTCAGGCGGCTCTCGGCAAAGAGTTTTTATTTTTTTGATTTTCTTTGCCGAGAGTCCCCAAACCTAGGCTCTCGGCAAAGAGGATCTTTGCCGAGAGCTTTAGGAGGCTCTCGGCAAAATATATATTTTTTTTTTGATTTTTGCTCCTAATTTTTTCCTGCAGCCTTGATATAGTACTAGGTGGCCATATTTGAAATTTGGTGTATTTTCCATGCATCTTGCTATATTTTGCGCATTTTCTTTTTTTTCTTTATTTTTCCCGCAAGACGCACATTTGAACTACAGGTGCATGAAATAATGAATCTTAGCGATTCAAAAAATGATATTCATGCTTCCGAGGGTATTTTGACGCCGTATCTAGGGACAGACGCGGAAACTCGACCATCTCGTGCACGCGACATGGCGACCAAGTTGCGTGAGATTTGATTTAAAAATATATAAAATGTGAACGGAGTCGGAAAATCATGAAAATAGATGGGAGGCCTTGACATCGCATGTAGAAGCTATAAAAAAAATTTGAAAATGTTTGAAGCAAGTTGTGACATAAGATGGTTGAAACCCTGAGATCTCCGCATGTGATATCTTGTTATCACATATGGAGGTCTTAGGGTTTCAACCATCTTGTGTCACAACTTGCTTCAAACATTTTCAAAATTTTTTTATAGCTTCTACATGCGATGTCAAGGCCTCCCGTCTATTTTCATGATTTTCCGACTCTGTTCACATTTTATATATTTTTAAATCAAATCTCACGCAACTTGGTCGCCATGTCACGTGCACGAGATGGTCGAATTTCCGCGTCTGTCCCTAAATACGGCGTTGAAATACCCTCGGAAGCATGAATATCATTTTTTGAATCGCTGAGATTCATTATTTCATGCACCTACAGTACAAATATGCGTCTTGCGGAAAAAAATCAAGAAAATGAAAAAATACATGAAATATAGCAAGAGGGATGAAAAATACACCAAATTTCAAATTTTGGCTTATAGTACTATAGCAACGCTGCACAAAAAATTTGGGACCAAAAATCCAAAAAAAATTTGCCGAGAGCCTAACAGCAGGCTCTCGGCAAAGATGACGGCGTAAGGGTGCCGTTTCTGGGGTTGAGGCTTTGCCGAGATTTTTTGTTTACCGAGAGTCGAGCTCTCGGCAAAGTTTGGAGTTACCGAGAGTCAATATTTACCGAGCGTCGAGCTCTCAGCAAATCTTGGATTTGCCGAGAGCCAATCTTTGCCGAGCGCAGGCTCTCGGCAAAGGATTCTTTGCCGAGAGCCCGATATTTGGCGCTCGGCAAAGCTTATGACACTCGGCAAAGATACTGTTTCCGGTAGTGTATATATATACATGCATTATATATCAAAAGCACACGCATAATTTCATAAATCCATCGAAAATCCATCATTAGGTAGAAGGCATAATGTGTCGCTCCGGTAGCATGTCGATCCACACGGCCAACATCTTGTCAAAGCCTTCTCGACTTAGGTTTAACTCGGCCTTCAGCCCCATTACACGACCAATGGAATTTAGCTGAGAAACATTAGTATGATCGTGAAGGGGTCTCTGTGCCGAGTCCAACATCATGTAGAAGGCATCTGAGGCAGCCTCCGTCTCCTCCTTATCACGGCATTCAGCGAACTGAACTTGGTGATAGTCATCCATCATGTCAGTTACCCCGGCATCATCATCAAAAGCCTCGAGCCGTGGTCTAATCAGCTCCTCCCTGATACGATCGACTTCACCATGGTGGATCCACTGGTGGTAGCCTGAAGTAAATCCAGACTTCACAATATGTCTACCTATGGTGAACCTATCTTTTCCTTCTCATGTTGTCACAACCGCTACAGGGACAAACCACTAGAGAATGGCCTCCAACACTCTCGCCAAATGCATGCTTTAAGAACTCTTCAACCTTCACTATAAACATCGGGTTGAAATCGTACTCGTCTCTTCGGAGCATGTACATCCACTCACGGTCCTCCATCCTTTAATAGACGTATCAACAGACATGAGTGACCAGACAATTGCATCTACGCGGTGTCCCTACTCTCTAATAGGTGAGGATAGGTCCTAATCCCACCCGTGGATCCGCGGATGAGTTAGTTTCCATGCTCCGCTCCTATCCGAGACGGAATTTTGACGGCACCTCCTCGCTGCTCTCCCGATACACATCCTGCAAGGGAGAGTGTGTATCAGGAGAACAACAGGGGGTGATGCCGAAACACTGTTTATAGGACCGGAGTGGACCATAGAAACTAACCTATCTACACATCCGCGGGCTGTCCAAAAAATGTGGACAATCCAAAACAGATACGGTCGCAGATATGCAAAGACCTGCATACCTCCAACCGTATCTCTTTCGAATGGGAGACGCCTAACTGGGATACGCGACCGAAGACCATGATACAGATAGAGGGGTTATGCCTAGGGGCCGATGAAGTCAGGCTAGCGGGGTAGTGCAGGTAGACCCACGACGCCGACGAACACGATTAGGGTCCTCCGGGTCACCTCCGACGGGCTCGTCTCTGCAAAAGAAGAAACATAAAACTATAAGTTAAAAATTTCGGTAGAACCTCCCCTACATGGGGAGGTTTCAAAAACCTGCAAAAAGAACGACACGAAGGCCGACATCCACAAACAACGGCACGAAGGCTGAAAACCACATATAACAACTATTACTACTAACAACGACTCGATGGCCGACATCCATTGCACGATTTGGATAGAGAGGGAAGGGTGAACCTAGTGTGCTCGTCGATGGTGGGCGGAGTCGGGAGCGGGGCGCCGAGGGCACGGCACCGTCGCTAACGAGGTGGTGGATAGCGGCTGGAGCTCCTCCTCCCTTCTGCTCTCCACCTCCCTTCTTCTTCCTCCTCCCTTCTCCTCTCCTCCCTCCCTTCTTTGAGTTGGAACAATCCAAGTCTCTGTAAGCTGCAGACACAACCCATATATTAAACACTTAGAAGACCAGAAAACCTGTAGCTAGAATATATGTTGACATTTAATTCTCTCCCAAAACAAATTAAGACCTCCATATGGGTGGAGATGGCAGAGGTACCTAGCTAGCAGTTAAGGGTCGGCTAACCATTGTATAAATATAAGGAAATTTGCCACTAAGGGCTGAGCAAACTGAAACCATTCTACTAACACCGTCCTATTCAATTTCTCGAAGGCAACATTCATCGGGCAAGCAAGTAGTCTGTAGGAATTTTAGTTGCAGTCCAAGCAGCAGTGGGCTGCAAGCTAAGCTCCTAGGCATAGCTCTTTTTAGTAACATAATTCTAGTACTGGAATGGGCAGGCAGATGGTCAAAAACACAATTTAATTGGAGCAACATTGGAGAGGCACATACATACAGTTGTTATGTTGTCTTGTTTCTGCAAGAATAGATAGATACCTAGGCTGTGTTTAGTTGAGAAAGTTGGGGTGAAAAGTTACTGTAGCACTTTTCGTTGTTATTTGGTAAAATTTGTTCAACTATGGATTAATTAGACTCAAAAGATTCATCTCGAACTTTACAGACAAACTATGCAATTAATTATTTTTTTTACCTACATTTAATGTTCCATGCATGCGTTTAAAGATTTGATGTGATGGGTGGAAGAGGAAATATTTTGGGTTCGCATGGCAACTAAACAGGGCCCTAGAGACAATAGACAAACACACATTTTAGTTACACAGGAAGAACTACTTCAATAGAGAGGAACATATTCCAATCCAAAACAATGGCCCTTCTTGCTACCTCCTCCTACTTCTCCCTCTGGCCGGCCGCGGGGCCCGGCATTGGCTGCAGCGCCGCCGGCAGCGCCGCCGGCGTGGCAAGGGGCTCCTGGGCGGCAGATCCGGCGGCCGAGGACTGGAGGCGCTCGGCCTGCGAGGTCGCCAGCGAGGTGGGAGGGGCCGCGCGCGGGCCGGGGACCGGGCGCGCTCGGTAGTGAGGTGGCGCACGCGGGCCGGGGACCGGAGGCGCTCTACTTCAATAGAGAGGAACATATTCCAATCCAAAACAATGGCCCTTCTTGCTACCTCCTCCTACTTCTCCCTCTGGCCGGCCGCGGGGCCCGGCATTGGCTGCAGCGCCGCCGGCAGCGCCGCTGGCGTGGCAAGGGGCTCCTGGGCGGCAGATCCGGCGGCCGAGGACCGGAGGCGCTCGGCCTGCGAGGTCGCCAGCGAGGTGGGAGGGGCCGCGCGCGGGCCGGGGACCGGGCGCGCTCGGTAGTGAGGTGGCGCACGCGGGCCGGGGACCGGAGGCGCTCGGCTGCGAGGTCGGCGGCGAGGTGGCGCGCGCAGTCGGCGGGCGCGCCCTGGCGAGCGGCGGGCACGTTCCTAGGGGACGGCGGCGCGGGGGTGGATGGCAGGGGCGTGTGTGGCCGGCGCGGCCGCACGGGACCAACGGACGGCGGCGCTGGCAGCCTTGGGCGCGGGCGGGCGGTGGGAGGCGGCGCGGCGTGGCGTTGGCGGCCGCTGGCGGCGCGGCTACGAGGAGGAGCTCGGACGAGCGAGTGGGGAAGTGAGAGGGAGGGGGTGACACCAGTAGGATTTAGGGCAAACAGGCTTTGCTGAGTGCCCAGCAGAGCGGCACTCGGCAAAGCCATTTTTAATTTTTTTAACAATATTTTGCCGAGTGCCCCTAGGCCCGGCACTCGGCAAAGAATATTTTGCCGAGTGCCCTCCAAGGAACTCGGCAAAATATATATATATATTTTTTTTGACTTCGGACCCAAATTTTTTCTGGAGCCTTGCTAAAGTATTTACAACTCTATTTTAAAAGTTGAGGCAATTTTGACTTTTTTAGGTATATTTTATTAATTTATTTCGTTTCATTGATTTTTTCTGGATAATTCAAATTTGAACTGCAGGTGCATGGAATAGTAGAATTTGGTCATCCAAAAATTAATACTTATGGTATTTAGGGTATGTTGAGGCCGTATCCAGGAGCTCACATGAAAGCTCGAGCATCTTGTTGACGTAACATGCCAAGTTACTTACGGGAAAAGTGTTTTTAAATTATATAAAATCCAAACGAAGTTCGAAAATCATAAAACTTGGTGAGGCGTCGTGTTATCGCATGTGGAGGCCGTGGTAAAAATTGAGAAGGTTTTGAGCAAGTTGCGACGTCGGATGCTAAAAACCCAGATATCTCCTCATGTGATCAAAGTGACACATGTGGAGATGTCTGGGTCTTTGGCATCCGACGTCGCAACTTACTCGAAACCTTCTCAATTTTTTACCATGGCCTCCACATGCGATGACGCGACGCCTCGATAAGTTTTGTGATTTTCAGACTTTTTTGGATTTTTCATAATTTAAAATCACTTTTCCCACAAGTAACTCGGCATGTTGCGTCAACGAGATGCTCGATATTTCATGTGAGCTCCTGGATACGGCCTCAACATACACCAAATACCATGACTATCATTTTTGAATCACTAAAATTCATTATTTCATGTACCTGCAATTCAAAATTGAAATATTCCAAAAAATTCAACGAAACGAAATAAACTAACGAAATATATTAAAAAAAGTCAAAATTACACCAATGTTTAAAATAGAGTTTTAAATACCGTCAAAAGGCTACTCTAAAAAAATTGGGCACAAAATAAAAAAAATATTTTGCCGAGTTCCAGAGGGAACACTCGGCAAAAATTACTTTGCCGAGTGCAGGTGCCTGGGGCACTCGGCAAAATTGATTTTAAAAAATAAAAGTATACTTTGTTGAGTTTAATTATAAGGCACTCGGCAAAATAGGATAAAAATTTGCCGAGTGTCAGGGGCCTGGCACTCGGCAAAATAGCATTTTAAAAAAAATAAAAGAATTTGCCGAGTGCCGAGGTAATGGCACTCGGCAACAATAGTTTTTTTTAAAAAAAATTCCGAGTGCCGAGGCCTGGCACTCGGCATGTGTTTTAAAAAAATAAAAAAATTTGCCGAGTGCCATTCTAACGGCACTTGGCAAAATTGTTTTTTTTAAAAAAAACAAATATTTTGCCGAGTGCCAGCCCTGTGGCACTCGGCAAAATATTGTTAAAAAAAGAAATTTTGTCGAGTGACTGTGTGATGGCACTCGGCAAAATAGATTTAAAAAAAATAAAAAAGATTTTGCCGAGTGCTGGCCGTTAGGCACTCGGCAAAATTTGACGGGCGGTGGCCGCCGTGATTGCCCAGCCACCTTTTGCCGAGTGCTGAGTTTACCGAGTGCCAGGCTTTGCCGAGCTTTGTCGAGTGCAATATTTTGCCGAGTGCGACACTCGGCAAAATATTGCTTTGCCAAGTGCCCCAATAAAAAGCACTCGGTAAAGCCTGGAACACTCGACAAAGTCCTAGTTTCCGGTAGTGCTACCTTGCATCATTAAAACTGAATCCCACGTATAGGTATTAAGAGTGACTTGAACTACATAAAGAAACATTACTAATAATGCTGCATACTACTCGATCCAGAGTAGTCTACTCTCAGCATTACAAAATAAATTTTATTCCACACTCTCAACATCACAAGAGTACCGTACAACAAAATGGAGACAAGTTGATTATTGAACTGCTGAAAATTAAAGCAACACGCACACCACCACTGAAACAGTCAAAGGGTTTCGCGGGAAAATTCTAAATAAGGACAAACATGCCGCGCGCCCTTGCTGATTCGATTCCGACAGGCGGCTTTATTTGTTACAGTAGTATTTAAAGAAGACCACCATGCTCATGCATGCACGCAACAACTTCCGATGGAGTCGAGAAAACCATACATACCAGCTGCATGCTATATATACTCTGAATCGACGACGGCACATGATATCACACGGCGTTGTCGAGTTGTACAACCTCCGATGGAGCAACTCGGGCGACGCTTATCTCCGCGGATTCAGTGGCCGGCTCTTGCTGCTTTTTCGTTTCCGTGTCCAGGTGCCAGTAGGCGGCGCCTTCCTCGCCGATGCCTTTCCTGTCGGAGGGGAAGACGATGAACAGGAAGCTGGCGAGGAACGCGACCGCCAGAGGCAGGAGGCCCAGGAACTCCCTCCACTGGGTGGACTCCTCCGGGACCAGGCAGCTTTGCACGCCGGCGTCGCAGAAGGCCACGGCCACGAACACGGCGGCGCTGACGATGGCGTGCAACAAGTCACGCAACCTAAGTTTGAACTTTTCCCACTGGACCCGCTCGAGTCCTCGCAAGTCCTTGGGGTCGATGTTGAAGAGCCAGAGGCCGTTGCAGGTGGCCAGCCCATAGTAGGTGTGGCCGTACAGGTCGGTGACGCTGTCGGTGAACCTGACCACCGCGCAGATCAAGGTGAGGAGGCCGATGAGCCCCCAGGTGAAGGCGAAGTTGACGCGGTGGCCCCTGCAGTTGCCGCCGTTGGTGAAGGACGGTGCCATCGTCTGGAAGGCCAGCGTGGTGCCGGTCGGCAGGAGCTTCGACAGGGTCGCCGCCGCCCCCAGCAGCGTCGTGGCCTTACGCTCCTCCCACGTTCCCTTCTTTTTTCTGGCGTCGTCCTTGTCGACGGCGGAGTTGGTTTTCTCCAGCGCTGTGGCGCCTTCGTGGTCGTCCGCCGCCGTGGATCCTTCAAGCCCATCCGCGCCCCAAGCGCCGTCCTCGCCGATGCCCTTCCTGGTGCTGGGGAAGATGATGAACACGAAGGTGGCGAGGAACCCAACCGCCAGCGGCAGGTGGGTGAAGAAATCCTTCCACGGCCGAGACTCCTTCCTGACGAGGCACCGCTGCACGCCGGCGTCGCAAAAGGCCAGGGCGAGGAACACGGCGGCGCTGACGACGGCGTGCAGGACGTCCTGCCGCCTCAGCCTCCGCCTCTTCAGATCCACCCTGTCGACCTTGGAGTCCCTGACGAGCTTGCGGCCGTGGTTAAAGAGCGTCAGGCCTCTGCGGGTGGCCACCCCGTAGTGGGTGTTGCCGTCCGTGCCCTGGACGCTGTCGGTGAAGTTGAGCGCCGCGGTGAGCAGCGTGAGGAAGACGATGAGTCCGCAGGTGAAGGCGAAGTTGACGTCGTGGTCTTCGCACGCGCCGCCCCTGGTGAAGGACGGCGCCATCGTCTGGAACGCCAGCGTGGTGCCCGTCGGCAGGAGCTTCGACAGCCCCGCCGCCGTCCCCAGCGACTTGCTGAAGATCGGCCGTTTCTTCGGCTGGTTAGTGTTGTTGTTGGCCTGGCCATCGGACTGCTGGTTATTGGTCTTGTTGGCCTGGTCATTGGACTGCTGGTTATTGTTCTTGTGGCCATTATTGGGCTGGTTAGGAGGATTAGAGGCCATGGTCTGGTCGACGTGTGTGTAAGCTGCTACGACTACATCCATGCTGCACGCCCGTTTTATACACGCCACAGCGCGGTGGCAGCCTGGCAGGCTGACAGCAGACAGATCGAAGGACCAAGAACCAGATGCTCAAAGCGCCAAAAGACCAAAGTGGGAGCGATAAACATATGCACATACATATGATAAAAGTAAGTATTTCTGTACACGTCGCTTGGGTATTAGGTCAAGTACCGGGACCAATAAGGCCACTGTGTAGTACTTTTGCGTCGCTTGGGTATGAGGCCAAGTACCGGCAACCAGGCTCCACGTACAAGCCCGTCGCCGCCAACCTGGTGTAGCGACAGAGAGCCTCCTCTTCGAATGGACCTCCAGCCCAGGATGCGGAACACCAGATAGGCCAGGCCAGAATGGGCCAACGTGCTTGCATTCATGTGTTGAGCGGGCCAAGCCCATGTAATAATATAAGTACTGGGAGAGTGAGAGGGGAGAACGGAGGAACAGCCTTCGTCTTCGTCCATCCCGTGGTTCTTAACCTTTTTCTTTCGGCTACTTATTGGATATACTGTGCCACTTCGTTAAGGTTGCCCAACAAATATGTGGAGATGCCAAAAACCAAGACAACTTACTACAAACTTTTTAATCACATATGTAGAGATGTTTGGGTTTTAGGTATCCGACATCACAACTTGCTAGAAACTTTTTGAATTTTTTACCACGGCCTCCACATGCAATAACAAGACACATCGACAAGTTTCGTGGTTTTCAGACTTCGTTTGGATTTTATATAATTTAAATACACTTTTCCCACGAGTACATCGTCATGTTACGACAACATGATGCGCGAAAATTCATGCCACTTCCTGCATACAGCCTCGACATACCCTAAATACCATGAATACCATTTTTTGAATAACCAAATTCCATTATTTCATGTACCCGCAATTCAAATTTGGAATAGTCGCAAAAATTCAATGAAACAAAAAAATTAAGGAAATATAGTTCAAAAACTCAAAATTGTCCCAAATTTTAAAATAGGGATTTATTTATTGTAACAAGGCCCCACAAAAAAATGGAGCAAAAAAACAAAAAAAAATAATTTGCTAGGTGTCAGCCTAGCCCCCCGGCAAAGAAGCCTTTGCCAGGTGCCAAGTCAGGGGGCACCCGGCAAAGAAATTAAAAAAAATAAAAAAATTCTTTGCCGGGTGCCAAGTCACGGGCACCCGACAAAGAATTTTAAAAAAAATAAAAAAATTCTTTGCTGGGTGGGGGCACCCGACAAAGAAATTTAAAAAAAATAGCAAATCACATGTAGTTTGGCATAACATGTAGTTTAAGTTTGAGTTAATTTACAAAACTACGCAGAAAATCACTTAAATCTTAGAAAATAGCAAATCACCTCGAAAATCCATAAAAATGCTGGACAACATATTTTTGGTAATATAGTGTGTGTAAAAATTATTAAAACAATGTAAATTATAAAATATAAATAAATACAATACTAACTCATTTTCTCCCGTCGGTGGACAGCTTTCCCCTTGGCTGCGCACCTTCCGTCAGGGCCGGTTCAGCATCCCTCACGTGCACGGAGGAACCGTCTGGGAAAGTCTCTCCTGTCGGTGGGGACCGCCACGGGAAGCCTCACCCCGAATTGTGTCAGGATTGGCGCGCTGGGATTTGGTTTTCGCGCCTTCATGGAAGCAGTTGGCCCACTTGACAGACAAACACGCGCGGACACACAAAGAAAGCCCGCGGGAGGGGAGAATTATTTTCGCATGCAGCCTCACCCGTGACTTTACTTTCCCCAAATCTTTCCTCTTCCACCGCCCCGAAATCTCCAGCAGCCCCTCCATGCGCCGCGGCAATCTGGCGGCTCGAGCACCTCTCCTCCCCCTCGCCGCATCCAAGCGACCGGTCATCCCTATCCTCTCTCCTGCTCCTCACCGTGGCAGAGAGATTCGCCGCAGCGGCGCAGCCATCTGCCACCGAGACCACCCCAGCGACCTGCGCCGCCGGCAGCCTGGCACCAACCCAGCCGCCTTGGCCGCCGCCGCCACCAATCCCGCTCGATCTGTTCCTTCTCTCACCACTGCAGTGGCGACCAGGTCAACATGTCCCGTTTATCCTCTCCCTCTGAACTCATCCCCAAGAAAGGCTTCAGATCTAGTCATCTACATACCCATGAGTGTTTAGGGTATTGCCTGGGCTTTTGCGGTCATCTCCATGAAATTTGATGCTGCTAATGTGTACGCAAGCTGAAGCCCTTGTTTTTTTTTGGAGAAATTTTGTTGTCTTATATGGGGAAATTTCCTTTTATTTTTAATTTTTTGTCTGAAGCAAATTGTGTTGTATAATTTACACCAGTTGGGAGAGGGGAAATACGGAGCATCCACCATCACTTGAGCAGTTGAACTTTACTCAGTAGTTGTGCAAGGTTACATCCTACAGGCTGGTTAGTTCTCACTCTCTGATTTGTTTTTTTGTACAGTATGACGACTGTATTTTGTTCAGACTAGACACTGGAATACTGGATGAGATAGTATGCGACAGGGCAATATTTTGTTCTGTCTATGAGTTGTTCATTGATTAGCATTTGAAAAGTTTTAATTCCATATTTCACATGACTTAATATGGCTACTTTTGCAAAGAATATTTGGATATGCACATAGTTGTTACTTATAATTGAAAGAAATGCTAGAAAATTTTGATAAGTGTCATATACAAGCTTTCTTACTGACTAAATATAGCTTCTTTGCAAAGGCCATTGAACTATTTGTTTAAGAATTAATGTTTTCCTCCAAAACTAAAGATGCTTCACAGAAACGTGGCCATGGCATTGTTGCAGCACTTGAGGTGTGCAGCCTATTTGTCCTCACTCATTTGTTGAACTGACATGCAGTTAACTGCTAGAATAGTTCCTTGTTTTTCTGTCATTTGTTGAACTGACACACAGTCTATTTGTACAGTTTCTGCATATATTTTGGGTTCACAAAAAAATTCAGGCAACAATATATATGCAACCTAGTTGTTTTTTCTAGCTAGAAATGTACTGCCAAAACAGTTCTAGTGTGTATTCTTCACAAAACAATTGCTACAGTCGATCTCATTTCTTGGCCACTAGCAAACTTAGTTGTTATGGTCTGGTGGTGCACGTTTGTATATGATATTAATTAACTTAGGTACTCTTATAATGTTGCTGTTTAATAATAGAAACTTCCACTGAATGATTTTTTTGCTACATGGCAGCCTTTTCCTTTCATCGAACTTCTCAAAAAAGTGGTCACTGAATGCACATTCTTGTTCATTTTCAGGGTAGTTTTGCAGTGTGCTAATTAACTGGAGCTCTCTGGTGATTATGCATCCATCCAATTGTGGCTTGTGGTAGCAAGTTCTTTTCTTTTGGTGAGCTATTGGATCATTTTTTTGTCTATCTTGTGTATGACTGCCGTTCAACTGAGAATACACTTAGTCAGTTGACAGAGAGAGATAGCGTGGGTACAACAAGCTGGTTGTATGTGTGCATATTGCGTGATGCGTACATGTTTTCTTTAGTGGTGTTGTGCTCCTATGTTGTATGAATCATTGTGTTTGGAGGAAATATTCTGTAGGAATCATTGTGTTTGTTGAAAATGACTAAAATTGGGCTAAAAGTTGGTCCATCTTAGATTTTGGCCTGTTAATAGATGGGCTGATGTAGTCTCCATGTCATTGTCCACGTAAGCATCTATGTAAGCCTTCGTAATGATGTGGCAAATCATCTGTGACGTTTATTTTTCGTCACAGGAAATGGACTTGGGCTGGGCTAACTAGGCCTTGGGCTCTATCGTCCACATGCAAAGATTTTTTTTATTTTTTTTAAAAAAATTCTTTGCCGGGTGCCGCCCTGACAGGGCACTCGGCAAAGAAAATACTAAAAAAATAAAAAAAACTCTTTGCCGGGTCCCAAAGGAGCGACACCCGGCAAAAAAATTATAAAAAATTAAAAATCTTTGCCGGGTGTCTCCCGGTAGGGCACTCGGCAAAGAAAATTTGGAAAAAAAAATTAAAAAATATTTGCCGGGTGCCTCTCGGTAGGGCACTCGGCAAAGAAAATTTGGAAAAAAAATTAAAAAATCTTTGCCGGGTGCCTCTAACATGGCACCCGGCAAACCAACGGCTGATGGAGCCGGCGCCGTGACGGCCACTTTTCTTTGCCGGGTGCCGGGTTTGCACTCGGCAAAGTCTTTGCCGGGTGCCCGATAAAAAGCACCCGACAAAGAAATCTTTGCCGACTAACTTTTTGCCGGCGGCTCTTTGCCAAGTGCCGCACCCGGCAAAGGCTTTGCCGAGTGCAAAGTAGTCTTTGCCGGGTGTTTTCGGCACCCGGCACCCGGCAAAGCGCCTGAATCCTGTAGTGCATGTTTATGTATATATGCATATTGATTCCCATATGGCGAGGCACTGCGGCACACCGCACACTACAACATTTGACAAAATCAGTTGCACATCATTCGTGTTATTTTTTAATAAATAGTATTCTGTGTATAGTTAGATACAAAGTACAATTAACAAATCCTATTGTACAACATGATGTTGTCGTAAAAAGAATACACTGTACAACACAATCAGCTCGACGACGACGGTGAGTGCAGGCCGTGGATACAGCCAGCACGCATGTCAATGGCGTCCCATGCAAAGAAGAGTCCTTTGAGGCGCATGAACACCTGGCACGCGACAAGGCTCCGCTCACCGGCCTGCCACGGCTCCTTCGCCGCCGTCGCCGCGGGCGCACTGAGCAGCGGCGCCATGTGCGTGAGAGGGCCCTTCAAGCTCACATCAACCCCGGGCAGCCGCGCCGCCACGTACCTCCCGTCGAGCACCCTGTCACCGAGGTACGCTCTCAGCGACGCCAAAAACTCCTCCTTGGTGTCGGGCAGCCGCGCGCCGCCGGTGAGCACCTTGAGGAGGAACCCGAGGTGGTAGAGCCCCGCCGTACGCGACCCACGTGACGCCGGTGGCCCGTGTGTCAGCGGACACCACGCCCGTCGCGAACAGCGCGTACGCGAACGCCCTCACGCTCAGGCCGCTCACGCCACCGCCGGAGACGGAGACGGAGCCGGAGTAGTCGCGGTCGTGGAGCCCGACCTGCTACATGGACTGTCCGGCGGCGGCGGTGCCTGGTGGCCAGGGCGTGGCGGGGAGGACGGGGAGCCTCCCGTTGGCGTCGCACAGCGTGATGCCGAGCTGGGAGTAGAGGACCGAGGAGTCGACGTCGACTTTCGCCAGCCCGTACCGCGACGCCGAGGGGAGGTCGTCGATGCGCACGCCGGGCGGCAGGTTGTTGCCCTCCTCCTCGTCGCCGCCGCCGCCGTGGTGCTCCGCGTGCACGGTCACGTACGGGTACCTGTACCTCTCCAGGAGGCCGCGGATCGTCGACAGCTCCTGGACGAGGTTTGCGGCGGTGACCAGCCGGACGAACACTTCGCCGTGCTGCCGCCACTGCTGCTGCTGATGCGCTGAGGGTCGGGACATGGTCTGGTGCAGATGGATCGAGTTCGGCGGCCGTTAGGATATCGGGAAAAGTTGCTTCGTGTCGTTGTGCTTTTGAGATCAAAAGAGTCCACGCTCTGCGATTCGTCGAAGAGTCCGACACGAACCGAGCACACCGCAAAAATAGAAGGTTTTACTTACTCTATATATAGAAATATGTCCGTGCGTTGCAACAGGAGAAAAAAAACTATTAAACATGTGGTAACGAATAATATAAATGCTATATGTTTGTTAATTATGTTTTATCATTTTTATAAAATTTAAAAATAATTTATTTTTTGATTACTATGGCACTACGTGTTGTTCGGAGCTCAGTATGGCAAACTCGATCTTGTTGTTTTGTGGATGGCGAGTAGTACACACTTATTGGCGCTTCATGATTTGTTTCTATGTTTTTTTTTTGCATAATGTGCTTTATTCTTTGGTTTGGTGTTTGCCTCATTGGTTACATATACATGGATATTAGCTTACGCATTTGATTTTTTTTAATCACAGGAGAACGTGCTATGTCCGGCTTGAAAAGTATATAGATTTGATTTAAGACGGTTTGTGACTATGAGCTCATGTTTCAGTCAGCCTCGGTGACCCCGGTACGATCATGTGTGTGGGCGTCATACGCAACACGAACCGAGCATACCGCAAAAATAGAAGGTTTAACTTTTTTCCAATAAGATATATTCACGATGCATATATAGGAACTAAAGAGAAGATTGGCCGAATCCGCAGAGCGCAGGGAATAAGGCTGCAATTTCCATAAATCTACTCAGGATTCATACGCATTGCGTCACAGTTTTTCCTATTGCCCTCACCCACACTGCCACACTGAGCGAGTGAGCGTACTACCAATAAACTAATAAATAACTAAGACGGTAATGTTTAGTTTTTTTTTTGCAAGAAAGTTGATATAAGTTATTTGTCGAATTCGAAATTGTCATTTTAAATTGAAAATATAAATACGAGACTGTCTATTTCTCTGTTGACCATAGAAACTCCCACTCCAACTCTTTCACATGTTGTTGTATCAAAATCCAACAGATGTTGTAAATTGTAATCCTTATACAGACCCAAACCATACAGTTCACTTTGATTGCCTTCGAATTCCCTTGACGTTACCATATATACTAAAGCATAATACTCCCTCCGTTCCAAATTATAAGTAGCTTTAATTTTTTTGGTTCATCCATTTTGCTATGTATTTATACATATATCTATACTAAATGCATAACAAAATAGATGTACCAAAAAAGTCAAAGTGACTTATAATTTGGAACAGAGGGAGTATAACATACGTCGACCTCCTCCGCCAACAGCTGCCGCCAACGAGGTTGCCCCTCTTCGCTGCGTGCTGTCCCGTCCTCCTCTCTTCCTATCGTTAACTTCACCTGTGGCCAGAGGAGTAGGACCCAACTCCTTAATAGTTTTTTATATTAGTTTTTTGTTTTATCTAGGGTTTAGTTTTCAGGTGGTACCAATAAGGCGATGGTGGCAATGTCACATTGAAATAAGGTTTCTCTAACCCCTCCTTACCTTGACGAGGTCTAATCTAGTAATCGCGACAGCCAGTGTCAGTGTGAGTATATGTTGGCTCTCTTCGGATCTTGGCGGCTGATGTTTGTTAGGGAAGTGGTTGGTTGATTTTTGATGTGGTGATTTTGACTTCTTCTTAGGTCTGTTCTACAACAAGATCTGGTTTCTCCAACACCTTTGGTGGTCAAAGATTGTAATCCTAGGTTCTTTAGGAATCCTCTAGCCGATGTTCTTTCAAAGGGTCCTAGATGTCACTATCAACATCTAGTATGTCTTATGGTTTTCAAAGTCATATATAAATAGCTAGGGTGTTTACAGGTGTCCCTTTTCTTTGTTGCCTTTTCAGTGCGAATTTTAATGGACCGGCGGGAGGATAGTTTTATAGTTTATTTATTAAAAAAAAACTTAGCACTAGCCCTGCCACAAAAGCTACCATGCTCCACCACACTGGTAATAATTCCTCAACATCTTTCCTCCCCAACCCACCCTCTTCGCCAGTCTTGCACCAACAGCCACCATGCTGCTTGTAGCTGGTGACCTTTTCTCTCCATTTTTCCTTCCCAACCCACCCTCTTCCTTCATCTCTAGTATCAATGAAATGGAACCTGCCATAAAATTCAGTCGTAGAAATGGATCTCGATCAGGGGGTGGGGCTCATCTGTCTTCCTCTTCCTCCAGCCCTCTCTCTTCTTCCTCCTCTCTCTCTCTCTCTCTCTCTCTAATAACTCCTTGGAGCTACAATGAGTAGGGGGATTCAACCCTTCCCCCTCCCTCACCCTGCACCCCCTGCCACCATTCCCCCTTGCTCCTTCACAAACCAATAACCACTATGTAAGGTGACATTCCTGTCATATGATCATTCTCCCTAGTAGTCTTCTCATCACCACTCCATTCTAGGGCATGATTGGTAGGCTAAATGAGGATAGCTCGTAAGAATGAAAATGGCCAGGCAAAGATAAGACAGGCTGAGCTGGTGCAATAGGTCTTGTTTGGTTTGATGTCCCTATGAAGCCAGGCTCGAGAGAGTTAGTGTTTGATAGGCTGTACAAAAGAGTCTATGCTTACCTTGCACTAGTATTTGATGGAGGTACCACCCATACGATCTCTCATATATCCCCTTCTACTTCTTAGGTCTTTATACAAACAACTTGCAAGCAGCTGAGCACAAATGAAAAGGGGACATGACAAATCGTTCTATCGATGCAATGATCACTGGATATGGGATGTCTCGTACAAATCCACTTAAGAGTAGCAAATAGAAAGAGAAGAGAAAAAAGAGAGAGTAGCAAGTAGAAACAATCCCATAACGTGTAGTCACTCCCCAACGGCCTCTGCCGCAATTTGCAGTTTTTCATCGATGTCTTCACCGAGAATCTGCAGTCACCACCGTTGACACCGACAAGCTTGAGGTCGACGTAGCAAATCCGCTCAGCAATTCAAGCCTGAGGTGACCTCAGTGAGGTCAACAAGAGAGAGGAGGGAGGAGGACCAAAGGAGGGAGGGAAGGAGCAATCCGCAAGCCATCCCACCATGGATAAGCTCTTGCGGAGGAGAAAAAGCTACACCGCTGGTGATTGAACCATCCATCCAAGCACGTAGTGAGTCTGACTAAGTAGAAATGCATCTTATTTTCGTTTCTCCCCGCAGAAGCGTGTCGACCTGGCCTGGTGACCTCGTCCAGCCTACCAACACACCGGTGCATGCAACCCACGAGCATGGCCGAGCTCTTGTCCGGGCTATCAATCACGCCCACACTACTACATAACGGGTAATCACCACCGCCACTTTCACCGCTGGTTCGTATTACGAACCGTTGGTGAAATGATTTTCACCGCCAATTTGTGTTATGAACCGTTGGTGAAAATTTGGGCGGTTATCACCACTGGCTGGTAACACGAAACGGCGGTGATAAACCTATCAGTACAACCGGTTTGTATTACCAACCGATAGTGATGGTCTACCCATTTGTACCACCGGTTTGTGGTACCAACCGGTGGTGAAATTTTTTTTACTAACGGTTCGTAATACGAATCGGCGGTGATGATTTATCCTGCAGCATAATAAAATTCATAACTTTTCAAATATAGTCAGATGAAAACAAACTTTATATCGATGAGATCTACAACTTTGTAGTTGATGACTTTTTTATTTGAAATTGTTTACAGTCCCAGAATTATGTTTGAAGCTCTTATATTTTAAAATTCAATTTTTTTCGAATTATACAGACAACCTTAGATGAAAAAAATGATCAAAAGCAAAGTTACAGATCTCGCTATGAGCTACAACTTTGTAGTTGACAACTTTTTCATTAGAAATGATTTAGGGTCTTAAATTTGTATCTGAAGTTTAAAAATTTTGAAATTCAAATTTTGCAAATGACCTCGAATGAAAAATCAACAAAAACCAAAGTTGTAGATCGCGATGAGATCTACAACTTTGTAGTTGATGACTTTTTCATTTGGAAAAAATCATTTGATGTCCCCAACAGTATGGCTGAAGTTTTGACGATTTGAAATTCAAATTTGTCAAACGACCTCGGAAGCCAAAACCACCAACATCAAAGTTGTAGATCTCGATCAGAACAACAACTTTGTAGTTGATGACTTTTTTTATCTAAAGTCGATTCTAAATATTTATTTTAAAATTATGAGAAGTTAGTACTAAAGGAGTATGCATGATGTATGGACACAAGTAACTTAAGGGTGAAGTGGTTAGAGTAGCTACGCGTGAGGACATAGGTCTTAGGTTTGAATCCCAGCACCGCGCAATGCGAGAAATTGTTTGACTTTTGACTTGTGACTGTGCGACTGGCTGGTGGGGCCTTACCGGGATTAAAAAAATTGCTATTTTTTTTGACTCAGTTTTGGAATTTCTGAAAATCGTTATCACCACCGGCTGGTAATATGAACTGGTGGTGATAAGTTTTCATTACCACCGGTTTTGTAATCGGCAGTAATGACAATGGGCATGACCGCCGACTTACACTGCCAAGGGCCAAAACCGACGGTAATGGGGTTCTGGAGCCGGTGATGAATACATGCTCTGTAGTAGTGCCACAGTGAACTACCTTGGCCTCCCCTACCGTAGGTGGACATAGGTCCCCACTCCAAAATCCTAAACCTTGCTAGAGTTCACGAGTTCTGCGCTAACAGGGTATTGAGGATCAACTTGGATCTCGAGGTTAGTAATTCAACACATTTCCTCCATGGAAGCTATTGATTGACAAGTAAATAGCATATTGCTGTAAAATGTTTAGGTTCAAAGTTTAAACATAAACTTCAATTGCAAAAAAAGGTTGAATTTAAAATTTGCAATTGTTGATTAAAAATTACCACACACATATTTTACCTTAGGAAAAACTCGACAGTGTAATTCTAGGTTTGGGATTTTCAAAAGCGTGAGCTCAACGTTATTAGAAACATAAAATTAGTTCTTTGATTTGGGACTTAGGTTGGGTCCCTAATTCACATGTCTAATCTGAGTTTCACAAAGTTTAAATAATGTCGGAACAGAAATCACCAGTTTGGAAATTAATAAATTGCAATCTTCTTTTTATTCTTCCACGTTCCTGGGTAGGCTTCGTGCAGACGACATGCTTCGGCGAGGGACTCACGTCGTCGCAAGGTAGCCAGCACCAATGCTTTCTTTAGCAAACTCCGCGTTGCGAAGTGAGGAGAGAGAAAGACTCTTTCAAGTCATGTCTCCCTCCTCAACCTCCGGCGACCTCTCCTCTCTCTCCTACACCTCCTCCATTCCCTATCCACCCTCCACGCTTCTCTCCCCCCTTGCATGCCTCATCAGAAACCAGACGTGCCGTCGTCCAGCCATTATTGAGGCATTGACCTTGGTTCTTCGTTGCGCCGAGCTTGGCCGCCGCGGCAAGAGATGGACAGGATCCCCGTCGCGCCGCTCAAGTCCAGCAGCTTCTCGGCGGCCACCTCCCGCGAGGAGAAGCTCGCCCGCAACCTCTCCCTCGGCCCCATCAAGCTCACCGAGCACATCAAGGACGCGCAGAAGGAGAAAGCAGCCGCCGTCGACAATGTCGGCGAGGCGGGTGCCGACGCCGTGCCCGAGGAGGCCGCGGAGCCGGACCTCGCCGCGCTGTCGGCGGAGATCGACGCGTTCCTTGCGGCCCCCAGGGACGGCGACGCGCCGCCGGCCGTGTCGGAGGTGACGCTGGACAGGTTCGCCAGCGCCGTCGAGCAGGAGATTGCGCAGTCAGAGGGGACCGACAACAAGTGGGCGCCGAACGAGGCCGGGGATGCGCCGCCGCTCCTCGCCGCGATCAAGCGCCTGGCCGCGCTCGCGTCCGCGCTCACCTCGGACAAACAGGGCGCCGCCACGTACACCATCGGGGTGCACCGCGTCACCGGCGTGCTGCACCGCGCCATGACGTTCGTGGAGGACGAGTTCCACGGGATGCTGGAGGACCCCCGCGTCGCCAAGGTGGCGCCGCTGGCCGCCGACACGGGCAGCGCCACGGGCAGGTCGATGAAGCGGCCGCCGTCGTTCGGGCATGGCGCCGAGCTCGACCGCTGCGTCGTGCCGACCGCCTTCGGCGACGCGTCGCCGCCGTTCCCTCCGGAGACCGTGGGCCGGCTCCGCGCCATGGCGGAGGCCATGTTCGCCGCCGGGTACGAGACGGAGTGCACGCAGGTGTTCCTGGTGGCGCGGCGGAACGCGCTGGACGCGTCGCTGCAGAGCCTCGGGTACGAGAAGGCGAGCATCGACGACGTGGTGAAGATGCCCTGGGAGGCGCTGGAGTCGGAGATCGCGACTTGGATCAAGGCGTTCCGGCACACCGTCGAGGTGGACCTCCCCGGCGAGCACGACCTGTGCGCGCGCGTGTTCGCCGCCGGCGGGCAGCAGAGGTGCCTCGGGCGCGACATCTTCGCGGACCTCGCGCACTGCGCCATGCTGCACTTGCTCAACTTCACGGAGGCCGTGGTGCTGACGAAGCGCGCCGCGGAGAAGCTCTTCAAGGTGCTGGACATGTACGAGGCCGTCCGCGACGCCGTCCCCCTGGTGGACGCGTTCCTCGTCCCGCCGGCGGCCGACGATGGCGAGGGCGAGGAGGCCGGGGCCGGGGGGCCCAGTGCCACAGCGGACGAAGACGGCGGCGGCAGCAGCAGCGCGTCCACCGCCCTGGTTGACCTGAAGCACGAGTTGACCTCCGTGCGCACCCGGCTGGGCGAGTCGGCGGCGGCCATCTTCTGCGACCTGGAGAGCTCGATCCGCGCAGACGCCGGGAAGCAGCCGGTGCCCGGCGGCGCCGTGCACCCACTGACCCGGTACCTGATGAACTACCTCAAGTACGCGTGCGAGTACAAGAAGACGCTGGAGCAGGTGTTCCAGGAGTACCGGCGCCCCGACGACGACGACGACGCGGAGCACGGCGGCGGGGACCCGTTCGCGGCGCAGCTGATGGAGGTGATGGAGCTGCTGCACGGCAACCTGGAGGCCAAGTCGCGGCTGTACAAGGACCCGTCGCTGAGCAGCATCTTCCTGATGAACAACGGGCGGTACATGCTGCAGAAGATCCGGGGATCGCCGGAGATCAACGCCGTGGTGGGCGAGGCGTGGTCGCGGAAGCGGTCGACGGACCTGCGGCAGTACCACAAGAACTACCAGCGGGAGACGTGGAGCCGCGTGCTCAACCTGCTGCGCGACGACGGCGTCATCACCGTGAAGGGCCACGTGCAGAAGCAGGTGCTCAAGGACCGGTTCAAGCATTTCAACGCCGCCATGGACGAGATCCAGCGGACGCAGGGGACCTGGGTGGTCAGCGACGAGCAGCTGCAGTCGGAGCTCCGCGTCTCCATCGCCGCCGTCATCGTGCCGGCGTACCGGTCCTTCCTGGGACGGTTCTCGCAGCACTTCACCGCGGGGAGGCAGACGGAGAAGTACGTCAAGCTCAGCGGCGAGGACCTGGAGGCCATCATCGAGGAGCTCTTCGACGGCAACGCCGTGTCCATGCCCAGGAGAAGGACGTAATAGTTAACAAGGATCTGAGCCCCCCCGTGCTTCACTAATTTGGTTTTTATAAGCCAAAATTGTTACAGTATCTTATTTTCTGTTTTTCTTAATTTCGATTGTACGTTTCTGAGAGTTGCTCTTCTGCATTGCTGTTGCTCAATCACGGCAGATAGTTGTGTAATCGTCGATTAATTAATCGATACGTACATGTACCTGTTCATATATATATAAATATACTCATAAAAATTCTTCAAATTTAATAGATGTGTAGTTTTTTTTATCTAATTCCTCCTAAATTTATGGAGAATTAGATGATTTAGATGATTTTTGGTGCACAGTTGTTGAATCCGTGCTTATTTTTCTTTAGCATTTTCACTTCTCATTCATGACACCAACGCCAGTCGCCATGTGAAGCAGAGGAGAGCGGTAGGCACTAGGCAGTAGCCGCAAGTCGGCAAATAGCCCATTTAAGGCCCATATGTTGCGAGGTATGGTCGTATGGACAGGCCCGGCCGCTGGTTGCTCCTACGGCCCATAGCACCAGTCATTTTGACAAGTTATTATAGAACAAATTTTAGGCCAGGCCTGTTTCATTCGAAACATTGGACTACATTACAGGGCCTGGCAGAACTAGCTATTACGCTTTGGAATTCCTTCGCTTTCAGATCGGACCTAAATTTCAATGGGCTTGGTCTGAGCACCTTCCTACATGCTTCTACACGTGTATCATATTATGTACTTACAACTGGAGGAGAGCTGAGTCACACAAAAAAAAATCCCTGGAGGAGAGCTAGAGTAGAGGAGTGAGCTGTCAAGCGTGCATAAAGTTCCCTCTGCTACCAGGCTTACATTTTCCCCTCCAACTGCTGCCGAAGGTCAAATTTGTCAATTTACCTCACTTTATTGATACTATCGTATTTCATTGGCAATTCAATAAAAGTTAATTCGGTTGATGTTTTTTCTATAAACTTGTCAAAGTTAAATAATTTGAAAGGGTTGAAAGAAGTACTTTTTAATACTGGTCATCATCCGGCCAGGCGAGGGAACACTCACGCGTCGAGAGTGAGATTCGATCTAAAGCCATCAGCAAATTAAAGACCGTTACCAAATAAGTAATAATATATGTACATATCAACGATTGATCACTATCACTGGCCATATTTTTATATTAGACTTCAGCATCAGCTAGCTCTAAGTACCAACCCAACATTTTCATTGACATCCGTTGACGTTGTTGCTGCACCTAGACGCGGGACATGCCATTTGGGACGTAGCAGATGATCAGATGCTGGCGGAGTTCGTGTCACCTCGCTCCCTGTCATCCAGACAGCTAGAGCCCCGACATCACAATGGGGTCTCTGTCTCCTGTGCGTGTTGCTACTGCTTCCTCGGAGGACGAAGCCTTCAGACCATTGTCTTCGCCTATGTGTAGCTGTAGGTCGCCGCATGTTGGTGGGTTGGCTTCGGATCCTTCTAGAGACAATGGCACTGTAAGCGCTGTGTAATGTTTCGCTGAGGCCTTCAAGCGTCCGCTTCAGCAGCTGCTGATTGCGTCCCCACCTAGGCTGCGTATCACCAAGGATCTCATGTTGCTGATGATGGCAACATTGTCCCCAAGCGTAGCGCCCCGTTTAGCTACTAAAAATAAGCTCCGAGCATCGATGCTGGAGGCACAGGCAAGAAAGATGCTCATGAAAAAGCTCGGGCTTTTGGTCGGGATGGCGAAGCTTGATGAGGCGTCCTTTGAAGAATTTCAGCAAACCTTCACAACGCCGCTGTCCCAAGCATCCGGGAAGCCATGTAGGTACTCTTTCCTGGGAGGTGCCGGCGTTGCCGTCCGTTGATGGACATCGGGTACACCAAGCGTGTAACACCATCGGTGTTACCGAGTAAAACAACTCACTAAACCATGTTATGAGCATCATGTTTAGGTATTATTGCATGTGGCAAAATGAAAAATTAAATTTTGTTGTACTAATTCTCAAATTGAGTTCTAAATTATTTCTTGTCCAAGTATTCTCCCGCAGTCCAAATCACTTTCATTCATCCTGATCCAACTCCAGCTATCGCTATTCTTCTCCTCCTTAATTCCCCAAGCACGTACTCGGCACTCGCAAGCCCGTGAAGCACACTTCAGTACATTTCATTTGCAAGACGCAGTGCTTTTACTTCGTCGTGTCAAGCAAGGCAAGTTAGGCCACAGATGATTGGTCGACAGCAGCATCGCACACGCTACGCGCTAACCACACTCTGACTCAGTCCACTGAGCATGCCGCTCGCTCGCTACTCACAACTACATGTTCATGCACCAGCAGTATGGCCCATGGCCATGTGCATGATGAAAAATCCAACCAGCACCATCTACACGTTAAGCCCAAAACACACTCCTCAACCAATCACATGCATGCAAGTCCAAATGTTGCCTAATCCAAACTTTTTCTTTTCCAAAAATGGATTAGCATCCAATATAAAGTCAGGTAATACCACCACCAACCTCACAGCACGTCGCTGCCAGTGCCCTTACTTTGTCTACTAATCGCTCTGCAAAATAATTAATGCACGTCGCGCTGCCTCCGATAAAGTGTGTTGCGCACGCCAGTCGTCCTTCCCAGTGTGAGCTCCACCTCTATCCCTGGGTCTCCTGCCTTTAAAAGGATACGCCAATCAGCCCTCCTATCACGCCGAGCCGTTGAGCCATCCCGCTCCGCTGCTCATTTGCTTTTTCCTCCCAAATCAAATTCCACTGTTCTTGCCCGAGAAAGCTGGGTCTATCGATTTCTCTCCGAGCTGTAATCAACCGAGATAGTTAGCCTGCAAGAATTTCGTCATTCTCCTTTTTTATTATCTCCTTGACCTGCGGTCTTCTCCATTAACTCCTTGGATTAAAGACCCACTCAAGTCTTCTCCATTAATTCCTTGACCTCCATAATTGAACCAGCACCCCCTCATCACATCATGGACCAAAGACCCACAGCCATGTGCAAGTCAACAAGTCCAATTGCGTGATTAGCCTCCTCCAATAATATCATTTTTATTTTCGGAATTAATTAAACAGCCACCTTGCGCAATCAATATCTCCCTCATACGAACTCCGATTCCATGGATTCTTTTTTCTAAATTCATCTAAAATCACGCTCTACCCATCCATATCATTTTCTTTCTCTTTAGAGCTCATTTGAATTTATTTATTTATCGTGAAATAAATTTTGTTAGATTCCTAAATTCATGATCTATCTGTTAGTGTATTTAGTTCATACAGTTCAGTGATACCTTTAGGGTAGTTAAATGTCACTTGTTTGAATAAATGTTAAATCTTAATTGGACATAAAGACATATCTCGATTTGTGAAACTAAATACTTGTTAGGTGAACTGGATACCTTGCTTGCTGAAGCTGATAGTTAGAATATTGTCTTAGTCATTAGAGCTAGTTTAGTAGTTTAACATGTGTGTTTTTATTTTAAGAGTTGATGTTGCTTACATACTTTGCATCATCATCATTGCATGCATATAGTGAACGAGTTGGCGGAGGCTGTGACCGTCGACGATCAGGAGTACGAAGAGATCGTCGAGGACTACGAGGAGGAGATCCTCGTGCCGGAGGGAGTTCCGGAGCCACTCGTGACTTGACACAGCTTTGGACATGGCGCTTGTCCAAGGCAAGCCCCGGTGCATAACCCTTATTTTTAATGATCATTATATATGTGTTATGCATTTACGTTGCAGAAAATTTTATGGAAACCACATGCATATCCTATATATATATATATATATATATATATATATATATATATAGTCTTACTAGTGCAGGATTGCGTAGTTGCTATGCTTAGGTCTATCAGTAGCGTGGGTAACATGCCGTTACTCACACAATAGGTGGAGATTATCACTACTCTCATGATAAAATGATGGAAAGGAATTGGTGACCGGGTAGGGATATGGTTTGGGTATTGGTGGGCGTGACAAGTTATGTTTCGCGGCCACGGGGCTTAGCTTGGTTATACTGTTTTCCCTGTCCGTGTTGATTGAGGACCGTCCGTTGCTGTGGATAGTAGTCAGGTCACAGATTTATTATCTCGAACACATACTTGCTTATGGGAGTGGGAAGGCTCGTTCTCCTCTTGTCATGGGTTTCGGCTCTTTCCAGACCGAATGATTGGAGGCGGCAAAGGTGGAGGTCTAAGCACCGCACTGAGGCCGGGTCTCAAGTGTGGGGGCTTGGAGTCCAAGTTTGGATGGGACCTGGACCCCTCGACAGGAGTGGAATGGGTTGGTATTGTTTGTGTCTGGGGTACAAGCGAGGCGTGTGTTTTCAGGGTACCCAGCTGGGCTACAATGATTCGTGAATCATCGTTTCTACATGACGGTACGACTTAACTACGGCCTAGCATTGTAGTAAGAACTAGAATACGAAAGATGGGAAAATGGTTCTAATTGTTCAACTCTTTGCTTGAAAGTAGAATATGTGCTTACATAGAATGGTTGGATAATAAACTAATCATGACTACTAATAATCTAAGAAAATAAAGACACACTCTTAGTATTGCTTTCCGCAAACAAGAAAACCACAAGCCATATAGCCTCTCATATTCCTTAAGAGTCGGGAAATATATTCCCTAGTCGGGTAAGTCTTGCGAGTACATTGTGTACTCAGGGTTTATTTACCTTTATTGCAGGTGCACCTTGAGAAGCTAGTTTTGTGTAGAGGATTCTTCTGGTGGGCACAAACGGATCCTTGTATCGCTCCGCTAGATGTTTATTTCATTCCGCTGTTTAATTATCGTACTCTGAATCTTGATATTGTAATAAAGAATTTCCGAGACTCTATGTTGTATGAAATGGACTAAGTATTGTAAGCTTGTACTCATTATTGATCCTGAGTGTAAAATTGTGGATTGTTTCGAGTTCTCCCTTCGGGTGTGCTCGACGGAACGGCTTGACTTAGCTCACTTTTAGGGTGCTTAGTGTCTAGTGGAAGACAAGCGCCTCTAAAAGTGTGTTATTTCAGATGATTTTGCCACAAAGCGTTTCCAACGCTTTGCCTTGTTGTACCCACATGGTCGCAAACTACTGCCATATAGTCTTTTGTATGTGTTGTAGCTGCTAAGCTCTAGCTCTAGCTTGTCAACATTCTTGGTTGGTCCTCAATGCTAGCATGTTGTCAGCGGATTCGGAATAGCTAGAACTTGTTGATGTCGTGTAACTTTGAAACTTTCCTATCCTCTTAGTGAAAAATAAACTCAGGCTATGGGGGGTAGACACCCCCTAACTATTTTAGCTTAAGGTAGAGGACTTCTCACCTCGTCTGAGAAAACCAACGAACCCCATGCCCCGCCCGGACATAGGGGCCCGTTACCCGGTGAGAGGGCTGGTCCATTTTACCTGTGCTTTGGGAACGTGGGACAAGCGAGGGGGATTTTTTTCACACCGCCGACTAGAAATTCGCTGACCAAGGATTCGAACTCTGATTACGAGGACCAAGGATTCGAACTCTGGTCACGGGGACGCCACCCGAAAGGCTTGACCAACTGGTGAGGCTACGGTCTAATCGCGAAAATAAACATGAAGACAGATGTTATTTCCCACATCATTTGTGGTGGTGTGGTGTGAATTTGAGTGCCACCACCTTATTTTTTTTATTATTGTTAGCGCATATTATGCTTATCCACTTGTGTAGCGCATATTATGCTTGTCCACTTGTGTAGCCTGCGGGCTTGGCTTGCATGCCTCCCCGGCTCCTATATATGTAATTTGTACACCACAATGGAATATAACTCATTCCTCTCCAATCTCTCTTACAATTATTATTATTATTAACGATGTGTACGTTACAGTACTACAGTACGAAAGAGAAACAGGGAGCTGCTTCTACTAGCTAGGTGGCCATATAGCGGTTCCGGATCGAAGCAACCTAGCTAGCTCAACACTTGGTGAAGACCTTGACGTCCTTCCACCACGACTCCATGCGGGGCGACATGCCGTTCTTGGTCTGCCCGTACACGCCGAACTTGAAGTAGTGCGAGTCCCCGCCACGGCCGGGCACGGTCAGCCGGTGCTGGCCGTCCACGAACACCGTCACGTTGGACGCCGCGACGTCGTGGACCACGTTGAGCCTGAGCCACCTGTCGTAGACGCCGGCGTCGACGACCCTCGTGTCATCGTGGTAGTAGGTGAGGTTGCCGTCGTAGACGTGCAGCATCAGCGTCGTCGCGTGCTCCGCCGCGCCGAAGATCTGCATCACCGATGCGCCCGACGTGCCGTACGGGATGTACCCGTAGCCCTCGAACTGCCACACCCCCGAGCTGTAGATCAGCTGCGCGCGCGACGAAGACGATAATCGTGATCAGAGAAGAACTCCAGCGGTCAGGCCAGCCAGCAGGAAGTGGACGTTCTTGGCTTTTGTGTAGTGTAGCGCTGTTACCTCGATCTTGGTCTCTGTGCGGGGGCCGCCGGGGTGGGCGGTGGTGATGGGATGGTCGGTGGCGTAGACCCACATCCGCCGCACGCCGTCGACGAACTCGTAGCGCTCGGGCAGCGGCACGTCGTAGGGCTTCTGCACCTTGAACAGCGCCTCGGGCAGCTCCACGGCGGTGAAGCCCTCGGTCAGCAGGTCCTCGCCGCGAGCCGAGCGCAACAGGGAGCACGACGTGGACACCAGCAGCAGCTGGAACACCAGCAATGGCGGCGAGGTCAGGAGCAGGAACGGAGCGCCCACGCCACGAGCCATGAGAACTGCTGCACTGAACCTTCTCTCTCTCACACGCACACAAACACAACCTTTCACTGCCTCTGCCGCTGTGGCTATATATGACGTATTGTGTATATGTATATAGATCACGGGATGTCCATCTCTCCTGTCGCCAACACGCTACATCTGTTTTCGACTGCAAGGGTTGCAAGCGACAAAGTTGCCGGCGCGGCGAGCCGTTGTTAACTGAACCGGAGGTTCCGCCGGCCGTCGGAATTGGTAATTGGTATGCTGGGTTGTGGATGATCCCCTGAATCCGCGCTAGATGTTTTGTCGCTGCGTTCCTGCCGTCCTGGAAAAATATTGCATGGAAACTGTATACAGCGCGCGGCCGTGCATATCTCGATAAAAAATTCTGGATTGGTGATTTAGCTACTGGAAACATGGGCGAGCCTAGCCGTGCATCCAGTAGCACCCACGATGTCCAGGCTAGCAAAGTGGAGACACACTAGGTATGCATGGCCGCGTGTTGCATACAGTTTCCATGCAATTTTTCCGCCGTCCTAGTCAAAGCTATTGTTTCCTGCTCACCGAGCCCCAGATGACGACGGCAAAATGTGACGGTAGGATCGGAGTCCGGGATTGGTGCATTATTTTGGGTTTTGCCTAGACCAGACGTGTGCCGCTTATTATGTCGTCCGTTCCGCTCTGTTGGCACGGGTGGTGTAGCGAGCCCACCAAGGGTTTATTTTTAAACCTGAGGCCTAGGGACGACACCAGATGAGGTTAACCACGACGTGCTGGGCTGCTGGCCCATTGAGTCTGGCAGGCCTGTTGGGCCATGCCAACCTAGCAAGACATTTCTATAAAAGAAACTAAAAAGGTTTGACAAAAATCACTAGATTATAGATCATTTACATGTTCGCATATATCCATCACAAAACTACACATTGAATCATCATCAATAAAAAGAAGACAGATGCCATGGATCATGCCCATTGCTGGGTGTTCGTCGATGCTGTCGAACCATGTCACCCGGCATAGAGGTGAAACTCAACCAAAATTTTAGGTGGAGGCGAGTGACCAGTGGCGGAGCTCTCGGTAGGGCTAGGTGTGGCAGCTGCCCTACCTCAAATTTGTTTTAATCTTCTTTATCCTGGCTTCATCATGTGTTTTTTTTTTTGCTAATGCATATGCCATTAATCAAGCTATGTCAACTCTACGCCACACCTTGGTTTTGATCTGTCCTCCGCCACTGCGAGTGACTGACACATAACTAATAGTATAAAAAAAAGAGAGATCACATACGCACAACATATTTTTAATAGTATCACCTAGATACACATTTTTAGCAGTCCATAACACCTTATTACAATTATCCTCTTATTACAATTCGCTAATTCAGCCTACACCAACTGAACAAGAATCCACGAACCAACTATTCAAGAGCTAACATACCAATAAATTTGAAGAATAAATCATTTAATGCATAATATATGATAATATGTGATAATACATCAAAAAAACAATGCACAACTATGATGAGACATACCTTGGCCTTGGCCAACTCCGACTCCCTCAGCTTCAAGCTCGCCCATTGCCATGCTCGAACCTAGCACCAACGTTGCTCACCTGCTCTCGGCGCCACTAGCCTTCACCTCCTCCATAACCGAGGATAGTGGGCACTGGGCAGTGCTGCAGTGTCACTACGACATCACCCCAGATGCACATGCAGCTAGGACGGTGTGACAGCAAGGGGTGGCGGGCTGCAGCTATAGCTCTAGTGGATTTCTTGTGGCTCGTGAATCTGTCAGCACCGCTCGTCCAGGCCCATCTCCTACTGACCCAGGTGAAGCTGCCCGTCAGCCCAAGCGCCAAGTGAAGCCCAACAAGCTGTATTCGGGAGCCGAGTGGGAGTAGTACATATATGCCATAGCCTTGAGCTGGCAAAGGTAACGAAGAACAGAAACCTCAAACTGAATCAAACAATCCTTCCTCCGCCTCTGTTCTTCTCCTACCTCCGGCTTCGACCGGCTTCCCTTCCTCCCCCTCCTCTGGTGCTAACAATCTAGTATCAGAGATGCGTGTTCGTCATCCTGGACACCCGCCCACCTTCCCACCACCACTACACCCGTTTCCAGCGGTCCCGAGGCGCGATGGAGCCCAACTTCAAGCTAGTCCTCGACGAGCTGGTGAAGCTCCATCACCGGTTCGACGAGCAGGATCAGCGTTGGAGCAGGCGCTTCACGGATTGGAGCATGGCATCACCGAGCGCTCGTCCTCCACCTCCGCCCGCCTCGACACCCTGGAAGCTTCGCGCTCTTCCTTCATGGACGACCTCTCACGAAGCGTCGCCGATTTGGAGGCCGCGCCTGCGGATCCTCAACCTCTCGCCGCGACTGCCCGCCTCGCCTCCCTCGAGGCGAACTACGCTGACCGTGACGCGGAGTTCAGCAAGCGCCTCGCCCGTCTCGAAGCCGTCCGCGTCGACCCCTCCCCCACCAAGGACGCGCACGGCGACCGAATGGCGACTCTCGAGGCCGCGGCTGCTGATTTTGCCGTGTGTAGACCCGGTGTGGACGGCCTCCGTGACGACGCCCACATTGTGGTCCAGCGGCTCGGGAAGACCCGTGAAGGCGCGGCGTTCGACGAAATGCCGCGGAACATCGGGCTTCTTCGTCCTTCCACCAAGGCGGTCGCGCAGCACGCTGCCGGGCTCACCGCCGAACCGCCCGTGATGGGGCACCGCGTCGACACGACTACACGGGATTTGGGATCCGGAGTCGTCACGAGCTGGATCCCCGTCCCGGCCAATGGTACGTCATCTCATTCATCGTCCCCTGTTCAGTCCTCGCCAGCGCTACCGCATGGTATTGGTTTCACCTCTGTCCTCCATCATCGTCCTCCTACACTACCCACCGCACCGCCCAATCCGACCCGTGTTCCCAACCCTCATCCCTTCGTTGCCTACCCTCCACCTCGCCCTGCACTTCCAGACCCAAATCGTGCACCAAACCCACATGCCTTCTTCGGCTACCATCCTCATCGCCCCCCTCCAAGTGATTTTCATCACCTTGCCACCCCCACGGGCAAGCTGCCTAAAGTCCCGTTTCCTCGTTTCGACGGTGACAATCCCCGTCGTTGGCGTACCCGTGCCGAGAAGTACTTCAACATGTACTTCGTCGACCCCTCCCTTTGGATCAGTATCTCCGAGATGCATTTTGATGGTCCGGCATCCTTGTGGTACCACTGTCGAGTACCAGATACCTGATTGGACTTGGGATGATTTCTGCGCCCAAATCCATGATCGTTTTGATCGCGATCGGCATGAGTCCCTTATTCGCCAATTCTTCCATGTCAAACAGACCTCCACCGTGACTGATTACATTTCTCGCTTCACTGAGCTCATGGATCAGTTGAAGGTTTATTCACCCAAACATGACCAACTATATTTTACCATGTGGTTCATCGATGGCTTGCGTTCTGATATCAAATCTGTGGTCCTTGTTCAACGTCCGAAAGACTTGGATACTGCTGCTACCTTGGCATTGTTGCAGGAGGAGGTGGCGTCTGTTGCTCCAGCAAAGCCGTCTAGATTCGGTGATTGGAACTCCTCGGGGAGGCAAAACACAGCTCCTAAGGGCGCTCTGCCCTTACCCGCGCCACCGCGGCAAGACAAGCCTCTACTCTCCAACACTACTAAGGAGCCTGCGCCCAACGACGCTAAGCTATCTGCCATCAAAGCTTATCGCCGAGCCATAGGCCTATGTTTCAAGTGCGCTGCGCCATGGACAAAGGACCACAAGTGCTCCCCAGAGATCCTGTTGGCTGTGGAAGCTCTCTGGAGTTCTTTTGAGGAGTTGCCCGAGTCCTCTGGTGAAGCAAGTGAACCTGCTCCTGAGGAACAAGTGTTCTTGGCCCTCTCCAAAGCTGCTATGCTGGGTTCACCATCATCATGGACTATCAGGTTTGCTGGTCTCATTCAGGGCCGCCCTGTTCATATTTTGCTTGATTCTGGTAGCTCTGCATCATTTATCAGTGAGTCAGTAGCCTCTCAGCTGAGTGGAGTTCGTTCAGAACCTTTGCATACTCGGGTGCAAGTAGCTGGTGGTGCTCATCTTCAGAGCAGTGTCCTATTCCGTCAAGTTCATTGGTCTGTTGCTCATTGTTCATTCACCACTGACTTCAGAGTTTTGCCCCTCACTACTTATGATGTCATCATTGGGATGGATTGGTTAGAATTATTCAGTCCTATGCATGTCCATTGGCGTGACAAATGGTTGGCAATTCCGTATCAGGGCCAGTACTCTGTATTGCAAGGCCTTGACTATTCTGATGCTTCTCAGCTCATGATGCAAGTTTGCTCGGTTCAGGATTCCAGTATGCTTGATCAGTCTTCAGGTTCATTGCCACTGGATATTCAGGCTCTCATTGACAAGTTCTCAGCCGTTTTCCAACAGCCCACCTCTTTACCGCCTGACCGAGCATGTAACCATACAATTCCACTTGTTCTAGGGGCGCAGCCAGTTTTCATACGGCCATATCGTTATCCTCCTGGCATGAAAGATGAGATCGAGCGCCAGGTGAAGGACATGCTTGACCAGGGATTAATACAGCCGAGCTCCAGTCCATTCTCTTCGCCGGTTCTGTTGGTCAAAAAGAAAGACGGCACCTATCGCTTTTTGTGTGGATTTTTGACAACTTAATGCCATCACTGCTAAAGGCAAGTTTCCTGTACCAGTCTTTGATCAATTGATGGACGAACTTGCAGGTGCCAGTTGGTTTTCTACTCCTGATCTTCGAGCTGGCTTCCATCAGATTCTGCTCAGCCCCGGTGAAGAATACAAGACCGCATTTCAAACCCATTTGGGCCAATATGAGTTTCGCGTGATGGCGTTTGGTCTTACTGGAGCTCCAGGCACCTTCCAAGGTGCCATGAATGCCACCCTTCAGCCAGGACTCCGCAAGTTTGTTATTGTCTTCTTCGATGACATTCTAGTTTACGGTAACACTTATTAGGAGCACTTGCTACATTTGGCTCAAGTATTTGGTTGGCTGGCAGCAGATAAATGGTGTCTCAAGTTGTCTAAATGTACTTTTGCTCAGCGCACCATCTCTTATCTGGGCCATGTTATCAGCGCTGATGGGTTGTCCACTGATCTAGCTAAGATCAGAGCTATTGTAGATTGGCCTCGTCCTGCAAATGTCAAAGCCCTCCGTGGGTTTCTCGGCCTCGCCGGGTATTATCGGAAGTTTGTCAAGAACTTTGGCATCATTGCAAAGCCACTGGCAGAGTTGCTCAAGAAAGATAAGCTGTTCATCTAGACCTCCATTCAGGAGTCTGCATTTCAGGCTCTGAAAACTGCTTTGAGTTCTTCTCCAGTGCTCGGTTTGCCTGACTTCACACAGCCATTTCACATTGAAACTGATGCTTGTGGGTACGGAGTCGGTGCTGTATTGACACAAAACGGTCACCCTCTTGCCTATATCAGTAAAGCACTAAGTCCGCACAACCAGGGTCTCTCGGTGTATGAAAAGGAGTACTTGGCGATCTTGATGGTTGTCGATCAGTGGCGCCATTATTTGCTGCACAATGAGTTTGTGATTCATACTGATCAACGGAGCCTGATTCACTTAAAGGAGCAGCGGCTCCATACAGTATGGCAGTAGAAGGTTTTTACCAAGCTTATGGGTCTTCGTTACAAGGTGCAGTACCGTCGTGGTGTTGACAATGGCGCTGCGGACGCTCTGTCTCGCAGGGGCGTGCCTGAGGAGCTCCTGGCTATTTCATCGCCAACACACGATTGGTTGTCGGATTTGGTGTAGTGGTATAAGTCCGATTCTGAAGCTCAGTCGTTGCTTTCTCAGCTGGCTTTGAACCCGTCGACCCGGCCACCATTCACTCTGCAACAAGGCATTATCAAATACAAGGATCGCATTTGGCTTGGCAGTAATGTACAACTGCAGCAACAAGTTATGTCTGCCCTCCATGATAGCCCAGTGGGGGGTCACTCTGGGATTCCGGCAACATTCTAGAAGGTTCACAAATTGTTCTATTGGCCTGCAATGCGTGTTGCTATCAGAGAGTATGTGCAGTCTTGTACAGTTTGTAGCCAGGCGAAACCGGACAGATCCAAGTACCCTGGACTCCTCAGTCTGCTGCCTGTGCCTACGTCCTCCTGGTAAGATCTCTCTATGGATTTTGTCGAAGGATTGCCAACATCTGGGCGTGCCAATGCTATTATGGTGGTCGTTGACAGGTACTCTAAGTTTGCACACTTCATTGCTTTGCACCACCCGTTTTCTGCATCCACGGTGGCTCGGCTCTTTCTAGACAACGTCTTTCGCCTTCATGGCATGCCAGTCTCCATTGTTTCTGATCGGGACCGAATCTTTACAAGCAAGTTCTGGCAATTGTTGTTTTCTCTGGCTGGCACAACCCTGTGCATGAGCTCGGCGTATCACCCACAGACGGATGGTCAAACGGAGCAGGTGAATCAATGTCTGGAGACTTATTTGCATTGCTTCGTTCACGCATGCCCCAATCGCTGGAGTTCTTGGCTGTCATTGGCTGAATATTGGTATAACTCTAGCCCACATTCTGCCCTTGGACGTTCCCCCTTTGAGGTTTTATATGGCTATCCGCCGAGACACTTGGGCTTGGATGTCTCCAAAGCTGCACCTGTTCCTGAACTGTCGCAGTGGTTGGAAGAACGAGCTCTAATGCAGGATGTCATTCTCCAGCATCTGCAAAGGGCCCAGGCTCGCATGAAGCGCCAAGCTGACAAAACTCGAGCATAAAGGGAGTTCGCAGTGGGTGATTTGGTCTATCTTAAGCTGCAACCTTATGCGTAGTCTTCACTGGCTCGACGCTCTAACAACAAGTTGTCGTTCAAGTTCTTTGGGCCTTTCCGCATTGAAGCTCGTGTGGGATCAGTCACGTACAAATTAAAGCTGCCTCCCTCGGCGTCCGTCCACCCGGTCTTTCATGTGTCCCAGCTCAAGAAGTCAGCTGGTTCCCAGGTGGTGGCGTCTGCTCTTCCTGCTGACTTTACTGAATTTCAGGTGCCGGAGCGTATCTTGCAGCGCCGCTGGACTGCAGGCCCTCATCCAATTGAAGAAGTGCTTGTCTAGTGGTCCCAGATGCCGCTGGAGCTGTCAACATGGGAGCCGCTACTTCACCTTCGTCAGCAGTTTCCCAGGGCGCCGGCATGGGGGCATGCCGCTTCTCAAGAGGAGGGGAGTGTCAGCACCGCTCGCCCAGGCCCATCTCCTACTGACCCAGGTGAAGCTGCCCGTCGGCCCAAGCGCCAAGTGAAGCCCAACAAGCTGTATTCGGGAGCCGAGTGGGAGTAGTACATATATGCCGTAGCCTTGAGCTGGCAAGGTAACGAAGAACAGAAACCTCAAACTAAATCAAACAATCCTTCCTCCGTCTCTGTTCTTCTCCTACCTCCGGCTTCGACCGGCTTCCCTTCCTCCCCCTCCTCTGGTGCTAATAGAATCCTCATCTTGTGTTGGTTCTTATGTGGTACCCAAGTGTTGGTGTAGGCGTGTGAGCCACCAAGTGAGTGTATCACCAACGAAGACGTAGACTGCCGGCAAACAATTGAACCTCGGGAATATATCTTGCTTCAATTGTCTCTTGGTATTCTTATTGGACACTTGCCCGGCTCGGTATATCACCCTCTCACTTGTATTACATATACTTATCTTGTGATAGTTTGCCTTGTGTAACTAGTTGGTAGCTAGTTGTAGCTTAGAGTAGTTAGTTTGCTATAACAAGTTCTTGCTAGCTCACTAATTATAGGTGTAGTGACATAGGTGGCTTGATTATATATGTGACATACTATCTAGAGATCATAGCAACTAGTATTGGGTAGGTGGCTTGTATAGCACTTTGTAGAGCTAGAGCAAAATCGCTTTATCGCCATCTTTTTATTTAACACTTTGCTCTAGTGATTTTGTAAAAAAATTTATTAGGCTATTCACCCATATCTAGCCATTTAGAACCTTTCACCGCTATGCCTGGGCAGCCCACGGAGCACCTGCGATGGCTGGACCAGCGCTAGTAGCACTAGACTTCTTGCCGCCACCACCACAACGACGAGTTGGCTTTTTGCCGGAGTTGTTGCTGACGACGGGGTTGTAGAATGTTGGTGGTGGGGCATGAGGAGCGGAGGCAGCTAGGGCCTGTGCCGAAGACCCTTGCTTGGCCTTCATGGTGATCTCAGTGAGGCGGAGGTCAGAGTGCACCTAAATGAACGTCGGGAACGACCGCTACCGCTAGATCAAGGCCGCCGTGAGCGAAGCAGTCATTGAGGCCACAAAGGACGTTGAGGACGAGGGTGTGAACGGGCTCGCCAAGATCGGCAAGTTGGTTGGCCATCGGCCCATCACCTTGAGTTGACGACAGTAACTTTCGATGGAGTGATCACCCTAGACAATGGTATGAAACTCAGTGTCACCAATCTCCATGTTGCCGATGAATGGTTGCTCCAGCCCTAGCCAGACAATGCGAGCCGTTGGCGGCCCGTCCTCGCGGTTCATCACCACCTTGATGCCATGATAGATGAGAGGACTCGTAATCAATTATTGATAAATAAATCAGAGATCACAGGTACATATATACAGCTGCCTCTATTCCGTATCTGTGGACTTATGGAAACAACTATCCAACATAATAGGATGGAGGCCGCTGATGGAGGCTACGGCATGTGCAGCATGCACCATGCGCGTACGCTAAGCAAGGAAGGAAATATGCTAAATATGGATCAATGGCGTCCTTATTATTTTGTTACAAATGGTGAGTGTTATTGCCCTTGCCCCTGCCAGTTTGCTTATGTTTTGACCAAAATCAACTTTATCATTACTGAAAGTTGAATTTTGATGTTATAAATTGCAAATTAGTTATGCTATTTGTTTGAACATCATATGGGTCACTATAATCATGATGAAATTGTACACACCCCACCCATTTGCTCTAGCAACGCCACTGGTGGAGACCTTGATGTCCCTGGTTGTATTGTACTCATGCCACTTAACTATATAAAGATATTAAAGTATATATCCGCAAGCGTACAGATAAATACACCTATTGCAGCATTTCACTCAAGTTTATCCTAGGCATCGTTATTTATATTTAACCAAAGGAGAACAAACAGAGGGGCACATATTAATTAAAGGCTACTCTACACATGTGATATGAATATTCGAAATCACTATCCTTTACTCTCAAACAGGAATCAATCAAATAAAAAGCGATAAAATATATGATAATCAGACCATTCAGATGATATTCCTTAGAGCAGTACTACTATGGCAAGTCATTGATCAGAATATAAAGTAAGAGAATAACTCCTAAGTGATCTATTAACTATTAGTCATAATCTACATTGATTAGTGCAATTATATCAGGCAATCATTGGCTAGGTTATCTCATATCCATAAACAAGGAACATCTCCATTACGAAGCTGACAAATAGAGTAACAACTAAGTAATGAGACCGCGTTCTACTAAGTTCTACACTCGGGGAGTGGACTACAAAGGACTCAACAAGAATGTCACACCCGCGATCTATCACATGGCCCGGAGTATAGAGTGCATTTGCAGGTAAACAGTGTATAAGTACCATACTTACACAATGTTGACCACTCACCCATGACTCAATAAGCTGAGTGTTTTGCAAACATGTGTATAAACATAATGATAAACTATCTATGCCAAATATATAATCAAAACAGACTAATCTCATAATAATCAAGGATATAATATAGATTAAGAACAAGATCATATCTAATGTATCAAGAATAATGATCAAGAACAATGAACTAGAACTAGACAATGATGAACTAGAACAATTATGAACTAGAACATAAACAATTAGAACATGAAGAACTAGAACATGAACTAGATCAAGAACTAGAAGAACTGATGAACTAGATGAATATCTGAAGAATAATGTTGATACAAGAGAGACGAACTGGATTTACCAAGCTCCTCTTGACTAGATCTAGAGCCCAAGGCTACTTGACTCCTCTACTTCTAATTCTAATCTAGCTATGCCTAGATCTGATGGAGCTCTACGGAGATGAGAGTTGCTGGTTGGTCTTTTGCTTTCTGGTTGATGATTGATTGAATGAATTCCCCTTTGGAGGGGGGTCTGGGGCCTCGTTTATATAGCCTAGAGCATGGAACCGTGGCCCTTGTATCAAACCAACCTTCACGTAGGGTTAGGATGCATCCTTGGAGGCAGTTGAAGTAGCTTGCAAAGGAAGGAGTCGAGGGGCGGTGGCCAGGGGCCGGTCGGCCTAGGGTTGAGGCTGGTCGGCCCCACCTGGCGACGCCTCGTGGTGGCCCTCCTCGTGGAGTTCTCTAGTGTCCTCTAGAAGCCTCTTGCGTATTCTTGACGTGGAGATTAGGCCGATTGACGTGGGTTCCTTCTCATGGAAGATATCAATTCCTGAATTATTCTGATAACCCCCTGCAAAATATAGATTCACCAAAACTCGTGGAATTTCGTTAGTCGACACCCTAAACCTATGTTGGTGATCATTTATTAGCCCTTTATATATTTATTTTAACCCTTTATTATGGTAGATAACCATCATCAACAATGGTCATCTACAAAGAGACATGTCGCTAAACTCGTTAAATTCATCCAGGTCAGATACACCATCAACTCCTATAGCTTGTTGCTTTCCAGGAAAAACTACATGCTTCGGCTTGTCAGTACTTTTCTTTTCATTGGGAGAAAAGATCTGTTCAGCATAGAAGACCTGTGCAGCACGGTTAGCCATTATGCACGGATCATCTTTGTAGCCTACCTTACTTAGATCAAGAACTCTGACCCCATAGTTGTCCACTGTGACATGTTTGTCTTCAACCCATTGACATCGAAACATAGGGATTTGCAATGTACCATAGTGAAAGCCCAAGTTTGGTTTTGGTAATTAATGACACCAAGTTGCTAATGCCATGTGTTAAGAGTTTTGAGTTAGGCATAAGCAACACATGTGATGAAAGTGTACGTGGCAAGGAGTAGTGGCCACAAGATCAAAAAGAGATGGTGCATGGACATGAAATGTTGATCATGATGGAATGCACATAAAATGATGGACATGATGATCAAGTGGAAGAGAAGGATCTAGGAGCGCAAGGCAAAGGTATAACCATAGGGTTTTTCTTTTGCCGGTCTAAGATGAGTAGAGAAGTGATTGACCGGGTTTAGGATACATAGCCGACTATCAAGAGGGGCAATCACGGTTAGCTCGGGAATCAAGTGCCACTAGATCAATGTCTTGAGCATATGCATTAGGATCTAGTAGAGAGCTAACATAACGCCTTGAAAATATTTGTGAAATGCTAACACACATGCACATGGTGATTTACACATGGTGGTGTTGGCACATTTGCGAAGGCGGTGGTGTTTGAACGGTAGTAAGGGGTTTGGGGTTCGCTCTCCCTCCCGCCGAGCGTGCGAGCGCGGGATTCAGGCGTTTTCGAGGAAATGAAATGCCTATTTTCTATTGCGCCGGAGGCGAGAAAAGGTGGCGAAAGTCCGAAATGGTTTTCACTGAAAAACAGTGATCGGACGCTGCACCGGACGCGGTCTCGGTTTGACCGGACACGTCCGGTCAGTTCAACGCGGCGCGGGCACTAGGGTTTGTGACCGGACGCTGGTCTGGCCTGACCAGCGCGTCCGGTCAGTTCTCCTGTGCGCTGAAGAAGAGCGCGCGACCGGCGCGTCCGGTCCCTCACGGAACCTGAGCGTCCGGTCAGGCGTCCAGAGGAGCGGAGTGTTGATCGGACGCGTGGCGCGTCCGGTCACGTGCGATCAGACGCGTCCGATCTCGACGGGAGCTTACTGGAACGCGACCGGACGCTGGCACTGTCGCGTCCGGTCAAACGGTTGAGCGCGTCCGGTCACAGCAACGGCTAGTTCTGACGCGCACTGTTCACGCTTGTCCTGTAGTGACCGGACGCGTCCGGTCACCCTGACCGGAGCGTCCGGTCAGCGCGTTTTTAACTGAGTCGTCCGTAACGGCTAGCTGCGTACCCCTTCGTTATAAATAGAGGATGTCCGGGGTTTGAGGGCATCTCTTGCACATTTTGAGATATAGAGACATCCTTTGAGCTAGAGAACAACCCCTCCACTCATCTCTTTGCATAGTTGTACATCTTGAGTGAGATTGAGTGAGATTCAAGTGCATTGCTTGAGAGTTGCATTCTAGAGGCACTTGATCTTCGAGTTGCTGCGGATTTCTTGTTACTCTTCCGTGTTTCCCGACACGGTAGACGGCTTGGAGCAGCGGAGGTGATTGAGCTCGCAATTGGAGATTGTTGGAGCCCTCACCAAGTGTTGTAAGGGGTTCTTGATCCTTCCCCGCGGGAGTTCACAAATTGGATACTCTAGTGGAGCTCGTGGCTTGGAGGATCCCCATCTTGTGCGCGGTTGTGCGGCGCCCGCCGAGGGCTCAACTCTTGATAGTCGATTAGCTCACGAACCGACAAGTGGGTGCATCGCCACAACGAGGAGTAGCTTGCCGGGAAGCAAGTGAACCTCGGTAAAAAATCTTGTGTCATCTCTTTGCCGAGGATTTCTCTTGTGGTTGATCATTGTGTTTGTTTCTTCGAGTGCATTACTTCTCTACATCGTTGGTATAAGAATCAAGTCACTTGCTCTTTACTTTCTTGTACTTACCCTAGTGTAGTTTGCTTAGTGTAGCTCTTATCACATAGGAGTAAGTAGCTTAGTGACTTAGTCTTGTTGGTGTGTATTAGAGATCATAGCCTTGCTTCTCTAGAATTGTATAGGTGGCTTGCATAGTATAGTTGAGCTAGTGCTAGAATTAGCTTAGCCATCTTTTATACTAACGTGGTTGTTTAGTGAAGCTTGTAGAATTTTTAAATAGGCTATTCACCCCCCCTCTAGCCATTTGGACCTTACACATAGTCTAGTTCCCATATGTCCTCAACGAAGCCAAAGTATGTAGTTTCCTCACCAGTTTCAGAGTGTAAGGCGTCAACTCGAACTCCACTGTTCTGTGACATGCTCTTTTTTGTCTTTGGGACTTGGTAAATATGTGAAGCCACTAATGTCATAGGTTTGCCATGTCGTGACCTGGCGTGATGGTCCAGAAGCCAACACTTTGATGGCGCGTTCCTCAATTGTTTCCCCATCTAGAATGTCATGCTCCCTTAGCCATGAGGTGAACCGATTCTTGTGTTCCTTCACTAACCATTCATCTGTGTGCCCATGATTATGTTCACGAAGCTCATCAATGTGTTCCTTGATCAAAGGCTCCATTATCGAGAGCTGATGTAGGATGTTGTGATGTGCCTCGAGGACTGTATTATAATCTTGTGGGATGAATGATTTCTTTCCCATCCTCCCTCTTCCATTTAGTCTACCCTCATGTCATGACAGAGGCAAACCTATTGCAACCTGGTCTTTTAGGACCCTGTTGCAGAATGGACCTCCGGACTCAATTGCCTCTTCGGATATGTACCCCTCTACCATGGACGCCTCAGGACGAGCACAAGTTGATACATAGCCATTTAGTATTGATATGAAACGCTCATACGTCCACATCTCATGCAAGTACATGGGACCCAGTGCCTCTATGTGTGGAACCAAGTGCACCACAAGGTGAACCATAATATCGAAGAATGCTGGGGAAAACACATCTCAAACTGTGACACTGTCTCCACTGCAAATTCTTTAAGAGATGCCAACTCATCACGGTCAATCACCTTCTATGAGATCTTGTTGAAGAAGTAGCACAACCGTGTGACTGCAACCTTTATCCACAGTGGATTTATAGCTCTGATGGCAATAGGGAGAAAAGTAGTCAGCATGACATGACAATCATGTGAGTTGCAGTTGGTGAGTGTAAGGTCTTTCATTGACACAATACTCCGTATGCTAGAGCAAAATCCAGATGGGACTTCAAATTCTTCAACCACACACACATTGCATGTTTCTCATCATTGTAGAAGTTGTAGCTTACTGTCAGGAGGTGATACTTCCCATTTTCTTGAAGAATAGGGTGAAGTTCTTTTTTTATGTCTAATTGTACCATGTCAATGCGTGAATTCAGTCCTTCCTTTGTCTTGCCCTTCATGTCTAGCAAGGTTCCAATTAGGCTTTCAAACACGTTCTTCTGAACGTGCATACCATCAATCACGTGGCGGACATCTAACTCTGGCCAGTATGATAAATACTCGAAGAAAATAGATTTCTTCTTGAATGTAGCTCCTGGAGTTGGTTTGACATCCTTTCTTGGTTTTCCATCTTTTGTCTTCTTCCCGAAAACAAATTTGAGTTTGTTGACTATGTTGAAAACTCTTTTGCCTTTACTGTTACCCAATGGAGCAGTAGACTGTAGTTCAATGTTATTGTCGAAGTACTTATCCATCTTTTTCTGGTGATACCTGTGTCCTTTCGATAAGAAGCGTCTATGCCTCATGTACACTATCTTCTTAGATGCAGTAAAGGACATGTAAGCGGTTCCATCTATGCATACCACACAACCAACCTTTCCCTTGAACTGCTCTGATAAAGTGAAAAGAGCAGGGTAATGGTTGATCGTAACAAAGATAATTGCTCTCAGCGTGAATGATTCTTTGCGGTATTCTTCCAATATTTGAACACCTGTTTCCCACAATATTTTCATGTCCTCCATTAAGGGCTCTAAGAAAACATCCATGTCAACTCCAGGCTGTGTAGGTCCAGAGATAAGGATGGTTAGCAAAAGGTACTTTTGCTTCTGTATCAACCATGGAGGAAGGTTGTAGATGGTGAGGATCAGGGACGGATCTATAGGGTATGTCAGGTATGTACCGGCATACCCTGCAGTTCCAGCCAGCAGAGGACATATACATGTATTTATGAAAAAGAAAACAAGAAAAAGTTACTGGAGAAGACGATAACGCAGCGGCCGCTGCTACGGCCTTGCCGAGTCGGCCTTTTTCAGGCCCATGCAGCCACACGACGGGAGGTTCACGTAGTCCATGGAGGGTCCTGATGCGTACAGTATGTCTTAGCTTGTAGGCTCCACCGCTCCAGCCATCGTCATTCATTGATCCACCCAAAAAATTGATCCACCCAAACTGCTGTGTACCTACTGCCTGTACATGCACACAAAGCCTAACTGCTGCCTGTTTAAAATGATGAAAGGGTATTTTTCTACGATGGTTTCCGCTTAGTAAAAATAAATTTAAGAAATAAAATAGGTGATAATCTTTTGTATGATTATCTAGTCATATTTATTAAACGACATATTTTCATTGTAGTGGCTAAAATGATATAATTAAGACATTTATGTCCCTTAGAACGAGTTGCCTAGAAAGGTCAAATAAATATTATTATAAGTCTCTTACACCCGATGCAATTTTGCAATTTTTCATCCCATAAATGATATATTCCATCCGTTATTTTCTAATTTTTCATCCCATCTTGTTGTGTCCCTTGAAATACACCATGACATATCACATGAGCTTTTTACCGAACTGTGATTGATATTGTTTTTACCGGTAGCATTCAGAAAGCAGCGGGTAAATAAGTTAGACAAGTAGTATTTAAGTCTCTTTATGGCTATATTTCAAATTATCTGTATTTCATTTGAACTTTATATCGTAATTTGTTGTAGTTTCTAGCTTAATTTTTGAATTTAAGGCTTATCATGTTGTTATGTATGTGGTTTTACAGAACTGAAATATGGCTTACCGATTTGACAACGGTTTCACCGAATGGCATAATTTTTTTATGTGGCATACCCTGTACTAAAATCCTAGGTCTGCCACTGGTGAGGATCATCAGCCATGTGCTGTGCTTGCTGCTCCTCTCAGCAAATGGATTCATTCCATCAGTACTAAGTGCGAATCTAATATTTCTTGGTTCCTTTGCAAAGTCCTTGTGGTTTTCATTGAATTCTTTCCACTGCTGGCCATCGGCTGGGTGCCGAAGCTTCTCATCGTTTTTGTGCTCATTAGAAGCATGCCAGCTCATAAGTTGGGCATCCTCTGGGTTAGCGAACAAACACCTCAATCGATCGACCACAGGCATGTACCACATCACCAAAGCAAGAATCTTTTTCTACGCATAATAGTCTACTTCTTTGTTTTTCTTTGCTGGTGGGTTTTGAACTACTCTTCTGAGTCTTCTGTTGGGTCCTCTTTCGCTTCTTTCCTTTACGCAAGAAGGCAGCACACTTTTCCTCTCTGTAGTCTTTATTCATCTTGTACCTACTTGCACCATAATTTGGACAGCTATCCAAGTCCTTATAATCAACACCTCGATATAGGATACAATGATTTCTACACGCGTGGATCTTCTCAACACCCATCGTCAGTGGACTGATTAGCTTCTTTGCATAGTACATGTTAGCAGACACTTTGTTCTTCTTTGGAAGCATGTCTGCGATAATGCTCAAGAACGCATCGAAGTCAACATCAGAAAGACGATACCTAACTTTGCACAACAACAACTTTAGCACAGACCGCAGCGTTGTGAACTCTTTGGTGCAACCCTTAAGACTCATCGTACAAATGCTCTTCTGCTGCCTTCATCAGGGCCTCCATACCTTTCATTGAGAACATTGATAGATTTTCCGCATGACGACACAATATTGCCTCTAGGAATTTTGCATCTTCCGCAGCCATATTATTTGGCAGGACATTAGTTCTGACACCTTCATTTCCTCCAGCGAAACCATGATCAGGAACATTTGGCAGAACATGTTCGGTGTCTGGACCATCGACTTTAGGTTGTTGTGTCTCGTGTACGAACTAAAACCCACCAACAAGCAATTCTGGACCATCGACGTCGATGTTTGCAGGGTTTCCAGTTGTATAAGGCGCAGAGCTACCCTCTCCATGCATTGTCCAAATCAAGTAACCCTTCATAAATCCTCAGCGGACCACATGAGAAAGGATTTATTGAGTGTCATCAAATACAACAACATTTCTGTAGTCCATGCATGGACAATGTATGTGCGTCTTCTTTGTTCTCCTTGCATGGTTCTTAGCGGCATCAATAAACCTATGGACCTCGGGTATGTATGATGGATCTAGTCTTGATAACTTATACATCCAAAAGGACATCTCCATCATTACCTATAAAATCATGACACCGTGGACCTCGGGTATTGTAATCAATGCAAAACAAGTAACCATATATATATCTAGAGATATTTATTAGCACATTTTGATGTGAGGTAGGGTATAGCTATGGTTTATTAGCTAGGGTTTACGATTTATGTGAGGTTTTAGCTAGGGTTTAGGTAGGGTAGCTAGGGATTAAAGTAAAAAACCTAATAAGTAGCATAATTAAAAAACCTAAGTTGCATAATTACAAAACCTAAGTAGCATAATTAAAATAGATACATGTGGAGAAAATAAATTATGAAATAAAGAGAGAGAGATTAAAGTAAAAAACCTAATGAGCATAATTAAAAAAACAAAAAAACCTACATTTCTCTCTCTACATAAATACACAAGAACACACCATTGATGGAATATATATTTTGCATAAACTAGCTAAATTGAGAAGCAAACATGAAAAGAGAGAGAGGAGAGACATTATGTAACCATCTTAAGCAACCTCATTAGAAGAAATAAAGACAAGAAGCTAGATTTTCTTCTCTCTAACTCATGGTGAAACCCTAGATCCAAAAAGTAGCTCAAATTAAGCAAGAATAAACAAAATGATGGTACAGGGACATAAACTAACTTTTCTTATCAACCTCCTTCCAAAAAATCAAGATCAAAACCTCTCCCTTATATTTTGAGAGATCTGGACCTCTAAAATGCACTCCAATGGAAGATGGCTGCGATGAACAGTTCTGTTCGGGAAGGAAGGAGGGGTATATATACCAGAAACAACACTGGCGGTTGCCTTTTGTAACCGCCTGTGGAAATCCATTTCCATAGGCGGTTGTCATAAGCCAACCGCCAGTGCAACGCCAGGTTGCACTGGCGGTTGGCTTATGACAATCGCATGTGGAAATGGATTTTCACAGACAGTTATAAAGTCGTGGTCCACCCATTTCTTTACATAGCCGGTCCTAAAGTAAAACCGCCAGTAAAAAAAAGTGGACCGCCAGCTTAGAGATCTATTCTACTAGTGCACGCAACTGCTGCGAAATAACACAATTAATGCAGGCTTTAGCAAACTCTCCATTTCATGCAACGTTTAAAATTACTGCCTATAGAACACAGTGGCATCTTTTTTCAGAAGCTAGCGAAGCTATAACATATAGCGTTTTGTAAGAAAACAATGAAAAATATGAGTACTTAATTCATACAAACATGACAATCATAAAATTTATTGGGCACAAATATATTTCAAAGGTTTTAGGAGTCCAGAAAACTTTACAACATATAATATATTATAACATAATTCATGCAATTCAATTGTTCAAGGTTCCAAAAAAACAAACTTTAAAACAAAATATAAGTATATAATAACTTGATTGTCACTATTATAGCTAAAATTGAAGTAATGCGCTATTTCAAAGCTAAAACTATGCAATTTAGAGGCACTAAAGTGCAATATAGTGGTCTTAGCTGACGTAGCAGCGAAAATAGCAATAGGTATGGTCTGTCTCCAGTAGCTAGGCGCTATAGCCTGCTATCTAAAACCATGATCTCATATCACCTTGCGAGTTCTGTGCTCAGTGCGGTAAGATTAGAAAATCCCGTAGTTTGGCCCTCAGTGGCGGTGTAGCTATACCTGCGATCCTCAGACTCGAGAGCCACTCGCACCTCAGGGCTTTCTGGCATTTCATCCGAAAATCGCCGAAGGACCTCAGCGATCTGTCCCATGGCCGGCCTTGCATTACCTGGAGCAGCGATGCATCGGCTCACTAGCTTCGCAGCTGCATAGATCAGTCCCTTACTCACTTCCTCGACTATGTCAGGGTCCAGAAGATCACCAAGCGTGCCATTTCCCATGCTCTCCTGAAACATCACGGTCAGGTTCTTCCATTCTTTGGCCTGCGGGTTCTTACCGGTCAACAGCTCAATCAGGACGACGCCGAAGCTGTAGACGTCGGTCTTGTCGGTTATCTGGAAGTCCTTGAGAAACTCAGGGTCAAGGTAGGCCAGCGTGCCCTTGGGCACCACCTGCACGTTGTCGTTGATAGTTGAGCACCCAAAGTCGGACACCTTGGCGACGTATCCTTTGCCGAGCAGAATGTTCTGCGGCTTGACGTCGCCGTGGAGCGTTGGGTGCGGCGGCGAGTGAAGGTGCGCCAGGGCCTCCGCGGTCTCCGCGGCGATCCTCAGCCGGGTCGGCAGCGTCACCACCCGGCGCCGAGGCCTGCCGTGCAGCAGATCGCTCAGGGTCCCGTTGGGCACGAACTCGTACACGAGCATGGGCGCCTCGAAATGGAGGCAGCAGCCGAGGAGCCTGACGATGTTTGGATGGTTGACGCGGCAGAGCACGACCAGCTCCTGGACGAACTCATCCGTCCTGCTCTTGTCGATCTGCTTGCATCGCTTCACCGCGACATTGGCAGTGCCGAGGATGGCCTTGTAGACGGTGCCATGTGCTCCTTCCCCGACGACGTTGGCCTTGTGGAAGCCACGTGTGGCCTTCACTAGGTCTCCTCTGTCGTATAACTTGAAGGCGATGTTGTTGCCATCTGTTTCGAGAATTCGCGACAGCATCCGGCCTCCGTGCTGCTCAAAGTACCCTTGTCTTTTCTTGTTCTCCTTGTTGCGGAAAACTTCGGTTGAAAGAAAAGCAACCAGGGCAACAAAAACACCGACCAAAATTCCTGGAGAGATTGGTAACAACAAATTATGTATTGGATATCCAGATGTCAGTGGGAAAACAGTACCACTCTGTAATTTTGACCAAATTTTTCTTTGGTTATTTTTTATTTTACTATATATAATCGAAGGGAGAGGTTTACAGAAGACGTTTTTTTGAGTCAAACTGGAGGGGTTTGCACCCCTACAGCGAATTTATTGAAGCTCAAAAATAGCGGTTCAGAGAAAGAAGTACAAAACAAGAGTTCAGAAGAGGTGGAGGGAGGGGGTTGGGCAGAATTAAGAAACAAGAAAGGAAATAAAAAAGATGAGGGTCACTACTGAAAAAAGCCAAGCTAAGCTAAATTGGCTATCCACTTCTCTTTGTCCGCAGCATAAGTAGCTGGAACTCATCTCTGAAGTTTTCCTTTGTCCGTAGAAAATTCAGATTGGCTTGACGAAATTAAGTCGTTCCGTGCCTTCCAAATAGACTGCGCTTGTCTCCTGTTTGGTGTTTCTTTTTTCTTCTGGCAGTTGCTCTGCTGTGAGTGTTCTTGAAGGTCGCCCTGGTTTAGCGTATCTTGCTTCTGTCTTAGTTGTTGTTAGGTTGGTTGCTCTAGTTTTGGCTAAACCAGGGGGTCTGCTCTTGTTTTCTTGTTTGTAAATCTCTCTTTTTCTTTTATCCGTCTAATGAAATACCCAGCAAATCTCTTGCTGTCCTTCCGAAAAAAATAGATCAGCACATCAGAATTATGATTTCCATGAAAAAGGGCACCTGTAGCTGATCTTTAAAGCTCTGGAAATTTTGGAAGGGATCTAAAGTTTGGTCCACCTGAACACCAAGCCAAGCCCAGCATTGTGCAGCAAATTGACAATGAAGAAATAAGTGAGTTGCTAACTCTTCCACTAAGCCATGACAGAGGAGTAATCTTGGAGGTCCATATTCTTCCTTTTCAAGAGCTCTCTGTCTGTCTTGCTGAAATGAAGCCACAATACATGCAAAGAACCACAAAAAAAAACACATAACGATTAAGGAGGGGAAGATGAGAGGCGACACCGGGGCGAGCCTGCAGTCGGGTCCACGTCGGAGCTGTGGGCGCCGATCACCGTCGGAAGGGCTCCCGCCGGCATCGCCGTGTTAGGTGAGGGGTTCCCCACCTCCCCTGGGGAGAGGGCCCAGGGAACAGAGGGCACGGGAGACCTGCAGGGACTGGATCAAGGGTCCCAATGGTGAGACACGCGGTGCTGCGAGATCCAGGCAGGTGTCACGATCTGCGGGAGTGGAGAAGAAGAGCAACGGTGCGGATCTCGTAGAGCTAGAGGAGGAGGGAGGTGCGGTCGAAAATTTCTTCGGCTAGCTGTGGTTCATCCCTGCCGTCTCCCCCTCTCTGGGCGGTCAGGTTAGGGTTCGACACCGAGGTCTGCCTGGCAATGGGGACAGCCTAGTCTGGATCCGCAAGGATCTCTGGAAGTCCAAAACCTTCGAAGCTGGTGATTGTTTCCCGATTGGTGTTTGTGATAGTTAGTCTGGTTCTCTGAAGAAACTCAGCTTCGCAGCTGACATTTGGGGGAAAGGAGTCAAGGATTCGTTCGTGTCGAAGCTGAAAGGGAAGATGGCGAGTTGGGGCAGAGGGGGGGGAGAGGGCTGCAGAGGCCGAGAAGTCCTGAGGAAGAGTGGGGCTGGGGTGATGGAGGTTGGTACCAGAACCCGCCTCCTTATTACTACCAGCCACCGTTGGGGCCTCCTCCGATGGGGCCGCCGCCGATGGGGCCGTATCCTCCGCTGCCTCCAGGTCCGTTTGGTTTCTTCCCAAATCAGCTGCATAATCAGCCATACTTCAACCAGGGGCAGCAATCTGGGGCGAAACAGTTCAATTCATATGGTCCGAGGGGGCAAGGTCCACGTCCTGGTGGTAGAGGAGTATCTGGAAACCGTGGGAAGGGTCTGCAGAGCCAGCAGCAGTTGCAGCACCTGCAGCAAGGTCGCCAGCAACCCCAACAGCCACAATAGCAGCCCAAGCCTTTGGGACAACAATCTACTGCTCAGGATCAGATCCCTTTGGTTCAATAGGAGAAGGATAAGAACGTTGCTCTGATGAATGAGGGAGACAAGTCTGGAGTCAACAAGGCATCCCAAGTGGTCTGCTACAATTGTGGTGAGCCTGGGAATTTTGTTTCCACATGTTTAAAACCTAAGGTTTGCTTTGTATGCTTTCGTCAGCACCATATAGCTGAGAAGTGTCCTAGGTGGAATGAGCCTGAGCAGGTGGTCAAGTACATAGGAAGTGCTAACAAGGGGTTGTGGTTCCTTCATGTGGATGTGGCCCAAAAAGAGGATAGGTTTAAGCTGTGGTCTGGGTTTGATAACTGTGGGGTGTTCACAATAGAAGAAGAAGAGATGGATTAGGAAACTATTCTGAGATATCTTAGAGAACTGTTTGATGCAGAGTGGCCTTGGTAGCTGAGAAGCATGGATGAATTCAGTTATCTGGTGAGATTTCCTCCAGAACAGAGGGTGGACAAGATAGTGATCAACAATATCTCTTATTTCTACATGGAGAAAGGTACAGTGATGGCTTCTTTAAAAGTGTGGAATGGAAATATTGAGCCAGTTAGCAGGTTAACTGAGGTATGGGTACAAGTCAGAGGTATCCCTCCTAAATGGTGTGACTGGGTCACCTTCAGGCAGGTTGCATCTACCATTAGAAAGCTGGTGGAGGTGGACTGACATTCTCTTTTTGCTAGCTTCTTTGCAATGGTTAGAGTTAAGGTGAAGTGTAGGAATCCAGTTAAGGTTCCCAAGAAAAGGTTGGTAGAAATGCAGGATGAGCTTTTTGTGGTCAGCTTTAAGACTGAAGGCTTTGAGCAAATCTCTGAAAAGTCAGGGAATGAGGATGATGATGGTGGAGGGGATACAGATCTGGATGAGGATGACCTGCTATCAGATGAAGAGAAAGAAAAGGAGGGTGATCCTACCGGTTCTAAAATTGACAATCCTGGCGAACCAACAACCCAAGGAAAGAAAGATGGTGAGCCTTCAGAAAAGCAGTCTAAACAAAGTATGCCTAGTGGGAGTAAGTTAGTGAGGAACCTCAGTCATTTTTTTGCTATGGAGGTCCTGGGTGGTGATGTTAGTAAAGAGGATATGGAGTCTTCATGCATCAGTCTTTTGAAGGCCATGGAAATAGAAGATACAGAGGATGTATGGGTGGAAGATGAGGGGGAAACCTTTGAGCCTGAGGAGGATAGTTTGAATCTGCCATCTGAGTGGTTATATGGGATCCCTGAGGATATTGACCTGGGGGAGAAATCTGTACCAAAACATGGAGTTTCTGTGTGCCAAGCTGACACCTCTGATAATCAGAAGACTATTCTTGCCCCTGAGTCTATGATCCAAGAAAATGACAGTAAGATGGTTCGCGCTAAACCAAACAAAAGGGTTTGGGGGCCTATTCAGCTAGAAAGGAAAAGTAAAAGGGTTCCACCAGATGGGGATAGTATGCTAGAAAAAGCTCAAGCCCTCAAAAGAAAGAACAACTTGGAGGTTGATAAAGGTAAAAAAGTTCAAAATCAAATTTCTACTTCTTCTTTACTGGAAATAGCTTATGGTATTGACCTTACTATTCCAGTGGAGGAACTGGTTAGGCATAAAGTAGTGAATCAAGTTTTAGAATTAGAAATGGATAGAAACAATTTTTTTAGTTCAGCTTGTAGTTTTGTAGGTTGTCATGGTAAAATAGAGACAGAGAATAACTTGACTGCTGAAGGAAGTCAAAAGAATTTTTCTTCTGAGCATATAGGTTGTAGCTATTCTGTAGTTAATAGTAATCCTGATTTTGGTAATGATAATTTTGGTGCTAATAGTCAGGAAGATGTTAGTGAGGGTACTATAGGTTTAGATCCCAAGACTCCTGATGGGAGGTCTAGTGGGGCTAGGGATCTTAACATTTTGGAGGCTGAGATTGAGAAAGCCTGGACTAAGGTAGTCAATAGGAAGAAAAGTAAGAAAAAGAAATGATAGGTCTTTTCTAGAATATAAGAGGCTTGGGCAAGATAGGAAGGTTACCTGCTTTAATCAATAGAATTAGGAGTACTAGAGCTGATTTTGTAGGTGTCTTGGAAACTAAGAAAGAGTCTTTCACTCCTGGTTACCTTAAGTCTCTGACTGGTAATGTACCTTTTGAGTGGTTCTGTCTTCCTGCCAAAAGGTCTGCTGGTGGCATTTTGGTGGGTAGTAATTATGATAAATTTTCTGCTACTCTAGTTTCTGTTTTAGATTTTTCAGTCAGCATTATGCTTCTAGATAAGAAAACTAGTTTTAATTGGAAATTAGTTGTGATCTATGGCTCCCCTTATGAGGAAGGGAAAGATGCTTTTATTAAAGAACTTCATTCTATTATGGAATCCTGGCAGGGTCCTATTATTATAGGAGGTGATTTCAATTTGATTAGATTTTCTGCTGATAAAAATAATGCTAGGATCAATTATAGATGGGCTGATGCCTTTAATTAGTGGGTGCACAAGTGGGCTCTGTTGGAACTCAATGCATCTAATAGGAGATTTACTTGGACTAATAACCAGGACCATTTGGTCATGGCTAAGTTAGATAGGATTTTTGTGACTACTGAGTGAGACAGTGGTTTTCCTTTAGCATCTGTTAAATGTTTGGATAGGATTCCTAGTGATCATAAGCCTCTGGTTTTAGAAACAGGTTCTAATGTATTTTTTGGTAAGAAACACTTTAGATTTGAGAAGTGGTGGCTCTACCAGGAAGGTTTTTCTGACATAGTTGAGAAAGCATGGAATACTCCCTGTAATTTGACTAATAGCTTAGATAGATGGCAATTTAAAATTAGGGCTCTTAGAAGGTTTGTTAGAGGTTGGGCAATGAATGAAGTGGCTAGACTGAATAAATACAAAAATGAATTAGCTTTGGACTATAATGACTTAGAAGCTAAGTTAGATTATAGAGTTTTATCCATTTCTGAAAGGGATAGGTTGAATGTTGTTTCTAAAGAACTAGAGAAGATTTGGGCTCTAGAAGAGATTAAGGCTAGGCAAAGGTCAAGAGATAGGAATATTTTAGAGGGTGATAGGAACACAGCATATTTTTATGCTGTGGCTAATCAGAGAAGTAGAAAGAAGAAAGTGGAGGTGTTGGAAGGCGCTAATGGTCTTGTGGAGGACCAAAAAGGGATGATGGACATTGCTTTAAATTTTTATAAACACTTGTTTAGAAGAGAGGATAGACCACATGTATCTTTAGATCATGATTTTTGGACTCAGGAGGATTTAGTTAGTAATAGTGAAAATGAGCTCCTGACTGCTCCTTTCTCTGAAGGAGAAGTCAAAGAAGCTGTCTGGAGTTGCTATTCTGATGGCGCACCTGGGCCTGATGGCCTATCTTTTATGTTCTACCATAAATTTTGGGATTTGATTAAATCTGATCTAGTAGATATGTTTAATGATTTCCATAAAGGGAAACTTGATTTGAAAAGGCTGAATTTTGCTATGATTTCTCTTATTCCTAAGGTAGATGAGGCTAGAGAAATGAAAAATTTTAGACCTATCAGTCTCATTAACTGTAGTTTTAAAGTGTTTTCAAAAGTTTTAACTCTTAGATTAGGGAAGATCATGAATAGACTAATCTCTCCTCAGCAGAGTGCATTTATTCAGGGCAGATATATTTTAGAGAGTGTAGTGGTTGCTCATGAATTAGTATATAGTCTTAGTAAATTAGGGGAACCTGGTCTAATTTTGAAATTGGATTATGAGAAGGCTTATGATAGAGTCAACTGGGACTTCCTGTTTGAAATTCTTAGAACTAGAGGTTTTAACAATACTTGGATTGGTTGGATTAAACATTTGGTCATTGGGGGCTCTGTGGGAGTCAACCTCAATGGGGAGGAGAGTAGTTTTTTCAAACCTGGGAAGGGGCTGAGATAGGGAGACCCAATATCTCCCTTGCTGTTTAACCTGGTGGGAGATGTACTCACAAAAATGCTTCAGAAGGGGGGCTGTGAGAGGTCTCATCAAGAGGTTAGCCGATGATTTCAGAGTAGGGGGTATTATCTCTCTGTAGTATGCAGATAATACTATTCTTTTTTCTAGAATTGAGGAAGAGTATACTAGGAATTTAAAAGGCGTTCTTATGTGGTTTGAACAGCTGTCTGGTATGCGAATCAACTTTCATAAAAGTGAGCTAATTCATATGAATGTTGATCCTGAAGTAGTGCATAGGCTTGCTCACTTATTCTCGTGTCCTGTTGGCAGTTTACCTATAAAATATTTAGGAGTTCCTTTACATTTTGAGAAACTAAGTAGGGAGGACATACAACCTTTAGTTGATAAGATGCTGAAAAAGTTGGCGGGTTGGAGGGGTAGATTGTTATCCTATGCTGGGAAGTTAGTTTTAATTAAATCTTGTTTAGCCAGCATTCCTGTCTATCTACTTTCGTTCATTAAATTCCCTAAGTGGGCTATTAGAATTCTAGATTCCCATCTTGCAAATTTTTTATGGGATGATAACCCCACAGCCCGTTAGATTCACTTAGCTAATTGGTAGAGTGTAAGTATGTGGAAGGAGTATGGAGGGTTAGGAGTTCCTAATTTGAGAGATTTAAATGTGTGTCTCTTGGCCTCTTGGATAAAAAGGTACAATTTAGATGGTGATAAACTGTGGAGACAGTTTTTAGATTTCAAATACAAAACTGACATGCCTAATATATTTTATAGTTCTACTGTTGGTGCTTCTGAGTTTTTTAAAGGGATGATGAGAGCTGCCTCTGCAGCAAAAAATGGGATATAGGTGGCATCTAGGGAATGGTAGGAAGTGTAAGTTCTGGGAAGATAATTGGCTAGGTAATTCTAGTTTAGCCATTCAGTACTGGGAGATCTACATGCTTATCAATGAGAAAAATGCTACTGTAGCTTCTCTCTGGGATGGTAGTAACCTCAAATGTACTTTTAGGAGATGTGTAGATGGTAGATTATTTAATATTTGGTTAGAAGTGGTTCAACTAGCTTCTACCATTTCATTGACTGATGACGAAGACTCTTTAATTTGGCAGTTCAATTTTGAGGGTGTTTACTCTTCTCAATCTCTTTACAAAGTAGTTAATTTTCGAGGTATTACTCCTGTCTATGTCCCTGCTGTTTGGAGTCTGAAGATTCCGCCAAGAGTGCATTTTTTCTTATGGCTTTTGTCTAAGAACAAGCTTCTTACTAGAGATAATTTGAGTATTAGGAGAAAAGTTAAGGATCCTACCTGTTTGTTCTGTTCAGAGGCCGAGACTATAACTCACTTATTCTTTGACTGTGCTGTAGCTAAGCAGCTTTGGTGCATTCTTTCTGAGGTACTCGATAGACAAGTTGGAAGAGACTTTGTTTCTCTGGGAACTATGTGGCTGAGTAATAGGAGATTCATAGTAGAGAATATTTTTTGTTCTGCTGCCCTGTGGGGGCTTTGGAAACTAAGAAAAAGTTTATGTTTTCAGGGTATTCTTTGGACAGATGTGCGGATACTGCTACTGAAGGTGGCAGCCATGTTGCACAATTGGAGTTCCCTTTGTCCGAAGGTGAAGGTTCTAGAATTCCTAGACCGTCTGGACAGGCTGAAAAGCCTTGCTACAAGACCTCCCCGGCTACCTGGCTGAGTCAGGTGGACAACAAATGGGAGCGCGTCTTATATTTGGCTGGTACTGACCGGAAGAACAATGCCCTACCTGAATAAGCTAAAGCCTTGTTGGCAAATGGGGATGACCTAGAGAAGATGGCTCGAGAAAGGAAGTGGATTTGCTTTACAAGTCTCGCTGAAGATTGGGGGATGTAGTTTGTTGATCTGAATAGGTTTTCCCTGCTGTAACGTGCGTTTGTGAGGCTTCTGTTTTGGGAGGTTCTGAACTTTGTGGATGGTTGTAAGGAGCTTAACAGTTTTGGTCTTTGCAATATAAAGGCCGGGGGCCACCCTTGAACTCTAAAAAAAAGAGCTCTCTGTCTTTGGACCTTAGAATTTAGACATTCTAAAAACCAAAAAATCCGGAAAGCCAAAAGCCAGAGGCTCACTATAATGGGCTTCGTAGCTTTTGGCTTATACTGTTCACCTAAACGGACGTTTAGCCCATTTAAATGCCATGTAAACGCTACACGGCAGTGCGCCGTTTCCATTTAATCATCCATTTAGCCCGTTTAATTGTCTGTTTAGCCCATTTAATGGACCGTTTAGCCAGAATAATGGTTGAATGGAAGGGGACCGATTGTTTACCATTTACCATTTAGGAAAACACTTTATGAGAGGTATTTGGTTTTTAGAAAATCCAAACGCTAATAGTCAAAAATTGACCAAAAGCTCAAACAACAAGATCAAGTCCCAACCAAAAGCAACTAGCTATACTTTATCTACCTACTAATGGGCCCTACTAATACCATATGTATTATTAAATCATGTTAGAAATATACGTATATCAATAGTATAAATGAAATGACCCTTCCACCAGCCACCACGATTGGCTACGAGAAAACATAAATAACCTACAATTTTTTTAAAAAAAACTCCGAGAGGTTAATTTGGATGATTTAGATAGACCTTAATTATTTTCTCTATTTCAAATTATAAGATGTTTTGGTTTTTCTAGAAACATAATTTTTTCAATGCACTTAGATATATATAAATTATATCTAGATATATATAAATTATATCTAGATATATAATAAAAACAATGTACATAGAAAAGTCAAAACATCTTATAATTTGGAACTGAGAGAGTAGTACTTAGACTCCTCGGTATATCTATAAGGCCTCGAGCTACCTTACTCATCACTAGGGCCCATTTCTAACAACTAACTCATATGACATGGTGGATATTACCATGTCATGGATGACAAGTGACTATCAAGGCGAGATGATTGAGTTTTGGTTGAGTTGGTTCTAGCGCAATTTGGATTGACCAAGGTTTTGAGTTGGTGTGTGTTGTGCAACATGTCTCTAGGCTTGAACCAGAGGACCAAGAGGGAGAATAACGGATCAACAATGTCTAGCACTTGCATGGAAACGAGCAAGAGCACATGGAGATGGCGATGAAGACGGTTTTCACCCAAAATCAAGCCAAGGTGCCACGAGCACTTTTGGTGGACCAATGGGTCAAGGACATGGATGACACAAGTCAACATTGTAGGGGTTGCGTACCAGATATGTGGCTCTAGAGGGTTTGGCGGTTTCAGCCTCAAAACTACAAGATGAGTGGTTTCTAGGTTTGGGCCTCAAAACCTAGAGAGAATCTCAGGGCCACACATTGCGTCGTTGAGAACTTACATTGAGGCGAAGCGACTTCATGATGGGCCCTCATTGGTATTGTTGCATATGGACTTATTTGGACCTACAATATCTATAAGCATTGGAGGCAACAAGTATGGATTTGCAATAGTTGACGACTTCCCTAGATTCACATGGGAGTCCTTTTCGAATGACAAAAGTGAAGTCTTCAACATATTCAAGAGCTTCATCAAGAGAGTTGAAAATAAGTTTGAATTGAGAATCAAGAATGTTAGAAGTGAAAATGGAAATGAATTCAAGAATACAAGAGTGGAAGACATGTGTGATCAATTGGGAATCAAATAAAAGTTTTCGGCCAAATGCAATCCACAATCAAATGACCTTGTCGAGAGGAACAATAGAACTCTAATGGATATGTCAAGGTCAATGTTTTGTGAATATGGTGTAAGTGATGCATTTTGGGCATAAGCAATCAACATTGCTTGTCATGCAAGTAATAGGCTATATTGTCACCGGCTCTTGAAGAAGACACTATTTGAGTTCTGGGCATAAGATTGCTATATATTGAAGAAGGGCACAAGATTTAGCAAATTTGAGAAGTTCATGATGTGGAATTTGATGAAACCAATAGGTCACAAGTTGAGAATGAAAATCTGGATGATGTGAGAGTTGCCAAGCTATATAAAGCAATGAAGTGCATGGCAATTGGTAATATAAGGCCTAGATATGTGCAGGAACAAGATGATGATTCTGTTAGAGTTCTGCCTCCAACTATTGTGCAAAAATCAAGATCAACCAAGTACTAGTGGCTCTCATAACAATCAAGTGACAAGTGCAAGTACAATTCCTAGTGCAAGAATCCAACCAATTGTTCAACCATCAAGCTCAATTGATCCTCCAACATTGAATCAAGCTATTGCAAGAGATCATCCTTAATATGGATCAAATAGTTGGTGATTTGAGAAGTGGAGTTCATACAAGATCGAGGCTACCATCCTTTTGTGAGCACTACTCCTTCGTATCATCTAATGAACCATCCAAGATTGATGAGGCTTTGAGAGATCTAGATTGGGTAATGCAATGCATGAAGAACTAAACTACTTCACAAGAAATCAAGTGTGGCAACTAGTGGAGAGACCCAAAGAGCACAACGTCAGGGGAACTAAATGGGATTCCAAAATAAGCAAAATGAGGAAGGTGTGGTAGTAAGGAACAAGGAAAGGCTAGCTAGTGCCTCGAGGATACACTCAAGTTGAGGGATTGAATTTTGGTTAAACTTATGCTAGTGCCACTAGGTGATGAAGTTATCTAGTGCCACTAGGTGATGACATTCCTGGAATATGCATGAGACCTAGTGATGTGGTGAATATGAAAGTGAAATTGCTTTGAAAATGCTAACTCAAGTGCTCAAAGTGTTGGTGTTCATTGGAACACAGTTTGAAGTTGGCGCTTTTAAAAACTTGCATTGCGAGAGTGCTGTTTGGAGGGATTTCTATGTCACTAAATAACTTTGGTGCCTAATAACCTTCAGGGGCACCAGAGGATGAACTTCAGTGCCCCCAACCCCGATTCCTAACTTAGTGGCTCAGATGTGTGGACTACATGAATTCTCCGGTGGTGCCCAGCGCTAAGCACCGGAGCACCAAGTGGTGATGTGGCAGCACATGGTGAAGGCGCAAAAATTCCAAACCGACTTTGTGCTTTCTCTGGTAAGGGATCCCTGGTAGCACCGTACTTTTTCGATGGCCCTAGGAGCTCTCTGTTCAGTTCTATAGTACCATTCTGGGTGCACCAGTTTTATCTAGTGCCCTACACCGGAGAGGCACCAACGGTCATGTCATCCTACCATTGGTGTATAATGGTCACCTGCGCAGTTGTTAGAGGCCTGGTGAGGCTGCTAGATTTCTCTGGTGGTGACTCCACTATAGCACCGAAGAAAGAGGCCAACGATGGCTAGTGCAAATTTGATTTGGACCATTGGATCTTCATGATCCTTTCTCTTGTGGCATCTTCTCCGGTGGTTACCAGACTTTTCAAGTAACCCGACATAAGGTGTTTCTTTAGCCCAATGGATAGTTTCTTGGAGTGGGCTATAAATACAAGGGTGGCCAGCCATTTTGGGTGTCAGGCACCCTTTGCTGATACTGACACACATAGAGCTCAAGAAACTCACTCCACTCACATGCTTGACTTGAGATTGTTCCAGACTAAGATTGGGAGTTGATCTAGTGCATTTGCAAAGAGAGTTTGCATCTAGTGGCACTAGTGATTCATTGTTGCTGATGTTTTCTTGTTACTCTTGGTGGTTCCTGCTACCTAGATAGCTTGGAGCCTATTGAGTACCGCATGGTGATTGTGCGTTGACTCTGATTGAAGGGTTTGTGTGGGTTTTGTGCTCATCCCCGCTAGAGCTCGCGAAAGAGTAACTCTAGTAAAATCAAGAGGTTTGGACAGTGCCTTGGTGATTCACCAACTTCTACACGAGCACCCATGTTGAGAGACGAGCTTGTGTGCTCGCGAGGTTTGTGTAGTGGTGGTCTAACAGGACTCACCTCAGCCGGGATTAAGTTGCCAGTAAGCAAACCGAACTTCATGGAAAAATCTTGTGTCATTTGCCATTGTTGGTTTGTTTCACTCTACACTTGCATATACATTCTTATCCTTGTGCTTGTGTAGTTGTAGTTATAGCTCTCAAGTCGAGTAGAAGTAATTTAGATAGTGCGTATTTGTGTAGCTCGATTGGTTGTACTCTTAGCTTAGAGTAGCTTGTGTGGTTTAGTTGTAAAATTTTCCCCTGCTACTAAAATTGTTTAGGAGGCTTGCTTTGAGGTGAAATAGGCTAGACAAGTAATGGCTATTAGGTTTGTCTCGTGTTCTAATCAACATAGTGTTGTCTCTTTGAAGGAATTTTTAATAGGCTATTCACCCCCTCTAGCCATCCTACATCCTTTCAGCCGCACAGCCAATTCACGACATCCTCGCTGCTATCACCGTGGAGCAGAGTCAGCCTCCGTTCCGCCGGCAAGTAGCCCATGTGTGGCTTCATCGATGTCGTCACCACACAACCCATTGGAGCCTCCGTGTTGCCACCACGTAGCCCATGCGTGGCCTCCTCGCTGCCGTCTCCGCGCAACTCACTGGTAGCCTCCGTGTCATCACCATGCAGCCCATGCATGGCCTCCCCACCGCTGTTGCAATGTAGCCCACTCGCGGCCTTTGCGCCACCGTCACTATCGCCATGCATCCTACACTCAGCCTCCGTGCCATCCACACTCCCACGCGGTCGTCGAGACCCACAGGCCCCACCGCTGCCGTCGACGTCTCCGAGAGCTCCGCCATCCGCGGCTCTCAAAATCGTTATCGTAGCATGGAAGTCCACCAGGGTGCCTCCAAATTAAACTAGCCCCCGTTGCCATCCACGTCGCGTTGCCAGTTGTCACCGTTGATGACCCCCTCGAGAGTCTAGCCATCGCAAGCCCGCCGTCTAGATGTAGACTAGATGCCGACACCTAGATCTGGGTGATATGGCCCCGTCACCGCCTTCCTAGCACCCGCACAGGCCGCTGGTGGTGTGCTCATTCTAGCGGCAGCAAGATAAAGGGGAGAAGTGAAGGAGGGGTGGCGGCTCTCTCACGTCGTGGCTGTCCGATCCATTCCGTGGGAGTGAAGCAAGGCAAAGTAGCAGCAATGTACTTCCTCCATCCAAAAAAACTTAATGTTTTAGGATTTTTAGGACAGATTAGTGCCCCATTAAAATTACTTATGTACCCCTATTTATTGAAGGTGATTCATGCCAATTAAGAAATACTAAGTCACTAGTTAAAAGGAATGCATAAAGACATGCATATCGCAATCTTAAATAGATATGGTCCCGACTTTAGTTTCAGAAGCTAAAACATCAAGGTTTTTAGAATAAAATTTGAATTCTAAAACGAAGTTTTTTACGACAGGGGGGAGTAAATATGAAGGCTCGAATGTGCTTTTGACCTTTGAAGTATTGGTAAACAAATTTGCTATCCCAAATTAAAATCCATCAGCTAGATCCAAACAAACTTGAGTGTTGATCAACGTGTGAAACTGCAGGGTATCATAAATGAAAAATCAAACTGTTGCAGTAAAACTATGCTCGTACCAGCGGCGATCCGTGCTCCCCGCGAGAAAGCATCTTTCTGACAGCCTTCTGGATTAGATGCATTTCCTCGGGTACCCGGAGGACAAAGACAATCGAATGAGCCAATTTTATTGTGGCACACTCCGAAGCAAGGATACTTATCACGACGAAGGCACTCGTTAATATCTACAATGAAACATCGAGTTAAACATTTCACCAAGTACAGTAAAGGGTCGTAACTTTCTTTTTATTATTATTTTTTTGTTGAGGTGCAGGAAAGAGAGGAAAAAAAAAGAAGAGAAGTGGATTGTAATTTTACAGCCACATGATACATAGAAACCAAGGAACTTTGTGAGGGTCATCTTATCTTACTATTACTAATTAGAGGCCCCACGGAGGCACCACATTAACTCTCACTAGACGCGCTAGGAAAAAAAAGATAAATCCTAGAAATTCTCACAATAATCAGAAACATCCAACATTTAATTTGGTAGACTATAATCATCATCTCTGATAATAGTCATCGGATCTATTATAATTTATAAAAAAATTACCCACCTCTGTCATTACGAAAAATACTTAAAGTAACCCCCTAATTTTGCATATAAATTACCCACCTGTGCCATTACGAAAGATAATTCAAAATAACCCTCTAAATTTGTATATAAATTACCTACACTTATCATTATGAAAAATAATAGAAAATAACCCCCTAAATTTGTATCTAAATTACCCATTTTGTCATTATGAAACATAATTCGTAATAACCCCTCACGTTGCATCTATATTACCCACCTCTCTAAAATGTATATGTAAATACTAATATATGATATTACACAAAAATCAATATTCATAAAGTATGAGACATATATATTTCTAAATTACAAACTTCTAGAACTATGAAATTAAATAATCACAATGCTATATTTGACCATGTATACGAGACATATATATTTCTAAATTATAAACTTCTACAACTGTGAAATTAAATAACCATAATGCTATGTTTGACAATGTATACCAAGGAACATATATACATTAGGATAAATATTTATTTTAATAGCTTATAAGCATGAAAAATGTTTAATTAGCAAACCACATAGCAATAACATAACAACGGCAATTCCCTTTGAATTATATTAATACTCCCTAATCATGAATTTCATAAGTTATTTTAGCATTGTATGATATATAGAATAATACTACACACATATAAATCTGTGATATAACATATTAACAAGTTCGATGCTAGGGTGCAATCTGAGTTTCAACTTAATTAACATGCAGAAAAAAATATTATTAAGACCTAAGCTCTTTTTAATAAAAATGAATTTTGAATAAAAATAAAAAACACTAGAGTTTCTACTTAACATGTGGAAAAAAATGTACAACTTGGTGAAAAGTCAAAAGCTAAACTATAATTTGTGAAAGGGATGCAATAAGAGTTTATATATCTTATGATTAGGTTTAAAATAAATGCATGTCATGCTACAAAAAACAATAAATACTAGAAATACTAACTAGAGGTCCTTAATGGAGCCCCCACTTTAATCCTCATGAGACACAACAGGAAAATAAAAGATAGTTCCTAGAAATTTTTCACAAAAATCTGAAACATTTAACCATCCATTCGGTGTAACCTAATCACCATTAATAATAATAGCTATTGGATCTATTCTATTTTCTAAATAATCACCCACCTCTGCTACTGCATAAAATAACTAATGACTCTATATTTAAACTACCCACATATGCCATTAAAAAACATGATCTAAAGTAAACCTAAATTTACATCTAATTACCCACGTACTCCTATTACAATAAATAATTTATGTGACCCAATTCTCATCTCATTACTAAGAGAATCAAATATCCTCTCAAATCTACATCTAAAAGATAATCAATATCTTCTATTAAAAATTACTTAAATAACCATAGAGCATGTAGATGTTTGTACATTTACCACTACTATCAATATTAATATATTAAGATTTGATTAATGTAGGCATACACATTGTATCAGCATGCATGAGTGATAAATATATATGTTATGTTTCATCAACAAAATATTTCCTTAACAAGTCATATACTAATAATGCTAACAAATTTTTTTAAACCATATTACTAACCATGACATAATTTATAACGGTTATTACTTTATCTATATTTATATATTTTAACTAAATATTTGTCACATCTATATTGATAATATAACCATAATCGCACGTATAGTTCATTTATAGGAAAATTCAATAATCTTAAGATTTGTTGGGGACTACAGATGGCTATATTGTTTTGGCCCTTTAACAAGTCTAGAGTAATTTGATCATTATAAGGCTTAATAAGATTAAAATTCTCTTGGGGTTAGCACTGCTACCCCAAATAGAGATCTCATTAATTTCAAGCTCTATCACTTATCTTAGGTGACATGGTGCAAGTTTCAAATGATTGCATATACGTACTATTGTAGTATTTCGGAATGTACTATATAACCTAAAATCCTTATTTTAAAATAGTATAAATGAGAGTTAGTAAAAGATACAATAAGCACAATAGTTTTAACTTGAGGAAAAATCTATAGCAGTCAATAGAAATAAAGTTAAAAATGAAAATTCATATTCATGACTTAATATATGTGATACAACAAGGGTTAGTTAATGGCAAGGTTTCAAACTAACTACATATTAAAATATACAAGGTGCCATGCAAAGTAAAAATATGAATATACATAAAAAATATACAAGTCAGTCCTATACAAAAAAAAGTAATATAAGTTTATAATTATTAGATATAGACTACAAAGTATCTATTATGTCTATTTTGTAGAAAATAAACAAAGAAAGAACATACAATTTAATATAAGTAATATTTTATTAAATATTACGTCTTTTAAAATTCTAGCCCGTGCGAGAGCACGGGTTGACAAACTAGTGAAGATCTAATAGGGGAGCTGCAAATGTCCATACAACTTGTAGTGGGCTATATTATTAACCTTGCTCTAACAGGTACCTTAAAAAAACATACCATATACTATCGCTTTATTTTGAAGATACAAAGGGTCAAAGTATTAATCACATAGCAGCGCCTTGTTTAGTTTACCTCAAAGTTCCAAGTTTTTTCACTCTCTCTCCATCACATCAATTTTTAACCGCTTGCATGGAGTATTAAATGTAGGTATAAAAATAACTAATTACACAGTTTAGTTGGAAATCATGAGACGAATCTTTTGAGCCTAGTTGGTCTATGATTGGACAATATTTACCAAATAAGACGAAAGTGGTACTATTTATCGGGTTGAAATTTTCTTCAATCTAAACAAGGGCCAGGTAAGAAAGGTTCAATGGTTCAGAGATAACCCAAGGATCATAGTGGAGGCTGGCATATATGTACCCTAAAATATGGCACGCGTAGAGCAAACTGTTAGAATGATGTCAGGCTCAGTGAAAAGACCAAGGCTTAGGAGGCTAACTTCGCATAATCATGCCTTGATTCGGGGCACGTTAAACCCACAAACGGCCAAATCTCCGGCCATCCTGAGCTTATAAAAGAGAACGACCTAGTCCTCTTTTAAGCCGATCTCAGGAAAACTTTAATACCTACCGATCTTGGCGGCTTAGGAGTGAGCTCTGAATCTGAGCCGGCCACCAGCCAGCTATTTTTTTTTCGCGACCATGCTTATGCATGTATATCATTAAGTAGAAGGGGACTTTTAAAAGGACTTTCGCTGGCTATCCCGGCATGCGAGTGGCACGCCATGGATTCCCAGTGATGATCCTATAAGAGCTAAAGAAATGCCAACCGACAATACTACAGGAGCTATTACACATCCACCATCTCCTGTACATCGAGACAATGGCTGGTTCTTTGAGCAGGCACGACGCTGTGAGCGGCCCCCAAGGCATCTTCGTCTCCAGGTTAGTACCAATTAAATGTGATTAAGTGTAAACAGTGGATTAGGTGCTCTTGTGGTTAGGCCAATCTCGATCCTAATTATGATTAAGCCTAACAGAAACCGGTAAAACCTGCAACTAGGGAGTAATAAGGATTATAAATTATTAAACTGCATGTAGCTAATATATATACAGGGCCTGTTTGGTTACAGCAAGAGCTGGGACTTGGCTCGTGCCATTTGAGGGTGGGTCATGGCACGGTCTTTTGGCACGACCCAAAGCACGGCACGGCATAAAATATTTTGGGAAGTGCCGGCACGACACGAACACGAGGGCCGTGCCGTGCCCAGAATCTCGGCACGGCGGGTTACATGGCCCGGCCCGCATCTTGGGCCATGCTTAGGCCGGCACGGCACGAAAAATGGCACGTAGACACTTCTACAACTATACAATACAATTTTTTAGCATTTACTATGCTACCTCATATCTAATTCTTGAATAGATTATGAAAATCATTAAACTTTTATTAAAATAGTACACACAAGATATATATATATATTTCATATCACGAGGGAAAAAAGAAAACTAGCAAAGATATTTTGAGGGTCGTGCTTGGGCCGGCACGACCCAAAGGCGTGCCAGCGTGCCACGGGCCGTGCTTGGGTCGAAGAAAAGATTCACCGTGCCATATCGGCACGGCCCGACGTGCCTCCCATACCTAGAGGGCACGACCCGAAGCGGCACGAAGCACGAGAGAGCCGGGCCGTGGCGGCACGGCCCGACCCAACCCAAGTCCCACCTCTAGTTACAGCACCCGCAGCCATAGTACGTGCCTAACGTTTGTTTTCTGCTACTTGTAAATATGGAAGTAAACTTTAACCAAAAATCATAAGGGGAGATGGTACAACAAGAGGATAGAAAGGATGGGTTGGTAGATTCACCTTGGCAGCCGTCGTCGTTACGAAGGTAAGGGTTACCCTCGAAACCTTGAGTGCAGTTACAGATGTAGCCTCGTCCGCTGGCTGCGTCGTAGCACGAGCTGTTGCCGCTAACGCAGGCGTATTCAGGGCTTCTGACTGCCATCTCGCAGCCGTCGTGTCCGATGGACCAGTCAAGGACCACCGGCGCCTGTCCACCAAGGGAGGTGTTGAATCCCGTCGAGATGTTGCTGAAGTTGGACGACGACCAACCCATATCGCTCGTCGAAAAATTGAAGTTGTACGAGTCCATCATGAGCACCGCGAAGCTGCAGGGACCATATAAGCCCGCGCCGCCGTCGATCCCAGAGATGTTCAAGCGCTGGTCGAACCACACCATGTAATACTTGAGACCCTGCGGGATGGCCGTCTGGCAGCATCCCATCCCGGAGCAGGGGTTAAGGTCCATATTGCCTTCAAAGCACATGGCCACGCACCCGGTCTGGTACATAGCAGAATAGTCCCTAGGGTCGCCGATGTACGCCAGCGCCCGGCACCCTACCACCGTGAACTTGTTGGCCGTGTTGGAGAAACTGTACGCAGTGTTATTCAAGTCCCAGTGCCACTCGCTGGGCTCAGCGTTGTAGCAGTAAGAAGAGATGGGGTTCTGCACCTGGGCTTCACCTTGCTCCAGAGAGATGTTGAGGACCTCCACTTGAAGAATTGTCAAGAACGCCTTACGGACGCCGTACCCGATGTCTTGGCACGTGATATTGAAGTCCGGCGCCAGCATGCAGTGATCAGATCCCATGCCGAACGGGAAAGGGATGTCTATACCGCCGCAAGATGTTTCGCAGTCCGCAATACTACTCTCCCCAGCGGCGAGCCATGGCACGACGACCGCCACAGTGAGCAGCCACACTAGTCGTGCCAATACTGATGAGTGGGATGTCGTCATGAGCGACACTAACTAGATAGTCTTCTTGATCGAGCTTGTGATGGAGTACTGGGACTGGGAGCTCTCTCCAGATCCATGCTGTCCTGAGGAATAATATAGAGACACTAGCTGCGACGACCTCGAGGCAGGTCCTGGCCAAATTCACAGTTTCACACCACTAGTTGTCTCGTGTCTGAACAATTTACTTGTCAGGATCTGCTTCCGTCCAGAGAGGTCACGATCCGACTGACAGCGGCAGGGGGATGGACCCCTTGGCAAAATTCCAGATGGATCTTTGTTTGTCTGTGTCACTGTCAGCATCATCGATGTTTAGATGCACTGGTATCCATCTCAATGCATATGCTTCGGAGTAAGTTACCTTAATTTATTCCAATACATACGGAGTGCAGTCAACCAAGACGTGACGTGGAGCAGTCGAGCTGACCTGGAGTGCAGACTAGTCTTTGCCTATGTTCGTCGGGCCGTTGTCACCGAGTAGACGGTGACGCAAGATTGTCCAAGTCTTCACCGGACTCATACAATTGTCTCCGAACATTTCATTTGTCAGGATCTGCTTCCGTCCAGAAGTGACGATCCGAGTACTAGTCGAATGGGACCCTTATGCGAAATTGCAAGACGGATCTTTGCCTTTGTCGCGGTGTCAGCATCAAGGACTTGTGCGAAGCCTGTCTCCGCGCAGACTAGTCGCTAGTCCTTGGGACTGTTTGCTCGAGCTAGCAATTTTTATTAGTTGATGTTAAAAATTAGTCTAAATTAGTTGAGATTAGCCAGTATTGTTTGTTAACAATTTAATTAAAGTTTAGCTACCGGGTAATCGGAGAAGGAATTTGGTGATGAAATGGTTGTGATGAATTTGATGAGGCTTCTGATCTCGGTGTCTCTGCTACCCCTTATATACCACACGCAAGCGTCGCTCTGCTGTCTCGCTAGTTCACCCACTCTGGCGTAGAGAAAATTTTGGTCCAAACACGGGGAAAAAAATTCTTTGCCGAGGCCCTCGCCTGTGGCCCTCGGCAAAGACTATATATTTTTTTTAAAAAAAATTTGGTCGAAACACTGGGGTGCAAAAAAATTTTGCCGAGAGTCTAGCCCTTGGCAAAGCCTGACGGGAGTGGCCGCCGTGACCCAACGGGCCTAATTTGCCGAGAGCCGTGGTCTTGGGCAAAGATTTACTTTGCCGAGGGCCTATCTTTGCAGAGGGTCTGGCCCTCAGCAAAGGCCTCTTTGCCGGCAAAGAGTGTCTTTGCCGAGTGCCCGAGATCTGGCCCTCGGCAAAGCCTCAGGCCCTCGGCAAAGCACGCGTTTCCAGTAGTGTTTGACCTAGAAGAGTAGGCCAAGCGGTCCCAAAGATTTACTTATTTGTTGTACACACGGTCGCCGTATAGTTCTTTGTATGTGTGGTTGCAGTTGCTAGGTCGCTAATGTCTTGCCAGCGGGTGCAGAATAGCCAAAGCTCGTCGATGTTGTGTAACTTTGATATTTTCCTATCCTCTTAATGAAAAACAGCCAACGGCCTGCTCTCAGAAAAAAGGGCAACATGAATAAAGACCCATGGGTCTCCATAGCCATATGTCACTTTACATTGTGAAAAACAGTTTGCAGACTGTAAAAAGCTGAGGCTCTTTGCTAACTTGAATATATAATAGCAGTGTTGGATTACTATTTTTTTATGCAACATCCTATGTTGTACCCTAGTTATTGTGAGTTAGTTCTTTTAACTTAATCTGTTTGAGAAATGTCCATCATGTGAACTGAGCAGCATATAATTGGACACAATACTATATATCAAATCTGAAAGGAGGAAGGTTTGCAGACCTAGGGAAAATTACATCTCAAACATGCAGTTTAAGACATAAGTTGGCAGCTGAATTTCAATTTTGTATCTTTTATTACCACACCTCTAGTAATAAAAGAAACATATTTTGTGGACATCACATGTTTTAATTATGTCTTCATTTAACATGGCAAGAAACATATGATACAACGGAACTCTGAATCTTCCCAAATATTCCGACAGACCTTATTCATATTCTCCCTAACTTCGCTGAACATTTACTCTAAAAATTCTGAAAATTTGTGAGCACACTTTGGACTCAAATCCTATGACTTTGGGCTCTAAACCGCCATGCAGGCAGCGAGCCACACACTACTTCTGCTAATACTGTGTGGGATGTCATGACCGACATTAATTAATTTAGCAGTCTTCTTGAGCTTGTGATGGACTGGGAGCTCTCTCCATATGCATCCTTACCTGATGCTGAGGAATAATATAGAGGCTCCCTTTTTTTAGGGCTCTGTCTTCTCCGAAAACAATTCTGTCTTTTTGCAAAACATTATTGGTTTCTTGCATTTTGGCTTCACAGGACAATAGAGAAGCCCTGTGTTTGGTAGAGCCTAGGGAGAAGCCGCCAAAGAAGCTGTGCCAAGAGGCACATAATGATGCTGATCACTGAAGATTTTTGGGATGGTCTCTCAACTCTACTCTGTACTCTCCGTCCCAAAATAACCATGCATCTCATATTTTGAGGAATAAACTGATTCTAAGTTTTACTAGATCCATGGAAAACTGTATCTTACATCTATACATCTCAATATGTTTAGTATAAAAAATATGGCATAAGTAAACTAACAATGTTTATTTGATATCATAAATATTAATATTTTTATATACTTAATTAAATTTAAAAATAATTGACTCTTCAAAATATGAGAGTTGTATTTATTTTGGAACGAAGAGAGCAGACTTATAGAGTCTAGAGTGTCAAGATGGGAAACTATGAACAACGACCTCGAGTAAGCGCACTTGTAGCGCAGTGGTACACTTGCGGGTATGTGACTCGCTCAGTTCGACTCCTAGCTTGCAGCAGGGTTTGCGTCCCATAATAATTTCAGTGCATCCTCTCGACGTGTGGAGTCACAAAGAGACTGCGACACCTTGATGTCTCTGGTGATTTCTCCTAGGATGCGTCTTCTAATACACATATGGTTGTAGATCGAGTTTGTTTATGGGTGGTGCATGTGAGGTGTGCATGTGTGGTCTCGTTGTGTGTACGTATATGAACAAATGATACAGCTGTATCCAGATAATAACAGGCATAAAAAAACAAGGACCTCGAGATTGTCCCAAGTCTTCACCGGACTCACACAATTGTCTCGGAACATTTTATTTGTCAGCATCTGCTTCCGTCCAGAAGTGACGATCCGAGTACTAGTGGAATGGGACCCTTATGCGAAATTGCAAGACGGATCTTTTGCCTTTGTCGCGGTGTCAGCATCAAGGACTTGTGCGAAGCCGCACTCTGCGCAGACTAGTCGCTAGTCCTTGGGACTGTTTGCACGAGCTAGCAACTTTTATTAGTTGATGTTAAAAATTAGTCTAAATTAGTTGAGATTAGCCAGTATAGTTTGCTAACAATTAATTAAAGTTTAGCTACCGGGTAATCGGAGAAGGAATTTGGTGATGTAGTGGCCGTGATGAATTTGATGAGGCTTCTGATCTCGGTGTCTCTGCTAACCCTATATACCACACGCAAGCGTCGCTCTGCTGTCTCGCTAGTTCACCCACTCTGGCCCAAAGATCCTTCGGTTGGCCCACTTCGTCCTGGGCCTTGCCACTTTGTCCAGCTCAGCTTCATCAGCTGCATTCCCTCCCCTCTCCCAAAAATAATAAAAAATAATCAGCTGCATTCCCGCAATTGTTTCCCGTCGATTGTGACCTAGGGGAAATTACATCTCAAACATGCAGTTTAAGACACAAGTTGGCAGCTGAATTTCAGTTTTGTATCTTTTATTACCACACCTCTAGTAATAAAAGAAACATATTTTGTGGACATCACATGTTTCTCCAAGAGTTTGCCAAAATTCACTTGGCAAATATCGTGATTTGGCAACTTGCTAAGATATATGACAAGTGACAAAATAGACTCTCTCCAAGAGTTTGCCATTTGGACTTGGTAAAATAAGAAGAGGCCCGCTAAGCGAACGAAGAGCCCCGCTAAGAAACGAAGAGCCCCGCTTAAATATGTACGTGAAGCCTGTCACACCCATTTTTAAGGACAAAAATAGGATGCATAAAGTACTCATGTGCGCCCCAGGTCATGATCGCACACATAAGCAGACAAATTACATAGTATCATCACAGTGCTTATTACATAGCGAATAAATATTTAAGACATAGTCTTGAACGATAAATAATAATATCTAATAATAATCTCCAGCGGAAACTCCACACAGGGACACGGTTGACTGGTTGACACCAAGACTAGTACTCATTACGATAATCTTCCTCATAATCTTCATCTGTTATGGTGGAAATAGCAAGAGTGAGTCCATGTCGAACTCAACAAATATAACACAGGGTTCATGAGGCTCAAATGGCTAGACATTGTTTAACTGCGGTTAGCTTTTAATCATACAATTTTCAATTGAGTAGCATCAAGATAAACCACTTCCCATTAGAGAACCAATGATCAATTGTAATAATGATAACGAATAGCATTAACATGAGCATAATATATATCAACAATAATTAAACATGATATAACAGTTATGATCACTATTCCATAAGAATCCCCAAGGCCGCTCGTATCCGTGAGCACGGCTAGTATACCAGTTTTTAACTCTGCGCAGAGGTGTACACTTTCACTGTGAGTCATGATTTCCAAATGAGTGGGGAGATCAAGCCCAAACACTAGAGAACCATATAAAGCCACTCAAGAGTTCGTCTAACAAGTTAGGGCCATTAGATTCACTCGGCAGGCAGATGTAGAACCCCCCTTCCCTGTGGCACAACAACCGCAGCCTATACACACTAGGCCAGGGGCTCGCACTACACCCAACGTGGCAAGCCATTCTTACGCCATTTAAGGTAACCACTAACAAGCTAGAAAAGGTCTCTTGAACAACTAAAGCCAGAGCCATATAGCCCTCACAGCTGTACTGTATATCCCGGTTATCACTTACAGATAAGTCCTTATGGAGAGAAACCAGAGCATCAAAATAAATACACATGCTCTAGCCCCCTTTTAACTGTAATAAAATCATCTTAATGGTTGATTGCTTAATCCATTAATCAAATTACAAGATCATTGTTCTCAGTTTAAGCACTAGCAATAGCTACCCATATGCATTCCCAAGGTTGACAAGGAATCAAGATAACAATCACTAAGTTATAATCTCTAAGGTTGACAAGGTAAGCATATGCATATGTATAATAATTCGATGAATAGGTAGCAAGGATAGTCCTGTGTTATACTTGCCTTGATCAAAGCTCTCCAAACAATACTGCTGACTTGGCTCAAAGTAATACTCCGAATCGTCCAAGTACTGCTCACCTTCTATACTCGATCATCAATCAACAACATACATGCATCCAATCAAACATACACGAAGCAAACAAATAGATATAATTAGAACAGTACACCAACAGTAACAAAACAGTAATAAAAGTTTATAAAACTCTTCTACACGTTTCTACGATCACACAGACGCAAAGATCACCAAAATCGGAGTTAAAACGTGAAAGTTATGAATTTTCTAAGATTTCCTATAGATAAATAAATACTTAATTATAAACTCGAAAAATAAATTATCAAAACTAACTGTACAACTACACTAACATGTAGAGTTCGCAAATACGAACCTAACGCAACTTGAACGGATCAAATCGGAGTTAAAACGAAGATTTTATGACTAAAACAATCCTAGTGGCAAAACTGTAAATACCTGAAAACGTATTTTCGATTTAACCGAAAAAGAATACGCTTTCAAAACGCGAAAACGTAATTTCAGCTTTACGTTTTGGACCGCGGGTTGATTCCCAGAAACCCGAGGGTCTCTTTAACAAATTTACCATCGAAAGGGTATCTTCTAATCTCATCCGTTGATCACAAGATGGACGGCTCATGTTCATCTTCAAGTGCACAGTGTTCACCCGATCGTCCCCTCCATGTCCGGCCGTCGGCCGCCATGCCCGCCATGGCCACCTCGCCGGAGTACATCGGCCCCGCCTACTCCGACCACCATTCACCCCGCTACCAACTCCAATCGGTGGAGAAGCTCCACGCGATCTCAACTACCCGGTAAAGACTAGCTACGGTAATAAGAACATGACCCGCGACGAGAGGAGGGCGGCGGCTCCATGACCGACTCGTCGGTGATCTCCAATACCGCGATAAAATGCACGGGAACTCAAAAGAAACACATAGGAAGGGAGAGGAGGAGCTAACAAACTCACCTAGGCGAAGAATTTGGCCTCCAATCCACCCGAAGGTCTCAACCGCGCCCACCAAAACCCGCCGGCCAAGCTCCAACCCTAGAGCTCTAAATCCCGTGGCAACCCTAGCTTTTTAGTTGAAAAACGGAAACTAGAGGTACCCGGCCATCCTTTTATAGCCTCAAATCGTCGTTTTCGGGTAGGATATCCCAGGTAAGGCGGTGGTGGGATTCGGTGGTTACGATACTCGAGTCCGGCTCGGTCACGACCGGAGGTAGGAGAAACCGACAGGTGGGGTCCATCGGTCAGCGGAAGAGGGGGAGAAGAAGGCGCGTCTGCTGGGCCTGCTGGAGCGGCCGCGCGAGCTGGGCCGACTTGGGCCGCGCGGCTGCTGGCTCTGGCCGGCTGATTCGGCCCGTAGCGCGGAAAAGAAAAAAAAAATAAAACGGGCCGGTCCAGGTGGCTTTCCAGGCCGCCAACAGCAGTAAGCTCTTTCTCTTTTTTTTATTTACTTGCTTTCAAAAATATTTAAAATACATTCTAATCCAAAATAAAATAAAATAAAACAAATCCACACCACACAATAAAAATATATGCAACAGCATGAATGCAACACAAAATTTATTTTATTATTATTTTAAATTGGCCATTATTTATTATCTAAATTATTCCAATTTTGTTATCTCTAAAATTTGGGTGTTACAAATTCTACCCCCCTTAAAAGAATCTCGTCCTCGAGATTGGACTGCTTACTCAAATAACTGCGGATATGATTTCCTCAATTCATCCTCTCTTTCCCAAGTTGCCTCTGCCTCTGAATATCGATTCCACTGTACTTTGCACATCTTAATAATCCGACTTCGAGTAACCCTCTCAGCAGTCTCTAAAATCTTAATTGGAAACTCTTCATATGTAAGATCCTCCTTAACAGTCAACTCTTCCAAAGGTATCTGCTCCTCAGGCACCCGCAAACACTTCTTAAGTTGTGAAACATGAAACACATCATGCACCCCAGATAAATTCTCAGGCAACTCTAATTGGTAAGCAACTTCCCCACGTCTAGCAATAACTTTAAATGGTCCAACATACCTTGGTGCTAGTTTACCTTTCATGTTAAATCTCTTCATACTTCTCATAGGTGACACCTTCAAATAGACATAATCGCCTACTTCAAAAACTAGATCTCTTCTCCTATTATCAGCATAACTCTTCTGACGAGACTGTGCCACTCTCAAATTCTCACGAATCACTCGCACTTGATCTTCTGCGTTTCTAAGAACATCTGTACCAAACACCTGAGATTCACCTGTCTGATCCCAAAACAATGGAGTTCTACACTTACGTCCATACAAAGCTTCAAACGGTGCCATCTTAAGACTCTGTTGATAACTATTATTGTAAGAAAATTCTGCATAAGGCAAACTCTTATCCCAACTAGTTCCATATTGCAATGCGCAGGCTCTCAACATATCCTCTAATACCTGGTTGGTCCTTTCAGTCTGTCCATCTGTCTGTGGATGATAGGCTATACTAAAATTCAACTTAGTTCCTAAAGATTCATGCACAGCTTTCCAAAAGTGTGACGTAAACTGCGATCCTCGATCAGATACAATCTTCTTTGGAACCCCATGCAAACATACTACCTTCTCCATATACAACTCTGCCAATTTTGGTCCATGGTATGTAGTCTTAACTGGTATAAAATGAGCAACTTTAGTCAACCTATCCACTATCACCCAAATAGAATCATAACCTCTCTGAGTACGCGGTAACCCCACTATAAAGTCCATACCAACTTCCTCCCACTTCCATTCAGGAATTTTCATTGGTTGCAACAATCCAGCAGGTCTCTGATGCTCTGCTTTCACCCTCTGACAAGTATCACACAATGCCACATACTCAGCCACATCTCGCTTTAATCCAACCCACCAATATTTTTGTTTAAGATCCAAATACATCTTAGTACTACCAGGATGAATAGAATAAGCTGACTCATGAGCTTCGCGAAGAATTGCCTGTCTAATAGCATGATCCTCAGGTACACACAGCCTTTTTCCAAACCACAAAATTCCATTATCATCCATTCTAAAACCTGGTGACTTACCAATCACTATATCTTCCGCTATCTTCTTTAGTTTCTCATCCTTCAACTGACCCTTATAGATCTCTTGCTCTAAAGTAGGCTCTATCACTAATTCCATTGTATTAGTAACAATTCCCAAATTCAAATATTCAAATTCAGCACATAACTCACTAGTCATAGACAATGTTCTTATCTCATTGGCATAACTCTTCCTACTAAGAGCATCAGCTACTACATTAGCCTTACCAGAATGATAGTGTATCTCAATATCATAATCCTTAATCAACTCTAACCATCTGCGTTGCCTCAAATTCAGATCTGACTGAGTGAAAATATACTTCAAACTCTTATGATCAGTGTATATGTCACTCTTATGTCCAATCAAATCATGTCTCTAAATCTTTAAAGCATGAACAACAGCTGCTAACTCCAAATCATGTGTAGGATAATTCAACTCATGCTTTCTCAACTGTCTAGATGCATAAGCCACAACTCTGCCTTCTTGCATAAGAACACATCCCAAACTTTGACGAGAAGCATCACAATAAATAGAAAACTTCTTACTCAAATCTGGTAAAACCAAAACTGGCGCTGTAGTCAACCTCTTCTTCAATTCCTCAAAACTAGCTTGACATTTATCAGACCACACAAATTTGGCATTCTTTTCTAACAGAGATGTCATAGGTTTAGCAAGTTTAGAAAACCCTTCAATGAACCGTCTATAATATCCAGCTAAACCCAAGAAACTACGAATCTCGCTAACATCTGTAGGTGGTTTCCAATTCAGTACATCCTTCACCTTGCCTGGATCCACTGATATACCTCCATTAGAAACAATATGACCAAGAAAAGAAACTTCCTTCAACCAAAACTCACATTTACTTCGCTTCGCATACAGTTTATGCTCTCTAAGCTTCTGCAATACCAACCTCAAATGTTCAGCATGCTCTACCTCTGTCTTGGAAAATACCAGTATATCATCAATAAACACTACCACAAACTTATCCAAATATTCCATGAACACCTTATTCATCATGTACATAAAGTATGCAGGTGCATTGGTCAATCCAAACGACATAACAGTATACTCATACAATCCATACCTTGTAGTAAAAGCTGTCTTTGGAATATCAGAAGCACGAATCTTCAACTGATGATAACCAGAACGTAAATCAATCTTAGAGAACACACAAGCACCTCTCAACTGATCAAACAAGTCATCAATCCGGGGTAAAGGATACTTATTCTTGATAGTTACTTCATTTAGCGACCGATAATCAACACACATCCTCTGACCACCATCTTTCTTATCAACAAAAATAACTGGTGCTCCCCAAGGTGATGAACTAGGTCGAATAAAACCTTTATCTTGTAATTCTTTAATTTGTTTCTTAAGTTCTTCTAATTCATCTACTCCCATCCTATATGGTCGTTTGGCTATAGGTGCAGTTCCAGGTAATAATTCAATAAGAAATTCAATGTCTCGGTCAGGTGGCATACCTGGCAATTCATCAGGGAAGACATCCGGAAATTCCTCAATCACTGAATTCTCCTTAATAGTATCTTCAATCTGATTCACCACCGCGGTTGGTTGCTTCTGCATTGCTACATCCACATTGATTTTATCTCCATTAGGCGCAGTCACCACTACCACTTTCTGCTGACACTGAATCTCTGCCTGATTTTGCCTCATCCAGTCCATACCCAATATCACATCAATCCTAGATGTTCTCAACACTATAGGAGTTATCTTAAACTCTACCCCCCTTAATACCATACTAATTGGAAGACAACGATTACTGGTTTGCATGGTACCTCCAGGTGAATTTACTAAGAGAGGTTCTTTCATAGCTAGCATGGGTATACTATGCATTTTAACAAAAATATTGGATATGAATGTATGAGATGCTCCAGAGTCAAAAAGAACAGTTGCGGGAGTGGAATGTACATTGAACGTACCAATCATAACTTCTGGTGCATCATGAGCTGTATCAGAAGACACGTGGTTCACCCTTCCAGTACCCGATTGCCTCTGGTTGCTCTTCTGGCTCTGAGGAGTTTGTTGGTTCTGCTTCTCAGGACAATTATAAGACAAATGGCCCTCTTTACCACAGACAAAGCATCTAATAGGAGTGCTGGGAGTACTATTCTTCATGGGGGTAACATTGGGATTTCCAGTGCGAGGAGTCTGTTGCCCAGTCTGCTGATACTGTTGACGCTGTGGATATGATGAACGCTGCTGCGACTGATTGTTTTGCCAATTTTGGGACCACCTCTGATTCGAGTTGCGATTCCACTGACTAACCGGTCCCTGAAACTTCTGATGAAAGCCATGCTGAGAATTTGTGCGTTGACGGTTGTTGCTTCCTGAGCCTTGCACCTTCATCTTTCTTTTTCTATCCATCTCCCTACGCTCATTATCAAGCACAATAGCTTTGTTCACCAGCTCTTGAAAACTAGCATAGTTATTCCCCTTCAGTTGCAAGCGAAGATCATAATAAATTCCCTTCAAGAAAAGACGCTGCATGTCTGCATCTTGCCTAACTTCATTGGGAGCATAGCGAGCCAACTGGGTAAACCTGTCATGATATTCACTCACGCTCATCTGTCTCATCCTCAGGTTTCTGAATTCTTCCTGCTTCAGCTCAATTATACCTTCAGGAATATGACGAGCCCAAAAATCTCTAACAAACTCATTCTAAGTGATAGGAGGAGCATTGTCAGGGCATGCAGCCTGGTACGACTCCCACCAAGTCTGAGCTGTCCCTTGTAACTGACCAGATGCATATAACACCTTTTCCATATCATTGCATTGGGCTATGTTCAGCTGTTTCTCCACTGCCCTCACCCAATCATCTGCTTCTAAAGGATCAGCAGCATGAGAAAACACTGGAGGGCGTCCCTTCAAAAATTCTCCACGCTTATCCCTTACTTGAACAGGTGGTGGTCCTCCAACAGGGGGATTGTTCTGCATATGCTGCATAAACATCTGCATCAGCTGATTCTGAGTTTGCATGAGTTCCTCCATAGTGACGGGTGGATTAGCATCCCCACGACCTCTGCCACGACCTCTGCCTGACATCTGTTTCCAAAACACAGAAGATGAAATTCAGTACAATCCGAGATGATGTATACAATAGATAAACAAAATCTGATTTTTCTGGGCGAACTCCAATTTCAGCAACTCAGTAAAACTGTCATATCTCGAGCTACAGACGTCCAAATCAGATGATCTTTACATGGTTGGAAAGCTTATAATATTATCTACAACTCGTATTCACAACACTTTTTCTGATTCTGTCAATAAATTGATCAAAAACTGAACTTAACAGAAACTATTCCAGAATTCCAGACTGTGCAGTAACTCCAACTTGGAACAGGTATATCTCTTAACTCATAATAGATATTAAGGTTATTCTTGTGGGATTGGAAAGATATAGAAGTCTAATGATTCCCAGTAAAATTTCTTAAATTTCCCATGAACGGATTTTAAGTTATTTCTAAAACATCCCAGACTGATCCAAAAATCAGCAAAGGACAGAACTAAGTTAACCTCATATTCACTAATATATCTTGATCAAACTTAATATTCTTAACCATGGAACATGTAGGCATGTCTACAAAACTCCAGCACACATTACAAAGATCCAAATCACACATTATCATAATAACAATCCATCAATCACACAATTGTTCACACCACAAACTGACTCTTAAAACAATTCAAACTTAAAATTAACTCGCAACTACTATCGTTCTTATTACATAGGGGTTTTTCCTATTTCCTAATTAAGCTTCTCATAAATCTTAGGACGACCTAACTCCGCCCTTAATTGATCAATCTCCTTATAAGCTTGCTCCTTAAGTTCTTTTTCCTTCAACAACTCATCCTTCAAGTCCACCTCATGGAGAGCCAATTCACGTGCTAATGCCACCGTAGCTTGTAAAGTCAATGAGGAATCATCTGCAAGCGGCACGGTCCAAATACCCTTGTCATGTAAGAAACAAGGAAAATGCCGGAGTGCACCCTTTAACGTCTTGTCCGAGCGTAGACCATGGTAGTAAACAAATGCATTGAAAGCGACATCCTCCATGCTTGTCTCCACGGTTGCCCGGCTCACTCGGGTAATGAACTTTGACTCCACCTTAGGCTCCTTAGTGGTAGGATCCCTTTTCTTAACCCATAACTCCGTCTTCCAATAGGAATCCATCCATGGATGACTATACTCTGCACTGCGATACTCCAAAGTAGCTTCCCAGTCGTAGTAGTAGTTGTCCAAAGTTCTTGTCAACATATCATGGAAGAAAGCATCAGCCTTAGGAACCACGATATGAAACTTCATAGTCCACCCCATAACTACATCCTCCATAGGTGTATCACCAACTCTTGATTCAGCATCAGATAGCTCTTGATCACCCTCTTCATTTGGCTCCTGGGGTTTGAAACGGGCAACATATTGTGCAGCTGACAGACGGGGATGAGGAGGCATCTACAAGATTTAGACATAGATTAGATAGAATCAATGTATTTTCGCAATAGAATAAAGTAGAGGAAGCATAAAACTTTAGTAATTAACAAGGTGAAAAGAGGAAGCATGAATTAAGTGAAGTATGGATGCTATCAACGACCATTCTAACTAGGCTTGCGTCCTACAGTCAACATGGCTCTGATACCAATCTGTCACACCCATTTTTAAGGACAAAAATAGGATGCATAAAGTACTCATGTGCGCCCCAGGTCATGATCGCACACATAAGCAGACAAATTACATAGTATCATCACAGTGCTTATTACATAGCGAATAAATATTTAAGACATAGTATTGAACGATAAATAATAATATCTAATAATAATCTCCAGCGGAAACTCCACACAGGGACACGGTTGACTGGTTGACACCAAGACTAGTACTCATTACGATAATCTTCCTCATAATCTTCATCTGTTATGGTGGAAATAGCAAGAGTGAGTCCATGTCGAACTCAACAAATATAACACAGGGTTCATGAGGCTCAAATGGCTAGACATTGTTTAACTGCGGTTAGCTTTTAATCATACAATTTTCAATTGAGTAGCATCAAGATAAACCACTTCCCATTAGAGAACCAATGATCAATTGTAATAATGATAACGAATAGCATTAACATGAGCATAATATATATCAACAATAATTAAACATGATATAACAGTTATGATCACTATTCCATAAGAATCCCCAAGGCCGCTCGTATCCGTGAGCACGGCTAGTATACCAGTTTTTAACTCTGCGCAGAGGTGTACACTTTCACTGTGATTCATGATTTCCAAATGAGTGGGGAGATCAAGCCCAAACACTAGAGAACCATATAAAGCCACTCAAGAGTTCGTCTAACAAGTTAGGGCCATTAGATTCACTCGGCAGGCAGATGTAGAACCCCCCTTCCCTGTGGCACAACAACCGCAGCCTATACACACTAGGCCAGGGGCTCGCACTACACCCAACGTGGCAAGCCATTCTTACGCCATTTAAGGTAACCACTAACAAGCTAGAAAAGGTCTCTTGAACAACTAAAGCTAGAGCCATATAGCCCTCACAGCTGTACTGTATATCCCGGTTATCACTTACAGATAAGTCCTTATGGAGAGAAACCAGAGCATCAAAATAAATACACATGCTCTAGCCCCCTTTTAACTGTAATAAAATCATCTTAATGGTTGATTGCTTAATCCATTAATCAAATTACAAGATCATTGTTCTCAGTTTAAGCACTAGCAATAGCTACCCATATGCATTCCCAAGGTTGACAAGGAATCAAGATAACAATCACTAAGTTATAATCTCTAAGGTTGACAAGGTAAGCATATGCATATGTATAATAATTCGATGAATAGGTAGCAAGGATAGTCCTGTGTTATACTTGCCTTGATCAAAGCTCTCCAAACAATACTGCTGACTTGGCTCAAAGTAATACTCCGAATCGTCCAAGTACTGCTCACCTTCTATACTCGATCATCAATCAACAACATACATGCATCCAATCAAACATACACGAAGCAAACAAATAGATATAATTAGAACAGTACACCAACAGTAACAAAACAGTAATAAAAGTTTATAAAACTCTTCTACACGTTTCTACGATCACACAGACGCAAAGATCACCAAAATCGGAGTTAAAACGTGAAAGTTATGAATTTTCTAAGATTTCCTATAGATAAATAAATACTTAATTATAAACTCGAAAAATAAATTATCAAAACTAACTGTACAACTACACTAACATGTAGAGTTCGCAAATACGAACCTAACGCAACTTGAACGGATCAAATCGGAGTTAAAACGAAGATTTTATGACTAAAACAATCCTAGTGGCAAAACTGTAAATACCTGAAAACGTATTTTCGATTTAACCGAAAAAGAATACGCTTTCAAAACGCGAAAACGTAATTTCAGCTTTACGTTTTGGACCGCGGGTTGATTCCCAGAAACCCGAGGGTCTCTTTAACAAATTTACCATCGAAAGGGTATCTTCTAATCTCATCCGTTGATCACAAGATGGACGGCTCATGTTCATCTTCAAGTGCACAGTGTTCACCCGATCGTCCCCTCCATGTCCGGCCGTCGGCCGCCATGCCCGCCATGGCCACCTCGCCGGAGTACGTCGGCCCCGCCTACTCCGACCACCATTCACCCCGCTACCAACTCCAATCGGTGGAGAAGCTCCACGCGATCTCAACTACCCGGTAAAGACTAGCTACGGTAATAAGAACATGACCCGCGACGAGAGGAGGGCGGCGGCTCCATGACCGACTCGTCGGTGATCTCCAATACCGCGATAAAATGCACGGGAACTCAAAAGAAACACATAGGAAGGGAGAGGAGGAGCTAACAAACTCACCTAGGCGAAGAATTTGGCCTCCAATCCACCCGAAGGTCTCAACCGCGCCCACCAAAACCCGCCGGCCAAGCTCCAACCCTAGAGCTCTAAATCCCGTGGCAACCCTAGCTTTTTAGTTGAAAAACGGAAACTAGAGGTACCCGGCCATCCTTTTATAGCCTCAAATCGTCGTTTTCGGGTAGGATATCCCAGGTAAGGCGGTGGTGGGATTCGGTGGTTACGATACTCGAGTCCGGCTCGGTCACGACCGGAGGTAGGAGAAAACCGACAGGTGGGGTCCATCGGTCAGCGGAAGAGGGGGAGAAGAAGGCGCGTCTGCTGGGCCTGCTGGATCGGCCGCGCGAGCTGGGCCGACTTGGGCCGCGCGGCTGCTGGCTCTGGCCGGCTGATTCGGCCCGTAGCGCGGAAAAGAAAAAAAAATAAAACGGGCCGGTCCAGGTGGCTTTCCAGGCCGCCAACAGCAGTAAGCTCTTTCTCTTTTTTTTTTATTTACTTGCTTTCAAAAATATTTAAAATACATTCTAATCCAAAATAAAATAAAATAAAACAAATCCACACCACACAATAAAAATATATGCAACAGCATGAATGCAACACAAAATTTATTTTATTATTATTTTAAATTGGCCATTATTTATTATCTAAATTATTCCAATTTTGTTATCTCTAAAATTTGGGTGTTACAAAGCCGGAAGCGCGCTCGCGCTCAGCGCGCAAATATACGCGTGGAGGGGGGAGATTTGCCAAGTTACTAAAATTTGCCAAGTTGGATGCCAAACTGTTGGAGCATAATTTTTTCTGTTTTGCTAAAAATAGATGGATACCAAGTTGATTTGGCAAACACTTGGAGATGCTCTATATATCTTCATTTAACATGGCAAGAAACAGATGATACAACGGAACTCTGAATCTTCCCAAATATTCCGACAGACCTTATTCATATTCTCCCTAACTTCGCTGAACATTTACTCTAAAAATTCTGAAAATTTGTGAGCACACTTTGGACTCAAATCCTATGACTTTGGGCTCTAAACCGCCATGCAGGCAGCGAGCCACCCACTAGTTCTGCTAATACTGTGTGTGATGTCATGACCGACATTAATTAATTTAGCAGTCTTCTTGAGCTTGTGATGGACTGGGAGCTCTCTCCATATGCATCCTTACCTGATGCTGAGGAATAATATAGAGGCTCCCTTTTTTAGGGCTCTGTCTTCTCTGAAAACAATTCTGTCTTTTTGCAAAAACATAATTGGTTTCTTGCATTTTGGCTTCACAGGACAATAGAGAAGCCCTGTGTTTGGTAGAGCCTAGGGAGAAGCCGCCAAAGAAGCTGTGCCAAGAGGCACATAATGATGCTCATCACTGAAGATTTTTGGGATGGTCTCTCAACTCTACTCTGTACTCTCCGTCCCAAAATAACCATGCATCTCATATTTTGAGGAATAAACTGATTCTAAGTTTGACTAGATCCATGGAAAACTGTATCTTACATCTATACATCTCAATATGTTTAGTATAAAAAATATGGCATAAGTAAACTAACAGTGTTTATTTGATATCACAAATATTAATATTTTTATATACTTAATTAAATTTAAAAATAATTGACTCTTCAAAATATGAGAGTTGTATTTATTTTGGAACGAAGAGAGTAGACTTATAGAGTCTAGAGTGTCAAGATGGGAAACTATGAACAACGACCTCAAGCAAGCGCACTTGTAGCGCAGTGGTACACTTGCGGCTATGTGACTCGCTCAGTTCGACTCCTAGCTTGCAGCAGGGTTTGCGTCCCATAATAATTTCAGTGCATCCTCTCGACGTGTGGAGTCACAAAGAGACTGACACCTTGATGTCTCTGGTGATTTCTCCTAGGATGCGTCTTCAAATATACGTATGGTTGTAGATCTGGTTTGTTTATGGGTGGTGCAAGTGAGGTGTGCATGTGTGGTCTCGTTGTGCGTGCGTATACAAACAAATGTTACAGCTGTATCTAGATAATAACAGGCATAAAAAAAACAACGACCTCGAGATTGTCCAAGTCTTCACCGGACTCGCACAATTGTCTCCGAACATTTTATTTGTCAGGATCTGATTCCGTCCAGAAGTGACGATCCGAGTACTAGTGGAATGCGACCCTTATGCGAAATTGCAAGACGGATCTTTGCCTTTGTCGCGGTGTCAGCATCAAGGACTTGTGCGAAGCCTGCCTCTGCGCAGACGACTAGTCTCTAGTCCTTGGGACTGTTTGCACGAGCTAGCAACTTTTATTAGTTGATGTTAAAAATTAGTCTAAATTAGTTGAGATTAGCCAGTATAGTTTGCTAACAATTAATTAAAGTTTAGCTACCGGGTAATCGGAGAAGGAATTTGGTGATGTAGTGGCCGTGATGAATTTGATGAGGCTTCTGATCTCGGTGTCTCTGCTAACCCTATATACCACACGCAAGCGTCGCTCTGCTGTCTCGCTAGTTCACCCACTCTGGCCCAAAGATCCTTCGGTTGGCCCACTTCGTCCTGGGCCTTGCCACTTTGTCCAGCTCAGCTTCATCAGCTGCATTCCCTCCCCTCTCCCAAAAATAATAAAAAAAAATCAGCTGCAATCCCGCAATTGTTTCCCGTCGATTGTGACCTAGGGGAAATTACATCTCAAACATGCAGTTTAAGACACAAGTTGGCAGCTGAATTTCAATTTTGTATCTTTTATTACCACACCTCTAGTAATAAAAGAAACATATTTTGTGGACATCACATGTTTTAATTATGTCTTCATTTAACATGGCAAGAAACAGATGATACAACGGAACTCTGAATCTTCCCAAATATTCCGACAGACCTTATTCATATTCTCCCTAACTTCGCTGAACATTTACTCTAAAAATTCTGAAAATTTGTGAGCACATTTTGGACTCAAATCCTATGACTTTGGGCTCTAAACCGCCATGCAGGCAGCGAGCCACCCACTAGTTCTGCTAATACTGTGTGGGATGTCATGGCCGACATTAATTAATTTAGCAGTCTTCTTGAGCTTGTGATGGACTGGGAGCTCTCTCCATATGCATCCTTACCTGATGCTGAGGAATAATATAGAGGCTCCCTTTTTTAGGGCTCTGTCTTCTCCGAAAACAATTCTGTCTTTTTGCAAAACATTATTGGTTTCTTGCATTGGCTTCACAGGACAATAGAGAAGCCCTGTGTTTGGTAGAGCCTAGGGAGAAGCCGCCAAAGAAGCTGTGCCAAGATGCCTTGCAAAAGTTTTTGTGTAGTAGTGACTTCTAAATGCAATATGTTTCGTCAAGTGATCCAATCAGCCATTAATAGAGGATGACTGAGATTTCTGAAGGTTAGCAAAATAACCAATTGGATTCAATTGTTCTTGATGGCAAGCAGATTTGAAATCAGTTAGAATTATGCGATTCAGCAAAACATCAAGGCTTAAATGTCAAAAGAGAGAGACGTGGAGCTCTCAAGTGGAGATAGAGGTGTTGTCCATGAAGTGCAAGCCGAAGATGTTCTTGAGGACAACAAGGTTATTACAACTCTAGAAGACACTAGGGGGCAACAAGATCTCTCCACTTGAAGCAAGGGCCCGTTGATCCCATTGATTAGGGAAAACCAGCTAAGCCAAATTTAAAAACCAGCCGAGCCAATTTGGTCAGGAAAATCTTCATTCCATGCAAACTACTCCAATTCATCCAAGAAAGGTGGATTACCAATCATCAAAGTTGGTGAGCTATCACAATCTACACATGATTGATTGAGCTCTTGCCAATAAGGTCAATAGGAGCAGCAGCTGAAACCGGCTAAGTAGTTTTTGGAAGTTGGCTAAGTCGACTTCCCCAAGATCAGAGGAGTCCTCCTTTGAAGCATGTCAATCAAGCGAGGAGAAAAAGGAGGATGTCCACTAAGTTGATGGAGGTAAATGTCGTGACTACAAGTACAAGAGTAAAAGCTGAAGCACAGCTTCTATCTTCTAGCTAAATATCAGAAGGAAGTGGAATCAAATGTCACTAATCGGCCAAGAAAGGTCCAATCATCAAGATTTCCTCCAAAGCACAAGCCTCAGTAGTGGAATTGGAAAGGAATTAGATCTCATGTAGCAACAACATGTTCTCCTTTTGAGGAGTCAATTCCCCTGTCATATGGACCACAACCCATAGGTTTTCATCCTTACTCATCTTGGGGTTGGTTTGGACAAGAGGCAAATTTTGCACTATATTTAGACCACATTACATAGAGTATGAAGCTCCCAGATATTCCAGGAGATCATCATATTGTAAAGACCATTTTGATCAAAATTGATCTGGAGCTCAATGTAAGAAGGTGGTAAAACAAGTTTATCATGTGAAGAATGATGGCCGAAAGAAGGAATGTTGAAATCTGAAGCCCGATGGGTCCCGCCCCTAAACCCGACTGGTCGGGTTTCCCCAAACCCCTAGAACAATCAAACACTAGTGCAGGATTTGCACTTTTGTCCCGGTTGGGAAACCCCTTCAGTCCCAGTTTTCCAACCGGGACTAAGAGTCCGGGACTAAGGTCCACCCTTTAGTCTTGGGTCCGGGAACCGGGACTGACAGTGGACCTTTAGTCCAAGTTAGTAAAACCAACCATGGCTAAATAGGCGTCCAGGTCTTGCCACAGGCCTGCCCTATTTAGTTCTGGTCGGTATTACTAACCGAGACTAAAGGTTTCTTTTTTTCCTTTTTTGGTTTCTTTTCAATTCATTATTCATTTTAGTTTTAAAATAGGTTTTCGAATACACATTCTACGCTGCTAATATATGTATACGCGCACATATAATAAGTTTTGGTTCGAGCATTGTACACAATTAAAGTATGAAACTATATATATTACATGCATGGATATACTATGCACACATAAAATGTTACATGCATGGATATAGCATTGTACACAATTAAAGTATGAAACTATGCACATAAAATTACAAGCTTGCATTGTATATGCATGTCCTTGGGATAGCATTCAATACAAATGTTCATTACGGTTTGGCTTCAATACTACTTTGGGGTTAAAGTAGAACTCGCCGTTGGGATTTATGACCTGGTCATTGGGAAAACCTGCTATTGTCTCTTGAATTGCTTTGACCTGCTCATCTCGTATGACCCTTTGCTTCAACCATTCAGTCTTCAATTTGAATTAAAGGAAAAAAGTATTAACATATATATGATTAATTATATATATCAACAATAGTAATAAATACAATGGATAATATATATATTTAATGTACTTCGAGGATCTCTTCAAGAGTTCTTTTTGAGTACGCCATGAGGAACTTTTAAACATAGTATCCACATAAATTGTTCCTCGGTTCCTGCCGCAAACACCACTGTACAAGAAAAAGATTACTCTCGTCATCCCGCGCGTGAATTGAAGCATGATATATATAATAAAGATGCGAGGAACTATATATATAGCTAGTAATTACTTTTCTTTGGATTACATCCAGTGGTGCTCTGCAATCCATGAGGTGTTGCTGAATGAACCTTTGCCAAACCCTGCCCAATAAAATAAAAAAATAATTGGATCATTAATTAATTATTGCAGAGTTAAGAGAGCAGGTATATTTATATGTATATAGTTGTGCGAGAGACCGAAATTACCCCTGGATAATATCTATCATGTCTTGGTACTCTCTTTGCTCTTTTCTCACAGAGTCTAAGATTGACAACCAACTATTGGGCAAATCAATGACCATCAGTGCCTAGTGATAGCTGCATGTGTTTATCCGCATATGCAGGCATAACTCATTAACTAGAGTCAAGATATATGTATAGAACTATTAGTCCATAGCTAGCTACAGAAGACCATATTTTATAGCCTGACCAAAACTTGCGAACGAGACCCAGTGCAACTCGCGAGGGAGCCCGAGGCCAACTCACGTCCGTTGGCTACAAAATAGGAATTCGCTTTGAATCAGATGGTCTCCATCAAACTAATGCATGCATGCATTGATTTCCTCCCAGATTTTTCTCTTTCCTTTCACCGGTCACGAGAAGACCGCCGCCCCAAAATCTGGCCACAAAAACACGTTTTGCTTCTTCGTGCTGGAGACATTCCACCACACATACGGGACACTGCGACGGCATGTCGATCTGATCCTTCCCTGACCGGCGGTGCGCATCATCCCCTTGGGACGATCCACGGCGCCCCTTGCTCAACGGTGAATTAGCATCTGACACCCCCTGCATCCGACGGTGGGCCTTCCTATCTCCAGAGGCGGCGGCGCTCCATCTCGTTGGCAGTGCCTCCACTAATCTCGGCGACGGCGACGGCGGCAAGGCCCCTTAATCTGGCGAAGCCCCCTCCCACATTGCTTCAGCTGACGAGTGGCCAGGTGCACGCCCTCGATCCAGCCAACTCCACGCGATTCAGCTTGCCTGTTTGGGCAGGTTCATCTCCTAGCCGCACACGGATGAGCAGCTTCGGCTGGTCCAATTCACGGTGTCTGATATGATCCCAACTTTATCTTAGTGATTTACTGATTTTTATGTTTGGAAGTAGATCGAGATGAAGATTTGATACGTATTGGATGCTTCAGTGATAGCATGTTCCTACCGTCACAAGGTTCAAATAAAGTAATTGTCGCATAGCTGTGCATGGACACGGGTGAGAACTTGTCTGTGGTAGAATCACCCAAATTATATGGCCCACATGCATCTCATTGCCCTGAAGGCTTATGACTACTGCACATGAGAGCCACATAACTTGAATAGTTTGTCGGATGTCCTCGGGGAAACCCGAATCATCCATGTTTTACAACTCATACAGGATCAACAAAGGATTTGTTACAACATTACAACATTTGATATAAAATATCTTACATCGAAGTGCAGAATAATATAACATCAGTTTATAAAACTTATAGAAGTTAAACTTTAACCTAAGCTTCAAAAGATGAGTGGACAGCGAAAGCATCCGAGAAGAAACATCTAAGGTAGAAGAGATAGCCAGACCATGTCGAGCCCACCGACATGATGATGTGAACTAGGGATCCCGATCTTCCGAAAGGTTCTGATAACTCTCGATTTGGTGGAGTCACGACACAAGTCGATCCGGCTTCCGAACAACTCGGCTCTGAACCCCGCAATCGCAGCACCACGACTCCTCTGGTTATCGACCGGTGTTGCACGGTCGACCTCGCCAAGAAGGCTAAGTCCTTTCCTGTGAATCGAGAACACAAGCAAGAACACAAAGGAATGCAACCAAATTGCAGATGAATGATTAATCTCACAAAGTTGGGGTCTCACAAACCGGCGACGGCGGCGAAACTGTTATCAACAGAATAATCTAAGCAAAACCCAACCCTAATGTAGGTGGCGACTACTTATTATATAGCCTAAGGGACGTCCAAGGACCCCTATTCGCGTCCCTGGGGAGTGCCAACATGTTACAAGGCCCAAACGGCCCAAAAGACGGCGACACAGCGCCCTGACAGATTCTGGACGGTGACTTGTTTCGACGATTCCCGTTGATTCCGAATAGCTTTTGACGTGGGACTACTTGGGTTGGTTTCCTTATCAAATAAGCTTTCCATCCATATATGGATCATCGAAAACGGAGTCCGGATGCGTCCTGGGTGACCAGTTTAAGGCAGACTAGTCCTGGATTCCGAGGTGGACTCGAACTTGATTTGGTTTGGTCTTCCATCTTTATCCGGGCGCCCTCGCTGGTCCTCCACGCCTCCACGCCCTCCTCCGTGTGTCTCCTGAACCTCTCCTTCATACCTAAGCACAATATAATCATTAGGTAGCAATCTATTCTCAGAATCATATAAAGAGTTACTTAGGAACGAGCTCACCTCTAAATTTAATTGACGCGCGCGAGCTCTAGTGATTGGACCTTGAATATCCAGCAGTGGATCATTGTGTGTATGTGAAGGAGTGATGTCCTCATCATCCTCCCCCTCTTGAATTGGAGTCGTCCTCGACACCAACTCATCTTCGTCTCCCAAGTATGGCTTCAAATCTGAAATGTTAAAAGTGGGACTAACCCCAAATTCGGGGGCTAACTCAAGCTTATATGCATTATCATTAATCTTCTCAACAATTTTAAATGGACCATCAGCTCTAGGCATCAACTTAGACTTTCTCAAATCTGGAAATCTATCCTTTCTCAAGTGCAACCAAACCAAATCACCCGGTTCAAGCTTCACTTCTTGTCTACCTTTACTACCAGCAATTCTATACTTTTTAGTCATTTTTTCAATGTTGTGCTTAGTTGTTTCATGCATTTGCAAAATAAAATCAGCACGTTCCTTAGCATCAACATGAATTCTATCACTAGTAGGTAGAGGCAAAATATCAATTGGAGCACGGGGATTGAATCCATACACTACCTGAAAAGGACTTACCTTGGTGGTAGAATGTGTTGCCCGATTGTAAGCAAACTCCACATGAGGCAAACATTCTTCCCACATCTTCAAATTTTTCTTCAGAATAGCTCTCAACATGGCACCCAAAGTGCGGTTAACTACCTCTGTTTGCCCATCGGTTTGTGGGTGACAAGTTGTAGAAAACAACAGTTTTGTACCCAACTTATTCCATAGAGTGCGCCAAAAGTGACTCAAAAATTTAGCATCGCGATCTGAAACAATAGTAGAAGGCATACCATGCAAACGAACAATCTCTTTGAAAAAGAGGTCAGCAATATGAATAGCATCATCACTTTTATGACATGGTATAAAGTGTGCCATCTTAGAAAATCGATCCACCACAACAAAAATGCTATCCCTCCCCCTCTTAGTCTTAGGCAATCCCAAAACAAAGTCCATAGAAATATCTGCCCAAGGAATAGAAGGAACAGGAAGAGGCATATACAAACCATGTGGATTCAAGCGAGACTTAGCTTTTTGACATGTGGTACAACGTGCCACGAATCGCTCAACATCTCTCTTCATCTTTGGCCAAAAGAAGTGTGTGGCCAAAACATCCTCCGTCTTCTTAGCACCAAAATGTCCCATCAACCCTCCTCCATGCGCTTCCTGCATCAACAAAAGACGAACGGATCCTACTGGAATGCATAGGTGGTTAGCTCTAAATACAAAACCATCATTGACCACAAACTTGTTCCATGAACGTCCCCCTTTGCAATTCAGCAACACATCTTTAAAATCAGGATCAAACGCATATTGTTCTTTTATCGTTTCAAGTCCAAAAATTCTACATTCAAGTTGGGACAGCAAAGTGTATCGCCTAGACAAAGCATCTGCAATCACATTATCCTTCCCTTTCTTGTGTTTGAAAACATAAGAAAAAGATTCAATAAATTCAACCCACTTAGCATGTCTACGATTCAGATTATGTTGTGAACGAAGATACTTAAGCGATTCATGATCCGAATGAATAACAAACTCTTTAGGCCATAAATAATGATGCCACGTCTCTAAGGAATGTACAAGAGCATACAATTCCTTATCATACGTGGAGTAATTCAAAACAGGGCTATGCAATTTTTCGCTAAAGTATGCAATGGGCTTACCATCTTGCATCAAAACACCACCAATGCCAACTCCACTAGCATCACATTCTAGCTCAAAAGTCTTACCAAAATTTGGAAGTTGCAGCAATGGTGCGTGTGTAAGCTTGTCCTTCAAAGTGTCTAAGGACGCCTCTTGTGCCCTTCCCCAATGAAACACCACACCCTTCTTTGTCAACTCGTGTAAAGGGGCAGCAATGGTGCTGAAATCCTTGACGAAGCGGCGGTAAAATCCTGCAAGACCAATAAAACTCCTCACCTGTGTGATGGATCGGAGAACCGGCCAGCTCTTAATGGCTTCAATCTTTGCCTCATCCACCTCAATTCCCTGTGGAGTAACAACATAGCCAAGAAAAGAGACTCGATTCGTGCAAAAGATGCACTTCTCAAGGTTACCAAATAAACGTGCCTCGCGTAAAGCATTAAAAACAGCACGTAAGTGATCCATATGTTCATCCAAAGACTTGCTATAAATTAAGATATCATCAAAATAAACTACCACAAATCGACCAATGAAAGCTCTTAAAACCTCATTCATTAGGCGCATGAATGTACTAGGTGCATTAGTCAACCCAAAAGGCATTACTAACCATTCATACAATCCGAATTTAGTTTTGAAAGCTGTTTTCCATTCATCTCCAAGTTTCATTCTAATTTGGTGGTAGCCACTACGCAAATCAATCTTTGTGAAAATTACAGAGCCACATAATTCATCAAGCATGTCATCAAGCCTAGGAATAGGGTGACGATATCGAATGGTAATATTATTAATGGCTCTACAATCAACACACATATGCCAAGAACCATCTTTCTTAGGAACCAAAATTACAGGAACGGCGCAAGGGCTAAGGCTTTCACGTACGTACCCACGGTCCAAAAGCTCTTATACTTGCTGCTGAATTTCCTTAGTCTCCTCGGGGTTGGTTCGATAAGCAGCGCGGTTTGGCAATGATTCTCCCGGAATCAAATCAATTTGATGCTCTATCCCTCTCATAGGTGGAAGCCCTGAGGGTATCTCAGCTAGAAAAATGTCCTCATACTCCTGCAAAAGGCTAGTGACAGCAGGCGGTACCGAGCTAACATCATCATCCAGAGAAAACAAGGTTCGTTTGCAAACCAAAGTATAGCATACATCGTCATCAGAAATTTTAGCAAGGTCACTTTTTCTTGCAAGCATAACAGCACCCTTCAATTTAATTCCCTGAGCCTGAACATTAGGTGCTAACTTCTCCTGTTTAGGTGGGTAAATAGAATTTGCTACTTGCTGATTTTCAGATTTAACCTCATGCAAACTAGCAGTTCGTGCTCTATCATGTTGTACAATTTCAGCTGGGGTCAAGGGAACCAAAGTAATTTTCTTTCCTTTATGCACAAAAGTGTATGTATTACTTATACCATGGTGTATAGCATCTTTATCAAATTCCCAAGGACGACCCAATAAAAGTGAACAAGCTTCCATAGGTACTACATCACAATCAACATAATCAACATAGGTACCAATGGAAAAAGAGACTCTGCAAGTTTGTGTTACCTTAGCTTTACCTGAATCATTCAACCACTGAATATGGTACGGATGGGGGTGTGGTCGAGTGGTCAAGCCAAGCTTCTTGACCAAATCTGTACTCACCAAGTTATTGCAGCTACCTCCATCAATGATGACATGTGCTCGTCGATTGTTGATTACGAAGAAAATCTGGAATAAATTATGGCGTTGCAGCTTCTCAGGTTGTTGTATCTGTGCGCTAAGCACTCGCTGCACAATGATGTTTATGTAGGCGGCCGTGTCATCGCTACCAAAGACTTCGCCATCCTCCTGAACAGCTTGTTCTTGATCCTCATCATCTTCAATGTCAGAGGTGCTGATGTACCCATCGTCTGTAGCAATGTATGCTCGCTAACTAGGGCACTCTCGCTGCATATGCCCAAATCCATGGCAGCGGTGGCACTGAACGCCAGGAGTGCGTCCCGTTGAGGCGACAAAGGATGCACTCTTCAAAGGTTCCTGCACAGAATTTTTACCTGAACCGGAAGGTCGTGGAGAAGATGATTTGACTCCAGACTTATCCTTGCTCGCGGTTGGTTGCATCCGATAGAAAGATGCCTTGGGAAGCCCCGAAGATCGCGGTGTGTATGTGGTGCCAACCTTGTTCTTGCCCTGCAAGTCACGCCCCTGCAACTCCTTCTCTGCAAGCATAGCAAACTGAAACAACTGGTTGACAGTGCTAAATTCCTTATAATCAACTATGTCCTAAATTTCACGCCTCAAACCCGAATAAAAACGAACAATAGAATCCTCAGGCTCCTCCACTGTGCCACAACGCATCAATCCTTTTTGAAGGTCACCATAGTAATCCTGCACAGCTTTATCTCCCTGTTCTAAACGCATCAGTTTCTTACGGAGGTCTCTATGATATGATAGTGGCACAAATCTATCACGCATAGCAACCTTAGGCTCTTCCTAGGTACTAGGTGTCGCATTGTCTGCAGCTAAACCAGTCCACCAAATGATAGCAAAATCTGTAAACTCACTAGTGGCTTGTCTAACTCTATGTTCCTCAGGCACTAGGTGGGAACTAAATTTCTGCTCGACTATCATCTCCCAATCAAGGTATCCCTCAGCATCATAATGGCCCAAAAAGGAGGGTATTTTAAATTTAACCTTAGCATAAGGATCATCGGGAGCACGATTACGATTACCTTGGTGGCGGTTGAAGTGTTGAGCGCCACCCATACCTGTGGCGTTTGTGCGTAGACGATAGCGTAATCTGTTTTGTCTTGTTGCTGCTTGATCAACATTACCATCGGTGTCATATACTACATCATCATGTCCTCCGGTGTTGCTGCCATCATGGACTTCTTGGACGGGTGGCGGCTGCGCTTCCAAGGCAGCTACCCTGTCGGTTAGTGTGGACAAACGTTTGTCCAATCTCTCAAGGGTGTTGTCGAGCTTGAGATCAATGAGCGCGTCGGTGACAGCTTTGGCTATTGCCTCAGTCATCTCCCTCTGAGCATTATCTACAACAGATTGTAGTTGGTCTTGGCTGACGCACTCCGACCAGTCTTTGGGCGCCGTATCCTCTCCGTCACCTAGCATTGTAGACACAAAATAGGAACAAACAGTGAAAGTTATCCCTAATAATCTACTACGTAGGTGGAGTAGGGCCTCTCAAGATCGTAGCAAAAAGAAGACCCCTTCTTAAGCTCTTACAAGGTTCTTACCAGCAAGGTCAAGGATACCTGGAAGACGTAGCACTGCGATTACAGGGATCAAAACTTATACTATCCAGAAGAAGTATGTGGAGTTAAGGCAGGCAGGCCAAATATGTGAGTGGAACACAATTCAAAAACAGAAAGTACTGCTGAATTATAGTCCCAAATACTTGCTCTCGTTGCTGGTCTAACGTGTTCCAAATATCAGATGTGTGATAACAAAATGGAGAAACAAATATGATGGATAGCAAGAGTGATAAAAAAACAATCACAAGATAGCACACGCCCACAATTATAGCAAACTGTCTCCTCTATGTGCTCCTCTAAATATTGTTCCTCTTTTGCCCCTCTCAATTTTTTTATTTTTTGGGCTGTCGTTGTTTTTTTGGAAATCTTTGACTTTTTCTTTTTATTTTTTTGATATTTTTTATTCACTTAGGAGCACACAAGAAGTAACCACAAAAAATTTAAGCTGAAACAAGTGAAAGACGTGGCCTGTGGAAAATTCAGAAGATGGGTCCAAAATTGAGGAAAAGCTTGTGACCACGAAAAGAGGATCTTGTGACCAGTTTTTGACCAAAATAAGATTTTCGAACCCTGGCAAAGCGGGGGATGGTCGGATCCGAAATTTTTTTCTGATCGATTTTGATATCTGGAACGTCGAAATCCGAGTTCGTACGCGAAAACTGGACCAGTTTCAAGTTTGGACTCCGAAATAGAGGACAAAACTAGAATAATGCGTACAAAAGTGGTCACGGTGGCTAGGGTTTCAAGGAAACGATGGGGAAAACACACAAACTGGACTCTAACACAACCTAACCAGAAACAAGACCTTGATTAGGACACAAACTCAACACGACGAAATCTGAAAAGAATTATGCAAAAAGGCTAAACGTGGTTTCTGGGATAGGAAAACACTATTTTTTGGCTTTTCTGTGGACTCTAGGACGAAGGCGAAATCAAACTAAACTAGGGTAAAATTGAACCTAACAGTATACCTGAAGCTCTGATTACCAATTGATGTGAACTAGGGATCCCGATCTTCCGAAAGGTTCTGATAACTCTCGATTTGGTGGAGTCACGACACAAGTCGATCCGGCTTCCGAACAACTCGGCTCTGAACCCCGCAATCGCAGCACCACGACTCCTCTGGTTATCGACCGGTGTTGCACGGTCGACCTCGCCAAGAAGGCTAAGTCCTTGCCTGCGAATCGAGAACACAAGCAAGAACACAAAGGAATGCAACCAAATTGCAGATGAATGATTAATCTCACAAAGTTGGGGTCTCACAAACCGACGACGGCGGCGAAACTGTTATCAACAGAATAATCTAAGCAAAACCCAACCCTAATGTAGGCGGCGACTACTTATTATATAGCCTAAGGGACGTCCAAGGACCCCTATTCGCGTCCCTGGGGAGTGCCAACACGTTACAAGGCCCAAACGGCCCAAAAGATGGCGACACAGCGCCCTGACAGATTCTGGACGGTGACTTGTTTCGACTATTCCCGTTGATTCCGAATAGCTTTTGATGTGGGACCACTTGGGTTGGTTTCCTTATCAAATAAGCTTTCCATCCATATATGGATCATCGAAAACGGAGTCCGGATACGTCCTGGGTGACCAGTTTAAGGCAGACTGGTCCTGGATTCCGAGGTGGACTCGAACTTGATTTGGTTTGGTCCTCCATCTTTATCCGGGCGCCCTCGCTGGTCCTCCACGCCTCTAAGCCCTCCTCCATGTGTCTCCTGGACCTCTCCTTCATACCTAAGCACAATATAATCATTAGGTAGCAATCTATTCTCAGAATCATATAAAGAGTTACTTAGGAACGAGCTCACCTCTAAATTTAATTGACGCGCGCGAGCTCTAGTGATTGGACCTTGAATGTCCAGCAGTGGATCATTGTTGTAACACCCGTGTTTTCGCATCATGTTAAAAACCACTAAAAATTTGAATTTTTAGAATTTTACAACAAATTAAAACTTGATTAGTTTATTCTCTACGGAACCGTTTTAGAAAAACTTTTCTCTAGAACCTTGCATTAAAAATCCACCATATGCATTTAGGCTAGAATGTTGAATGATAAAATGCTTGATTGATTGAATGCTTGTTTGATTTGCTTGCTCTAGAATTTATATGCGGCACCAAAAACAACTTCCTTTAAATATTTAAAACCTACTTTATATATGATAGTGGTAATACAACGTACATCTTTACCTGCTCTACTTTATCATAATACTCCTCACATATATGGGTTATATTTCTTTGTAATATTAGTTTACATTTAATTGACGTATATACATATACATGTTTTAGTCAATATACATACACGCCCTAGATATAGATACATCATATATACATATATTTATCATGCACCCGTACAAGTATATATATATATATATATATATATATATATATATATATATATATGCACATGCTTTAGTTATACATACATAGTATACATATATATATATATATATATATATATATATATATATATATATATATATACACGTACATACATGGTTGCATCAAACACAAAAGAAGAAAACTGCTGTGTACTCCCTCCTTCCCGTGCAAAACTCAGCCAGCATCAGGCTTGGCCCAGGCGGCGCCACACCTCGTCGTCCGCGTATGCTACGGACGCCGTCTTCCAACTCGAGCATGTGAAACAGGACGTCGAGGATATTTTCCGGCAGGCGCTGACCTGCTGTGCGCCGATCGCCTCACTATTCCTCGCTGACCTGCTGTGACATCGCTCAGCTGCCGGACTCATCCATCCCATCGACAGTCTCCTCTCCGCTGGCCGTCGCGAGGACGTGAGCTGGCTCGCCGAACCGTCCTTCTCCCTTGTCGCTTCCCACGGTCGCTCGTATCCACTCCGCAAAGCTCCGAGCGCAGGCGGATGAGACTGCTGGCAACGGACGCCGAGTTAAAGCACGGTGCCAGGTCACCACGGCCACTGATGCTCGCTGACATACTGTGTCGAACCGACCTCCACCACGTCATGTCCTGTCGGACAGCTGTAGCTCATTCATGTCATGCTGGCAAAAAATCTCCCTGGCCGGGAAATATCGGCCGGTGCACACCGCCTTACTGCGTACTCGGCTATAAAATGCTAGCTATGCTGTCGTCGAGACTGGCCGAGAGAACTCGGAGCTCGGCGCTCAAGACCGTCGCCTGACGTCGCCCCTGCCAGCCGGGATGCCGCCGAGGTTGCCGTGCCGGAGCCCCGAACCACAGGGCTACTCCAGCCGCAGGGACCGAGCCTCTGCTCCATGACGCCGTAGTCGAGCACGCTGCAATCGCTGTCGCACGACGCTCGCGCCTCGCGTTCGCCGTAGCCGAGGTCGTCAGCCGCGCTTGCCGCGAGCAGCCACTGTCCGCTGCTCTGTTTCTCTTCTCCGCCGGAAGCAGAGCACCGCCGCACTCGCTAGCCGCCGGAGCACCGCGCCGCTGCCGACTGCCGCCGTGCTCCCTCCCCTCCGTCTCCGACGCTGTCGCCCGAGCCAAGGAGCTCGCCGTGACCACTGCCGTCCTGCATCCCTCACCCTCCGCTCCGCTCTCTTTCCCTCTCTTCCTCCCTCCCCCTCTCCCTCTCGCTCTCTCTCTCTGTTCCGACTCGTTGACCGTGAAGGGATGCGGACTGGGGAGCGGACGCCGCACCGAGAGGAAGCCAAGATCGAGCACCTGGCCACGTCGCTCCAACCAATGGGAGCAGCCCACGCCATCTCGCGGGACCCATATGGCAGCCACACGTTCCACCTCCCCTCCATTCTGTGAATATGGTTCACATAGACCACGGAGGCAGGACGAGCAGGAACCAGATCGGTGCACAGTCTAGGCAGCAGGCCCATGCCCACCAGTACGGGCCCACGCGTCAGCCACCACTGTGCAGAGGAAAATGCTAGGGGTACCTATGGGATTGTACACAGTAGATCAAAAGGTAAGCTTATTAATTAAAGAAAAAATCCTAATTTTTTTTAATAAACTAGAGTCACCATAGGGCATATCTATATATTTGACACTGCTTTTTCATTAACTAAAATTGTAGAAATAATTTCCGTGCTCGCTTTCCGTTCGCGTATAATTAGTAGACTTTAATAAATTATATGTTCATCGTCGTAATTCGGAAATCTGTAATGCTTACACCATAAATCTTCTAAAATATAACCCTACATATTAAAATGTATTTCCTAATTATTGGTGCCCGTTTAAGTTCTAGATATGATTGCTTTTCTTTTCTTAAATATTAATTCGTAGCTGCATTAATTAATTAATTAATTAATAACCTGTAGTAGCAATTCGTCACCGTAGTACCCATCAACCAGGTAAAAGCCAATCCATATAGGACCGTTTTCTTTCTTGATTGATTATGCTTGCTATGTATGCCTTGCTTGGTATTTTCTTTTGTCTGTCAACGCTAGACAAGCGTAGAGTAGAAGACATGGAGACAACCCGATGGATCCTAGGAGCACGGTTACACCAAGACAGGAGCAAGAAGCACGCAGGATCTCAGAATAACGATATAATCAACAGCGAGCGGAGGCAAGTCCTGACTCCCACCTCCCCTTTTCCGTCCATATATTATGCCACATCCATCCGGCTACCTCTTTATTCTCTACATAAATTTACCACTCCTAAACCACTCCCTTTTCCACCGCCCCACCACTATCATATTTCACCGCTTCCACTATATTCCACCACTTCCACAATAAAGCCTTCCACTCCCCTTTATAATTGATTATTTAATTAAATTAATCATAAATGACGTTATCCATATTATTATGGGAACCAATGTTATGAGCATATATGACATATGATGAATATTGTGATAAACAATGAATATTGTGACATATGATGAATGTCATGATATATAATGAATAATGGGATATACATGCTATGAGCTTTATGATATGGATAACCTAAGAGTATAGATGTTGATTGAACTGGTAAGATAGAACTTATTTCTGACGGGAGCGAGTGGGGATATTTCACATGGTGTGGACTATCCTTTTGGGCAGGATCGCCTAGTGAGGGTTCCTGTTGGGAGATACTCGCTTCGGTCATATAAGGACCGGTTCATTTGCCATCTCGCCTAGCCAGATTTTCGTACAGCCACATGTCTATATGGGTAGACTTGATCTCACACCCCGTTAGATAGAAGTATAAATTCTACTAGGAGGCCGGAGTGGCAACGGACTATCAGGAGACGACACGGATGCTGGGTGATCTTCCGTGGTCTGGTCGGCATGGATGCTATGTGATCTTCCATGTAAAATTATTGTTGGGCCGTGTGTGAGCCCCTTTGTATATATATATATCTATTGGATGCTGTGTGATCATCCAAGTCGTTGTTCATTGGATGCTGTGTGATCATCCAAGTCGTTTCCGACCCCTGAGAAGCCGTGGTAGAATTATATGGAAATCTAAGGTAGCACCATCCGGGTACGAGGTCTCGTTAGGCCAGTTGCAGCCAGTCGCGATGGTGTTGGACTGTGCCTATCATGTGGGGAAATTTGTACAACCTCTGCAGAGTTTACCAAATCTATTCGAATAGCCACGTCCTTGGAATGGGCAACCGCTGGGATGAGGTCTCAAATGATTAGACTTTTTATGTAAAGGAACTGTGACAATCTGGTAAGTTGCAAGTTATTAATTATGGTAAGTTATAACTTATAAACTCCGGGAACTGGTGAGAAGGGTTAATACTCTCCCAGGGCCCAAACCTCCATTTTATATCACTCTACTACTACCATATAAAATTCCACCATAAGACCATCTCCACATATAGCCTCCGCCATTCACCTCACCTCTACTCTAAAGTTAGGGCTTGCTGAGTACTTTATGTACTCAATCCCCTCCACTCTATGTTTTTAGGAGTCAAGCTGCAGGAGTACAAACGAGAATTAAGCTATCGAAGCTACGCCAGGATGGAAAGACAGGAGTACGTACGAGAACGAAGATATATAATTACGCAAAGGAGCTACTCAAGGACTACTAGGATAAAGATATAGGATTGAGTTTAGGATCAAGGTTTACGTCCGCACTCCAAGTTGCCTGTAGGAATGGAACCACGTCGTTATAGGACCGCTGTATTAGAACTCTGATGTATATTATAAGGCCATTGGCCCAAGTTATGTAATGTGAACTTTGTAATGTGTTTTCCCATTATCAATAAAAGTATGGTTTTTGATATCAATCTTGTTCGCTCTGTGCGTATCAGCTACTGATCCAGGGACTGATATGTGATGCACAGTGGACCCTAAAGTAGGGGCCCGACAGGGTGGTATCAGAGCCGTACTTGGACTGTAGGACGAAACCTTAGCATGACCGTTAGATAAGATTGTTTTTCTTAAAAAAAAACCAATTTTGAAGAACGTTGCTTATAGCCTTGTCTCTCACCTTGCCTTGACCTTGTATTTAAAAAAAATATATGGTTTTCCCTCCTCTCTCACCCCCTTCAAAATTACGACTAGTATCGCTAGGGTAGATTAGGTCATACCTAGAATACAAGGTAGCTTGGAGATTAGGTCTTTCACGGGTCTAGAGTAACCTTCCACGGTAGGAACATGAAAGTAGAACGTACGACGTTTACGCTTGTTACACCTTGATTGACCTTTGTTGTTTGTTACAACTACCCATTTAGATCTCTCTCCCCTCACCTTGTGCTCTTCCCCCTCCCCCATTCCATGAATATTTTCTGGCAGTCATACAAGGGAAGGCTACTATCTGGGATATTTTGGAGAAGGCAGGAATTATTAGAAAATAATATTTGGAAGACAAGATAGAAATAAGGAATCAGCAGCAACCCGATTGCTACTTGTGACAGTACAACCAACACATTGTCTATTCAGTAACAACACCAAGTGCCCGTTCCTCATCACACCAGAGCTACAAAAAAAACGTAGCAAGCAACAGGAGGAAACCGTAAATTTTGCACGCCACCACCATCCACGCCACCGCTCAGTTTTCCCCGCACCCTGGTGCCGCCCCCTTAGCGTCACGTCGCTGTCTCCCCCCACCACTGCACACTGCACCATGCACCACCGCCCCACGACGCCGCTCGTGCTGTCACCTCACCGCCGAAAGCTGCTGCTGCTGTCCCCCACGACGCCGATTCCCTCGGCACCCGATGCTGCTCAATGCCGCCGATAATGGCGCGCATCCGCTCTCCTAACCGCGCCATCGACTGTCTATAAAAGACGCCCCTTGCTTCCCTTCACAATCAGGACACCCCACTCTCAACACTGATCACCCACCTGAGTCCCCCATTTCAGTGCCAACTTGTTCCAACAATCCGAAAAGAAGCTAGAAGGAAGTGCTGCCAACTGAAGATTTACCGGAGAAATAGCAAGAAAAAGAAAAAGTACTCTGTCGGAAGCCAGAAGTTGAAGCCCTCAAGATGTGCTTAGAAGCAGATGAGCTTGTTACATTCGTCTTTGCTACCCTAATTTCTATGCTGATAGGATCAATAATCTTGTATATCATTGTAACGCGTCCGTTACCGTATGAAAGGCCCTGAGTTAATTGTTGAAAAAGAAGAAGAGAGGGTAGAATAAAATCCTAGAAATCTTGTTGGTGCCACGTATATTTTTGAGATTTTTGGGCTCAAATCATTGAAAGAGAAAAGAAGAAAGAGAAAAAAATGGTGCAGTCAATGCCACTATCACCAGCAAATCACAGCCGCCTCATTTTCTGGGTTTACAGTAAACTGCAACCGACAACGACCATCACTTGCACGGTCGTCAAGACCACACCACCACCATAGTGCCACACTATGTAGTGAGCCCCACTCCTTTTTTTTTCCCCCTCCACACACCTCAACCCCAGTCAAGACCGATCAAAGCGTCTCTGACAAGCCTCAGCCACGGCCGTATATAAAAGAGTACCCCAACCACCTTTCTTTACCATCCCACTCCAACCATCTCGTTGCTAGCCTTACCACCCATCTCTTCTGCCTCCGCATCTCTTACCCTTCACCCACCAAAACCACCCCACTCATCACCTTTCCAGCTACAAACCACCACTACCAACCCCTTACACACCCATGGACATGAACAACAATGTTTGGATTAGCAGCTACTGCATCCAAACTGAAGGATTCCCCAAGCTTCTTTACACCACCATGCAAAGCCTTGGCATCCGAGAGCGCCCTGAGTATGAGGGCCGTGAGTATGAAGAACATGGCACCGAGCGCTGTGAAGTCACCATCTACATCGGCAAGAGTGAAGACTACCCCAACATCGCCGAAGAATGGAGTACCACCGCCACCGGTTTTCGCTTCACCGACACCTACCAAGCCGTCGCCCGCAAAGCCCTACGACGCCTCTGCAAGATCTACAAAGAACCCATCTCCCGCACACCCATGAGGTTCTTCCCACCCGAAGAGAAGAACAACCCTGCTTGGATCGCTCGCCTTGAAGCCTTGCAAGGTCAAGAAACCGACCCTACAACAAGGCACCTGACCGACTACCTGCTCGCTCTCGACGAGCAGTACGACCGACAAGCCACTACATTGAGGACCCAGATCCACCGAGCCGAAGAAGCCGAGCTCCACACTCGGACACTCCACGTGCAATATGCCCAAGCTCAAGCCAGAGCTGCCTCCGCAGAGAGTCGCGAGACCACCATCGCCGAATTCCTGAAGACCATCATTGACCAGCATGCCGAAGAGTTGAAGCGCGCCTACCTCATCACTAGGCCTAGGCGCAGGATGTTCGCCATGCACGGGAATGAACCCGTGATCCTCGAAGGACACCCCATCCACCCCCCGGAAAGAAGACGGACGGACATTGCGGTACCCCCAGCACCACCACCGTCAAGAGACTTCGATGCCGAGCCTCTCCTCCCACTCACTCAGTCACCACCAAAAGAAGAAGGCCATTGTTCCACCATTGTTGATGGACCCGCTGAAAGTCCCTAGTTTGGTTTTGGCTAATTGATGAAACCTAGGACTAACCTTTGTATCTAAGTGAATGATTTAGATAAAGGTGGTCATTGCATATGAGACATGACATTGACTCATGTGACCAAGATGGTGAAGACCATGATGAGGCTTGGCTCGATGGGCCGGTTGTGAAGGTGAAGGGCAAGTCGAGGCTTCGAAGCGAAGGACCATGCGATGGTGAAGCTTGAGCAAGACTTGGCGCCGATGGACCGATGCAACGGTGAAGAGCAAGTGAAATCAAGGTCGATGGATCGAGATGGTCATGTGATGATATGAAGTGGATCATATCATTTGGAGAAACAAAATGGGCTCAAGGCAAAGGTATAACCATAGGACCATTTTGTTTTACACTCAAGACACCATAGAGGGTGTGAGTGGTTTAGGGTCGATAGCCGAACTATTAAGAGGGGAAGTCTTATCGGTTATTCGACGCATGGGTGCCACTAGGTGAATTCATGAAGTGCATTGCATGTAGGGCCTAGTGAGCTAACTGGAAAACCTTTGAAAATGATTGAGAAAAAGCTAACACACAAGCACATGGAGATGTACACTTGATGGTGTTGGCACATTTGCAAAGGTGGCGTTGGTCGCGCTGTGGTTTGCGGGTAGAGAGGGGTTTGGGTTCCTCTCTCCCTCCCGCCGAGCGTGCGAGCGCGGGATTCAGGCGATTTCGGGGAAATGAAATGCCTATTTTCCACTACGCCGGAAGTCGGAAAAGAAACGGAAGCGAACGCGGTCACAGAGGTGACCGGACGCTGCACCGGACGCTGCACCGGACGCGGTCAGTTTCGACCGGCGCGTCCGGTCAGTACAGCGTCGGGGTCAGGCGCGCGAGTTAGGGTTTGCCACCGGCGCGTCCGGTGACCCACGGGACCGGCGCGTCCGGTCATGCGCCCTGAGGGAACCGAGGACGTCGGACGCGGTCCGCGTCCGGTCACACACCATCGGACGCGTCCGGTGGTCCAGGGAGCTTACTGGACTCCCACCGGACGCGGGTACTGTGGCGTCCGGTGGTTGCGAGCAGCGCGTCCGGTGATGTCTTCGCTCGAGCGGGTACTGTGCGCACCGGCGCGTCCGGTGGTTCGCAACAGCGCGTCCGGTCGCTCGTTTGACCGTTGGCGCGCAGTGACCGTTGGAGGATCTAACGGACGAGTTTGAAATCTGAGGGACACCGGACGCGGTTGTGCGCGTCCGGTCTGTTACGACCGGCGCGTCCGGTGGTCCCGCGAAAATCGTGAGTTGAGTTCTAACGGCTCTATTTGGATGGGATGCTTATAAATACTTGTTGGCCGGCCCTTGGGGAGGGCTTGGCATTTCTAACATACTTGTGCATCCTTTGAGCTAGAACAACTCCTCCCACTCATCTCTCTTGCTTGATTGCAAATCAAAAGTGAGATTGAGTGATCCCAAAGTGCATTGCATAGCTTGAGAGCATCTAGTGGCACTTGTGGGTGGTTTAGCCGGTGGATTTCTTGTTACTCTTGGAGAGTACCGCTCCTAGCCGGCTTGGAGATTGTTGGAGGCGTTGGCAAGAGAAGGTGATTGTTCTTGGCCACCTCCGGTTGATTGTGAGAGGTTCTTGTGCTTTCCTCGGCGGGACGCCAAAAGCAACTCTAGTGGAATCCGCGTGTCATTGAGTTACCTCACTTGAGAGTGGTGTCTTGCGGTGCCTTGCGGGGCGTGCCTTGAGGGGCAAGTGACTTGAGGGTCACACCGGGGAACCATCTAGGTGTTGGTCGACACAACCGGTGACGTAGCTTGTCGGTGCACAAGTGAACACCGGGTGAACAAATATTGTGTCTCTTGTCTCCCGGTGATTGGTCATCATTTTGTGTTATTGTCAATATTGATTGATTGTATATCATCTTGGTGATTGGCAACATCTTCACTTCACCGTCGGTATAATAATCACAATCCTCTCTCTTGCATTTACATTCACTAGTTTATCTTGTGTAGCTCTAGTAGTAGCTTTGCTAGTAGTGTTAGCTTGTTCTCTAGTGTAACCTTAGTGACATAGCTCTTGTGTGAACTAGAGATCTTAATCTACTAGTCTTATGGATAGGAGGCTTGCATCACAACCTTTGGCTAAGCAAAACTCGCTTTACGCCGTTTGTTATTCTAACAAGTTTGCTTAGTGGTTCTTGTAGAATTTTTTAATAGGCTATTCACCCCCCCTCTAGCCATCTAGGACCTTACAAGTGGTATCGGAGCCGTGGTCACCGTTTTAATCAAGGCTTAACATCCTTCGGTGTGAAAAATGGCTCAAATTGTGTTCAATCATGTTGGGGGCAAGCCACCGTTCTTTGATGGTGTTAGTTCTTTTGCTCATTGGAAGAGAAAGATGACAATGTACCTTGGTTCTATTCATGAGAGAGTTTTGCAAGTCACCGAGAATGATTTTGCTATCATTGATCCCGATCATCTCACCGATGAAGATAAAGCAAATAGAACATGCAATAGAATGGCTCTCAATACACTTTACAATGGTATTGACACAAAAGTATTTGAGGGCATCAAGGATTTAGATTTGGCAAATGAAGTGTGGACAAGGTTGAGTGAAACATATGAGGGCACTAAGGTTGTGAAGAGTGCCAAGCTATATGGGCTCAAGAGTGAGTTTGAGAACTTCAAGAAAAAGGATGATGAAACAATCATTGAAATGTTTCATAGATTGCAAGTGATAGTCAATGATCTCAAGAGCTTAGGGCACAAGACTCAAGATCAAGATTTTTGTCACAAGTTCTTATTGAGCTTACCTAGAAGATTCAAGATGTTGATCATGATGTTGCAAAGAGATGGGCTTGAAGCAATGAAGCCCAATGATTTGCTTGGTGAAGTATTGACTTATGACAAATATGATCAAGATGTTGATGACAAAGAGAAGGTGGAAGATGAGAAGAAAAAGAAGACCGTGGCATTCAAGGCCACCTCCTCCAAGGGCAAAGCTACCATCATTGAAGAAGAAGAAGATGACAATGAAGATGGGGAATTTGAAATTGATGATGAGGCACTTGCTCTTGTAGTCAAGAAGATGGGTCACATGTTCATCAAGAGAAGAGGCTTTAAAAAGAGAAATGACAACTTCAAAAGAAATGAGCAACAAAGAAAGTGCTTCAATTGTGAAAGCACCGAGCATCTTCAAGCGGAATGTCCTTATGATAAGAAGAAGAACAAGAAGGACAAATTTGAGAAGAAGAAGAGAGAGGCCAAGATGACATTCAAGAAAGGCAAAAATGGTGCCTATGTGATCACTTGGGAAAGTGAAGATAATGAAGAAGAAGAAGAATCATCCAACAAGGCTTTTGCTTCCATTGCTATCAACAAGAAGCCATCACTATTTGACTCATCCTCTTCATGCTTTATGGCTAAAGAAGCTAAGGTATTATATGATGAGAGTGATGATGAAAGTGAAATGGAATATGCTCATGATAGTGATAATGATAATGATAATGAAAATGATGATGATGAACCAACTAAAGAACAACTATATGACTTGATGCATCAAACTAGAGACATAGCTATTGCCAAGGACAAAGAGTGTAAGAAGCTTTCAATGAAAGTAGCAATACTTGAGAAAGTCCTTAGTGAGCTTAAGACCACTCATGAGAGTCTAGTGGAAGACCATGAGGATCTTGATAAGGCTCATTCCAAGCTTGAAAAAGCTCACTCATTGCTACTTGAGCAACAAGCTAAGAAGGAGGTTGTTGTATCATGTGATATAGGGGTTACATGTGATATAATTGATGAATCCTTTAATGAACCTATCATCATGTCAAATGCTAACCCTTCTTGTAGCTCTTCATCCACCACCACTAACTCTACCTCCACTACTAGTGATGGTTTCACTTGTGATGCCTCACTAATGGTTGAGAATGAGACTCTCAAGAGAGAGGTGGATGAGCTCACTCACGCCCTAGGCAAGGCCTATGGTGGTGAGGCCCGCTTGCTTAAGTGCTTGGGTAGCCAAAGGTTCTCTCTTAACAAAGAGGGATTGGGCTACACCCCCAAGAAAGGCAAGTCGGCCTTTGCAACTCCAAAGCCTAGCTTTGTGAGGGGCAATGGTCGGTTTTGCAATAGATGCAAGCAAGTTGGGCACCTAGAGCATAATTGCAATAAAAGGAACCAAAGCAAGAACCTTGTTAATGCTATACCTTTTGATTCTTGCTATGTGCTTACCAAGGGTGTGAAGGGTGTGCAAGCTAAGTTTGTTGGTACACCAATTGTGGGCCCAAAGAAGAAGGCTATTTGGGTACCAAAGAGCTTAGTTACTAACCTACAAGGACCCAAACAAAAGTGGGTACCTAAACTTCATTGATTTGCTTGTAGGTCAATTACAAAGCCGGAGGAAGGCATTGGATTATTGATAGTGGGTGCACTCAACACATGACCGGTACATCAAGAATGTTTGACTCAATCAATGACAATGATAGTGGTGTTGATTCTATCACATTTGGCAATAACAAGAAAGGCAAGGTTATTGGCTTGGGCAAGATTGCAATATCAAATGACATGAGTATCTCCAATGTGTTACTAGTTGAAAGTTTGGATTTCAATCTTCTATCCGTGGCACAAATATGTGATCTAGGCTACAAATGCATCTTTGGGGTTGATGATGTGGAAGTTATTAGTGTGGATGGCTCAAATGTGGTATTCAAGGGCTTTAGATATGAGAATCTCTATCTAGTTGACTTCAATGCTAGAGAAACTTCTTTGACAACTTGCTTAGTCTCCAAATCAAGCATGGGGTGGCTTTGGCATAGAAGGCTTGGTCATGTTGGCATGAAACAATTGAAGAAGCTTACAACTCACAATCTTGTCAATGGTTTGAAAGATGTTGAATTTGAGAAGAACAAGCTTTGTAGTGCATGTCAAGCCGGGAAGCAAGTTGGAAGCTCACATCCAAAGAAGAGTACAATGAGCACATGCAAAGCATTTGAGTTGATGCACATGGATCTATTTGGACCAACAACATATACAAGCATAGGTGGTAACAAGTATGACTTTGTCATAGTGGATGACTTCACAAGATTCACATGGGTATTCTTTCTTAGTGACAAGAGTGAAGTGTTTGACACGTTTAAGACATTTCTCACTAGAGTTCACAATGAGTTTGAGATTAGAATCAAGAAAGTGAGAAGTGACAATGGAAGTGAGTTCAAGAATACAAGAATTGAAGAACTTTGTGATCATTATGGTATTGGACATCAATTCTCGGCCAAGTACACTCCACAATCAAATGGTCTAGTTGAGAGGAAGAATAGAACATTGCTTGATATGGCTAGATCAATGCTTCATGAGTACAATGTGAGTCAATCTTTTTGGGATGAAGCAATCAATACCGCTTGCTACTACATCAATAGACTATATTGTCATCCATTGCTAGAGAAGACCCCATATGAGCTACTTCATGGAAGAAAGCCCAATATTTCTTACTTTAGGGTGTTTGGTTGCAAATGCTATATCTTGAAGAAAGGCACTAGATTGGGGAAGTTTGATAAGAGATGTGATGAGGGGTTCCTACTTGGGTATTCAACTACAAGCAAAGCTTATAGAGTTTGGAACAACTCAAGTGACATTCTAGAAGAAGTCCATGATGTGCAATTTGATGAAACCAATGGGTCACAAGATGAAGAAGAAAATCTAGATGATATTGGTGGAACTTTATTAGTGGAAGCAATGAAGAACATGGACATTGGGGACATTAGAGCAAAGCAAGTAATTGATATTCAAGATGATGATAAAGATCAAGTGCTCAATTCACCATTCAAGCAAGTTAGTGACTCTCAAGTGCAAGATCAAGGTGCTAGTTCTTCTCATCAAGATACATCAAGTGATCAACCAAGCTCAAGCAATCAAATGCAAGTACTCCAACCACAACATATTGCAAGAGATCACCCAATTGATAGTGTTATTGGTGATATTAGAAGTGGTGTGCAAACAAGATCAAGATTGGCTATGTTTTGTGAGCATGCATCATTTGTGTCAACCATAGAACCAAAGAAGATAGAAGAAGCTTTGAGGGATGCCGATTGGATCATGGCTATGCAAGAAGAGCTTAACAATTTCACAAGAAATGATGTTTGGGAGTTGGTAGAAAGGCCAAATGACTACAATGTGATTGGAACCAAGTGGGTGTTCAAAAACAAGCAAGATCAAGATGGCATTGTAGTGAGAAACAAAGCAAGACTAGTTGCTCAAGGTTACACTCAAGTAGAAGGTCTTGACTATGATGAAACATATGCTCCCGTGGCAAGATTGGAGGCAATAAGGATTCTATTGGCTTATGCTTGTGCACATAACATCAAACTATATCAAATGGATGTCAAAAGTGCATTTCTCAATGGGATCATCAATGAGTTAGTCTTCGTTGAGCAACCGCCCGGATTTGAAGATGACAAGAAACCCAACCATGTGTACAAGTTGAAGAAGGCTTTATATGGCTTAAAGCAAGCACCTAGAGCATGGTATGAGAGGCTAAGGGATTTCCTTCTCTCTAAGGGATTCAAGATGGGCAAGGTTGATACAACTCTATTCACCAAGAAGATTGGAAATGATCTATTCATAGTGCAAATATATGTTGATGACATCATCTTTGGATCAACCAATCAAGCTTATTGTGAAGAATTTGGTGCTATGATGGCCAAAGAGTTTGAAATGTCTATGATTGGTGAACTTAGCTACTTCCTTGGTCTCCAAGTCAAGCAATTGAAGAATGGGACATTTGTGAGTCAAGGGAAATACATAAGGGACATGTTGAAGAAGTTTGGAATGCAAGATGCAAAGCCAATTTCAACTCCAATGGGTACAAATGGCAATTTGGATAGTGATCTTGATGGCAATATGGTGAATCAAAAGGAATATCGGTCTTTGATTGGAAGTCTACTCTATGTCACCGCATCAAGGCCGGATGTCATGTTTAGTGTTTGCATGTGTGCTAGATATCAAGCCTCACCTAGAGAGAGTCATCTCACGGCCGCAAAGAGAATATTGAGGTACTTGAAGCAAACAAGAGATGTTGGACTATGGTATCCCAAGGGGTCAAAGTTTGAATTGATTGGATATTCGGACTCCGACTATGGGGGTTGCAAGATCAATAGAAAGAGCACAAGTGGCACATGTCAATTACTTGGAAGATCACTTGTGTCGTGGTCCTCAAAGAAACAAAATAGTGTGGCAATCTCTACCGCCGAAGCCGAATATGTGAGTGCGGGGAGTTGTTGTGCACAATTGCTATGGATGAAATCAACTTTGAAGGATTATGGCGTCAACTTCAAGAATGTGCCATTGCTATGTGATAATGAGAGTGCAATCAAGATGATACAAAACCCGGTTCAACATGGAAGAACAAAGCATATTGACATAAGGCATCATTTCATTAGAGATCATCAACAAAAGGGAGATATTGCCATTGAAAGTGTTGGCACCGATGATCAACTTGCCGATATTCTCACTAAACCACTTGATGAAAAGAGGTTTTGCAAGCTAAGGAATGAATTGAACATTCTTGATTTCTCAAACATGAGTTGAATGCACCCCACTCACTTATTGACATGCCTCTCCTTCGACATTGCAAGGTAAAGTTGTTTGACATGTCATTCATTCTATGCTAAGGACTTGCTAGAGCATGTAGACATAATAAGTGGTATGCATGAGCATTCATGATAAATCAAATGAATTTGATGGATATATGTTACCACTATTGCCTCTTTGATTGTTTTAATCTAGTGGTGGCATATGACATGTTTGTGAGCTTGCAAGCCTAGTGTTGAATCAAGAAGATAGATAACCCTTATTAGGAGGTGTGAAGAAGCTTGTCTTTGGTTCAAATCGAATTAAATATCTTTGGCAAGTGTTCTAGGTTGAACCAAAATTGGTAAATTTTAACCTACTCCATCGAATTTTTCTTTTCTCTCCACAATTTGATCCCATTTTTTTGGTAAGTTGTTGACAAAGGGGGAGAGAAAAAGATGATTCAACATGATAAAGGGGTAAATAAAATTTTTGATGAGCAAGCTCATAAACAAAGTTGTTGCATTTGTTTGTGCATTTTCATATGACTTGCTCATTGCACATGTATTTAAATTCAATATACATGCTTGTGTGGTGCAATGCTAGTATAGAACTTGGATGATGAAATGATCTACTAGCATGCATAGGAATAGTTTTACTTATGGTATCTAGACTTGCCTAAAGCTGTTACAAGTGGTCCAAGAACCTTTACATATAATGTTGATCTCACGGGGTTCTTGAGTTTTGATGGTTGTCTAGTTACTTCATGATGCTAAGGATGGTGTAAAGGCAACTCCGATTGGTATCACGCTTCAAAGGTCCATTTCTTACACCTTAGCATCATTTTGGTAGAATTACTCTCCCAACACTTCTATCCATGCATATGTGCAAAGCTTTCAATCCAAACTCTATGCACATATGTAGGGGGAGCTAATGCTACCAAAATTGAGCTTGTGATAATTGTCCAAACTTTACTTATGAGCAAAATGATTGGACAAGTATGACAAGTTCAAAACTTTTATTATCAAAATCATCTTTGTGAGGGTTGTCATCAATTACCAAAAAGGGGGAGATTGAAAGTCCCTAGTTTGGTTTTGGCTAATTGATGAAACCTAGGACTAACCTTTGTATCTAAGTGAATGATTTAGATAAAGGTGGTCATTGCATATGAGACATGACATTGACTCATGTGACCAAGATGGTGAAGACCATGATGAGGCTTGGCTCGATGGGCCGGTTGTGAAGGTGAAGGGCAAGTCGAGGCTTCGAAGCGAAGGACCATGCGATGGTGAAGCTTGAGCAAGACTTGGCGCCGATGGACCGATGCAACGGTGAAGAGCAAGTGAAATCAAGGTCGATGGATCGAGATGGTCATGTGATGATATGAAGTGGATCATATCATTTGGAGAAACAAAATGGGCTCAAGGCAAAGGTATAACCATAGGACCATTTTGTTTTACACTCAAGACACCATAGAGGGTGTGAGTGGTTTAGGGTCGATAGCCGAACTATTAAGAGGGGAAGTCTTATCGGTTATTCGACGCATGGGTGCCACTAGGTGAATTCATGAAGTGCATTGCATGTAGGGCCTAGTGAGCTAACTGGAAAACCTTTGAAAATGATTGAGAAAAAGCTAACACACAAGCACATGGAGATGTACACTTGATGGTGTTGGCACATTTGCAAAGGTGGCGTTGGTCGCGCTGTGGTTTGCGGGTAGAGAGGGGTTTGGGTTCCTCTCTCCCTCCCGCCGAGCGTGCGAGCGCGGGATTCAGGCGATTTCGGGGAAATGAAATGCCTATTTTCCACTACGCCGGAAGTCGGAAAAGAAACGGAAGCGAACGCGGTCACAGAGGTGACCGGACGCTGCACCGGACGCTGCACCGGACGCGGTCAGTTTCGACCGGCGCGTCCGGTCAGTACAGCGTCGGGGTCAGGCGCGCGAGTTAGGGTTTGCCACCGGCGCGTCCGGTGACCCACGGGACCGGCGCGTCCGGTCATGCGCCCTGAGGGAACCGAGGACGTCGGACGCGGTCCGCGTCCGGTCACACACCATCGGACGCGTCCGGTGGTCTAGGGAGCTTACTGGACTCCCACCGGACGCGGGTACTGTGGCGTCCGGTGGTTGCGAGCAGCGCGTCCGGTGATGTCTTCGCTCGAGCGGGTACTGTGCGCACCGGCGCGTCCGGTGGTTCGCAACAGCGCGTCCGGTCGCTCGTTTGACCGTTGGCGCGCAGTGACCGTTGGAGGATCTAACGGACGAGTTTGAAATCTGAGGGACACCGGACGCGGTTGTGCGCGTCCGGTCTGTTACGACCGGCGCGTCCGGTGGTCCCGCGAAAATCGTGAGTTGAGTTCTAACGGCTCTATTTGGATGGGATGCTTATAAATACTTGTTGGCCGGCCCTTGGGGAGGGCTTGGCATTTCTAACATACTTGTGCATCCTTTGAGCTAGAACAACTCCTCCCACTCATCTCTCTTGCTTGATTGCAAATCAAAAGTGAGATTGAGTGATCCCAAAGTGCATTGCATAGCTTGAGAGCATCTAGTGGCACTTGTGGGTGGTTTAGCCGGTGGATTTCTTGTTACTCTTGGAGAGTACCGCTCCTAGCCGGCTTGGAGATTGTTGGAGGCGTTGGCAAGAGAAGGTGATTGTTCTTGGCCACCTCCGGTTGATTGTGAGAGGTTCTTGTGCTTTCCTCGGCGGGACGCCAAAAGCAACTCTAGTGGAATCCGCGTGTCATTGAGTTACCTCACTTGAGAGTGGTGTCTTGCGGTGCCTTGCGGGGCGTGCCTTGAGGGGCAAGTGACTTGAGGGTCACACCGGGGAACCATCTAGGTGTTGGTCGACACAACCGGTGACGTAGCTTGTCGGTGCACAAGTGAACACCGGGTGAACAAATATTGTGTCTCTTGTCTCCCGGTGATTGGTCATCATTTTGTGTTATTGTCAATATTGATTGATTGTATATCATCTTGGTGATTGGCAACATCTTCACTTCACCGTCGGTATAATAATCACAATCCTCTCTCTTGCATTTACATTCACTAGTTTATCTTGTGTAGCTCTAGTAGTAGCTTTGCTAGTAGTGTTAGCTTGTTCTCTAGTGTAACCTTAGTGACATAGCTCTTGTGTGAACTAGAGATCTTAATCTACTAGTCTTGTGGATAGGAGGCTTGCATCACAACCTTTGGCTAAGCAAAACTCGCTTTACGCCGTTTGTTATTCTAACAAGTTTGCTTAGTGGTTCTTGTAGAATTTTTTAATAGGCTATTCACCCCCCCTCTAGCCATCTAGGACCTTACACCCGCGAAGCCACGGAATGAAGCCGTCCAGTCCGATGAAGTAGAATAGTTGCTCCCATAGGAGATGTACTCATATCTAGCACCTCCCTCCCTCCATGTTGTAATCCTCCTGTCGTAATCATAAGCACTGTGTTTGCCCGTGATTTCGTAGTATTCACGTGCCCGTCTTTTCTCAAAAAAAAAGGGGGCATACATAACTGATTGATAGCTAAGAAGGGGGGGCGAAAAAAAATCTAAGTAAAGAATGAACGGATCTAAGAAAGATAGAAGATTTAAGGATAAATCTTCTAAGTGGGGTAGACGCGAACCTTATATTCAGGGATAGAAGAATCACTGAATCAGGCAGGGCGAAAACAAGAACAACTGAAGATGCATGTTTTTTTTGGGTGAAAAATCGAATCTTAAGATGAGAAATGGAATCTCAAGTTCACTGTGATTGTTGCTCAACAGAAGAAAAACAAGAACACTGGCACCATAAATCCAGAGGATTCGAAGAAAATAAGACGAGAAAGCTCAAGAAGTTGGCATAAAAATTAGACCACAGAGGTCTAAATCATCTAGGTGGAGTAGCTCTGTAACTGAAAGAATAAAGATGAATGACGATACGCATACTTTTGGAAAGACACCGGGAGATCAAATCTTCTAAGTGGGGTAGCCCGAGCCTAGAAAAATTGGAATTTCTCACAAGATCAGAAAGTCAGAAGATTTGTGTGGATATCACAAGAATGGGGTACTAGAAAATATATGCACCAATGATTCAATGGATGTAACGCAGCCTCGGCTACCTCGATAGACAAAGAATATATTTTATGCAACAATGGCAACCCACTACGAATGGAAAGAGGATTTACAACTGAGGGATCAGAGTAGCCTAGTAAGCCGGACAAGACCTGCAATTTTTCTCTTAGTTCCTCTCTCTCTCATTTCTCCCTCTAGTCTATTTGAATCTCGGGGACGAGATTCTTCTAAGTGGGGTAGATCTGTAACACCCGTGTTTTCGCATCATGTTAAAAACCACTAAAAATTTGAATTTTTAGAATTTTACAACAAATTAAAACTTGATTAGTTTATTCTCTACGGAACCGTTTTAGAAAAACTTTTCTCTAGAACCTTGCATTAAAAATCCACCATATGCATTTAGGCTAGAATGTTGAATGATAAAATGCTTGATTGATTGAATGCTTGTTTGATTTGCTTGCTCTAGAATTTATATGCGGCACCAAAAACAACTTCCTTTAAATATTTAAAACCTACTTTATATATGATAGTGGTAATACAACGTACATCTTTACCTGCTCTACTTTATCATAATACTCCTCACATATATGGGTTATATTTCTTTGTAATATTAGTTTACATTTAATTGACGTATATACATATACATGTTTTAGTCAATATACATACACGCCCTAGATATAGATACATCATATATACATATATTTATCATGCACCCGTACAAGTATATATATATATATATATATATATATATATATATATATATATATATATATATATATATATATATATATATATATATATGCACATGCTTTAGTTATACATACATAGTATACATATATATATATATATATATATATATATATATATATATATATATATATATATATATATATATATATACACGTACATACATGGTTGCATCAAACACAAAAGAAGAAAACTGCTGTGTACTCCCTCCTTCCCGTGCAAAACTCAGCCAGCATCAGGCTTGGCCCAGGCGGCGCCACACCTCGTCGTCCGCGTATGCTACGGACGCCGTCTTCCAACTCGAGCATGTGAAACAGGACGTCGAGGATATTTTCCGGCAGGCGCTGACCTGCTGTGCGCCGATCGCCTCACTATTCCTCGCTGACCTGCTGTGACATCGCTCAGCTGCCGGACTCATCCATCCCATCGACAGTCTCCTCTCCGCTGGCCGTCGCGAGGACGTGAGCTGGCTCGCCGAACCGTCCTTCTCCCTTGTCGCTTCCCACGGTCGCTCGTATCCACTCCGCAAAGCTCCGAGCGCAGGCGGATGAGACTGCTGGCAACGGACGCCGAGTTAAAGCACGGTGCCAGGTCACCACGGCCACTGATGCTCGCTGACATACTGTGTCGAACCGACCTCCACCACGTCATGTCCTGTCGGACAGCTGTAGCTCATTCATGTCATGCTGGCAAAAAATCTCCCTGGCCGGGAAATATCGGCCGGTGCACACCGCCTTACTGCGTACTCGGCTATAAAATGCTAGCTATGCTGTCGTCGAGACTGGCCGAGAGAACTCGGAGCTCGGCGCTCAAGACCGTCGCCTGACGTCGCCCCTGCCAGCCGGGATGCCGCCGAGGTTGCCGTGCCGGAGCCCCGAACCACAGGGCTACTCCAGCCGCAGGGACCGAGCCTCTGCTCCATGACGCCGTAGTCGAGCACGCTGCAATCGCTGTCGCACGACGCTCGCGCCTCGCGTTCGCCGTAGCCGAGGTCGTCAGCCGCGCTTGCCGCGAGCAGCCACTGTCCGCTGCTCTGTTTCTCTTCTCCGCCGGAAGCAGAGCACCGCCGCACTCGCTAGCCGCCGGAGCACCGCGCCGCTGCCGACTGCCGCCGTGCTCCCTCCCCTCCGTCTCCGACGCTGCCGCCCGAGCCAAGGAGCTCGCCGTGACCACTGCCGTCCTGCATCCCTCACCCTCCGCTCCGCTCTCTTTCCCTCTCTTCCTCCCTCCCCCTCTCCCTCTCGCTCTCTCTCTCTGTTCCGACTCGTTGACCGTGAAGGGATGCGGACTGGGGAGCGGACGCCGCACCGAGAGGAAGCCAAGATCGAGCACCTGGCCACGTCGCTCCAACCAATGGGAGCAGCCCACGCCATCTCGCGGGACCCATATGGCAGCCACACGTTCCACCTCCCCTCCATTCTGTGAATATGGTTCACATAGACCACGGAGGCAGGACGAGCAGGAACCAGATCGGTGCACAGTCTAGGCAGCAGGCCCATGCCCACCAGTACGGGCCCACGCGTCAGCCACCACTGTGCAGAGGAAAATGCTAGGGGTACCTATGGGATTGTACACAGTAGATCAAAAGGTAAGCTTATTAATTAAAGAAAAAATCCTAATTTTTTTTAATAAACTAGAGTCACCATAGGGCATATCTATATATTTGACACTGCTTTTTCATTAACTAAAATTGTAGAAATAATTTCCGTGCTCGCTTTCCGTTCGCGTATAATTAGTAGACTTTAATAAATTATATGTTCATCGTCGTAATTCGGAAATCTGTAATGCTTACACCATAAATCTTCTAAAATATAACCCTACATATTAAAATGTATTTCCTAATTATTGGTGCCCGTTTAAGTTCTAGATATGATTGCTTTTCTTTTCTTAAATATTAATTCGTAGTTGCATTAATTAATTAATTAATTAATAACCTGTAGTAGCAATTCGTCACCGTAGTACCCATCAACCAGATAAAAGCCAATCCATATAGGACCGTTTTCTTTCTTGATTGATTATGCTTGCTATGTATGCCTTGCTTGGTATTTTCTTTTGTCTGTCAACGCTAGACAAGCGTAGAGTAGAAGACATGGAGACAACCCGATGGATCCTAGGAGCACGGTTACACCAAGACAGGAGCAAGAAGCACGCAGGATCTCAGAATAACGATATAATCAACAGCGAGCGGAGGCAAGTCCTGACTCCCACCTCCCCTTTTCCCTCCATATATTATGCCACATCCATCCGGCTACCTCTTTATTCTCTACATAAATTTACCACTCCTAAACCACTCCCTTTTCCACCGCCCCACCACTATCATATTTCACCGCTTCCACTATATTCCACCACTTCCACAATAAAGCCTTCCACTCCCCTTTATAATTGATTATTTAATTAAATTAATCATAAATGACGTTATCCATATTATTATGGGAACCAATGTTATGAGCATATATGACATATGATGAATATTGTGATAAACAATGAATATTGTGACATATGATGAATGTCATGATATATAATGAATAATGGGATATACATGCTATGAGCTTTATGATATGGATAACCTAAGAGTATAGATGTTGATTGAACTGGTAAGATAGAACTTATTTCTGACGGGAGCGAGTGGGGATATTTCACATGGTGTGGACTATCCTTTTGGGCAGGATCGCCTAGTGAGGGTTCCTGTTGGGAGATACTCGCTTCGGTCATATAAGGACCGGTTCATTTGCCATCTCGCCTAGCCAGATTTTCGTACAGCCACATGTCTATATGGGTAGACTTGATCTCACACCCCGTTAGATAGAAGTATAAATTCTACTAGGAGGCCGGAGTGGCAACGGACTATCAGGAGACGACACGGATGCTGGGTGATCTTCCGTGGTCTGGTCGGCATGGATGCTATGTGATCTTCCATGTAAAATTATTGTTGGGCCGTGTGTGAGCCCCTTTGTATATATATATATCTATTGGATGCTGTGTGATCATCCAAGTCGTTGTTCATTGGATGCTGTGTGATCATCCAAGTCGTTTCCGACCCCTGAGAAGCCGTGGTAGAATTATATGGAAATCTAAGGTAGCACCATCCGGGTACGAGGTCTCGTTAGGCCAGTTGCAGCCAGTCGCGATGGTGTTGGACTGTGCCTATCATGTGGGGAAATTTGTACAACCTCTGCAGAGTTTACCAAATCTATTCGAATAGCCACGTCCTTGGAATGGGCAACCGCTGGGATGAGGTCTCAAATGATTAGACTTTTTATGTAAAGGAACTGTGACAATCTGGTAAGTTGCAAGTTATTAATTATGGTAAGTTATAACTTATAAACTCCGGGAACTGGTGAGAAGGGTTAATACTCTCCCAGGGCCCAAACCTCCATTTTATATCACTCTACTACTACCATATAAAATTCCACCATAAGACCATCTCCACATATAGCCTCCGCCATTCACCTCACCTCTACTCTAAAGTTAGGGCTTGCTGAGTACTTTATGTACTCAATCCCCTCCACTCTATGTTTTTAGGAGTCAAGCTGCAGGAGTACAAACGAGAATTAAGCTATCGAAGCTACGCCAGGATGGAAAGACAGGAGTACGTACGAGAACGAAGATATATAATTACGCAAAGGAGCTACTCAAGGACTACTAGGATAAAGATATAGGATTGAGTTTAGGATCAAGGTTTACGTCCGCACTCCAAGTTGCCTGTAGGAATGGAACCACGTCGTTATAGGACCGCTGTATTAGAACTCTGATGTATATTATAAGGCCATTGGCCCAAGTTATGTAATGTGAACTTTGTAATGTGTTTTCCCATTATCAATAAAAGTATGGTTTTTGATATCAATCTTGTTCGCTCTGTGCGTATCAGCTACTGATCCAGGGACTGATATGTGATGCACAGTGGACCCTAAAGTAGGGGCCCGACAATTGTGTGTATGTGAAGGAGTGATGTCCTCATCACATGACCTCATTAAGCTGCTTAAGTCAGAATCTAGCAACAAGGGTTAACAAACCCTAAGTACTTGAGGGTACTCAACAAGTTTTACCCGACTAAAGAAAATACTCCAAGGATATGTTGACTTAAAGGTAAGGTAGCAGCAAGAAGTAACTTTTGCAGAAAAACTTACAACAAGTGAATCCTTATTTTCAATCTTTTAGCTGTGTGTTAAGTTATTATTAGTATCCAATTAGCACCTGGTCTAAATTAATCACTTCTTTACCCATCAAGCTCATGTCCAATTCCTATCATCTCCTATCCATCAGTATCCATGTTTCATTGATTAACACTACGATGCAGGTCAGTTGATCGATTCTTCTTCACCGAGAAGTTGTGGCGATTCGAATCGGTTTGGTCCAGCTAGGGTTTCCTTACCACACGACATAAACAGGTCTAGGTCTGCAGACCCGAACCTACAGATATCAACCCTCACTCGGTTCCTCCAAAATGGGAACCGGTCCAGCGCTACCTGAGAGCATAGTACCCACTTCACTGCATCATTCGTCCCTGATGATTCACATGAGTGTGTTACACGATACTCTCGCCATCTCTCCACTCTTAGTGCACAGTTATCGTTCCCCATTCAGCAATAGCCTAGATGTTGGGCTTACCGGAGTCTGTGGCTAGTACTACAAGTCACGATCACAGGTGGACCTAACAACACAGGTGGGGTCACTACGTCAGGCCTCAAACCATAACACAAGCCAAGATTTTGCCCGGTCTTGATTTAACAAAATTAACATCATGCTATTCACAACCCATGACAGAGTTGAGAAGAGCAAGGTGAAATAGTTACTCTCGAACGATGAAACCATCGCTCGACTTCCATCGTAGACTAAGCATTACTAAGCATAAGAGGTAACAACCTTTCCATACTAATAGGGTATAACTGAGGATAACTGTATAACAAGGTAATCATGCAGCAATGGTATAAACCAACTCCTAATTACTTAATGCACATCTCACAAGACTTAAAGTGTAATAAAGATTTTATGAATACTATAGAAGGGTGTTATGCACCGGGGCTTGCCTGAGTTGCAGAGAAGGTTAGTTCCCAGAGATAGTTCCAATAGACACCAGCACCTCTGGTGTATGGACCTCCTCCGAGACTTGATCAACACGAGCCTTCTCACTCTCGTATACACTACACGTGATAAATGATGCATGCTTACTATGATGGAATGCATGCCATGATGCATGGTGATGAACCAGGCATAGCATAAGAGGGACATTTAGAAAGGATAAACATTAGTTATCTACTAATCAAGTTTAATTAATTATTTATCAAGAAAGATTAACTTAACATGGACCAAAAAAGTATTAACAATGTAAAGCATCTATAAAGCATAGCAACTACTCAAATATAACATACAAAGAACAATTAACTAACACACATGCATTTATCAATTAAATATTTAATAAGAAAAATCATTTATCAACTAATAAGTTAATTAACAGTGTTATCTTAAGTTGCCAAGGAACATCATAGGGTTATGTGTTCCAAGGTCCACAATGAATCCCAAAATCACCACAAAGTTATTTAATGATTTATAAAAACTATTTTATTATTTTTCTTAATCCATAAAAGGTATATTAGTAAGCATATAACCAAACAATATCAAAACAGTACCACAAATTTTGTAAAGGTAGATCTAAGCATATAAAGTATTCCTACCAAGTTTCATAATTTTTGGATAAACATTTTATTCTATAAAATTAATGGAAGTTACATTTACTAATTAAAAGAGCTAATTATTACCCATAGCAAAAGTACAAAAAAGTACCATTTCATATTTTTCATGGGTAGAGCATGTTATAACAAGCATAAAAAATTAATTTCATGAATTTAGCATCATAAATATTTACTTATGAATTTACAAAGATTCAGCACAAATTGTATTTTTAGAAAAAGAGAAAATCATTTCCTTTCCTCAGGCCCGGCCCACGGTAGCAGCGGCCCAGCTCCTTCCCCCCTCTTTCTCTCGACCAGGCCCGAGCTGAATCGACCCAGGTTCTCCTCTCCCTCTCCCTTTCGCTTAGGCTGGCCCGAGCCAGCCCAACTGTAGCCAAGGCCCAAGGCCGAATCAGCCCAACCTTTCCCTTCTCCTCCCCTGCTCCCGCCATTCATGACGGCGACGGCTCCGGTCGGCCAGAGTTCACCGCCGGTGAGCTCCCCGATGAAACCAAAGACTCCGCCGTGCTCCCCTCCTCTTCCCGTACCACGTGGCACCCTTTTCCCCATCTCTCTTGGTCGGCAATGAAGGCGGACGCGACTCCGGCGGCTGGCGGTGCTCCGATGACTCAGAGGCAACCGACGACGGCGACATAGGTGACAGCCAGACCACCCCCGCACTACCCTTCCACACGTGAGCATGGTGCAAAAGGAAGAAAGGAGAGAGGTGCAGCGTAGTGGGCTAGCCACGGTGAAGCTGACCTCGGCAGCTATGGTGACACGGCCGCGATGGAATGGCTGCGTGACCGATCCCGGTGGTGCGGGATACTGGAAGCGGGCTTGGCAAGTTCGCTAGGGCATGGCGGACCTGCGTACGAGAGCTGGAGTTCAGCTAGGCCTCGACGGTGGCGAATTTTTGCGATAAGGTGAGCCTCGTCGGCATCGGAACAGAGGAAAAATGAGAGGACAACGGCCGGCTCGGTCTTAAGAAGAAGAGGGGAAGGACTCGGGCGACTTTGAGATGGCCAGCTCGTGCTTGCGACGTGACCTGGCCGCTTCTGCGTGGCCTTGCGAGAGAAAACGGCGAGCGTGGGTGGCTGGCGGTCAACGACTCCGGTGAGCAGGCAGCCAACCTGCTCCCCTGACGAGCACTGTTCCAACTGAAACCCCCATCTCCAACCCTTCTTTTCTCCTGATTTTGCAAAAGACCTTGATGAGCATCCTTAAGCAACATCCTCACTGATCTGAGCTCTCCAAGATTGCTTAAAGAAGCCACCCCAAAATCTTGACAGTTTTGAAGTTTTAGAACAGAGAAGCAAGGTACTTTGAAACTGTAACTATACATTCAGTTAACAGAGTTGCAAACTGCATGTTTAGCTAACTTTAGGAATTATTTTATGAGCAAGCATTACTCAAACATCACAACTAATTACACAATAACATATCTCAAGTATGAGACCAAACAAAAAAACAAAAGTTGGCCATATTTTATATATGAAAATTCATTTAATAAAAACCCAAAATTTGAATCTTTATAACGAATCACAAAACGACAAAAAGACCAAGTATAGGAATTCGCTATAGGATTCAATCTTTGAGCTCCACTGTAAACATATTTGACTTACCAATATCATTAAACTTTGATTTCATAAAAAAGCATACATTTAGTACTACAAAGTTTATTCTAACCAATTTTATTTGTTTAAGCCAAACTCTATATATAAATCGACAAAGAACCCTAATTAGTATTATTATTAACATTTCATGAAACATGGGAAACATGGCATATGAAACATAGGAACAACATATATGAAACATCTGAGTTACTATTCATGCAATCTTATTAAACATTACTTTGAAACACATCAAACATGACATAACATGTGAAACACTTTGATGCAACATGTGAAACATGTATTACACTATCATTGCAACATCGACATGCAACCATAGAAACATAACAGAGTTACTAATGAAACATTATTGTGCAACATAACCTATTATGTGAAATATTTCTAGGCAACATATGAACCCTTATAAATGCAACATGGTAAAGCAACACATGAACATTGTAGGTGCAACATGAACATGCTCTTACTGAAACATTACCATGCAACCTATAAAAACATATGAGTGCTTTTATGCAACAATGCTTGATAATTATGCATGATGATGCTCATGACCAAGTTTAAGTTGCTTTTAACATCTGGGATGTTACAATCTTCGTCGTTGTTATTCTTCATCTTCAGTGAAGCAATCTCTCATGGGTCAGTGCCGCCGTTCTTTTGGGTGCTGTGCCCACACCATCGCCAACATCAAATCTTTGGTGGCGTCCTCCATGAACAAAGGACATTGCATCCTATCTGGAATAGGCCTAGAGGCCGACGCTGGGTCGTCCAGCAACTGCAGGAGTGGTGAACGCCAGCAGAAGGAGCGCAGAACGAGCCGATGCGTGAACAAGAGAGTCTTGTCGTAAAAATTATTAGTGAAAATTCTTGTAAATAATGTTTGTATTGTAGTAAACAAATTCCCGTAAACATGATGAAACCTATGCTGATGTTATGGTAATTTCGATCATTCTTATCAAATCTTTGGTGGCGTCCTCCATGAACAAAGGACATTGCATCCTATCTGGAATAGGCCTAGAGGCCGACGCTGGGTCGTCCAGCAACCGCAGGAGTGGTGAACGCCAGCAGGAGCGCAGAACGAGCCGATGCGTGAACAAGAGAGTCTTGTCGTAAAAATTATTAGTGAAAATTCTTGTAAATAATGTTTGTATTGTAGTAAACAAATTCCCGTAAACATGATGAAACCTATGCTGATGTTATGGTAATTTCGATCATTCTTATTAATTTTTATCGTCAACCACAGTCCAAAACTCTCGTAAATACTTATATTCATAGTACCCATTTCTGGTAAATATCAATATCATTCTTAGTTATGTTAGACAAAAAATCATAATAACAATTCTCGTAAATAACCCATTCATATTTACTGGAATATATTCTTTACTATTTTTTGCGGACAATAGTATTCTCGTAACCTTACTATTTTAAGGTAGGTTGTATTCTCGTAACAAGAACATTTGCATACGCTTGGACAATAAATAAATGAATTAAAGCTCATAATCTATTCTCGTAAACCTTGCATGTCCTGGTTAGTAGCTTTGCATGCATACGACAGGATCAACTTGAGTAGCTGTTGACGTATTCTTGTAATGAGAAAAGTCTAGTGCTGAATTGCCATAACTAGGAAGCATGCAAGCTTCCACATTGGCCGTGATTCATTAGCGGTACCCAGTTACAATAATCAGGGAAACAGCCAGATAGTAGTAATTAGCGATAGTAAATGCTGATTTGCATGCAGACATGTAGCTCCATCCGCTGGCTTGAAACCGGACGTTCGGCTGGGTGCATGGACTGGCCTAGCTACAAAATAAGCTATTTTGTAGCTAGCTACAGAGTATACTTATATATATATATATATATATATATATATATATATATATATATATATATATATATATATATATATATATATATACACTTATATATATATATACTTATATATATATATATATATATATATACATGCTAGTGAATTTAATAAAAGAAAGAATCACTTACAGACAATAGCAGCTAACAAGAGATTTGTCGAGAGCGACCAGGTGGCATAGTTGGTGTAATTCTGAAAACTGAACGTGTATATTGTCATCGCCACGGAAGTAATGATGGTGTCTAATTCTGGCAAGAAGCCACTTCTCTTCCCGGGCACACACCTCCATGTACCACTTGTTTAGCAAGTACTTGTGTACCTAGGTCTGATAGGGGCGCAGGGTTGTATAGACTCTTGCCAAGTTCAAAAATCTTCCAAGTATCAACTTCCTGCACACGTGGGATGTCTCCTCCTAAGAGCATTTGGTTAATGTCAAGACCAGTTTCTTTGAAAAACTCACCAAGTTGATCCAAATTGACTTGTCCACCAGGTATGTCTAATAAGTCAAAGTTTGAACCATATTCATTACTAACAACTAGCGGGGGGAGTGATTGTGATTGTTGCCCGAGCTATGCAACACCCTTCCCTGCTCTCTTCTTTTTTTGCGCCGCCTAATATGACTTGATGAGAGAGCGGTCATAGTCCGTGGGTAGCAGGGACTTACGAGAAGCACGCAACTTTTTCTAGTGAGCGTCAACCGTTTGCCTTAGATGATCTAGAGGTAAGAAAAAGTACGGCTTCGGCAGGTTTCGCCTCTCTTCTTTTTTCTTTTTTAAATTTTCAATGAAACTATCCACAAATTTTTTTACTGAAGCAACTATTTCCTCTTCAGACAGGTCTTGGGGAATAGTCCTTGTACTTTTCCTTGTGGCTTTCTTCTTTGGCAGCGGGGGTGATGACTTCGTTTGTGGGACGAACCTCTTTTTAGTAGTTGGCTTGGTCAAGGGAGGCGGGGGAGGCGTTGGAGACCTCCTTGGATATGGCACCGCCGGCATTGGCGTTGGAGACCGCCTTGGAGGTGGTGGGGCCGGCGGTGGCGCCGGAGACCGCCTTGGAGATAGCGCCGGCATCGGTGTTGGAGACCACCTTGGAGGCGGCGGGGCCGGCGGCGGCGTTGGAGACCTACTTGCAGATGGCACCGGCGCCGGCTCGACCGTTGGAGATGGTGGGTATGCAGCCGTGCCTTCCAACGCATCATCGACATCACCCGGAGCACTGTGATGATCTGGGGATTGAATGATTGGACTTAGGTTGGGGGAGGCCCTGTTGTGTGAGTACAAAAAAGAATGAGGTATGAGTAAATTGTTATTTAATTCAATAGAAAATTAGTGAAAAAATTGTTTCGTTCAATTTCATCCGCACCTATGGTGAGGTAGTTGAGGAGGAGGCGGCGGTAGACTACTAGGAGACGCCCCAGAAATAATGATGCAGCGCTTGCGCCATAGAATGAATGCCTTCTCTGCTTCTCCTAGAGTCTTCTCCCCATCACATCCAGGAATTTCAAGCGCCACATCGCTAAAACCTTTAGTAACTCTATCCACCGAGATGCTAGCATATCCATGTGATATTATTGTCCCATGGATTCTTGGTGTCTTGGTAGGGTCGATAGGAGAAACAACACTGATAGCCACCATGACTGTGGCATTCCCCTTTGGAATGTGCAGCTCACATGTTGTAAGAGGTTGAGTGATGTCATCCATAGGGAAGCGCAGCACTGCGTCATATTAATTTGGTAACTCCGTGGAAGCGCAACTGCTTCTCAAATGATCAGGGGGGCTAATGTTGATTCCCGGCTCTGATGTTGACTGCCTTTGGGCACTCAATGCTATTTGTACTTGCCTTTTGACTTCCTCCTGCATTCTCGCTTCAATGGCTTTTTCTCGCTGCTGTGATTCAAGCACCGATTCCTGTGACTCAAGCACCGCTTGCTTCAACCTGTGGATCCGCTCTGCCTCTTCATCCTTCTTTCTCTGGCGGCTTCTGTAGGTATCTCTTTTGTTAGGGAAGGCATGCTCCCGCGAAATCGCCCCTTTGCCTCTTGTTCGCCCACCGTGTTCAGCAGTCTTGAGGGCGTATGTCAGTTCATCCTTCTCTCTGTTGGGCTTGAAGACACCAGTAGCAGAAGCGTGTAGAGCATAAGCAAATCTTTCTGCTACTCTTTGGAGTTTTAGGCAATAAACTAGCTTCCTGGTCTCTAGGTCCAGTCTTCTCCCATGAGCGAAGAACTAATTCTTCGCGCGTTCAGGCCAATTGATTGATTCTAGTGCGATACCCTTAGCAAGAAAGTCCGATTCCATTTCTTCCCACTTGGGAATGGCACTCACGTAGCCACCTGATCCCATGTTATGGTGGTATTCCTTTTGTCAGACATTCTTTTGGTTCCTTTATTCCTTTTGTCGAGCATTCTGTTGGTTCCTTCTCACCCGTTGCTCACCCTCTTCTGATGTCTTGTACTGTACAAAATCATTCCAGTAGGACCTCAACTTCGAGTAGGCCCTAGCGTTGAAATTTGGTGTCAGGTTCTTCTTGACGTATGTATGGTACAACTTTTTCTTCTAAGAATGGAATTGTGTAGCCATGTTCTTCATAGCCCAGTTCCTAACTAGCTCCTTCAAATCATCATCATCTATTTCGAGCGTGAAATGTTGAAGGATATCACTCCAAAGTAGAGTCTTGTCAAAATCAGAGACAAAACTAATATGAGGAGCATCTTTCTTTTTTCCATTCATGGGGCACTGATCGGGAGCCTGTCCCTTACAAGGTACCCACAGTGAGCAATGAATTTCTTCGCATTTGGTCCAAGTGGTTGGCCTGTATCCCTATTGAATTCCAAGATTATGAAGCGGCCCTCCAACAGTTTTTTCAAGCCTCGTACATTTCTACTCTTCGCCATTGTTGTTGTCGATCTAGAGGGCTACATATGTAGAAACACAAATATTAAATAAAGATATTTATATGAATGGAATTATTTTTAATTTCATGTATACATAAGACATGATAGATAATCAAATAAACCTCGCCAGCATTATCTTGAACAATATTTTCTTGCTCATTTTCAAGCGCTAATTATTGACTCCCCTCATCTACATCCTGATTGTGATCATCACCATCAGCATATTGAGTGGCTGTAACACCCTAAAATTTGGAAAGAAATAAAAATAGGAAAAATATGATTTTTATATATTTTTGTGAGCATGCAAACTTAGGATAATAATAATTTTTATAAATTTAAAATCAAATATAAGGGTAGAAACATGATTGAGCATTCATGCTGCTGCATATTATTTTGTAGTGTGTGCACTTTTGAAAATACAAAAGAGAATTCAAAATTCATTTGAAAATTTTCTTTGAATTGTTGAAAAGAAAAAGAAAAGAGATTTCTTTTCCTGACTCGGTTTTCGGCCCAGCCCAGCAGAGCCCGCCAGGTGCCCGCCCTCTTTTCTTCAGCACGTGGCCCGCTTCCTCCTCCCGCGCCCGCTCTTTCCTTGGGCCAAGCCCAGCTGCGGTTGCCGGCCCAACGCGCGAGCGCGCTGTCTTTCCCCCGCCTCCCGTCACTGACTTCGCGGGCCCACGTGTTAGTCGCGTCCCCTTCCTCAAGCCACCGTCGGATTTTCTTTCCCTCTTTCTACCGATCCGAATCCGCCTCCATATCTCTCCCCTTCCTTGTTTAGAGCACTCCAGGGCTATAAAAACGGAGCTGCCGCACCTCCCCGCTCCACATTCGGCCGCAAATCGCAGCCCTAACGCCTTGTGGTGGCCACGGCCGAAGTTCCGCCTCCACCGTCCGTCTCTCCGAGCCGCATGCGCTCCTCGCTTCATCTTCGGTCTCGGTTTTGCCCTAGGTGAGATCGCGTTGATGCACTCTACACGCTGGTGTTTTTCTTTCGCGAGGTAGTGCACCGTAGCGCGGGTTAGCCATCTCCGGCCATGGCGCCGCCGCAGGATGTCGCCGTCGGGGCTGTTGCCGGCCAGAGCGCCACCGGATCTTTCCCCGATCCAATCTGGACCGTCCGATCTAAAACGGACGGCTAATATTTCAAGATACCAGTTCGACCGGTAAATTTGCTAAAGAGCCCCTGGAAATTTTGAATATAGAACCCGCAGTCCAAAGCGTATTATCAGTTTATGTTTTCTTTTCCGTAAAGCGTATTTTGATCGCGTACCTTCAGAAAATACGTTTTCACTTATTTACAGAATTGCCATTATGTTAAATTGTGCGTAGAATCTCCGTTTTAACTCCGATTTGACCCGTTCAAATTTCGTTAGGTTCGTATTTGCAAGTTCTACATGTTGGTAGTATTGTACAGAAGATTGGTGACAATTTATTTTCGAGTTTATATTAAAGTAATTATTTATCTATAGAAAATCTTAGAAAATTCATAACTTTCATGTCTTAAATCCGAATTTCGTGATCTTTACGTCTGTGTGATCGTAGTAACGTGTAGAAGAGTTTTACAAACTTTTTATACTATTAGCGCTACTGTTGGTTAGGTTTTCTATCTTTAAGTTCCGGTGTTAGATTTAATCTATTACTAAAGAAAATCTCGTTTAATTCATAACTTATTTGTTTTAATTCCGAATTAGTCCGTTCAAATTGCAATGGATTTATAACAACATGAACTACGTATCAGTATTAATGTTTTCTTTATCAAAATTTCAGGAATTTCATAGTTTAGATCTAATTTGATTAATAACTGTGCAACTAGATTTATAAATAAAATATTATTGATTTATCCTTTAGTTTCCTAAATTTAAATGTAATTTAGCCTAAGTCACTTCTCAATATCTATAAAAAGTATTTTAAAACAAATGAACTATATGATTTTATATAGTTAAAACAAATGAGACCTATAATTTTCCGTTTTATACAACAAAATCTTTCGGTGTATATATTTCTTTCACCGTAGCTCCGATTAGCGTGTTTTTCGCGCCTGTGTGTTCGTAGCGATGCGTAGAACATCTTTAAAACCTTTTCACATATTGTTTCATATGTTTGGTGTACTGTTCTAATTATTATTCATTGTTTGCTTCGTGTATGATTGCTCGATGTGTGTGTGGTGATTTATTGATCAAGTCTTGTCGGTGAGATTTACGTGGAGATTCAAGAAGCAATTAATTGAAGATTTGGATCAGAGAAAGGATCTTTATTTAAGGCAAGTATAGCATGGGATCATCCTTGTTTCCTATTCACCTTTAATATACTTAATTTATGTGCATGTGTCTACCTTGTTACCACTAAGGATATCCTAGTTTTTGTATCTTGTACCTTGACACCCATGGGACATTGCATTGGGTAGTATTTATGCTAGTGCTTAAGATAAATAACCATGATCTGTAACTTGACTAATGGTATATGCAATAAACGTTTAAAAGATGCATTAAAGCAATATGTCTCAAGAGGGCTAGAGCATATTTGGTTGTTTTTATGGTGCTCTAGTTTCTCTCCATAAGGACTTATCTGTAAGCGAATATCGGGGACTTACAGTACAACTGTGAGGGCTATATGGCTCTGGCTTTAGCTCAGTATGAGGACCTTTTTTAGCTTGTTAGAGGTTATCTTTGTGGCGCAAATGGGGTAAAGCAGACTGTGGATCCCTGCGTGGTGTATCACACAGACTGACTTTTGAAACCTAGCGGTCTTAACTTGTTAGACGAACCTTTGAAAGGCTTCATAGTGTTTCCTTGCCTGCTCACCTTGGAAGTGTTTTGGGAGTCGCGATCCTGGGCATATGGGTAACCACGACTCACAATGAAAGTGTACAACATCTGCAGAGTGTAAAACTGTTATAACAGCCGTGCTTACGGTCACGAGTGGCCTTGGACCCTTACAGAATAAATGATGAACACTGATGATAATGATAATATTGATGATGTTGATGCTCACTAATGATTATTGTTTCTTGCTATACATTATTCACGTTTACATGATCATGAGGTTATTTGGGCTTATGGAAAACTTGTTGCTACTCAATTGGTAAAAGATGACTCACTAAAAGCTATTGCAGTAAACCCGTGTCAAATCTTTTGAGCCTTATAAACCCCATGATATATTTGCTGAGTTCGACATGGACTCACTCTTGCTATTTCCCACACCTCAGGATAGTCTCAGGAGAAGTTTAGACTTGTGATCAACCAGTCAGTTTGTTCCTGGAGTGAAGTCTACACCCGGTGTTTAGAGTTGTCTTTCTGCTGTGTTGCTCTCTAAGGTTATATCTTATACTATTGAGTTATGTTTATTATGCATTTGTCTCTTGATATTACACTTATCTGTGGCTATATGTGAGATTTGACTACTTTATTTCACATATAGTGTATGTCTGGTTTTGTCCTTAAAACCGGGTGTGACAGAGTGGTATCAGAGCAATGCTGACTGTAGGACGCAAGCCTAGTTAGAACTGGACGTTTAGCATGTTTTTATTTTTTGCCTATTTCTTGCTTCTCTTTAACTTTGTTATTTTCTCAAAGTTATGCTTAATTCTATCCCCGTTCTGTTATAAAAATCTTGTCTCTATTTTGAACCTTTTCTCCTTGTCTATTAGACGGCTCGTAACGAGAAGACTATGGACTTCAAAGGTTAAGAGGACTGAATTGTGTCGCTCTTGCTCCCTATTGACAAGAAGCCATTAGCAATGCAAAATCAAATACTAGAAGAAATGGCTCAACATGGGAATTCTCAACGATGCTCATCTCAAGGTCAAGCCAACATATCCAAGGGCCAGAGAAGATACAAGTAGCAGAAGCTTGGAAGAATATGAAATCCAATAAAGATGTTGATAGTAAGGCACTTGGAGAGCAGGAACAATGTCACTGTTGTAAGCATTATGGTTTTCCCTGTCTTCAAAACGAGTCTAATAAGGGGAAAGTCAAGGTGGATCCAAATTTTGAGATCAACATGGACAAGAAGAGGAAGGCAATCTCATTAAAACCACTTGTGGAAAGCAATCAGCAATCGAGTTATACTATATTGTCACATGCAACCTGATCCCTTGTCAAATAAATCCAAACCTTGAAGAGTTAAGAGCCTATCCCACTAAAACTACTCCCCAAGAAGTAGTCATAGATGGGTGGACAATTACCTATAAGGAGTATCAACCCCGAAAGGCCAAACAAGCTAAGAAACAAGCCAAAGGGACGAAGGTGAACTTTTATGGCCAGCAAGATAGCAGCATACCAAACAACAGTTCTGTGGAGTATGACATCACAAAAGATCCAGCTAAGAGAAAGTGTTATCATTGCCAGCAGGAAGGACATTATGTCAAATCTTGTCCGCGGAAGAATCAACAACAGCAAGATCCAGGATAGGATGTCCAAAATGAGCATGTGCAGGGAAATAAATTAAAGAGAAATTACATCCATGGAAGGTTGAAACATGTAGATATTACCACCATTCCTGGAGCTAAGGAGGTCGTGTTTGGATCAATTCCAGTAAGTTCAGGAAATGCCAAGGTTTTGTTTGACCCCAATGCCTCACATTCGTTCATATCTAAACAATATGTAGAAGATCATAACATATTTATGCTTCCAAGGGGGAGAACAGTGATGGTTAAAACTTCAAGAGGTGAAATAAAGGTAGACCGTGTATGCCCAAAAGTTAGTCTTGACATAAAGGGGGTAAATTTTAAGGCAAACCTCATTATTTTGGAATTAATGAACATTGATGTTATCCTTGGAATAGACTGGTTATCTATTTGTAAAGGAGTGATTGAGTATGCCCAATGTTCAGTGTTTCTAACTACACTTTCAGGAGAAAGGATTGAGTATGAGGTACTAAATCTACACCTGAGGGATACCAGGTTGACCCATCTTAAGGTATGAGTTATAAGAATGGTAAAGAGGGATGCAGAGATTCAGATGTCAATATAGAGGACTCAGGAATGTAAGAGACTCTATCTACTCCGGATGCTGCTACAATCACACCATGTTTAAGAAATAGGAGTTATGTCCCGTGTAATGAAACCGTTAGTAGCCAAGTTGAGTCGTCTTAATGTGTGGCTTATGAACTTTTAAGTGTTTAGTTGCTTTGTGCTTATGTTTATGCTTGAGTTGGAATTTTGTAATGAGTGGAATAATCTTGTGGGTTTTATCCATGATTTCATTTAGTTTTTATGTATAAGGTATAAGGATTAATGAAATAAATAGCTGGGTTTTGGTTATCTCTTGCTTTCTATATCTTGTCTTTCGGAGCAGCCTGTCTTTATCAACTTATATCTCTGTTCTTGAAAGACCAAAAATCATGAGAAAATTCTGGACAAGAGTGGACTTCAACGTCTCTCTCTAAATGCAAGAACCACCCTCATAGCTATTTTGGTTTGGGAGATACAAAAAGCATAAGGCAATGTATCTGTGATGTCATAAACCTGGAGCAGTTTCTGATATGTACTGTCTTCGATCAAGTTAACTACAGAATCTGGAAGTATGTTCTATAAGAAAGTTGTAGAGAATTTTATAAGCTTTCCATCGGTGTAAACTACAGCTTCATTGGATTAACCGAATGAGAGTTACAGCTGTTTTACTGCACTGCTGATTTTCTGCTCGCGAGAAATTTCAGATTTCTTGTTCTTACCCATACACAAGAGTATCATTGGGATGTCAGAACACTTTTTAGCTCATCTAGAAAAGGGTTCAAGCTACCCTATTTAGTGTCCCTTATTTTAAGGGGGGTAGCCAATGTAAAAAAGGTTTATTAAGTTTGAATTCTTTATTTGGAAGTATTGGTTAGTCTCCATGATTGAGTTGCCACTCAAGCAAAAATGTCCTGTGTACAAGGTTGATAATTTTGGATCCACGGAGACGAGAGTTGACCCTTTGGATAGTTCATGATTATGATCATCTATACTTGCTCGTGTTGCTGATGTTGGTCACTTGATGACAGGAAGTGTAGTGTCTCATGACTCAGGAGCCCTACATGACGTCTCGCACGATATGTGGGAAAAGGCTGATGTTTCTGCCATTGAAGAATGTTATGGGTATGATGAAGCTGAGCACTATCAAAACAAACAATGTTGAAGAGCAAGTTGGGAGTGAACTAAGTCAGAATCCACAACGACGAAAGCGAAAAAGGAAAGTCCATAAGAAGCCTGCTCAAGGAAGCAAAGCGCAGCAAAACTATGTCAATGGAAGACTGAGCAATGTGGATATGGATAAAATTCATGGAGTTACCAAAGTAGTGGGAGGTTATATTCAAGTAAGTTCAGTACAAGTTTTTGCTCTATTTGACCCTAGTGCTTCGCATTCTTTCATTTCCGCTGACATGGTAGAGACGTGCAAGATGGTGAAGTGTCCAATGAGGAGGCCTTTGCTAGTTCAAACTCCAGTGGGAGAAATACAGGCAGATCAGATATGCCCGAATGTCAGTCTTGTCATAAATAAGGAAAACTTCACTGCAATATTCATTGTGTTGGAGTCACTTAAAATTCGCGTGGTTCTTGGTAATGGATGGCTCTGTGCACACCAAGGAGTGATTCATGGTACTCGGTGCACAATGCTCTTAACAACACCGTCAGGGAAAAGAATTGAGTATCAAGGTGGTCGACTTTTACCTGAGGGAGATGAGAATGACCAATTAGAAGATAGGTACACTGAGGATAGCAAAGTGGACCGTGAGTTTACAGAAGTCATAGCAGAGGAACAAATAACTTTGGAGGAGCTCAATAGGAGAGATGATCATGTTTAGGCAGATTAGTTAGTCAGGATATGAGAAACTGTGTCATGACTCTGAACGAAAGTGTCATTATCTCTTTTATCATCATCTTCCGAATCTCGGGACGAGATTCATCTTAAGGGGCGTAGAATTGTAACAGCCTAAAATTTGGAAAGAAATAAAAATAGGAAAAATATGATTTTTATATATTTTTGTGAGCATGCAAACTTAGGATAATAATAATTTTTATAAATTTAAAATCAAATATAAGGGTAGAAACATGATTGAGCATTCATGCTGCTGCATATTATTTTGTAGTGTGTGCACTTTTGAAAATACAAAAGAGAATTCAAAATTCATTTGAAAATTTGCTTTGAATTGTTGAAAAGAAAAAGAAAAGAGATTTCTTTTCCTGACTCGGTTTTCGGCCCAGCCCAGCAGAGCCCGCCCTCTTTTCTTCAGCGCGCGGCCCGCTTCCTCCTCCCGCACTCGCTCTTTCCTTGGGCCAAGCCCAGCTGTGGTCGCCGGCCCAACGCGCGAGCGCGCTGTCTTTCCCCCGCCTCCCGTCACTGACTTCGCGAGCCCATGCATCAGTCGCGTCCCCTTCCTCAAGCCACCGCCGGATTTTCTTTCCCTCTTTCTACCGATCCGAATCCGCCTCCATATCTCTCCCCTTCCTTGTTTAGAGCACTCCAGGGCTATAAAAACGGAGCTGCTGCACCTCCCCGCTCCACATTCGGCCGCAAATCGCAGCCCTAACGCCTTGTGGTGGCCACGGCCGAAGTTCCGCCTCCACCGTCCGTCTCTCCGAGCCGCACGCGCTCCTCGCTTCGTCTTCGGTCTCGGTTTTGCCCTAGGTGAGATCGCGTTGATGCACTCTACACGCGGGTGTTTTTCTTTCGCGAGGTAGTGCACCGTAGCACGGGTTAGCCATCTCCGGCCATGGCGCCACCGTGGGATGTCGCCGTCGGGGCTGTTGCCGGCCGGAGCGCCGCCGAATCTTCCCCCGATCCAATCTGGACCGTCCGATCTAAAACGAACGGCTAATATTTCATGATACCGGTTCGGCCGTTAAATTTGCTAAAGAGCCCCTAGAAATTTTGAATATAGAACCCGTAGTCCAAAGTGTATTATCAGTTTATGTTTTCTTTTCCGTAAAGCGTATTTTGATCGCGTAACTTCAGAAAATACGTTTTCACTTATTTACAGAATTGACATTATGTTAAATTGTGCGTAGAATCTCCGTTTTAACTCCGATTTGACCCGTTCAAATTTCGTTAGGTTCGTATTTGCGAGCTCTACATGTTGGTAGTATTGTACAGTAGGTTGGTGACAATTTATTTTTGAGTTTATATTAAAGTAATTATTTATCTATAGAAAATCTTGGAAAATTCATAACTTTCATGTCTTAAATCTGAATTTCGTGATCTTTACGTATATGTGATCGTAGTAACGTGTAGAAGAGTTTTACAAACTTTTTATACTGTTAGCGCTACTGTTGGTTAGGTTTTCTATCTTTAAGTTCCGGTGTTAGATTTAATCTATTACTAAAGAAAATCTCGTTTAATTCATAACTTATTTGTTTTAATTCCAAATTAGTCCGTTCAAATTGCAATGGATTTATAACAACATGAACTACGTATTAGTATTAATGTTTTCTTTATCAAAATTTCAGGAATTTCATAGTTTAGATCTAATTTGATTAATAACTGTGCAACTAGATTTATAAATAAAATATTATTGATTTCTCCTTTAGTTTTCTAAATTTAAATGTAATTTAGCCTAAGTCACTTTTGAATATCTATAAAAAGTATTTTAAAACAAATGAACTATATGATTTTATATAGTTAAAACAAATGAGACCTATAATTTTCCGTTTTATACAACAAAATCTTTCGGTGTATGTATTTCTTTCACCGTAGCTCCGATTAGCGTGTTTTTCGCGCCTGTGTGTCCGTAGCAATGCGTAGAACATCTTTAAAACGTTTTCACATATCGTTTCATATGTTTGGTGTACTATTCTAATTATTATTCATTGTTTGCTTCGTGTATGATTGCTCGATGTGTGTGTGGTGATTTATTGTGCAAGTCCAGTCGGTGAGATTTACGTGGAGATTCGAGAAGCAATTAATTGAAGATTTGGATCAGAGAAAGGATCTTTATTTAAGGCAAGTATAGCATGGGATCATCCTTGTTTCCTATTCACCTTTAATATACTTAATTCATGTGCATGTGTCTACCTTGTTACCACTAAGGATATCCTAGTTTTTGTATCTTGTACCTTGACACCCATGGGACATTGCATTGGGTAGTATTTATGCTATTGCTCAAGATAAATAACCATGATCTGTAACTTGACTAATAGTATATGCAATAAATGTTTAAAAGATGCTTTAAAGCAATATGTCTCAAGAGGGCCGGAGCATATTTGGTTGTTTTTATGGTGCTCTAGTTTCTCTCTATAAGGACTTATCTGTAAGCGAACATCCGGGACTTACAGTACAACTGTGAGGGCTATATGGCTCTGGCTTTAGCTCAGTATGAGGACCTTTTCTAGCTTGTTAGAGGTTACCTTTGTGGCGCAAATGGGGTAGAGCAGACTGTGGATCCCTACGTGGTGTATCACACAGACTGACTTCTGAAACCTAGCGGCCCTAACTTGTTAGACGAACCTTTAAAAGGCTTTATAGTGTTTCCCTGCCTGCTCACCTTGGAAGTGTTTTGGGAGTCGCGATTCTGGGTATATGGGTAATCACGACTCACAGTGAAAGTGTACAACCTCTGCAGAGTGTAAAACTATTATAATAGCCGTGCTCATGGTCACGAGTGGCCTTGGACCCTTACAGAATAAATGATGAACACTGATGATAATGATAATATTGATGATATTGATGCTCACTAATGATTATTGTTTCTTGCTATACATTATTCTCGTTTACATGATCATGAGGTTATTTGGGCTTATAGAAAACTTGTTGCTACTCAATTGGTAAAAGATGACTCACTAAAAGCTATTGCAGTAAACCCGTGTCAAATCTTTTGAGCCTCATGAACCCCATGATATATTTGCTGAGTTCGATATGGACTCACTCTTGCTATTTTCCACACCTCAGGATAGTCTCAGGAGAAGTTTAGACTTGTGATCAACCAGTCAGTTTGTTCCTGGAGTGAAGTTTACACCCGGTGTTCGGAGTTGTCTTTCCGCTGTGTTGCTCTCTAAGGTTATATCTTATACTATTGAGTTATGTTTATTATGCATTTGTCTCTTAATATTACACTTATCTGTGGCTATATGTGAGATTTGACTACTTTATTTCACATATAATGTATGTCTGGTTTTGTCCTTAAAACCGGGTGTGACAGTGGCGGTACCGGTGTTGATAATATCCATCATGGCATCCTCCATGTTGTCATTCGGGTCGGCCATCTAGCTTATACCACCAGATATATCTAAAATTCAAAACCATATATATGTTACGATGCAAATTAAAATGGAAGTCAAAAGCGCGGCTTACCGCTTACATACTTCATGTAAACAATAACAAGTTTATTTCTACATTATATGTTCGAATCCATTCTTTTCATGTGAACAATATAAAGTTTATTTCATGTGAATCGGTGCTCTCGGCAGGATTAGGAGTTAGGGTTTTAATAAATATTACTGTATACAACTATATTAATTGTTAAATTTCTATTCCTAGCATTTAGGAACAAAATGGAGAGTCTCTTTGAGTTGCTCTTATCTATATTTTCTATCTATTTATATATATATTTTTTCTACATTTTTTCTATGCCAAAAAAATAATATGCACACACACGCATCACACAACACAACATCATCACATAATTTGGCCCCGATCCGGCGATGACGAGGATGACGAACGACGATGGGGCCGGCCAAGATGATGGCCAGCTCATGGTGACGGTGGTGCCGCATCTGGGCTGGGTGTGGAGGCCGGTGGCGAGGATGGGCACGTCCGGGGGCGCATGGTGATGAGGGCGCGTGCGTCGGGGGCGCGTGCGTGGCATGGCCGCCGTGGAGACGGCAAGGGGGGCGTCAGGGGCCACGGGGGCTGACACGTTGGCAGCGCGGGGGCTGGGCGCCGGTGCGCCAGGCCACGGTGACGAGGTCTCGGGGCCGGACCGGTGACGAAGAGCGTCAGGGGTGCGGGGGCCGGCTGCGCTGGAGAAGGCACGGCAGCGCTGCATGATCCGGGCGCGGGAGCGCGAGGATGACCCGTGCGGGCCAGGCGCGGAGGGCGGTGGCGGCACTGATGTGGGCACATACGTACATTTGGGCCGGGGTAGACAAGGAGCGAGGGCGCGTGCGTCGTCAGGGGCGCACGCGGTAGCCGCCACGAAGATGGTGACAAGGAGGGCGTCGGGGGGCACAGTGGCCGGCCGACGCATTGGGGGCAGCGTGGGGACGAGCAGGTGCGGTGGCGGCAATGGAGAAGGCGTCGATTTCATCGATCTGGCTTGTGTGCGCATGTGGCGGAGTAGAGGAGGAAGACGGGGGAAGGGCACAGGCTATATAACGGACGGACCTTTAGTCCCGGGTGCCACCACCACCTGGGAGTAAAGGACTTTTAGTCACACCTTTAGTCCCGGGTGGTGTCTCAGTCCGGGATTAAGGGTTTTTTTAGCGGGCCTCGAAAATGCAGTCCACCTTTAGTCCCAGGTGGATCTACCACCCGGGACCAATGGTGGGCTGCAGTTTCACTTCGCGCTAGTTTCCAGCAGTATTTAGTTTTAAATATATTTCATTTTATAAATATGCTGAGTCTTGTTAATTGTACAGTAAATTAAATACTAGGCATAAATTTTTTTTAAAAAAAATTGGATTTCTTTTTGCTTTATTGTACACAGGAAAATCTGTAACCTAAATTCTTTTGTTTTCCTTATAAATATTGAACATAATGTAACTAATAATCACTATTTCATTAATGCAAAAATATAGTGTTCAATTAAAATCATTAAAACTGTTGGTTTTCGACAGGAAATATGTGTTCACATCATTTTAACGTTAATCTTTTTGTTTTTCATCAGTCATTGTCCAAATGCACGGCAGGGAAATCCACCGTCAAATAGAAATTTAATTTGAACCTAGAAAATATGAAAACACGACAAAAACATCGGAAGTCACAATTGTTACATAATATCTCTAATACACACTATTAAACATCACAATATCAAGTGGCCATAGCAGTGAACTTCTTCTTGACATATGTCCCTTGGTTATGGTCGCGCTGTAACCATGGAGTGTCCTCATCATTTAGCTGGATGCTTGGGTCATTGTTCACTATGAAGGGCAGAATTCGGTCATCCCTTTCATAATCTTCTGACATGTCTGACTTGTCCTCAATTTCTACGATGTTTCTTTTCCTTGAAAGAACTATGTGGTGCTTTGGCCCATTGATTGACTTGTTGTCGTTTTTCCCTTTCTTCGGACATGTCCTAGACATAGAACACCTGATTCACGTCCTTGTCAAGGACGAATGGTTCGTCTTTGTACCCAATATTGTTGAGGTCCACTGTTGTCATTCCATACTGGTTGTCGACTGTTACGTCGCCTCCGGTCAACTTCACCCATTGGCATCGGAACAAAGGGACTTTAAAAGTAGGTGTATGGTCTAGTTCCCATATCTCCTCTATGCGGCTTTAATATGTTTCTTATTCCCATTCGGGTCTGTGGCATCTATGCGGACACCACTATTTTGGTTGGTGCTCCTTTTATCTTAGGCTACTGTGTAAAATGTATTCCCATTTATCTCATACCCTTTGTATGTGAGGATATGCCACGATGGTTGCCTTGCCAACAAATACAGTTGCTCATCAATACTCTCATCACCCTGACATTCTTTTTGCAACCAACTGCTGAAAGTTTCCATGTGCTGACGTGTAATCCAAGCTTCAGTCTTTCTTGGAAACTCGGATTGTAGGAGGTCCCTGTGTGCCTCGATATACGGATCCACCAAGGAGGAGTTTTGCAGAACCGTGAAGTGTGCTTTATTAAAATAATCGTCCTCTGTACCAATATATGTTTTCTTCCCTAATGTTCCCTTTCCACTTAGTCTCCCCTCGTGTCATGATTTAGGAACACCAATCGGGTCAAGGTCGGAAATAAAGTCAACACATAACTCAATGACCTTCTCTGTTCCGTAGCCCTTGGCGATGCTTCCTTCTGGCCAAGCACGGTTGTGAACATATTTCTTTAGGACTCCCATGAACCTCTCAAAGGGGAACATGTTGTGTAGGAACACAAAACCGAGAATACCAATCTCCTTGAGCAGTTGAACTAGGAGGTGTGTCATGATATTAAAGAAGGATGGAGGGAACATGAACTCAAAGCTGACAAGACATTGAACCACATCATTTTATAAATTAGCAAGTTCGAATGGATTGATTGCCTTTTGAGAAATTGCATTGAGGAATGCACATAGCTTCATGGTGGCTAGATGCACTAGTACACAAACTTTAATGGAGCTGGTCATTTTGGATTAATGGAGGCGGGCATTGCAACCGCCTCCAACGAAAGGTCATGGTTAATCTATGAACTACGGAGGCAGTTGCTTTTGCCTGTCTTTGTTAATGGATTAAAAAAATAAAAAATAGAGCCCACCAGCGTTCCCACCGATGAGCCCTCTCCCAACCCTAGATCTAGATCCACTGCTCCAGGCCACTCCAGGCTGCACCATTGCTCCAGGGTGCTCCAACCCTAGATCCAGATCCACCGCTCCAGGCTACACCATTGCTCCGGCCGCTTGTCGCTCGCAGAACCATGCGAATGGTGGGGGAGGGGCCGCCACACTTGAGGAGGTGGGGGAGGGGTGCTTCGGCCGCTCGGGGAGGTGAGGGAGGAACGCTCACCACCTCTCCTCTTAGCCACTCCGGATCTAGTACAGAGGAGAGGGGAGCCACCGTCGCCACCGGATCCAACGCGGGATGGCCGCAGCTACCGCTCGGGGAGGTGAGGGAGGGACCACCATCGGATCCACTGCCCCAAGCCCGCTGCACCGCCGAAGGGAGAGGGGCGACCTTAGGAGGGAGGGGGAGGCTGCCATCGACCGGAACTAGGAGGGGGAGGCTGGCACTGACCGGATCTGAGAGAGGCGGTGACGGAGGGAGTGAGGAGAGCAACGAGCGCCACCATGGCCCAACATCGAAGGGGCGCAAGGAGAGGGAGGAGGAGGGGCACAAGGAGAGGGAGGAGGGGCACTGCCGCTCAGTCAGTCATGGAGGGGAGGGAAGGAGGACAGGCGCAAGTGAGAACGAGGAGAGTGGAGTGAAAGGAAAAACCCTAACTCCTTGTATTTATATCCAAAGATGGTTATCGGGCCTTGCCGAGGCCTGTTGAGCCTAAGCCTTTTTGGAGGCGGGCCTTATAGTGTGCTCGCCTCCAAAAATAGATTTATGGAGGCAGGTATCTTAATACGACAACCTCTGAAAATAGATTATTTATGGAGATAGTTGCCTTAAGACGACCGCCTCCGTAAATCTATTTACCGAGGCGGGCAAAAGTGCCCGCCTCGATAAAAAAATGCTCGCCTCCATTAATCGCAGGCATTAGCCGAGGCGGTTAGATTTTATGACCGCCTCCATTAATAAAATGACACCATCTTGCAAAATCATTTGTGTAGTAGTGACGTACATTTAGAGGTAGACTTCCTCTTAATGCAACTGGAAGCAATTGCGTCATAATCACATGGCAGTCATGAGACTTTAAGTTTAGGAATTCCTTCTCTGGCATATTTATTATACCCTTTATATTCGAGGAGAATCCAGATGGGACCTTGATGCTGCTTAGACATTCAAACATGCTTTCCTTCTCTTCTTTACTAAGAGTTTAGCTAGTAGGTCTTAAGTAATGGCGTCCATCATCTATTTTCTCTGGATGTAGGTTGTCTCGTTCTTTCAAACACCGTAGGTCCTACCGTGCTTCAATTGTGTCCTTTGGCTTCCCATATGCACCCATGAAGCCTAGCAGGTTCACACAAAGATTCTTCATCAGGTGCATCACATCGATCACGCTACGGACCTCTAGGACTTGCCAATAGGGTAGCTCCCAAAATATGGACTTCTTCTTCCACATGGGTGTGTGCCCGGCAACGTCGTTCGGAACAAGTTCGCTGCCAGGTCCCTTTCCAAATACTACTTTCACATTCTTGACCATATCGAGTACATCCTCCCCAGTTCGGTTGCGAGGCTTCGTCTGGTGGTCTGCCTTACCTTTAAATGCTTGCCTTTCTTTCTTAGTTGGTGATTCGTAGGAAGAAATCGACGATGGCCAAGGTACACGACCTTTCGATATTTTTCAAATATATACTGTCAATGTCATAAAAACAGTGTGTGCATGCATTATATCCCTTGTTTGTCTATCCTGAAAGATTACTTAGAGCAGGCCAATCATTGATTGTTACAAACAACAATGCTCGTAGGTTAAAGTGTTCCTGTTTGTGCTCATCCCGCACACGTACACCTAGTCTATTCCATAAAAGTAGAAGTTCATCAACTAATGGCCTCAGGTAGACATCGATGTCGTTGCCAGGTTGCCTCGGGCCTTGGATGAGCACCGGCATCATAATAAACTTTCGCGTTATGCATAACCAGGGAGGAAGGTTGTAGATACATAGAGTAACAGGCCAAGTGCTATGACTACTGCTCTGCTCCCCGAAAGGATTCATACCATCAATACTTAAAGTGAACCTTAAGTTTCTTGCATCATTTGCAAACTCCGGGAATTCTCTGTCAATTGCTCTCCACTGGGACCCATCAGCAGGGTGTCTCAACATATTGTCTACCTTACGGTCTTCTTTGTGCCATTGCAACAAATTTGCATGGTCTTTGTTTCTGAACAAACGTTTCAAGCGTGGTATTATAGGAGCATACCACATAACCTTGGCAGGGATTTTCTTTCTAGGACGTTTGCCCTCAACATCACCAGGGTCATCTCGCCTGATCTTATATCGTGACGCATGACATACCAGGCATGCATCCAATTTCTCGTACTCCTCGCCACGGTAGAGGAAACAATCATTAGGACATGCATGTATCTTCTGGATTTCTAATCCCAAAGGGCAGACAACCTGTTTTGCTTCGTATGTAGTGGCGGACAATTCATTATCCTCAGAAAGCGTCTTCCTTTGGATTTTTAGTAACTCCCCAAATCTCTTGTCGGATACACCATTCTTTGCCTTCCATTGCAGCAATTCTAGTGTTGTACCCAACTTTTTCTGGTCCGCATCACAAGTTGGGTATAGCAATTTCTTATGATTCTCTAGCATGCACTTGAACTTGATCTTCTCTTTTTGACTTTCGCATTCTCTCTGTGCATCACAAATGGCCTGACCAAGATCATCAGTGTGCTCATCTTCTGCCGCTACCTCTTTTTTAGCTTCCCCTATTGCAGTATCATTTAAGGCACCATATTCAGCAATAATGTCATCATCGTCCCATTGTTCTTCTTCACTTTCTTCCATTATAACCCCGCTTTCTCAGTGCTTGGTCCAACAAATATAATTTGGCATAAAACACGACTTAAACAAGTGTGAATGAAGACTCCTTGAGCTAGCATATTCCTTCAAATTCTCACATAGGGCAAATGGGTAGCGCATGAAACCATCCCTCTTGTTTGCCTCAGCCACACTTAAGAAATAATGCACGCCATCAATGAACTCTTGGGAGCGGCGATTGGTGTTGTACATCCAATGCCGTGTCATCTGCATTACATGACATACCATATGAAAACCTTGAACATAATTACTTAATTACACAACATGCATGACACCACACAGCTGATTAATTTAAGGAAGCCTCGCTACAATGTAGACAGTCCCAACTAACACTAAACAAACTAAACCTAAAATGCACTTTAGCAGCATAATGATTTTGTGACCACTCCCAACTAAAACAGATAGATCATTCGTCTGTTCAACATCGATGGGCTTCTTCTGCTAGCTCACTGCCTCATCAGCCGCCGCAGCCACCTGTGCAAGAGATTTTTGCACGTGTTCAACATACTCTTCTTCCTAGTACCAGCCTTCACATCCAGTGTCATCCCACTAAAATTAGAACAAAAAATAAGAACTTTAATCAAAATCATCAAGAAAAATAGGTACAAATTAACCATAACCATCAAATGCGATAAAATAACTCACATTGTGATCCGGACACTTGTAGAAGATACGACCCTTGTTGGGACACTCCTTCCTCAATCGGTACTCCATCATAATCTTCTGCTCACACTCGCCGCATGCAATGAGAGGGAGGTCTGGCCTCAGTCGCTTTGGAACCCAATGAGAGGCTGAGGACCCGAAAGCAGTTGCTATCTACTCTCTATACTCATTTTTGTAAACTACTATAAATTCCTCATTTTCTAAACAAATGAAATTAAAAAAAAACCCTAATGTTCTCTATTTCTCTAAACCATGAAATGTGCTATGCATACTAGCAATGAAAGGTGCATACTAGTTTTGATGAACTACTTTAAGCTTCCTTCATCCAAATGTGCAAACTATCAAGTGATTTTGAGCTTAAATGGCATACAAATCAAAAAAATCCACCATAAAAATCCACATATATCTAGACCACGAAATGAGATATGCTACTGATAAAACAAGAGAGGATGAAGTTGGTAACCTTTAGAACCGAAGAATCGATGGAGGAGTCAAAGAAGTCTTTGTGATGGCCGGAGATGTGCAAGAACAGAGGCCGGCGATGAAGCAAGAACAGAGAGCTCGAACTGGCTCGGGCTGGGGGAGGAAGAAGGGTGAAACGTATATAACTAGGGAGCTTTAGTCCCTGTTTTTGCTCCAAACCTAGACTAAACGTCAATTTTTAGTTCCGGTCGGAGCCTCAAACCGGGACTAAACCATTAGTCCTGGCTAGCAGCTCCAACAGGGACTAAAGGTTGGGACTTTAGTCCCGATTGGTAGTCCATATGGGACTAATTCTTCCTTTACTCCCGGACGCAAAATATGCTGAGACTAAAGGCAAAATCCGAGCGGACCAAAAGTCTGTTCTCTACTGGTGAAAGAGAAACTCACGAACAGAGGAGCGGCTAGCCTGACAGAAGGGGCAACAGGCTGCAACCAAGGCCGAGCAAGAAGTGGGAGAAAAGGCAAGGGGAAGTCTGCCTTGCCTCGCACAATCGCGCCCTCGCCTGCTAAAAGTGGAAGAGAGGGATCAAACTAAGAGCGGCCTGTTGTGCGGCACTAGATTGGATCGGGAGCAGTGTTGTGCATCCTCGAGGCCCCCACCTGTGTGCTGCCATGCTGCATGCGGCCTAGCGGGGAGTCACAGAGGGGAGCAGTGCCACACAGTGGAGCGGGGAGTCACATTCATGGAGGGGGGCAAGGAGTCGCTCGCGGAGTGGAGCAGTCGAGTGGGTGTTGATGCGATGCGATTAGGGTTAGGAGATGGGATTGGGATGATGGGCTTTGAATCCTTCAGGTTATGGCTTTGTTGGCTGAATTCATTGCTGGACTGCTGCAGCTAGATCTTAGTTTCAGCGCCCCATGGGCAGCTGTGGGGTGATTATAAAACTCACCCCTGCCCCCCAACCTGACTCAGGTCCCCAAACCTAAGACCTGCAGGGAAAAAATTGACCCGCCTCCACCCCTGTCGAGACTTAATCCTATGGGTTTTGGGTCCAAACCAAGGTTTTGGGATTCAAAATCTAGAAAAATTCGGTGCCTACCGAATTGGACGAATTTCAGAAATTTCAAAAAATTCGGACCGGGATTCACTTGTTTGAGCAGTCAAAAAATTCGTAATTTGGTGAAATTTGGCCAAATTTTGACAGAAATTGAAAACAATGGTACTACAGCCCTTGCCCGTGCATCTATGGTTGGTGGATTGCTCGTCCCACATCTGAGTGATGTCGTTGATGCGTTGAGCCATTAACCACCGGTGCCAGCCACCCGGCGTCGTCGTGGTGCCGGCCAAGCTGCTGCTGCATACATGGTCGGCACTAATTGAGTGTGCTGTACCTCCTGACCATGGGACTCAGCAAGAATAAAGTTTTTTTTTGACAACACAGCAAGAATAAAGTTGAGCAATGGGAAAACCGAAGGTGGGGACGGGATGAGGGAGCTGGATCAGTGCTTCGCTTCGGCTTGAGCTTTGCCACCGGTGGCTGGACACCCAGGGAGAGAAAGAAACTGAATGGTTAGGGTTTTTAGGATGAGGTTCAAGCTTATATAGCTCTGGGAGATAAGTTTGGGCTGGCTTTGACCTTGTATTGGGCCAGAAATTCAAATTGGGCCGAATTTTTTTGGCCGGTTTGTATTCCTCTCGGGCCTTGCCGAAATGGGTGAATTTCACCGAAATTCAGCCCATTCGGGGCAAATCCCAAATCCTTTGTCCAAACCCGCCTGACTGCCATCTCTAGGAGTGATAGCTTCTTGTTACTGCCGGGTCATATCAGCGGCTCTAGAAACTGGTTGTGATAGGATAACCCTATCATTGCTAATTTTTCCCTCTGCCGAATATGACTTGAGCAGTGATGTTGGGTTTAGATTTGGCAGTGATCCATGGATCTGAGGTAGGGATAGTTCCGTATTCTATATGTTTTCAGAGTATTATGTGGGGACATACTCCATCCGTCTCAAAAAGAATGTCATTATAATGCGCTTCATGAGGAGTCGATGCAGACTGATTTCCTAATGGACGTATATTGAAAACAAAAAGATCCACGTATTTGATGGGTAAACAGGGGGTCTTATCTCTTATGATTGATGCGTCCGACAAGGGCAAGGATTAGTCTATTTCGCACAATGTGCAAGATGCTGACACTGACAGGCAAACAACCGTGGACGGCACACACAAAGTGGATCCATTATTCCACAGAAGCGGCGCTGCAGCAGCAGTTCCTCTGCAGTTGCCCTGAAGTTGAGTCACCGGCGGTAGTGACAGGTCCCCGTTCCACTTTGTAGTCGGATCATGACCTCTGCACAGAAGCACGATGATGTCCTGGCAAATAAATGTTGTAACTGTTGGATCGTCTAGGGTAGATCTAGCAGGGAGTTCTCTTTGCATTTGGGATAAACATGTGGAACGTGAGAGAGAGATCTAGAAGGAGGGAGAGAGAGGTATGGATGCCTGACCGTCGGGCTCGAAGAAGTTGGAGTGGCAGTGGCGTCCCCAGCAATGGCGTGGACGTCGGTGAAGGACGATCAGTGGCGGTAAGCTTCCCGTCGCTTACAGGCGTCCCTCTCGATCGGACTATGGAGGTAGGTGGGGTGTGGCGGCAGTGAACCTCGTGTGTGAGTCCTGGCCCCCACCTTCTATATATAGCCTACGCGACAGGGGCCCACCAACCATGTGTGGCTGAGCACCCCCGATCAGGGCATAGTCAAGGGGTCCGAATTGGCCGTTGGGCCAATTCGGTTGAGATCCATTCTAACATTCTCCCCTTGATCTCAACTTATCATTTAAACTTTTGACTTAAACTTTACATGTTTCTTTCACCATTCCATCATAGATTAGTGCATAGAACATGCTTCATCGTCACGATCAATCGCCGATAGATTTAACAGCTACAATACACATATCTGTTCTGAAATAGATTCTTTAACTTTTGGGCCCTTTATTGTTCGGAAATCAAAGGCTATACCATAAACCCATGTTGACTGTGTGTTCTCTGAACACACTGGGTGGTAAGCCTTTGGTAAGCGGATCCGCAAGCACGTTCAATACTTTTAGTATGATTCCGGACTTTCTCCTTTACAACGTATAACTTTAATGTTAATGTGTTTGGCAGCACACTTGACTCGTTGTCATAGGAGCAAACTATTTAAATGGTTATTGCTGTTGACAACCATTATCAATTCCGGGTATAAGTTCACTTAACCATTTCGCCTGTCCCGTAGCCTTATATCATGCTATATTGTAACTTTACATCACTGATGATACTAGAACTATTTCTTTGGAGCTTTTCCACAATAAAACTCCAACTGCGAGTGTTAGCTACTATGTGGGTTTCACTAAACATCTCGCCAAAAATTTAACATTGTACCCACAACTATTTGAGAGTACTTGTACTTTCTTTCTTAGCATAAGGCCGACATTCTTAACTCCATTCCAGTGATCTATATCTGGGCTGGACTTTTGCCAAAACAACCCGGATACGTGAACTGTGTCAGGGTAAGGTCTTATTTTTGTACTCATTAAGCTTCCAACAGCTGAAGCATATAGGACGTCCATCTATAACAATCTCACATTTCCTTTTGGAACACTAAAGTTCTCAAAACTATTACCCTTGACCATGGGAACAGGCGTAGATTTATCCGCATAGGTACATTATTTCTTTAGAAACTTTTCTTAGCATGCCTATGCAATAGTCCTAATACCCCTTTCTTCTATCTCGGTGAATTTCAATTCTTATAACGAAAGACTTTTCACCGAGAACTTTGTTATTGAATCTTGAGGACAAGAGCTTCTTCTTCTCATGCAGTAGATTGACATCACTACTAACAAGTAAGATGTCATCCACATATACAGGATTAGGAAATGAATTTCCCATTCTATAACTTTGTACAAACACAATTGTCCTCTCATTCTCTTTAACCCAAAATTTCTAATTGACTCTTCAACTTCAAATGCCACTATCTAAAGATTTGCTCTAGTCTATAAGAGATTTCTACAGGTGACATCCCTTACATTCTTTTCTTTCCATGGCAAAAACTCTGGGCTGTGCCACGTAATCATTTTTATACAAATCCCATTGGAAAATGCTGTCTTTACTTTCATCTGATGTAACTCAGATCATGATGTGCCACTAGCACTCATTGTAATCTATTCATTCGCTTTGCATAAAATCTTTTGATTCATGTCGCGCTCCGCATCTTTACATATTCCCTTTGGAGTCACATTTTATCTTGTAGACCCATCACAGCCTACTGTTTTGACTCCTTAGGATTTTATTCCAGGTCCCAAAATATTATTGGTCATTTTCAATTTCATTTTATCTTCCTTTGCTTCTTGCCATTTAGACGAGTGATCGTCTCTCATGGCTTCTTCAATTTAGGTGGGATTACCCTACATTTGAATTTCACTAATATAGACTTTATAGTCATCAGAAATATCTGATTTTCTTATTCTTTGAGACTTTCTGGGGCCTCAGCTACTAGCATTTCTTGACCTTTATTGCCAAAAGACAATTGATTCTACAAGGTCCTGTGTAACAAGATCCTTGTTTACATTATTCATCCTCCTTGCGGAGTTAAACCTCTTTGTACCATACTCCCCCAGATTATCTCATCTTCAAACTTTCTTATTTTGGGTTTAATCTACTAAAACTCATATGGCGCGTTTAGCACCGCTTTAATAACTCTGAACGCGTGCAGTATGAATACTGGGCGACTATGCTATCTTTCTATTAGAACTGTAAAAAAGTCCATGAATTTAGCTATTTCTTTACTGTAGGGGTATCGTTATTATGACCGTCTTACTCTCCCCGACGATCACATTCATCTTTTATAGATCACTTTAGTATGCATCGCATTGTCTGAATTATAGGGAAGTATCTTTCTTAATTGTCTTTCTTAATTGATCTCACATTTCTCCCCCTCGAAATGTGGTACAAACTTTTCTACCACAATTTCGAAAACTATTTAGAACTCTTGTGAATGAGGAAACTTTGATTACTTTCTTCATCCACATGATTACATCATGCAAATGAAATTATTTCTTAATTCGTTGGGAGTACTTATTCCTCATTTCACTTCAAGAACTCAACAGAGTCTTTTATCATTAATACTTTCACAAATCACGCTTGCATGCCATTCTTATCTTGAGGTTCGTCTGTAACTTTCTGTTCTCCTTAAACTTATTGAGTGCTTGATTACTATGACACAAGAGAAGAGCACTGTCAAGCACATGAGTAATCACAACTTTCTCCCGCTATGCAGGATAGATTAACATAAGTATTATGCCAACTTTACCCCGCCATGCGGGTATTTTCTCAAACTTTTCCCGCCATGCGGGTATTATCATAAACTTTTTTCCGCCATGCGAGATAATTCTCTTGGGGGACATAAATGCTAGGATTGGCTCATATTCAATCATCAAATTTACGAATAAATCTGAATACTCTTTAACACACATGCTTAATCCGACGTTGGTCAAATTAAACATACATGTCACTTATTACATTTCATATCATGATGATTAAGTCTAAAAAAATTATATTACTTATTACAACTCTTATCATGATGATAGAAACTATAACCAACTTCTTCACAAAGAGTACATAAAAGGCATCTCTTAAACTAAACTCTTGTTGTTCTAATTTTTTTCTTGGATCAATATCTTAGAATTCTTTTCTTTTGAAGCCATTCTTTAAAGAGAACACAATCCCTCATGCAATGGTCTTCTTTCTTTATCATCTTCTGAGTCACAAGTATCCAGCTCATTTCCTTTTCTGCCTTCAAGAATGAAAGCATTAAGTTCTTTGTCTGAAAAACATTAATCAATAATCATAAATAATGCTCATTAAACTTTTAAAAACTTTATGTTCTATTCCATATCACCGTTGGGCAGAAATAGAATAAAACAACATTCTTCTACATTAATTTCACATCACCGTTGGACAAAAATGGAATTAACATATGAAAACTCAATTATCTTATAACCCTCTTCAAAATAAATCCTCCCGTTGGTTCGAATTTAATTTTGAAAATCATCATCATCATTGCAGCGGAAACATGAAAATACATTACATTCTGCTTGCTTTGGAGCATCTCTTGCTTATCTATTCTCTGAAATTGGTCACTTTGAACAAAATTTATCAGAGATTTAAACTTTAAACATAAAACTCATAGAATTATAATATTGTTATCATCAACGTTGGTCAGAAAATAACAATATCATAATTAACTTTAAGCTTAAACTCATAAATAAACTTATAATATTGTTATCATCAACGTTGGTCAGAAAATAACAATATTATAATTTACCTTAACTATAAACTGACTATTCCTCCAATTAAAAATTTCCTGTTAGTTCCAAATTTAACTGGAGGATAAACTTTTCAGCATTCACTGAATAACTATAACTGCTTTTCAAATTAAATCCTTCCGTTGGTTTGGATCTAATGAAAAGACAATAATCTTTAACTTTGCAGCGGAAACATGAATAATTCTTAAATTAATATTTTCAGAAGCATTTCTCTATAAACAATTACTCTCTGAAAAATTCTAACACATTGGTGCAATGAATTTCCAGAGATTTAAACTTATAATATAACATTATTTATCAAATTTGCTTCTGAAAATAACATGAAACTTGAAAGAAAAACATCTGTTTCTGTTCATTTGGGCCAACGCCCTGCTTGGCCCGAAGGCCTGCTCGCGCGCACTCTGGCGCTCTCGCGGCCCAGCTTGCAATAGTCGGCCCACGGCCTGCTCTGTGGAGCACGCACGCTCGCTCCCCGCGCCCAGGCCGCAACCTGGGCCTGGGCCGGGAAAGCTGAGCCCCGCCTAGGCCACAAGCCAGCCCGATCTCCGCCAACCGTCGATGAAGATCGGACGGTCGTCCTCGCTTTTCGGCTGAACAAAACGGGACGCCGGTCACTGCCCAAACCATAGAGCACATACATTCTCGTTCTCTCCCTTTCTCTTTCTTCACCGTCTAGCACAGCACAACGGCGGCGGCCTCCATGGCCGTGCGCCGGTGAGGAAAAGCGCTACCGGAGCAAGTCCAACAGCCCTTCCTTTCTCTTCCCTTCCTCCTCCCCGTCTCACTTGTGCCGCGCAGCACTGAAACCTGGAGCGGCGGCCGCGCGAGGCAGCCGGAGTTGGGGATGGAGGTGGCGCCGCCGTGAAGCTCCTCGCCGGCGCGCGTGCTCGCCCAGGGCTGAGCACGCCGCCGTCGAGTAGCCTTGCGACGGTGCCCTGTTGTCCGCGCACGAGGCGTGGTCTCCGGGCCGGCTCTATTTCCGTCCACGCGCCACGCCATGAAGATGGCCGGCGGCGACATCTCTCCGGTGAGTAAGACAGGTGGGGTTCCTCCCTCCCCGGCAATTGATCCTTTCTTTAACCCACGTAGGGTTAGGGTTTCTGTCTTCCGGATTGTAACCGATCCGTTCATCATCTTTTCTTTTGATTTTCTGTTCTTCTGTTCCCCAGTCATCGGGCTAGGGTTAGGGTTTCGGTTGAAAACCGATTTCTCTTTTCATTTCGATTCCTACCCAATCTACACGCTAGTAAACCTGCTCCGGTACCATTGTTGTAACTGTTGGATCGTCTAGGGTAGATCTAGCAGGGAGTTCTCTTTGCATTTGGGATAAACATGTGGAACGTGAGAGAGAGATCTAGAAGGAGGGAGAGAGAGGTAAGGATGCCTGACTGTCGGGCTCGAAGAAGTTGGAGTGGCAGTGGCGTCCCCAGCAGTGGCGTGGACGTCAGTGAAGGACGATCCGTGGCGGTGAGCTTCCCGTCGCTTACAGGCGTCCCTCTCGATCGGACTATGGAGGTAGGTGGGGTGTGGCGGCAGTGAACCTCGTCTGTGAGTCCTGGCCCCCACCTTCTATATATAGCCTGCGCGACAGGGGCCCACCAGCCGTGTGTGGCTGAGCACCCCCGATCAGGGCATAGTCAAGGGGTCCGAATTGGCCGTTGAGCCAATTCGGTTGAGATCCATTCTAACAATAAAATGTTCAGACAAGTAGCGTACGGAGACAGCAGAGCTCCCAGTCCATCAACAGTTCACGAAGACTAGTTAGTGTCAGTCATGACATCCCACTCATCATCACTAATAGCAGGACTAGTGTGTCTCAGTGCGGCGGTGGTCGTGGTACCAATGCCACGGCGGCAAGCCACGGGGAGAGTAGTATTGGTGATGCGGACTGCGAAACATCATGCGGCGGTGTAGACATCCCTTTCCCGTTAGGCATGGGACGTGATCACTGCATGCTGGCGCCGGACATCCGAATCGCGTGCCAAGACGTCGGGAACGGCGTCCATAAGGCGCCGTTCTTGGCAAATTTCACCAACGTGGAGTTCCTCGACATCTCTCTGGAGCAAGGCGAAGCCCAGGTGCTCAACCACATCTCTTCTTACTGCTACAAGCAGGCTGGATCTTGGATCGAGTGGCATTGGGACTTGAGTAACACGTCGTACACTTTCTCCAACACGGCCAAAAGTTCACGGTCGTAGGGTGCCGGGCGCTGGCGTACATCGGCAACATCAGGAGAAACGCGTCTGCCATGTACCAGACCGGGTGTGTGGCCATGTGCTTTGAAGGCAAGATGTCCCTAAACCCTTGCTCCGGGATGGGATGCTGCCGGACGGCCATCCCCAAGGGTCTGAAGTATTACCAGGTGTGGTTCGACGAGCGCTTGATGAACATGTCGGGGATCGACGACAACAGCGGCGGCCTCGATCCCTGCAGCTTCGCGGTGCTCATGGACTCGTCCAACTTCACATCGTCGACCTCCAGCTCCAACATGTCCTCGTCTGAGTTCATCCACAATAACTCACCGGATGTGCTGGAGGTTGTCACCATCAGTTCCAAGGGAGATCGTCGTGTCCGATGATCTTGGGCTTGCGTGTCCGTCACCACTGCTTGATGGTGCCAGAATATCAAATGTCGGGTTATTTCCACCACTGCCGCTATTCCCCTCCAACCCCGTGGATGGCGTTGGATGGTGATACGTGGGCCGGATGTGCTGGAGGATGTCACCATCAGTCCGAGGAATGGTGGAGGGCACAATGGTCAAGGTGAAACCAGCAAGTATGCTATTCAGCGGAGGCGCAAATTGATGTTCGGTTGGCGTCTTTTGGCTTGTGTCTAGCCCTATCCTTGAATCTGTTTAAGTGTTGGTATTGTTAGTGTTGTTGTTGGTGGTGTTGTAATCTCTCTCTCCCCACTATACTTCTCTAGACCTATTGTATTTGGATTGGCGCCACGCCTTTTCACCTCCCGGCTTGTCCGGCATCTGTGGAATGAATATTCAGGTGGGGATAATTCATCCCCCGGTGACCTTCAAAAAAAAAAAACTCGCCGTTGGCATTCAACAGCTCCCGTGGTGGAATGGCGCCGGTGGTCCTTGACAGGTCCATCGGGCACGACGACTGCAAGACGGCAGTCAGAAACCCTGCGGGATACGCGTGCCGTAGCAACAACAGCTTCTGCTCTGACGCAACCAGCGGACGAGGCTACATCTGTAAGTGCAACGAGGGTTTCCACGGCAATCCTTACCTTCCTAACGGCTGCCAAGGTGAATCCACTTCCTAGCCACTTGTATATATCTCACAATCCTTGTTATCTGGTTATATATAGTTATTCACTTCAATCCTTACAAATACGAAAAACATAACTCGGGCAAATATTTAATTTAATTATATATGAGATTATTTCAGTGCTTAGTAGTTACAGGTTTTATTAGTTTCCGTTATGCATGCCACATCATTATTCGGTAGATATGTTAAGGCCTCTTCATTTTTTTGTGTTTCAGCTAAACGAGCAGCTTTCTTCTGGAAGCTAAAGCTGTTTTGGAAACCCGTTTAGCAAAACAGCTTCACATGGTAGATCAAAAGAATAAAATGACTATATTGCCCTTTACTTTTCATTTCTTCTATTTATCATCAATTTCCTCAAAAGCTCTCTCTTTCTTCCTTGCTGCCTTCTAGATGTTGATGCCCGCTCGCCCGGCTGTCGCGCCCTGGTGGCCATGCCTCGAAGACCGCAAGCTCCTGTGGCTGTGCTCCGACGGCCACGAGCCCCGGTGACAGCGCTATGATGGCCGTGCCCCAGAGGCAGTGAGCCTCGGTGGCTGTGCCCCAGAGGCTGCGAGCCCCAGTGGCTGCACCCCGGCTACTGTGCCCTAGTGACTGTGCCCCGGTGGCCGCGCCCTAGTGACTGCGCCCCTATGGCTGTGCCCCAGTGGCTGTGCCCCCGAGGCTGCGAGCCCCACTGGCTGTGCCCCGGTGGTTGTCACACCCATTTATCGACCAAATGGAATGCTTACCCTTATGTGCGCCCAGAGATCAATCACACATAAGTTCACAAATTATAACAGAAGTATCATGGCAAATGTTATTACATCACGATATTTAAACACTTAGTCTTAACACAAATGTAGCGGAAGTATAAATAAAAATCTCTCTCGTGGTAGCTCCAGTCACAGGTACATTGACTGGTTGACAGCAAGACTAGTAATTCTCAGGGAAGTAGGCGTAGTAGTCGCTATTACCTCCATCTGTTACCCATCCGGGATTTTTATCCAAATAAGAGAAATAAACAAGCGTAAGTACATCTCGTACTCAACAAGTGTAACATGGGGTTCATGAGGCTCAATTAGGCATAATCATTGGTTTATCAGCATGTAGCTTTTAGTTAACATGATTTTAGCATATCAATAGCATCAAAAGGTCTCAATGTAAACAATAAACATATGATCCATGTGAAATGATTAATGAATAGCAAAAACATAAACATAAACAATTATTCAACTATTCCATAAGGGTCCAAGGCCACTCGTGACCGTGAGCATGGTTGTTATAACAGTTCTACACTCTGCAGAGGTTGTACACTTTCACTGTGAGTCGTGTTACCCAAATGCCCGGGTTAATTACTCCCAAAACACTACCAAGGTGAGTAGGCAGGGTAAACACTATCAAGTCTTTCGAAGGTTCGTCTAACAAGTTAGGGCCATTAGATTCACTCGGCAAATAGATGTAGAGCCCCCTTCCAAATGGCACAATAACCCGTAGCCTATACACATAAGGACAGAGGCCGCACTATACCCGATTCGTCAAGCCATTCTTACGCCAAAAAGGTTACCTCTAACAAGCTAGAAAAGGTCCTTCTATATGACTAAAGCCAGAGCCATATAGCCCCCACAGTTGTACTGTAAATCCCGGATTATCGCTTATAGATGAGTCCTTATGGAGAGCAACTAGAGCATCAAAAGCAACACACATGCTCTAATCCCCTTTATACAATAATCAAAATCATATTTTAATGTTTATTGCATATTCCTCTAATCAATTTACATGATCATAGTCCATGTTTAAGCACTAGCCATACTAATCAATGCATCATAAAGGGTACCAAGGTATAGGATCAATCACTAAGTCATCCTTAACAAGGAATAAATGCATAATGACATTAATTGCATAAGGTGGATAGGACAACAAGGATAATCCCATGCTATACTTGCCTTGCTCAAACTGGTCCTGAAGATCTTGCTCGTAGTAAGGCTCTTGATCTCCAACGAATTGCTCACCGTCTATACTCGATCAACCATTATCAACAACACACATCCAGAGGCAATCATGCATAGACAAACAAGGCTATAATTAGAACAATACACCAACAGTAAGAAAATAAGATAAAAAGTCTTTAAAACGAATCTACAACTCGCTAGGATCACACAGACGCGAAGATCACGAAAAACGGAGCTAAAACGACAAAGTTATGAATTTCCAAAGATTTCCTATAGAAAAATAAATACTTTAATTAAAACTCGAAAATAAATTAATCTAAACCTACTGTACAGTTACATCATTAGATAGAGCTCGCAAATATGAACCTAACGCAATTTGAATGGATCAAATCGGAGTTAAAACGAAGATACGGCTAAAACAATCTGAGTGGCAAATCTGTAAATATGAGAAAGCGTATTTTTCTTTTTCCGAAACGAATTACGTTTTCAACTAATCAAAGCGTATTTTTCCGTTTTACGTTTTGGACCGCGGGTTACAAACTCAGAAACCTCAGGGTCTCTTTTACAAAAGTACACGCGAACCGGTATCATCTAATATGATCCGTCCGATTCAAAATGAACGGACGAGATTGAATCGGGGAGAGAGAGAAAGAGAAAGCCGGCGGCCACAGTGAATCCGACGGCGGCGCCATGGCCGGATGAAGCCGAGCTCGCCGGAGCTTGCGAAGAGGACCATCCCGAGCACCAAACGCCAAACCGAAGGCACCAAAAGAAAGAGCACATCACCGCGACCTTACCCCGCGCGAGAACGAAGCTGGAGAGCAACCGGAGAGCGGCGGCTAGCTCGGCAAGGCGGCGGTGGAGGCGGAGCTCGCAGCGAGCCAACCCTAGGCGGTCTTGGCTGCGGAAAAAGGTGGGATGAGGAGCGGGGAGGGCCGAGGGCTCCGTTTTTATACCCCGGTGGCCTCGGTAAACAAGGAAAGGGAGGGAGATTGAGATCGATTCGGTTCGGTTGAGGAAAGGAAAGAAGAATCCCGCCGTCATCGGGAGGAAGAAGAAAGGAAAGTGGAAGACAGCCGCTGACAAGCGGGTCCCACATGTCGGTGACACCAGGCGAATGCGGGCCGCGCGTGCGGGAGTCAGGCTGGGGGGCCGCTGGCCGGCTCGGCCCAAAAGACGCGGCGCGCGGGGAGAAGGAAGGAAGCTGGGCCGCCAAAGCGGGCCGGAAAGCTGGCTGCTGGAGGAATGGGGCCCGGTAAGTAAATTCCTTTTCTTTTTCTTTTCCAATTTTTCAAATCCATTTTTCAAATGATTTTCAAATCAAATTTGAATTTGATTTAAACCACTCAACACAAAACTCCAAATGCAGCAGCATGAATGCTCAATCATGTTTCTACCCTTATATTTGATTTTAAATTTATAAAATTATTCTTATTCTATAGTTGCATGCTTCACCAAAAATAAATATAAAAATCACCTTTTCCCTATTTTTCTTTTCTTCAAATTTTAGGGTGTTACAATTCTACCCCCCTTAAAATGAATCTCGTCCCGAGATTCGACCGATGCTTACTCAAACAGTTGCGGGTAGGTTTTTCTCAGATCCTCTTCTCGTTCCCAAGTAGCCTCTTCTGCGGTATACCGATTCCACTGTACTTTACACATTTTGATTGTTCTACTTCTTGTGACTCTGTCCGCAGTCTCCAAAATCTTAACCGGAAACTCCTCATATGTAAGATCCTCCTTAATAGTGAGTTCCTCTATCGGAATCTGTTCTTCTGGTACTCGTAAACATTTCTTCAATTGTGACACATGGAACACATCATGTACACCTGCCAGACTCTCGGGTAATTCCAATTGATAAGCCACTTCACCACGTCTCTCTATAATCTTGAAAGGTCTAATATATCTTGGTGCCAATTTACCCTTCATGTTAAATCTCTTCACACTTCTCATGGGTGATACTTTCAAGTAAACATAATCTCCTACCTCAAAAGTCAACTCCCTTCTGCGAGTATCAGCATAACTTTTCTGTCTGGACTGTGCTATTTTTAGATTATCTCTAATCATTCTCACTTTCTTTTCAGCATCCTTTAATACATCAGGTCCAAACACTTGACTCTCCCCTGTTTGATTCCAGAACAACGGGGTCCTACACTTTCGTCCATACAGAGCCTCAAACGGTGCCATTTAAAGACTCTTCTGATAACTATTGTTATAAGAGAACTCTGCGTATGGCAAACTCTTATCCCAGCTAGTACCATATTGTAGAGCACAAGCTCTCAACATATCTTCCAATATCTGATTAATTCTCTCTGTTTGACCATCTGTCTGAGGATGATAAGCTGTACTAAAATTTAGTTTGGTCCCCAATGATTCATGTATCTTTTGCCAATAATGAGATGTAAACTGAGTACCTCGATCAGACACAATCTTCTTAGGAACTCCATGTAAACTCACTATTCTTTCCATATACAACTCTGCCAATTTCGCACTGCTATATGTAGTCTTCACAGGCAGAAAATGAGCAACCTTAGTCAAACGATCCACTATCACCCAAATTGAATCATATCCTCTTTGAGTCCGTGGTAACCCAACTATAAAGTCCATACCGACCTCTTCCCATTTCCACTCAGGTATCTACATAGGTTGTAACAATCCTGCAGGCCTCTGATGTTCCGCTTTCACCCTTTGACAAGTGTCACACAAGGCAACATACTCAGCTACGTCTCTCTTTAAACCATACCACCAATATTTCTCTTTCAGATCTAAATACATCTTAGTACTCCCCGGATGTATGGAATAAGCTGACTCATGAGCTTCACGCAGAATTGCCATTCGGATATCCTTATCTTCGGGCACACACAACCTTTTCCCAAACCATAGCGTACCATTTTCATCCTTACGAAATCCTAGAGATTTTCCTTTCACTATGTTTTCAGCTATCTCTCTCAACTTTTCATCCTTCTGCTGACCTTTACGGATTTCTTGCTCCAGAGTAGGCTCCAATACTAGTTCCACTGCATTAGTAGTAAATCCCAAGTTCAGATGCTTGCACTCAGCACACAATTCCTTCGGCATAGGCATTACTTGTATTTCATTTGCATAACTCTTCCTACTAAGAGCATCAGCAACAACGTTGGCCTTTCCGGGATGATAATGCACTTCTAGATCATAGTCTTTTATTAACTCCAACCATCTACGCTGCCTCAAGTTCAGATCCGTTTGAGTGAAAATATACTTGAGACTCTTGTGATCAGTGTATATATCACTCTTGTGTCCAATCAAATAATGTCTCCATATCTTTAATGCATGAACTACTGCAGCTAATTCCAAATCATGAGTAGGGTAATTTAACTCATGCTTCCTTAACTGCCTCGATGCATATGCCACAACTCTACCTTCTTGCATCAGAACACATCCCAATCCCAATCGAGATGCATCACAATAGATAGAGAAAGGTTTATTCAGATCTGGCAAAACTAAGACGGGTGCAGTAGTCAATCTTTTCTTTAATTCATCAAAATTAGCCTGACACTTTTCGGACCACACAAACTTGGCATTCTTCTCCAACAATGCAGTCATTGGTTTTGCAAGCTTGGAAAATCCCTCAATAAATCTTCTATAATAACCAGCCAATCCCAAAAAGCTACGGATCTCACTTGCATTGATAGGTGGTTTCCAGTTCAATACATCTTTCACCTTGCCAGGATCTACTGATATTCCTCCATTTGAAACAATATGACCCAGAAAAGAAACTTCCTTCAGCCAAAACTCACATTTACTCCTTTTTGCATATAATTGATGTTCTCTGAGCTTTTGCAAGACCAACCTCAAATGTTCAGCATGTTCTTCCTTCGTCTTGGAAAACACTAGTATATCATCAATGAATACCACTACAAACTTGTCCAGATATTCCATGAACACCTTATTCATTAAGTACATGAAGTATGCAAGAGCATTAGTCAAACCAAAGGACATCACTGTATACTCATATAACCCATAACGTGTGGTAAATGTTGTCTTGGGTATATCCCTGGCACGAATCTTCAATTGATGATATCCAGAGCGAAGGTCAATCTTGGAGAATACACAAGCTCCTCTCAACTGATCAAACAGGTCATCAATTCTAGGCAATGGATACTTGTTCTTAATAGTAACCTCATTAAGAGACCGATAATCTACACACATCCTCTGAGTTCCATCTTTCTTATCCACAAAAATCACTGGTGCACCCCATGGTGAAGAACTAGGACGAATAAAACCCTTATCCTGCAACTCCTTAATTTGTTTCTTAAGTTCTTCTAATTCATTTACTCCCATTCTATATGGACGCTTAGCTATAGGTGCAGTTCCAGGTAATAATTCAATAATAAATTCAATGTCACGGTCTGGTGGCATACCTGGCAATTCCTCCGGAAACACATCTGGGAACTCCTCCACAACTGGATCCTCCTGATTGGCACCATCATTGAGCTGGTTCACTGTAGCGGTCTCTTGTTTATGCACTTTGACTTCAACCCTGATCCTATCACCCTTTGGTGTTGTCAGCACAACTGATTTGTCCTTACACTGAATCTCTGCTTGTTGTTGCATCATCCAATCCATTCCCAGTATAAGATCAATCCCAGCTGTCCTCAATACTATAGGACTAACTGTAAACTCTACCCCCCTTAAGTTGAGACTAATGGGAAGACAGCGATAAGATGCTGGTATGCTTCCACCAGGTGAGTTTACTAAGATAGGGTTCTTCATGGCACACAAATGGATTCTATGTATTCTAACAAATGATTGTGATATGAAAGAATGTGATGCTCCAGAATCAAAAAGAACAGTGGCAGGGGTAGAGTGAACATCAAACGTACCAAGCATAACTTCTGGCTCCTCCACTGCAGTTTCCTGGGACAAGTGATTCACCCTTCCCGAGTTAAGTGCGGGCTTCTGGTGGCTGCTCTGTCTCTGGGGAGTCTGCTGGTTAGGCTTCTCCGGGCAGTTGTAAGACAAGTGACCTTCTTTTCCACAACGGAAACACCTATTGGGAGTATTGGGAGCACTAGTCTTTGCAGGAGTGTTGTTGGAAGGACCCTGACGCTGCACTTGATTCCCATTCTGCTGTGGTGGACGTTGGTTGCTACTCTGTGGCTGAAATGGGGGACGTTGAGGGAACTGTCCACGGAATGGGGTCTGACCACGATTCCACTGTCCAGAAGGAGGTCTCTGCTGAGTATTCTGTTGGAAGCCAGTGCGTGGACGGGTGTTGCTATTGGAGGCTTGTCCCTGTAACCTCTTCCTCTTAGCATCCATTTCTTTGCGCTTGTTATCCACCACGATAGCGTAGTTCACAAGCGTCTGGAAGTTGGGGTAGGTATTGGACATCAACTGCAACTGTAGTCCATCATATAATCCCTTCAAGAAGCGGCGCTGCTTATCATTGTCATTAGCCACCTCATGTGGAGCATATCGTGACAATTGAGCAAACTTGTCACGGTACTCAGCTACAGTCATTGACCCTTGGGTCAGGTTCCTGAATTCCTCCGCCTTCAATTCTATCATCCCTTCAGGTATATGGTAAGCCCTGAAGTTCTCTCTAAACTCCTGCCAGGTGACTGCAGGAGCATTAGCAGGACGACCATACACATATGACTCCCACCAATCTTGAGCTTCTCCCTGAAGTTGCCCAGAAGCGAACAACACCTTCTGTCGGTCATCACATTGTGCAATGGTAAGTTGTTTCTCCACAGCACGAAGCCAATCATCGGCCTCCAAAGGGTCAGCAGCATGTGTAAACACTGGGGGACGACCCTTCAAAAATTCACCACGCTTATCACGTGGTTGAGCCCCAGCAACTGGCTGATTCTGCTGATTCTGCTGATTCTGCACCAGTTGTTGCATCAACTGTGTCTGTACTGCCAGCAATTGCTCGATAGTTGGTGGCGGTGGTGGTGGTGGATTCGGGGGAATGTTTCCACGACCTCTGCCTCTTCCTCTTCCGGCCATCTGCCACCCATAAACATGCAAACTTTAAGAAATCCAGGTTATCAACCACTTATAAGATTAAGAATGAGATCTGAAAGTTTTCTGGACGAGTAGCAATATTGACAGTTCAATATTTCAATCATATCTCGGGCTACAGAAGTCCAAAAGAGGCGTGCTTTATATGGTTGGAAAGCTTATGAAATTATCCACAATTTCTATTCAGACCTCAAGACCAGATTCTGTCGTTAAGTCTATGAAAAATAAGGCGTAACAGAAACTGTTCCAGATTCCAGACTGTGCAGAAACTTTAACTTGTGAAAATTATATCTCTCGAACCAGATTAGATAAAAAGGTGATTCCAGTGGCATTTGAAAGATGCTTGAGTCTAGTTTCTCTCCTAAAAATTTCATAAATGTTGCACGAACCGTTTTTAAACTATAGCAGAAACATTAGAGACTGCTCCCGAAAACAGCAAGGACAGAAACGAGATAATATCAAACCCAACTATTATTCTTTGACTAATAAACTTATTATTCTTAATAATGGAACTTGTAGACATGCCTACAAGTCCAGACACTCAAACAAAGATCCAACTCACACATAAGCATAATAATAAAGCAACTAACACACCAAGGTTCAAACCACACGACAGACTCGACTGACTCAACTGACGTTACTAAGAACGTTCTTATTACATAAAGGACTCCTACTTCCTAAGGAAGTGGCTCATGCTCTAATGTCTCATAGATCTTGAGCATGCCTTGGTTTGCTCGGAGCTCATCAATGGTTGCTTGGCATCTCTTGATAGTCTTCCCTTGTGTCCTCACCATCTCTTCTAGTTGCAGCTTCCTGTCCATCATGTCATAGACAAAGTTCACCATCACCCGAGGTAGTGGCTCTAGCTGCACTGGATCTGTCATAGCCCATCCAAGCTCGGGGTGTGCACGAGGAAGGAAGCGATGAATGTCATGCTTCATGAGGTTAAAGCGAAGATAGCGGAGACCCATACATGCTTCAAAAGCAGCATCTTCAATGCTATCCTCTATGGTAGCTCGATGTCCCACATGAGAGAACATCCTGTCCAGCTGATATGCCCCCTTGTCTTGCTTGTGTGCAAAGATGCTTGCCCTTGCCTTCCAGTACGTGCTCTCTAGTGGATGAGTGTACTCCCAGCAGACGTACTCCACAGCTGGATGCCAATCCGCGAAGTAAGCAGTGAGCATCCCCACTAGGCGAATATGAGAGACAGCATCCCCTCCATTCCTGTGGTAGATCCTCACAGTCCACCCCATTGGAGGAGGTGGCATATCTTCAGGAGCTTCATGTGGTGGAGACGGGGGTTGTACTCCTCCATTAGCTTCCTCCTCACCATCTTCAATCTCAACGATTTCTGGATCTTCTTCAGGCTCAGTCTCTTCCTGGGGAGGTGCTGGTGCTTGGACTGGTGCTACAGGGGTCTTCTCTTGTTCCTGAGGTTCTGGCTCTTGTGGCTCTTCAGTTGCAAGCAGGGCACGAGGTGGGTAGTATCCTCCAAAGCTGATGCGGGCAGTCTTACGGTCACGAGTCATCTACAGAATTTTTAGATGAAGTTAGAATAGAGGCAAAATTTCGTAATAGAATGAGACATAAGAAGCATAAAAATTATCAAATAACAAGAGCAAGATAGTGAGCATAAAAATAGTGTAAAGATGACACTACTTCGACCATTGCTAGCTAGGCTTGCATCCTACAGTCAACAAGAGCTTTGATACCAATTTGTCACACCCATTTATCGACCAAATGGAATGCTTACCCTTATGTGCGCCCAGAGATCAATCACACATAAGTTCATAAATTATAACAGAAGTATCATGGCAAATGTTATTACATCACGATATTTAAACACTTAGTCTTAACACAAATGTAGCGGAAGTATAAATAAAAATCTCTCTCGTGGTAGCTCCAGTCACAGGTACATTGACTGGTTGACAGCAAGACTAGTAATCCTCAGGGAAGTAGGCGTAGTAGTCGCTATTACCTCCATCTGTTACCCATCCGGGATTTTTATCCAAATAAGAGAAATAAACAAGCGTAAGTACATCTCGTACTCAACAAGTGTAACATGGGGTTCATGAGGCTCAATTAGGCATAATCATTGGTTTATCAGCATGTAGCTTTTAGTTAACATGATTTTAGCATATCAATAGCATCAAAAGGTCTCAATGTAAACAATAAACATATGATCCATGTGAAATGATTAATGAATAGCAAAAACATAAACATAAACAATTATTCAACTATTCCATAAGGGTCCAAGGCCACTCGTGACCGTGAGCATGGCTGTTATAACAGTTCTACACTCTGCAGAGGTTGTACACTTTCACTGTGAGTCGTGTTACCCAAATGCCCGGGTTAATTACTCCCAAAACACTACCAAGGTGAGTAGGCAGGGTAAACACTATGAAGTCTTTCGAAGGTTCGTCTAACAAGTTAGGGCCATTAGATTCACTCGGCAAACAGATGTAGAGCCCCCTTCCAAATGGCACAATAACCCGCAGCCTATACACATAAGGACAGAGGCCGCACTATACCCGATTCGTCAAGTCATTCTTACGCCAAAAAGGTTACCTCTAACAAGCTAGAAAAGGTCCTTCTATATGACTAAAGCCAGAGCCATATAGCCCCCACAGTTGTACTGTAAATCCCGGATTGTCGCTTATAGATGAGTCCTTATGGAGAGCAACTAGAGCATCAAAAGCAACACACATGCTCTAATCCCCTTTATACAATAATCAAAATCATATTTTAATGTTTATTGCATATTCCTCTAATCAATTTACATGATCATAGTCCATGTTTAAGCACTAGCCATACTAATCAATGCATCATAATGGGTACCAAGGTATAGGATCAATCACTAAGTCATCCTTAACAAGGAATAAATGCATAATGACATTAATTGCATAAGGTGGATAGGACAACAAGGATAATCCCATGCTATACTTGCCTTGCTCAAACTGGTCCTGAAGATCTTGCTCGTAGTAAGGCTCTTGATCTCCAACGAATTGCTCACCGTCTATACTCGATCAACCATTATCAACAACACACATCCAGAGGCAATCATGCATAGACAAACAAGGCTATAATTAGAACAATACACCAACAGTAAGAAAATAAGATAAAAAGTCTTTAAAACGAATCTACAACTCGCTAGGATCACACAGACGCGAAGATCACGAAAAACGGAGCTAAAACGACAAAGTTATGAATTTCCAAAGATTTCCTATAGAAAAATAAATACTTTAATTAAAACTCGAAAATAAATTAATCTAAACCTACTGTACAGTTACATCATTAGATAGAGCTCGCAAATATGAACCTAACGCAATTTGAATGGATCAAATCGGAGTTAAAACGAAGATTCTACGGCTAAAACAATCTGAGTGGCAAATCTGTAAATATGAGAAAGCGTATTTTTCTTTTTCCGAAACGAATTACGTTTTCAACTAATCAAAGCGTATTTTTCCGTTTTACGTTTTGGACCGCGGGTTACAAACTCAGAAACCTCAGGGTCTCTTTTACAAAAGTACACGCGAACCGGTATCATCTAATATGATCCGTCCGATTCAAAATGAACGGACGAGATTGAATCGGGGAGAGAGAGAAAGAGAAAGCCGGCGGCCACAGTGAATCCGACGGCGGCGCCATGGCCAGATGAAGCCGAGCTCGCCGGAGCTTGCGAAGAGGACCATCCCGAGCACCAAACGCCAAACCGAAGGCACCAAAAGAAAGAGCACATCACCGCGACATTACCCCGCGCGAGAACGAAGCTGGAGAGCAACCGGAGAGCGGCGGCTAGCTCGGCAAGGCGGCGGTGGAGGCGGAGCTCGCGGTGAGCCAACCCTAGGCGGTCTTGGCTGCGGAAAAAGGTGGGATGAGGAGCGGGGAGGGCCGAGGGCTCCGTTTTTATACCCCGGTGGCCTCGGTAAACAAGGAAAGGGAGGGAGATTGAGATCGATTCGGTTCGGTTGAGGAAAGGAAAGAAGAATCCCGCCGTCGTCGGGAGGAAGAAGAAAGGAAAGTGGAAGACAGCCGCTGACAAGCGGGTCCCACATGTCGGTGACACCAGGCGAACGCGGGCCGCGCGTGCGGGAGTCAGGCTGGCGGGCCGCTGGCCGGCTCGGCCCAAAAGACGCGGCGCGCGGGGAGAAGGAAGGAAGCTGGGCCGCCAAAGCGGGCCGGAAAGCTGGCTGCTGGAGGAATGGGGCCCGGTAAGTAAATTCCTTTTCTTTTTCTTTTCCAATTTTTCAAATCCATTTTTCAAATGATTTTCAAATCAAATTTGAATTTGATTTAAACCACTCAACACAAAACTCCAAATGCAGCAGCATGAATGCTCAATCATGTTTCTACCCTTATATTTGATTTTAAATTTATAAAATTATTCTTATTCTATAGTTGCATGCTTCACCAAAAATAAATATAAAAATCACCTTTTCCCTATTTTTCTTTTCTTCAAATTTTAGGGTGTTACAGTGGTGCGTAGTGGATGTGCCCCGGCGGCCGTGCCCCAGTGGCTGCGCCTCGGAGGCTGCGAGCCCCGGTGGCTATGCCCTGATGACCATGCCCTAGCGGTCATGCCCCGATGGCCGCGCCACAGCCGGGCTTGTGCGCTGCATCCCTTGCGGGGTTAAATCTAGCATTCGTCTATACTAGGCCCACTAATGGTAGGTGAAGCTAGGATAAGTTTTCATCTTCAACCCACCCCATGCCTATATGAGAGCAAAGAATAAAAGGAGCTTCGCCCATGAAGCTGTTTGCAAACTGATGTTTGGCAAAAGCTCACAACAGCTCATGAATCTATTTTTGCAGTTATACTAAACAGGGCCTCATGCCCCACCAATGCTGCAGCCAATCGTACCGCCTCCTGCAGCTCTTACAGTCTCGCTAACAAATTGTCCTTTGAGAGTTGGCCGGTAGCGTGCATATTTCGCCCAAGTCTAAACTACCGTCTCGCTAACCGTTGTTCAATGAGAGGTGACGGATAGCGTGCATACTGTGTCCAAAGTCTCTACGGTGGGAACACACCAAAGAAAATTAAGTCGGCAAGCTTTCCCGACCTATTGTCTTTTTTCAACCAAAACAACAACGATAACAATGCACAAGGCTAAAACCAGCACAGCGAAGCTCGCTTATTTATCTAGTACATATGCCAGCTTACACTATGATACTTTGGGTGGTTTAACTTAACTCTGAACCTTAATAAAACGGGAGATCTAATAAAAATAATATAAAAAATTTATTTATGTATAGGATGATTTTTTTCTATTCTCAGGTGTAATTACTTCTATTTTCAATAAATCATCTTGTGTATGGGTGCATAATCATCATGTTTATATACTCATTTTAAGACACTCGTAGTCTTACTAAAAGATTTAATATAGCCCACATTTTTCTAGTATATTGTTATAATTCCATTATAGTATTATATAAAATAAGTATGACCACATACTATATGTACATTTTTACAATAGACATACATGCTGCACCAGATAGTCTAGTAGTGTCATCACATACTCGGTGTACATACACTTTGCTGGACCATATATACCAAGATACACAAATATATACACACACACACACACACACTAGGTAGCGTGCCCATGTGTTGCTACGGAACAAACTTTTATACTAAAACACACGGATCGCACAATAAGATAACAATACTGTGAAATTAAATACCGACGTTAAAGTGACATTTAATCTAAAAAGCAAAGTTCATGAAATTAACACGATTATGGAGAGTGCGGCGTCACAGGCTCACCAACTCTACTATATAAACCTTTTCCATGCATTGCAATGAGAACAAATGATGCCATGATAATTTGAGCATGAACTTGTTGTATTGTTAAAAAAAATGATAATGCGAGTGTGATGTTCAGAATGTCAATATTACAAATTGAATTTTGTGCATGACTAAAATTCTCATTGATGGTTTACAATCTTCAAGGTATGCATTTATTATATTGTACATTTGTACATACGCACATAAAAGTTCATATCACCATAACAAGATTAATTGATTCCTCAACCTTTTAGAACTAACCATATCTTTGAATTATTAGTTTGCTTCATAAAGTATACCTAGACCACCGGTCTTCATATTTAATGTTTGACTGTTATAAAAAAACGATTCTCCATGTGTGATGAGGCACTCATTCCACTCTTGCTATTGGCTATCTTCCACAATTTTATTTACTATGGAAGATGATTTTTATTTTTTCCTAAAATAATGGATCATTGAGAAACATTAGCTGTCACAAATAGCCAAGCACATTACAATATCTTATAGTACTCCAAAAGACTTTCACTACTATGCCAAGTACATCTTGGTAGTCATGCTCCGAACTATTACAATAGCTCCGTGGTTGTGGTTACATACTGCATTGGAATGAACGTTGTTTCTAAATGGAAAACTCTTATATACTATATGTTTATACTGAATCATAATAGAAAGTGGTTTTCTCTAGATTGCAGATATGATACTTCAATTTTACGCGTAGGGGTTAATGGACAGACAATGTGCAAAGCAATGTGATGAAAGAGTTACAGGGAATCAAAGACAAGCATCAGAACATCAATGGAGCCTGAGGTCTCTTCCATGGTGCCCACTAATCCATATCCATGGAAAAAAAACTCATGTAAGCCACATGCATAGTATGAATTAAAATTCAAACGTACTAATAACAATGGAAATTAGCTTTCCTCATATAATGATAGAGCCTAAGATATGAGAATATGCCACAATGTAACAATGGAAATCACACTGCTAATAACAAATCATATATCATGTATCATAAAATCAAAATTCAGATATTCTTGCATATTTTAAATGGCTCCAATATTCTTTAGTGTTGTGAGCTGCTACTTCCACATTAATCACAAATTCCTGATAAGGAAGGTCTGTCTACATTGAGCTGCTTGTGAAAGTTGAACAGAATAGGCAAGCAAGAGTTTGAGGACAAGCCATTAAAAATCTAGCGTGGGTGAAAGTTCTGTTATGGTCACCTAGAGCATGGGTGAAAATTTTGTTAAGGTCACCTAAAGTTCTGTTGTGGTGATCTACCTAGTTCTGCACTTCTGGTCAGCAGAGGCAGTAGGCTGAAGCTTTCTCCTGGTGCATCGCTTTTCACCGGTGTGAGGATCACTGCATATTGTCAATTATCTCAGAATATGATTTAATGAGAAATTGCAGTTGACAACATAACACGGACATCCAGTTTTCAGTGGTATATATCCGTATAGAAACATACATATAATAGTTGCTTCTTTCATTATAGACATTTAATTAGCTCCCAGAACCAGTGAGCACAGAAAATTATAGTCATCTTCATCTATAGTAAATAGATTAAATTAATTCCAACACCTCTGCATGCCATCTAGACTCGGTGAATCATGAAAATTAAACTTTCCATAGACAAAAACCAAAATAGGTATTGTTCATGGACTCTTAGGCTAATCACACGTAACATTGGAACCTGGTAACCCTTTGCTTCACGATTCTCGACCGGAGCAAGCATTCGGGTTTTTCAAAACTGGCGAAGTTTTTTCCAATGATACCTATGCTTAGTGAGTGAGCGAGTAAGAAATAAGGAATAGAAAATAATGGTTTACTGGTTCTATGAATAAGTGCATAGATATAAGTTGATTTAGCATCTGGCCAGTTCGAATGTAACTATAACAGTAAAGCTTACCATTTTCCCCATTGGGGCCGAGAAACATGCCATTATATTGAAAGAATTGGACAAACTCTCATTATGTATTTTCCACAGCAAAATGAAATATGCACATAAATTACTACTCACAGAGCAAATTGTGGATCAATGTAAGAACAAAGTTTTCCTTACAGTAGATGTTGGTGGTTTTCTCATGGATTTTCTTTCTGATAGATTTCCATGTACTCAGAATGTTGCGTGCTTTCACAAGCATCAATTTCAGATCTATTATCTGCATACGCATTTAAAAGATAGAATATTTAATGAAAAATACAAAACAATAGAATCAAAAGAACACCAATTTGAAAAGTAACATCCAGCTTACCTCCTAGCACCAAAGAGCCGACTCTGATCCATATTCTAACACATCAGTGTCCAAAGGAAGATTTCCCATACATGATACATCGTCCTCTGCCCAACGAGCAGCACAAAGTTATGGACTGAAGCCACACAGATGCCTTGAGGTAGGGCAGTGTATTAACATATCTTCCATGATAAATTCTTTTACAATGTCAGCCGGCCGAGGGGAAAGCAGAGCAGTCTGGAGCTTTGTTCAGTAGCTAAGTGCTAGATAGGCAAAAATAAGAAAGTTCATTTATCCTTAATGTGATGAACCGAACCTCAAATTGAAATATTGCACACTGCATGCCACAACCTCTAATCAACACAGATAGATCAAGCCAAAAACAGCAATTTCCGGTAAGAACCATACAATTTCCACTGATAGCTCCATCTATTTTCGGCAACATGACATCATCACAACCTTTAAGTAGCTCCTTCTGTTTTCAATAAACAAATAGCCATGCAAAAGATAATTGCTATTCAGTTAGAATTATCAAATGACCAGCAGCTTTCCAGAAACTATTTCTAGCCATGATAAACAAAAAACTCTGTAACTTGAAAATAAACTCTTAATTGAGCCCAACGTGTATAATTGGAAGCTCTGTAGCTCCATATGTCCAGACTCCAGACTAAAAACATGTGGTACTGTTTCTCAAAGCCTGCAGTGCTCCTGTCTCTCACAGAGATGACTGATGCATGGTGAGGGTGCACTGATTATGAATACAGAAACAAAAAAAGAATTGCAGTTCAGTATAGACAATACAAGCATTGTCTGAATCAAGTTATAAGGGCCGGACATTTAGATGCATTTACATCAGGTACTTGTCTCTTTGATGTCTCAGGATCACTTGTCCCAATTAGCTTAAGTTAGGGTTGGGTGCTCAGTTTTTCACAGGGTTGCGATTTTTAGTAAACAAAGGGTAAACCTTTTCTAGTCAAGAAATAATGGAAAAACATGCAACATGTCTTATAAGATCTCTGTGGCTTCTAAGCAAATCTCCATCAATGAGAAAAAATAGCATGGAATAATCAAACTCTATCACGCAGACTAATCGGAATCCACATCCAGGTTCACTAAACTGAATCAGTAAAAGGGGAACAAAATAGGGGGAAGCATACCTTGACAGTGATAGTCGAACTCATAAATCATGCAGTAGTTAGCAAGCGCCACCACGTTCTACTATCAGATCTAAGGAAAAAAGAGATACAAAATCATAGAGTATTGTTCGTGTGCAAATGTAACCAAGATACTTGGCAGTGCAAGTTGAATTCCATAGAAAAACTTGGAGGTTGAAGCTAGCATGTGCAGATGAAAGGAAAAAAACTATGTATTCACGCTGACCAATACTTGAACCAATGATAAATTAGTTCACATGCCACAAAATTACAGAATTAAGGTCCAAACACTACTGCCCGTTCTCAAGGAGGTGTTGGTGACATCCTTATTTGCTGCATTCCTATGGAACATTGCAGAAACCACACTTCTAAATTCGCCAAAGGAGTTAGCCAGCTTTACCTAATTGTTAGCGGCATCTGAAGTGGACAAGTGACTCAAGGATCGCAATGGTATCTATAGAGAAAATAAAATAATCAAATCACTTAGATATGCATTTTTTCATGTCATATAAATCATATTGTTGGGGGTAGCTAATAATCTGCATTTTTACAAACCACTACTGTATGCCTTTGTCCATTGAAAATTCAGTCTAGCACCGCACAAATGAAATGAAGAACTGGCAGTTCAACCTTAATATATATCAAAGCCACGAACCAATACTTTATCCCATTCATGATTTCTTATAATAAAGCCTACAAGCCGGTTCCGATTCTTACTAAAATTTTAAGAAAACAATGCTAAGATGAACTTTAGGAGGTAAAAGTACAGTCCTAAAAGGGTTAGGATTAGTTAGTGTCAACATCAAATTTAGCACTGCAGAATGTCAATAAATATTTTTGAGAAGATAGGTTGATTGATTATTACCAGTAACAGCTATACTGTGAAGGCCATGCTATAGTATCAGGAAACAAAGATTTGGCATTCACGTGAAGCACAAAACAACTAACAGAATCCATTCCAATCTCCTATCATACGTGTTTCCAGCAGTTGTAGAAATTGGATTTGTACGAAACAAATTAGATGAGCACATTGCCCCAACCTAAAGGTGACTGATCCAACAAGGCGAAATCATAGCAGCGCTAGGTAGGAAGGAAGGGATCGAGCGAGCGAACCTTGTGGGTGTGGTTGCCGGATCTCGTGCCATCCTCGACGGATCCGGCCATGGCCGCCAGATCTCGCAACCTCCTTTACAGACCTGAACATGGCTACCAGATCCCACTTCTCAGCTGCTCCGCGAGGTCAAGGTGGGTAGGCACCCGAAGTGCCCATGGGTCGGAGCTAGCAGGCGCTGGGGTGCAGGCTGCCCACGAGCGGTAGGGAGCCGCTGCTCCCGCGTACACGCCGGGCATCGATGAGGATGACGAATGCCAAGAACCCAGGACAACAGCAGCGACGCCACACAACATGGCCCTTCTTTGGAGACCTGGGGAAGTCTTCCACGTTCCTTTGCCGTCGTGGTCACCGTCTGGATCTGTGGTCGCGGCGGCGTGAGAGAAGCATAACCCGCATCATCACAACGAGGGCCGCACACATGACACACATCATCACAGCGGGGACGCAGGGCGCTGGCGGCAGTGGCAAGGGGTGGTGCACGCGACGGCTTGAGCGTCTACACTCAGGGAGCAGAAGTCGCACGACTGGGACAACGACAGGGGAGGGCGGAGCTAGGCGTGATTGGTGGACGTGATCTCGCGAGCATGATTGGTGGATGTGGGAGCGAGCGCACGGGGAGGAGGTCCCATGCAGCGCACGGCGAGGATGTGGGAGCGAGCGTGGGGATGCGGGCAGGATCGCACGAGGCAGGGAAGACCGACGAACCAAAATTTGTCGCACCAAAACTTTGTCCACTCTTCAGTCTTTTTAGTTGTGGGAGATACACACACAATCCTTTGGCATGCTTTTTTTTTTGAAATGCGGATGTTATGTTTGTTGTAGATATTGATGAGTGCCTTGACCGTAAAAAATACCCATGCCACGGAATGTGCATGAATACAGATATCTTCTTATTACTCTGGGTCATATCAGCGGGTCGAGAAACCAGCGGTGATAGGATAACCCCATCATTGTTAGTTGCCCTTTGCCGAATCTGATTTGAGCAGTGATGTTGGGTTTAGATGTGGCAGTGATCCATGGATATGAGGTAGTGATAATTCCATATTCTACACACATTTTCAGTATTATACGAGGAAATAATCCATCCGTCTAAAAAAGAATGTCATTATAACGCAGTTCGCGAGGAGTTAATGCAACCTGTTTTCCCAATGCACGTAGATTAAAAACAAAAAGATCCACGTGTTTGTTTGGGGAACAGGGGGGGTCTTATGATTGATGCGTCCGACAAGGGCAAGGATTAGTCAACACTGGGGGTCTTATGATTGATGCTGACACTGACAGGCAAACAACCGTGGGCGGCACACACAAAGTGGATCCATTATTCCACAGAAGCGGCACTGCAGCAGCAGCTCCTCTGCAGTTGCCCTGAAGTTGAGTCACCGGCGGTAGGTGGCAGGTCCCCGTTCCACTTTTTTATCGGATCATGACCTCTGGATAGATGCTCGATCATATCCTGGCAAATAAAATGTTCAGACAAGTAGCTTACGGAGAGAGCAGAGCTCCAGTCCATCAACAGCTCAAGAAGACTAGTTAGTGTCAGTCATGACATCCCACTCATCAGCATTAGTAGCAGGACTAGTGTGTCTCAGTGCGGTGGTGGTCGTGGTGGCGATGTCGTCATGGCTGGCCGCTGCCTCCACCGCCGGAGAGGGTAACTGTGAAACATCATGCGGCGGTGTAGACATCCCTTTCCCGTTCGGCATGGGAGATCACTGCTGGCTGCCGGGATTCGAAATCATGTGTAAGGACACCGGCAACGGCGTCCTTAAGCCCTTCATGGTTACACAGGTCGATCCTACAAAACCAAAAGATGCTATAGTGGAGGTCCTCAACATCTCTCTGGAGCAAGGTGAAGTGAAGGTGCTCCAGCCTATCTCTTATTACTGCTACAACGCTTCGTCTGCGGTGAAGGCGGACTGGGATGAGTGGAACTGGAACTTGTCCAATAACTCGCCGTACACTTTCTCCAGCACGGCCAACAAGTTCACAGTCGTAGGGTGCCGGGCGCTGGCGTACATCGGCGACACCACAGGGAACAACCCTCTTGCTATGTACCAGACCGGGTGCGTGTCGATGTGCTTTGGCGGCAAGATCGATGTCCCTAAACCCTTGCTCCGGGATGGGCTGCTGCCAGACGGCCATCCCCAAGGGTCTCAAGTATTACCAGGTGTGGTTCGACCATCGCTTGAACATGTCAGGGATGGACGACGATGGCGGCCTTGGTCGCTGCAGCTTCGCGGTGCTCATGGACTCGTCCAACTTCACGTCGTCGACCTCCAGCTCCAACAACATCTCCTCGCCGGAGTTCATCAACAATAACTCGCCGTCGGCATTCAACAGCTCCCGTGGTGGAAAGGCGCCGGTGGTCCTTTACTGGTCCATCGGATTTGACGACTGCGAGACGGCAGTCAGAAACCCTGATTACGCGTGCCGTAGCAACAACAGCTTCTGCTCTGATGCAACCAGCGGACGAGGCTACATCTGTAAGTGCAACCAAGGTTTCCACGGCAACCCTTACCTTCCTAACGGCTGCCAAGGTGAATCCATTCCCTAGCCTCTCTGTTGTACTATCACACAATCCTTAGTTCCTTACAAATACGGAAAACATAACTCAGGCAAATATTTATTTTAATTATATATGAGATTAGTTCAATGCTTAGTAGTTACAGGTTTTATTAGTTTCCTTTATGCATGCCACATTATCGGATAGATATATTAAGGCCTTGTTTGGCACCTGTCAACTTCACTAGTAAAGTCATTTTTTCTTGTGTTTCAGCCTCACAAGCAACTTTCTTAGTGAAGCTATACAACCGTTTTGAAAACCTGTTTACCAAAATAGCTTCACATAGTAGACCAAACGAATAAAATGACTATACCGCCCTTTACTTTTCATTTCTTCTATATTTTCTGAATGTCCTCACGGGATCTCTCTTTCTTCCTTGCTGCCATCCAGATGCTGATGCCCGCTTGCTTCGGCTGTCGCGCCCCGGTGCCTACGAGCACCAGTGGCCGCCCACGGAGGCCGCGAGCGCCAATGGCTGCACCCTGACAGCCACGCCCTAGTGCCCGCGCCCTGGTGGTAGCGCCACGGAGGCCGCGACCCGGCAACCGTGCCTCATAGGCCACGAGCCCCGCCTCGATTGATGTGCCCTGGTGGTCGTGTCCCGGAGGCCGTGAGCCTGGCGGCCGTGCCCCAATGGCTTCCTCGGGCAGCTCAGCCTCGGTAGCCACGAGCCCCAGCCGAGCTTGCGCGCTGCACCCTGAGCGGGGTCAAATTCGGCAATCATCTATACTAGGGCCCACTATTGGCATGTGCAGTTGGGATAAGCTATTTTTTTACCTTCATCGCACGCCATCCCTTTAGTAGAAAATAAGGAGCTTCACTCGTGAAGCTGTTTGCAAAACAGGTGTTTGGTAAAAAAAAAACAGTTCACAACAGCTTATGGCTAACAGGGCCTAAAATCTGTATTCACGGAAAGATGTACGCATGGCCCCCATGCCCCGTCCTGTGCTGCAGCCAATCGCACCACCTCCTGCTGCTCTTACCATCTCGCTAACAAATTGTCTTTCCAGAGTTGGCCGGTAGCGTGCATATTTCATCCATGTCTATACTAGCGTCTCGTTAACAGTTGTCAATTAGAGGTGACCGATAGCGTGCCTACTGCGTCCAAAGTCTCTACGGTGGGAAGAACACACTGTGACACTGAAGAAATTTAAGTCGGCGGGCTTTCCCGTCCTATTATCTTTCTTCAACCAAAACAACATCAATAACATGCAGAAGGCTAAAACCAACGCAGCGAAACTCACTTATCTATCTAGTACATGTGCCAGCCTACACTATGATCCTTTAGGTGGTTTAACTTAACTCTGAACCTTAATGAAACGGGAGATCTAATAAAAATAATATAAAAATTTTATTGATGTATATGATGTTTTTTTTCTGCTCTCGGTTGTTGCTATTTCTATCTTCGATAAATCATCTTGCGTATAGGAGCATAGTCATTTAGATTGAATATGTTTATATAGTCATTTTAAGGCACTGCAAATCTTACTATGTGAAAAGATTTAATATAGCCCACATTTTTCTAGCATATTGTTATAACTCCATCATAGTATTATATAAAATAAGTATAGACACATACTATATGTATATTTTTTATACTAGACATACATACTAGACCAGATAGTCTAGTTAGTATCATCACATACTCGGTATACATACATGTCGTTGGACCATATATACCAAGATACACACATGAGAGTACCATATATACGATCCTTTGGCAATATTTTTTTTGAAACGTGGATGTTATGTTTATTGTAGATATTGATGAGTGCCAACACGGTGATAAGTACCCATGCTACGGAGTGTGCATCAATACAAATGGTTCATTCACTTGTGATTGTCCTACGGGTACCCTAGGAAATGCATCTAATGCAGAATGCCACAAAGATCCCTTCCCTCTCCGAGCACGAGTGGCCACTGGTACGAGCATTTTCTCTTAAGCTGCTACACATTAATTTTTATTTATGGAACTTGCAAGTTCACATGTTGAGCTCAGTTTGGCTTGCTGTCGAATTTTATTTACCAAAAATAAAATAGACACTTATTTCTTCTATCCAACGGTATTTCAAATTTGTTTCACCGGTATTTCAAAGGTGCAGAAGCACATTGAGGCCTTCAGATTTACGTTAATGCTACTAGAACATAGGGAGTCGGACCACAATTTACTCGATGTTTCTGGTAACAACTAAAGAATTAACTTGCTCAATTGCACGGCTAGACTTTCAGACTTTGTATATGTGATCATTTCTTTATACTATACAAATCCTATTACTTTCAATGACTTCCACCGTCCCAAAAGAATGTCACTATAGTTCGTGTTGGTCAAATTATTTAGTTTGACTAGATTTATAAAAAAATATTAGCAACAATTGTATCTCTAAATAAATTTATTATAAAAATTATCATAGAAAACCCGTCTCTTGTAGTGACCATTGCAAGCAATTATATAGTATTATTGGTAGATTGTTGACCGTACTGATCTTGGAATACATTATTAATTTCCCATTACCAATTTGTTTCCAGGAATTTCGGTCGGACTTTTGGTTGCCCTGATTTCTTTTCTTTTAACCCAAGTTTTCCTCAACAAGGAGAACAAGAAAAGACAAAGGTACTTTGAGCAGCACGGAGGCCGGATGCTGTCTCGAATTCTCGAAACAGATGGCAACAACACCTTCAAGTTATACGACAGAGGAGACCTAGTGAAGGCCACACATGGCTTCCACAAGGCCAACATCGTCGGGGAAGGAGCACATGGCACTGTCTACAAGGCCATCCTCGGCACTGCCACTGTCGCGGTGAAGCGATGCAAGCAGATCGAGAAGAGCAGGACGGATGAGTTCGTGCAGGAGCTGGTCGTGCTCTGCCGCGTCAGCCACCCAAACATCGTCAGGCTCCTCGGCTGCTGCCTCCATTTCGAGGCGCCCATGCTCGTGTACGAGTTCGTGCCCAACGGCACCCTGGGCGATCTCCTCCACGGCAGGCCTCGGCGCCGGGTGGTGACGCTGCCGACCCGGCTGAGGATCGCCGCGGAGACTGCAGAGGCCCTGGCGCACCTGCACTCGCCGCCGCACCCGACGCTCCACGGCGACGTCAAGCCGCAGAACATTCTGCTCGGCAAAGGATGGGTCGCCAAGGTGTCCGACTTTGGATGCTCAACTATCAACGACAACGTACAGGTGGTGCCCAAGGGCACGTTGGCCTACCTTGACCCCGAGTTTCTGCAGGACTTCCAGATAACCGAGAAGACCGACGTCTACAGCTTCGGGGTTGTGCTGATTGAGCTCTTGACTGGTAAGAACCCACAGGCCAAAGAATGGAAGAACCTGACCACAACGTTTCAGGACAGGATGGGAAATGGCACCCTTGGTGATCTTCTAGACGCTGACATAGTCGAGGAAGGGAGCATGGGACTGATCAATGCGGCTGCGAAGCTAGTGAGCCGATGCATCGCTACTCCGGGTAATGCAAGGCCAGCCATGGGACAGGTCGCCGTGGAGCTTCGGCGATTTTCAGATGAAATGCCGGAAAGCCCTGAGGCGCGAGCGGCTCTCGAGGTTGAGGATGGCAGGTATAGCTGCACCCCTACTGAGGGCGAAACTACGGGGTTTTCTAATCTTCCTGCACTGAGCACAGAACTTGCCCGATGATTTGGAACGGAGAGTTTGCTAAAGGCTACGTTAATTGTGTTATCGTTTGGCACAGTCGCGTCCTGTTATGTGTGTCTTTTCTATGTTTATTACAGCAGTTCATGGAATGCTTGGTGCACCGTCCTCCGTCCATCTAATGACAATGATGGAAACGAGCACAAAAAATGTAATAATCTGCACAAAATTTCCTGTGGCAGTTGTGGATGATGACGACTTCCCGTCAATCAGAGCTTCTTAGTACAATTAATTGATAGAATATAACCCTACTACACGCACGTCGTACACGGCTTACATATACAACTTGGCACATAATTAATTATATAATAGTCTATCAACCCGTGCTCCCGCACGGGATAACTTTGAGACACTTAAGCAATCTAAATTCTTATTTAATATGTATTAACTATTAAAAATTACTTCGTACAAATAACTTTTATTTGAATCCGGAGTTACACACATGTATATAATTGGCATTGGCATGATTGAGAGAGATCGTTGTGGTAGATTGATTCCACAGTTGGGTATTTTCTTTTCCTTCATTTTTTTGTCCCATTATGGCTGATGACTTTATGTTGTATATGAGCGTGTTGGACTGCCCTCTGTAGGAATTGAATTGTGTGGATAACAATATTAAATGGTTAGTTCAGGTACAAATAAAAAATTAATAACATGATTGAGTATTGGATATTTAGATGTGCACCTTCCATTGTTTTAATAAATTTTAGTCTTTCATTGATTTGTCTGATGAAATTTTTGAGGTGAATTGTAAGTCATACCATTGATGTCTAGCTTGTCATTTGTTGGTTTCTCATCTTTTGCTCATGGATGGATGTCCCCGACATAATTAAGTCATCGTTGCTTTGAATTCCTTAACACATTGCCTTTGCATCTTTGAAATTATTTGATATGTGTCAGAGCCCAACACCGGGAGGGGGGCTAGCAAGCTAGGTCTGGGGGCAGCGGCTGTATGGAGGCAGGGAGAGGGGAGGCGGCGCTGGCAGAGAGGCGCATGGAAGAGGACCGAGGCTTAGAAGGGAGGGGAGGGGATAGAATGCCCTTGGCCTATTCTATTCTTGCTTAAGATTGAAAAGGTTACATAGACCTCTATTTATAGTCCTGGGAGACTTAGTCCCTAAGTAATCTAAACTTATCCTCCAAGGAAGCATCCTCCTGGATCTGGACGTTGGCGGCGCGGCGGGAGGTCACCCCTCTGCTTAGTCGCACCCCCCTCGTGGTGGCGCGGTCAGCCAAGCCCTAGCCATTAGACGTATGACATCTCTTCCCCCTTCTCCTGGCAGCGCGTCCTCGCGCTGCGGCCTTGCTTGGTCATTGACATGGTTTGAGGAAGACAGCTGCTCCAAAGGTTGCTACCTCTGTGCTCAAGATGATGCACCATTCTTTGTTCTTGTTGAAATAGGGCTGGAGGTTGTTGATGTCGCCGAAGGTGACTAGAGCTAGGTCGATGTTGGAGTTGTAAGCGACCTTGGTGCGAGTATGGGTGCTGCAAAGATTTCACCCAAAGGCAGTTTTGGATGTACTATACTATCGGGTGAGGAAGCTATAAGGAGGGTGGTGTTGTTGGTGCTCCTCCTTTGGGCGCGGTTGGCACCGTTGGTGTGATCTCTGGTTGGAGTGGATCTGCTATTGGTGTAGCGAAGTACTTGCCAAATAGTTTTGCCAATTGATCGATGATGTTGTGGGCGTTGTTGTGGACTTCCTCTATGTCGATGATCTTGGTGGTGGTGGCCATCAGATCGATCTGGTCTCCGAGATACCAGTGTCAAAGCCCAACCCCGGGAGGGAGGCTGGCATGCTAGGGCTGGGGGCAGCAGTTGTAGGGAGGCAGGGAGAGAGGAGGTGGCACTGGGTTGAGAGGCGCAAGGAAGAGGACCGAGGCTTAGAAGGGAAGGGAGGGGATAGAAGGTGCTTGGCCTATTCTATTCTTGCTTAAGATTGAAAGATTACATAGCCCCTCTATTTATAGTCCTAGGAGACTTAGCCCCTAAGTAATCTAAACTTATCCTCCAAGGAAGCATCCTCCCGAATCTGTACATTGGCAGCGCGGTGGGAGGTTGCCCCTCTGCTGGTCGTGCCCCACCTCACTACTATAGGAATCTTAACCGTAGCAGGCAAAAGGAAAAGCAGATGAAAGGGGGCGGCGGCGCTCTTCCTCACCGGCGCACGGCCATGGAGGCCGCCGCCGTTGTGCTGTACTTGGCATTGAGAGAGAAAGGGAGAGAACAAGAATGATATGTGCTCTAGGGTTTGGGCAGTGACCGGCTGACCTTTTTGTTCAACCGAAAAGAAAGGACAACCGTCGGATTGAGATGGATGGTCCAGATTGCTTGGGCTGAGATGAGGCCCAGGCGGGGTAGTGCGGCGCGCACACGAACGGGCCAGTTCCCCAGCCTAGGCCCAGGTTGCGGCCTGGGCGCGGGGAAGCGTAGTGCGCAGAGCTGGTCGAGGGCCAAAATCACGAGCTGGGCCACCGCTGCGTTTTATTGCCACGCCGCTGCGGGTGTTACTGGGCTGGCCTGTGAGCCTGAGCGAGAGTTGAGCACATGCTGCTGAGCTGCCGGCCAAAGCGCGGCTGGGCCAAAATGGCCGAATAAACAGAGCAGTTGTTTTCTATTTTCCAGAAACGATTTTGATGATGAATTTGAGTCAATTTTGATTCAAATCTCTATACAATTTTTGTCCAACGATAATTTTGTTCAGAGAATAGTAAAGAATTCTAAGAGTATCTGGAAAATAGAATTATGGAATTTATTAATGTCTCCGCTGCAAAGGAAAGGTTTATTTTTCTTCTTATTAAATTCGAACCAACGGGAGAATTTAATTTGAAGAGCAGATATAGTTATTCAGTAAATGATGAAAAGTTTATCCTCCAGTTAAAGTTGGAACCAATAAAAAAATTAATTGGAGGAATAGTCGGTTTATAGTTAAGGTAAATTATAATATTGTTATTTTCTGACCAACGTTGATGATAACAATATTATAAGTTTATTTATGAGTTTAAGTTAAAAAAAAATTATGATATTGTTATTTTCTGACCAACGTTGATGATAATAATATTATAATTCTATGAGTTTTATGTTTAAAGTTTAAATCTCTGATAAATTTTGCATCAAAGTGACGAATTTTCAGAGAATAGATAAGAAGCAAGAGATGCTCCAAAGCGAGCAGAATATAATGTATTTTCATGTTTTCGCTGCAATGATGATGACGATCTTCAAAATTAAATTCGAACCAATGGGAGAATTTCATTTTGAAGAGGGCTATATGATAATTGAGTTTCATATGTTAATTCTATTTCTGCCCAACGGTGATGTGGAATTCATGTAAAAAATGAATGTTTTTATTCTATTTCTGCCCAACGGTGATATAGAATAGAACTTAAAGATGTTAAAGTTTAATGTGCATGTTTTTAACCAGACCAACGTAGGGTTATTTTCATGCTCATTATCGTTGATCATTGATGAATATTTTTCAGACAAAGATCTCAATGCTTTCATTCTTGAAGGCAGAAAAGAAAGTGATATGGGTACTTTTGACTCAGATGATGAAAAGACTAAGTGCAAGTTCTATGAGAAAGAAGGTCATTGCATGAGGGACTGTGTTATCTTTAAGAGTGGCTTGAAAAGAAAAGTTTTCAAAGATTTCAGGGATATTGATCCAAGGAAAGAAAATAGAACAATAAGAGTTTAGTTTAAGAAATGCCTTTTATGTACTCTTTATGAAGAAATTTTTAGTTTTTAGTTTTTATCATCATGATAAGAGATGTAATAAGTAATATTTTTTTGTCTTAATCATCATGATATGAAATATAATAAGTGACATGCATGTTTAATTTGACCAACGTCGGATTAAGCATGTGTGTTAAAGAGTATTCGGATTTGATGATTGAATATGAGCCAATCCTGGCATTTATGTCCCTTCAAGAGAATTATCTCGTATGGCGGGAAAAAGTTTATGATAGTACCCGCATGGCGGGAAAAGTTTGAGAAAATACCCGCATGGCGGGGTAAAGTTGGCATAATACTTATGTTAATCAATCCTGCATGGCGGGAGAAAGTTGTGATGACTCATGTGCTTGACAGTGCTCTTCTATTGTGTCATAGTAATTAAGCACTCAATGAGTTTAGGAGAACAGAAAGTTACAGACAAACCTCAAGATAAAAAATGACATGCAAGCGTGACTTACGAAAGTATTAATGATAAAAGACTCTGTTGAGTTCTTAAAGTGAAATGAGGGAAAAGTACTTCCATAAGAATTAAGAAATAATTTCATTTGCATGATGTAATCATGTGGATGAAGTAAGTAATCAAAGTTTCCTCATTCACAAGAATTCTGAATGGTTTTTGAAATTGTGGTAAAAAGTTCATACCACATTTTGAGGGGGAGAAATATGAGATCAATTAAGAAAGACAATTAAGAAAGATACTTCCCCATACTTCAGATAATGCGATGCATACTATGCATTAAAGGCAAGAGTGATCTATAAAAGATGAATGTGATCGTCGGGGAGAGTAAGACGGTCATAATAACGATACCCCTAAAGTAAAGAAATAATTAAATTCATGAACCTTTTACAGTTCCAATAGAAAGATAGCATAGTCAGCCAGCATTCATACTGGACGTGTTCAGAGTTATTAAGACAGTGCTAAACGCACCATATGAGTTTTAGCAGATTAAACCCCAAATGAGAAAGTTTAAAGATGGGACAATTTGGGGGAGTATGGTACAAAGAGACCTAACTCCGCAAGGAGGATGAATAATGTAAACAAAGATCTTGTTACACAGGATCTTGTACAATCAATTGTCTTTTGGCAATAAAGGTCAAGAAATGCTAGTAGTTGAGGCCCCAGAAAGTCTCAAAGAATAAGAAAATCAGATATTTCTGATGACTATAAAGTCTATATTAGTGAAATTCAAATAGAGGGTAATCCCACCTAATTTGAAGAAGCCATGAGAGACGTTCACTCGTCCAAGTGGCAAGAAGCAAATAAAGATGAAATGAAATCGATAATACCAATAATATTTTGAGATCTAGAATAAATAACTAAGGAGCCAAAATAGTAGGCTGTGATGGGTCTATAAGACAAAATGTGACTCTAAAGGGAATATGTAAAGATGTAGAGCGCGACTTGAATCAAAAGTTTTTGCGTGAAGCGAATGAATAGATTACAATGAGTGCTAGTGGCACATCATGATCTGAGTTACATCAGATGAAAGTAAAGACACCATTTTTCAATGGGATTTGTATGAAAATGATTACATGGCACAACCCAGAGGTTTTGTCGTAGAAAGAAAAGAACGTAAGGGATGCCACCTGTAGAAATCTCTTATGGACTAGAGCAAATCTCTAGACAGTGGCATTTAAAGTTGAAGAGTTAATTAGAAATTTTGGGTTAAAGAGAATGAGAGGACAATTGCGTTTATACAAAGTTATAGAATGAGAAATTCATTTTCTAATCCTGTATATGTGGATGACATCTTACCTATTAGTAGTGATGTCAATCTACTGCATGAGAAAAAGTTCTTGTCCTTAAGGTTCATTAAGAAAGTTCTCGGTGAAATGTATCTCGTTATAAGAATTAAAATTCACTGTGATAGAAGAAAAGGGGTATTAGAACTATCGCATAGGCATGCTAAGAAAAATTTCTAAAGAAATAAAGTACCTATGCGGATAAACCTACGCCTGTTCCCATGGTCAAGGATAATAGTTTTGAGAACTTTAATGTTCCAGGAAGCAATGTGAGATTGTTATAGATGGACATCCTATATGCTTCAGCTGTTGGAAACTTAATGAGTACACAGATAAGATTTTACCGTGACATAGTTCACGTATCCGGGTTGTTTTGGCAAAAGTCCAGTCCATATATAGATCACTGGAATGGAGTTAAGAATGTCGGCCTCATGCTAAGAAAGAAAGAACAAGTAGTCTCAAGTAGTTGTGGGTACAATGTTAAATTTTGGTGAGATATTTAGTGAAACTCACATAGTAGCTAACACTCGCAGTTGGAGTTTTATTGTGGAAAAGCTCTAAAGAAATAGTTTTAGTATCATCAGTGATGCAAAGTTTTAGTATAGCATGATATAAGGCTGTGGGATAGGCAAAATGGTTAAGGAACTTGTACCCGGAATTGATAATGGTTGTCAACAGCAATAACCATTTAAGTAGTTTGCTCCTAAGACAACGGGTCAAATGTGCTGCCAAACACATTGACATTAAAGTTATACGTCGTAAAGGAGAAAGTCTGGAATCATACTGAAAGGTATTGAACATATAAGTAACAAGAAAGTGATTGCGAATTCGTTTACTAAAGGCTTACCACCCAGTGTGTTCAGAGAACACACTGTCGACATGAGTTCATGGTATAGCCTATAATTTCCGGACAATAAAGGACCTAAAGTTAAAGAATTTGTTTCAGATTAGAGATGTGTATTGTAGCTGTTAAATCTATCGGTGACTGACCGTGACGATGAGGCATGCTCTATGCACTGATCTGTGATTGAATAGTGAAAGAAATAAGTGTGAAGTAAAGTCTAAAGTTAAAAGTATAAGATGAGATCAAGAGGAGAATGTTGGAATTGATCTCCACCAGTTGGCCGGGCCCTTGACCTGCACCCTGATCGGGGATGCCTAGCCCATAGACGGTTGGTGGACTCCCGTCGCACAGCGCCATAAATAGGATGTGGGGGCCAGGGCACAAAGGACGAGGTTCACTACAGCCGCCATAGCCTCATTGTCCTATCCCTAGTCCGATCGAGAGGGGGCGCTGCAGCGACGGGAAGCGCCACTCTGCCACTACCTCGCCCCGTCGGAACACCGCTGCACTGCGTGGCCCTTTCTCCACCGACACCGACGCCGTGACTGCCTCCTCCTCGAGCTCGTCAGCCAAGCCCGATGGTGAGGCACCTCTGCTCTTCTCTCCCTCTCTTCTCCTTCATCGTTCTCTCCCTCTCCAGTTCATGTTCCATGTCGATTATCCCACGTAGAAGAGTATTCCCCACTGATCTACTACTCTAGTTGATCCTAAAGAAACTAACAGTCCTACCCATACTGATGAGTGAGATGTCATGACTGACACTAATAACTAACTAGTCTTCTCGCGCTTGTGACGGACATGCATGGACTGGGAGCTCTGAGCTCTCTCCATATGCATGCTGTCCTGAGTCCTGAGGAATAATATGATGATGCATGGTCACAAAAGAGTTTTTGTTTGACACGGTCTCTACTCTCTGGCGGCCAGATGGTGAAACAACGACGACCTGCGCGGCAAGTGTTTACCGGACTCACACCACTTGTCTGAGCATCTGACGGAATCTGCTTTCCGTGAGGTCACTGATCACGAAACTCGCGGCAAGTCTTTCCAAATTGCAGACGACGGTTATTTGCCCGTCTGTGTCAGCATTAAACACTTGGTGTGTGATGTCCGGAAAAAAAAACTTGGTGTGTCAAACAGACCCCAGTGCAGATTAGTCTTTGCCTGTGTCACTCGGGGTGCATCAATCATAAGACCCCTGTGTCCCCATCAAACGCCTAGATCTTTTTTGTTTTCATTCACTCTACGTTAGCAACACAGTTGCATAGGGTAAAACTTGAGATAAAATGACTGCTCGCTGTACGATAATGACATTATTTTTTTAGACGGAAGGAGTACGTCCCTATTATGCTGAAAATGTATAATGGACATGGCACGCCACATGATCCAATGGGACAACTTACACACCCAATAATGTTCCAATTAAGTTCCAACTGTGAATGCCTTTTGTGATGAGTTGGCAATCGCTGTTGCTCTTGCTTGGAACTAGTATAGGAGGACGTACCTGAGAAGCTTTCTAGTTATGATTCGAATATAGAACATAATGGCATATTTTAGTTTGTGATGTAATCTATATATCCTATAAAGACAAATCTCACTAAACTAATTATCTTGCACCTCCTTGCGCCACGTCATCATCCACTTCTCCTGCTACCCCATGCAATTAAGTGCCCACTCATAAATGGTTTCAGTAGTGGATGTAGTTACCTACACATGACTATACACACATACTGCTAACATTATTCTCTCACGTCACTTCTTCTTTTCCTCTTCGAGAACTGACTACTAATAATCAAGCTATATATAAGTGACTCAATAGACTACAGTAAGGTCATATTTATATTCCTCCTTATACTCGTGGCAATGCGTGGGGAATCCTCCTAGTTTGCCGTAATTTTAAATCGATTTGGTTCACTTATGCATTGTAATTATCTTTTACATGAGTACCTTAATAATCATATGACTAATCCATTTATATAGAATGACATTTTTTGATTCATATAGAATGACATATTGGTTGATGCTAAAAGACGGAAATCAAATGACATAGAGCACTGAGAAATAAAAAAATACTTTTTTTTGACGGTCGAAATAAAAAATACTTACGTTATTGCTAGCAGAAGTGGCATGTACAAGCATACCAAATTAGGAAGTTGTGCATTCTTTCTCAATCATATTGTGGTTAAGATTGACATCTCAACAGATACTAAAAAAACTGATCAAATAATATATGTAACTTAAAAGAAAATCTAGAGGAGTACGCACTTAACTTTTGGAGGAAGAGGCTGCCACGTTCTTAGACCTTGCCAACCAACAGCCAGTGGAGAAACGCTGAATTAAAATCAGTAGCAGAGACTCCACGCCTCGACACTTGCTCTGACGACAATGGAAGAGTGGTAAGTTCGGATCAGAGGACTCGCCCTTGTCTTCTCGGGGTTATATATACTTGGTCAGTTTGGGAGATGAGCAGGTGACCCTATAAAGACAAACCCCACTAAGTTAATTATCTTGCACCTTCTTGCGCCACGTCATCATCTACTTCTCCTGCTGCCTCATGCAATTAAGTGCCCATTCACAAATAGTTTCAGTAGTGGATGCAGTTACCTACACATGACCATGCACGCACTAGCATTATTATCTCACGTAACTTTTTCTCTTCCTCTTTGAAAATTGACTACTAATAATCAAGCTATATATATAGATGACTCGATAGACTACAGTAAGGCCATATTTATATTCTTCCTTTATACCCGCGGCAACGCGCGGGGAATCCTCCTAGTTTACCGTAATTTTAAATCGATTTGGTTCACTTATGCATTGTAATTATCTTTTACATGAAAATATAAAGAATTGCACACTACATCAAGATTACTAAACCAATCAATTACATTATCAAGTATTTGAAAAACAAATCATACATCATGGCAGGGCGTTTAGGACTTATTTCCACCAGAACCTCACTTCATTGGAGGTGGAGCTAATTAAGCTACTACAAGCTAAGCCATTGGAGCTGCCTCAACTCTAAAGGCTCGTTTGTTTGTTTGGATGTACACGTATCCACCTCAATCCAAGTGCATTGGAGGTGCATTGCCATAAAAATTAAAATTTTCATCCTAATCCAACCGAACACATATGGATTAAGGTAAATATGAGTACAGTCAAACAAGGCCTAAGATGGTACTGCTCTGGATCGAACCTCAACTTCAAGATGAATCGGCCCCGTTCGGCTGTGCTGATAAGCCGACTGAAAAACATGATTGGCTGATTTGTTGTGAGAGAAAAACACTATTCCGGCTGAAAAAAACAAGCTGAAAAGTATGGATTATAAGCCGGATTAACACCCTTGAAATTGCTCTATGATAAAGTTTGTAAAGTGATGTGATTTGACTGGCTTGAATTATCACAGAATTAGTCCAATATGTACGCTTGCCAACAATTAATAAGGACGTGGGCCTGTTGAAGATTGAAAGTGAAATAAGGAGATTTTTATAAATAAACAACAAGTTGACACTTCCTATAACGCAACACATCAGTTTTGTTCAACGACTAGCTAGCTTTGCGTCGAAACATACCGATATTTAGCAGCACTACCAGTGATTCACACATTAATGTACGTGTTGTTACGAATATTTTGATTTGGCCTAATTCAGAATTTTTTATGATTCTAAATAAATATTAAAAAATCCATTCGTAAACATACGAAGGAGTGATGGAACTTTACTCGTACCTTATGCCAAATATAAGAGAAAATTGGTTTCATAGCACTGAAAGAACACGACATTTGGAAAATACTATTGAAAGTTTATCCTACCATAAAATACCATTGAAAGTGACTATCTGTTCCGGAATCTAGCTCTCTGTTACTTTAGCTGTTAACGTCGTTGGTTGGCCTCCGTCCGACGCCTCCACTCACTAGCGGAGCTGCCCTAGGGGCGGGGTGGGGCGGCCGCCCCAGCTACCGGCAGCGTAGCTTCGGACCCCCTCTTCTTCCCTATCTCCAGCTACCGACTGCCGAGGACGCGAGCTGTCGAGCAAGCTGTGGCGCTGCGCCATGGCGACGAGCCGACGAACGAGGCAACGATAGGACGAAGAAGACTCATGTTGGTCTGCTGAGACTATGGGCCTTTGTGTGTCAGTTTAGATTAGCCCAGTAAGGGTCCAATTTGGCTCTCCAATTCCCCAATCGAGGGCCTCACACCTCTCTCCCTGTCCGCAGTCCACATCGAGCATCCGCACCGCAATTCCCCAATCCCCGTCGAGCGTTCTAGGTCGCCGCCCGCCCGCCCGCCCGCCGGCAGCCACCACACGTCGCCACTGTGCGGCTGCGCTAGCCACCGCTTGCCGCGCTATCCCACGGGCCGCCGCCAGGCGCTAGCGGCCGCCGGCCAGCCACGCCCGGCGCGGCGACGCCCATCTGCCCGCCGGCCGCCGCCAGGTGCCCAGCCCAACCCAGCCGCCCAGGCGCCTAAGGTGCGCCTGCCGAGGAGCAGGAGCCGGCGATGGAGGGAGGAGTGGAGGAGGTCCACGAGGAGGGTGAGGGTCTACCCGGCATTGGGGCCAGAGCCGCCACTTGCCCGCTGCCCCTGCTCGTCGGCCGTCGCTGGTTCGCCGCCCCCTGCAGCCCCGCGCGGTAAGTGTATGAAGTTCGCCCTAGCTAAAAAAAATACTGGCTCCGTCATTGCCTCCACTAGACTCAAAAACGAGCAGCAGCCATGGGATGATGTGGAGAACAACCTGTACGACGGCAGCCGACGTAGAGAACAACATGCACGACAGCAGCAGTAGAGCAACGACATGCCCATGGGCCTGCTGCTGCTGAACGGCGCGACAACCGCCAGCCGCGACATGGGCTGCTCGGGATGGGGCTTCATGCGGCAGCTGGTCCTCTGTACTCGCCGCCGATCATCGTCATCACCATGCACAGCTACTCCATGAACATGTGGCTTACTGTCTTGTAATCCAGTCCGTCACCGCGTTCACCGAAAGGAGAGGACCTGCCCGGGATGAGTAGCTCGAGTGTCGACGTGTCGCACACTGCGTGACCGCGTCCACGCTCTCGACTCTCCTGCACACCTGGAATTCCCATTCCAGCTGCAATGTTGATACTGCAAGTCTGCAACAGCACATGGATCATGGAGGCAATGGAGAAGGATTCCTGTGATAGATTCATATGAACCGAAGAATTAAACACATGAATCGATGGAAAGTAAACACGAATTAGAATCAATATACTGTCGAGCACGAATGGATATGTGTGCAGAGGATCACTCACGTGCGCTTGAAGCTGGTCATGAACCTCAGACAGCCGACCATCGTAGCTGCTGGGCGACGGCACCGTCGCGGGCGAATCGGGGAGCGCGGCGGCTATCGCATTACTTTGCAGCGGGGCTGCAGCAGCAGCAGCTGTCTGTTGGGCCAGTGGCCCTGATGCGAGTGCGCCACTGGGGGCCTACGCGAGGCGTGCAAGGACGACGACGCCTGGGGTGCACGCTGCTGTTGGCGGTCATTATCGACATATTTATACCGCCAACATTCACCCAAAAAGGAGAAGAACTACATAATTCTTCACACATATACATTACTACTGACGTATTTCCACTTGTACCCTAGTATTCATTGCATTGCAGGAAATCATATGAAATACAGGTGGAATAAGTCAGAAATATGCTTTTCCGAAAAGCGTAGAAGGCAAGAGGAGGGAAGAAGCCCAACCAAATGATCACAACTAGGCTAGCCCACCTCGACACAGGACTCCAGGCCCAGCAGAGGGAAAGCCACGTGGAGGAGGCAGGAGGGCCCACCCTAGGCGCACGTGCGCCCAGGGCGCGGCCGCGCCATACACTCCACCGCCTCGGCCCGTTTCTTCACTCACCGACAGCATTTACTACCAGGAGGACGGTGCGGGGGTGGGTCCCGCTGGACCCTGAGGAGCCAGCCCAAGCCCCTATATAAGAGGAGTCCCGCATTTGACACACACCACTACACCTCACTCTACACTTGAGCTCCTCTTTTCTTCTTCTTCCTCCTCCTTCTTTCTTTAGGGGTAGGAGTAGGAAACTAGTAGAGGAGGTGTAACATCCTAGTTTTTCCGAAACCCAAAAATCACAACTGAAAAATTTTTCGTAAACATGCCCGTGTTTGGTGAGTGTCATGTAGGAAAATACCCATGTAGTTGCACAAGTAGCACCTACATAGCAAGTAGAGCATTTGCATTTAATTATCTACTCATGAGTTGGAGTTTATTTGGTTTATGTACTGCTAATAAAATCAACAACTTGTTTTACTTTTAAATTAATCTTGCTAATTAATTATTTGTGGTTAATTATTTAACAAACCCAATCAAGGTGCCTACCCTTGGATGGAACCCTAACCTACCCCAGACCCCTAGTGTCTACCCCTAAGGGCAAGTACACAAGTGGCACATTTGTATTTGCATATAAGTGGCCTTGACTTAATTAGAAATAGAAATAGAAAAGACTTAGGACAAATTAGGAAATGGAAAAAGGCCATTTCGGCCTCCACCGGCCCAAGCGACCGCACTGGCCCATGCGGCCACAGGCCAGCCTGGCCGTGTGCGCCCGCTGCCGAGCTATGGAGCCCTGCTCCCGTGCTCTGGCCCATCACCCCAACCGTCCCACCGAGCGATGGCCCGCTCGACCTCGCGTCGCGACGCGCGCGCAACGTCGTCTTCCCTGCCTGCAGCCGCTGACGCCTGGGCCCCACCGTCATCCCCCACCTCACCTTCCATTCCTCTGTTTCTTTTCCCCCACCGAAGCAGAGCAGAGCAGAGCGCCAGCGCTTGGGGGAATCCTAGGCAGCCGAGCCACCCTCGGTCGTCCGCCTGCGCCACCCGCCGCACCGAGGGACGGATGGGCGCCACGTCCGCAGTCCGCTCCCCTAGAGCCCCGCGGCCGTTTCGAATCAAGAAGGGGGGTGACATCGCCGGCAGCGACTGCCACCGTGACGCCATTGGCGCCCTTTTGACCGCACCGGCTCGGAATCAACCGCTCGGCCACCGCCACTTCACGCCAGCGTGCCCCGAACCCTAGCCCCAGCACCCTTGATCGCCTCCACGTACCCTTCCTCCATTCCCAGCCGCCGATCGGGTGCCCACACCACCATGCCCGCCGCCTCCCTATAAAAGGGAGCACCTCGGGAGCCCTAGCCCCTTCCCACTTACCGCCGCCACCCTGTGGTTTTGCATCGACCCACACCACGCTTGAGAGAGAAGGGGGGAAGAAAGAGAGAAAGGAGGCGGAGAAGAAGGCCGGAAGTCGGAGCCGCCCGTGTCGCCGGAGCTGGAGACGGGGGAGGCGCTTTTGTCTTCGCACAGAGGTGATAGGCTCTGTGCGGCACTGCTTCCCGGCGCCATGGCTTCAACCCTTCACTGCACCGCCACCCCATCCACCCCGAGCCCACCGGTGAGTGACCGAGCCATGCTGTCCTAGTCGCCGCGCACATAGCCGCCATGGCACCGCTGCGTTCATCCTCTTGAGAGGCCAAGGGCAGCGTCTTGGTATGCTGTCAAGCATTGTACATGTGCGCGCACTTTGCACAGGTTCGCACGGCGACACCGAGCCACCAAAGGCTCGGGAACGCCGGCCGCGCACACAAGCACAGAGCTCGCCCACCATGGCCAGAGCACGACCATGGCAGGGCCGTTCCCTTCAATGCCCTCCGGTAGAGATAGGGGTGGGGACGCTAGACCTTTCGCAGGATCTTGGAACGTTTCGCGCACAACAAGAGAGGGGGAGAGAGGAGTAGGAGAGCCGCCGAGCACCCCGCTCTGTCAGAGCCACCGTGCTCCCAAGGCACCACCGTGGCACAGCCATGTTGGCAGATTTCCCCCACCTCACGTGTCGAGGGCTAGCCGTTGATGCTCGCCGTAGCCTCCCGGAGCTATAGGACCTCTTAGCTTTTTCGTCGGACCACCGCGTTGCGCTCCAGGGCGAGCACGTCACTGGCGGCAGCCCCCACCGTGAGAAGCTGGGGGGAGAAAGATAGCGGCTCAGTGAGCCCAAACCACCATGAGCCGAGGGCAGGGAAAGGGTAAGTAGATTTGGTCCACCACAGACCGTGCCTTCGGTCCATGGACCGCCCACTCAGAGACCACCGTGAGCCAGCCGTCTGTGGACTCGAGCCCAGTGGAGGCCCAAACGGCGACGTGGTTGTACCAACGAGCACCACGTGTCCGGGCCGGGTGGTCCAAGACCGGCCCAACCCGGCCCATATCCAGGCCCTGACCCGGCCCACCAAGGCCCATTCAAGGCCCGGTCAGCGTTGACCGTTGACCATGGACCCCACCTATCAGCCTATGATTCCCCTCTGACCAACTAGAAGCCGCCACGTGTCACCCCCAGATTAATCAACCTATTTTTCCATTTTTAGAAATTATTTAAATCTTCAGAAATTCATAATTAATTAACCGTAGCTCAGAAAAATGCCAAACCAGAGTCCAAATTTTTCTAAAAATGAGCTCTACGTCATAGGCCTATGCTTGAGTGCATTTGGATCTTTTGGTTTTCAGTTGCTTCTTTGTACACCTATATAGGAGGCGCTAACGTGGCTATATGTTACGTTTGGCAGACCCGGAGGAGCCACCGACTGAGGAGTTCGACCCCGACTACACCGATGACTTGGGTGACGACCTGTTAGGTGCCACGCCCCACCCATTCGTAGATCCTATTACGCATTGCAAATACTTAGAATTGCTAGTGCTTTGCTTTTATGTCATAATATTACTGATAGGTTGCATGGTAGTTTACTGCTTTTTGAGCCACTTACCTTGTTGCAACCTTACACCTGCTCACCCTGCTGTTAGACTAGATGCTGCTTTATCACTCGTTACTCATTACTTTACTCTTACTCGCATTATATCTGTGATGTGATGCTGGTGAGTGAGAGGCGTGAGATAAGGCACGAGGTGCCATAAACCTGTTAATGACCTGATAATGAACCTGGGGAGATCTTGGCGTGAGTCTTGGGTGTGTGTGGTGAGGGTCGAGTCGACCGAGCAGGATCTACGACGAGTCATGAGGACAAGTCTTGCCGGAGGATGCTACCTGGGCGTTCGCCATGTGAGGTGCCTGTGGCGGGTACATGTGATAGGGAGAGGTCCCGGGGTGGAGTGTCTTCATGGGATGAAGCCCCGGGATGGGAGGTGTTGTGATGGCACGGGGTGCCGGGTGTTCCGTTGAGCGAAAAATGGTTTTTCCCTTGTGAAGGTATCCTGCTTAGTCACCCTAAGGACTGATATGTCCGTGGACTGGGTCTTAGGAATCCTTGCACACCCACTCACTTCTGTGGGGAGGAGATGGACGTTCAACTTGCTAGTACGGTGCCACTACTATTGAGAGGTTAGCGGATAGTGTAGGGAGGTACGGGCATGAGGACCCACACCCTCCCAAGACAGTGTAGTACTCAGGGGCTAAGTACTACGTCTCACAGTCTCAGTGTGTTGGTGGTACTCCGACATGGCCCCAGTTCTGAGTGATAGGGTGGTACCGTTTCTAGTCGGAAGGCGGCCCGGAATCAGCTTAGACGAGGCATCGTCGAGGATAGCTATCTTGTGGGATGTGTAAACCTCTGCAGAGTTTCTGGTTGATCGATCGATACATATGCCGAACCTTTCGGCTATGGACCTTTCCTAAGTACAGCTTCACTTGACTAGAGAGAGAAGTCCTTCTACCTTCCCCGGGATTTCTGTGTGTTCTGGCCTTAGCCATTGAGACATGGGCGAGAGGGAGTCGCCCGTGTCGATGAGAGAGTGAGTTGAGATGTGATGTGGTGATGAGATATGTGTTGGGATGGGATAACGTGTGTGAGTGAGATGGGTTAAAATTTGATAAACATATACTTTTAAAATGTTGATTACTCGCATAGGAAACCACAGCCAAAGATAGGTCTTTTCTTACCCCCCTTGCATCCAGTTCCACAAAGCAAATGCATCATAGGGTGGGAGATGCGTGGCCAGTACCAAGTGTACTGATAGATTTTTGGCAGGCTCGGAGCCCGAGTTCGACGAGGAGGACGATTGGGAGGAGTAGGGGTTCGCCCTGCGCTCAAGCTTGGTGCGAGGAGTCCTAGTTTCCGCTGCTGTCTTCGTGATGCTGTTCCAGTTGCTGTGTGTGTGTTCCGCCCTGCGTGGCGATGAAAATAATTAATGTAAACCTTCTATTTGTACTCTAATATTCGTGTATGACTCTGTTATTTGACTGAGATTTGGGTAATGGCATGAACTTGTTCATCTATTACACGTCGAATCTGTGGCATTCCCTTCGCGGAATGCAGGATCGTTTCAGGAGGAGAGCTACCTTGGAGGGCTTGGCTCCTTGGAAAGGATTGGTGAGCTAATAGAGGTTACCATTTTGATCCAATTAGTCATGTTCTTATCTCATACATATGGTTTGTGCCCAGAATTAGAGCATAGTCATTTTGATATAATCATGGTGGTACATAATTCTTATGCCTTGGTTATGTTATATTTGACTAATGATAATCATAGTAATATGATCATAGCGTATGAACTAGCATATAGTCCACATGTTATGTTTATGTTACTTATGATGTTATGCTTTGATGTTCATATTATGTTCATGGATAGAAATAGATTAGTGTTGGGGTGGTGGTTCATCATGCCTTCGGGTACGTCCAAGTCCTTTACCTATCGATCCATAGGGTCAGGGACCGCGGGGGATTTGGGTGATCAGTATATATGTGGGCGAGGTGTCCAGGTATATAGTGGCGGGTGATTGCATGCCTAATCCATGGTCGAGGGGTAGGTGGGCAGGTGGTAATAGCCATGTCCATCCCTTGTATCCCCCCACATTCGGTTAGGGTGTAGGAGTTCGTAAATATGCCACATGAGGTTACTGGCAGACCAGTACTCGGTGGTCTCCCGATCCATTCTGCATTGACCTAGTTCTAGCTCATGACCATGTATGATTGCTACAATTCTAGCTCATAGCCGTATAGATGACTCTACTCCTGTTAGATTATTCTTTTATTCTTTATTCATATTTCCTCCAACCCCCACAAGTGTGGTGTTGAAGTGTTATGTGTGTGTCCACTATCTAAACACTATTATCATTTACCCCTGTAAAGTTAGGTAGTCTATCATGCACGTATGTTTGTATTATTGTATACATGTTAGAACATTTGTTATCACTGTCTTCCTTTGGGAAAATATAAATAACGATACCCTGAATACTTCTGGGTGAAATGCTACAACGATAGATCCGTGCACTTGCGGATTCATCTGTAAACATTATGACCTATCGGTCGGTGTTTCTTGCGTGGTTACTAGGAATTGGTCTTATACCTGTTTCTAGCAACGACGCTAAGAAATACCAACAAGCATTTCTGGCGCTGTTGCCGGAGATGGGTCTTAAGCTTGTTCTTAGTAGCGACACTAAGAAATGCCAACAAACATTTCTGGAGCCGTTGCCGGGAATGGGTCTTAAGCCTGTTCTTAGTAGCGACGCTAAGAAATGCCAACAGCTGCCGAGAAGCTGGCGTGCATGTCGCCCGTGGCCAGTCTCCTCTCCTGTGTGGCATATGAGCGCTCCGCCCTCCTCCGCATCTAGGAGCACGAGATGCTCCAGGTGCAGTAGCTCTTTCCTGTGGCCGTCTCCTCCTGCTGATGCCCCGACACGACGAGCCCGGACTGGGTGCAGGGTGTGGCTAGACGGAGGAGCAACGCGTCATATCCAAGTGCTCGGCAGCGGCGGTGAATCAACAGGAAGGATTGGAAAGGGAGGGAGGAGGATGACGAGTGGGACCCTTTTGTCTACGTGAGGTGGAGTGGGCTTTGGTGGACGCCGTTGACACAAGGAAACAGAATGCTAGATTCAGGAACGGAACACCACTTTCAGTGGTGTTTTACGTAACGGCGAACTTTGGATGGTATTTTCCGGATGTTGTAATCTTTAAGTGCTATGAAACCAATTTTCGCTAAATATAAAAGTCCTACTTAACCGAAGTCTAGTATGAGGAGAGAGAAGGAAACTCCACACACGCGTGCTCGCTCACCTCACTAGGCTCGGGCATGGGTGAAGGTGAAAGTCCTACTATTTAGCATCCTCCCCTATGAATATGGCTGTGTTTAGTTGAGAAAAATGGGATGAAAAGTTACTGTAGCACTTTTCGTTGTTATTTGGTAAAATTTGTCCAACCATGGATTAATTAGACTCAAAAGATTCGTCTCGAACTTTACAGACAAACTATACAATTAGTTATTTTTTTACCTACATTTAATGCTCCATGCACGCGTTTAAAGATTCGATGTGATGGGTGGAAGAGGAAATATTTTGGATTTGCATGGAAAGTAAACAGGGCCTATAATTCATCACCCCGGTGGCCGGCGACAGCAGTTCCGGCGAGGCTGTCCGGAGTTAAAGCAGCTGAGTTAAGGATCGACTTTTTTTTAAGGCCTCGTGTAGTTCCCAAAATTTACCCTAAATTTTACTATGTAAAAAGAAGATTCCTCATCACATCAAAATATCGGCACATGCATGGAGTACTAAATGTAGATGAAATCAAAAACTAATTGCACAGTTTTGTTGTACTTTACGAGACGAACATTTTGATCCTAATTAATCAATGTTTGGACAATTATTACCAAATAAAAACAAAAAATGAACAGTGATTCGGCACAGTATTTCTAGCACCGAATCGGTTGTGCAGCTGCAAACACGGGAGACGAGAGCTGTGGGATCAATAAATTGCGGGCTGCATGCAGGCGGACTGTTGCATGCAAGACGCAATAATAAAGTTGATGGGCCCTACCTCTTTTATTTCCCTATTGTGTTTTACGCGCGTCAATAGTAAAAGTGCATGGCGTTTTTTTATTCTCGTGACTATTATGTTAGGGTCCCACCTCCGTATGGTCCAGCAGGTCTAATCTCCGGATGAGGTATTTATTATCTTTGTTATCATTTTATTCGATAATAATTTCAGATGAGAATGTGTACAGTAAAATTGGTTGTGTTATACTGAGACGTCCGAACTCTAGACGATGATTTTTTTATCACTATTAGTATAATTTGCTTCGATAAAGTTGGCTATGCTAATTACCAAGGCGTCCGACTGTAGATGATGTTTTTTATTACTGACAGTATCATTGCTTTGACAAATAATTCTAGACAAGGTTGTGCACAGTTAAGTTGGCTTATATTTTTTTATTACTAATAGTATCATTTACGGTATGACCCGTGCGTAGTAAAATATGATGTCATAGTTATCGAGGTGTCCGATCTCTAGACAAAGTATTTTTAATTACTAATAGTATCATTTGAGTCTGTAAATAATCCTGTCTAGACCCATGCATAGTAAAATTGGTCGTTCAATCTACGGTCAGACTACTTTTTATTACTAATAGTATAAGTTTGCTATGTAAATAATTCCGTCATGGCAGCCAGCGATAAATTATTTTTTATTACTAATAGTATAAGCTTGCTATGTAAATAATTCCATCCTAGCATGTCAGCGGTAAATTCCATGTGTTAACCAACAGGTCGTTTGGTGTGCGGTCAGACTATTTTTTATTACTAATAGTATCATTTTGCTATGTAAATAGTTACGTCATGGCATGTTTGTGGTAAATTTGCTTTAGACAATCAATGGGACATTCAATCTCTGGTGAGACTATTTTTTTATTACCAATAGTATAACTTGACTATGTAAATAATTCCATCCTGACCTCTGAGCGGTAAATTTGCCTGTGATAATTAACGGGGTGTCTGGTACGGCAAAACTATTTTTTATTACTAATAGTATAACTTTGCTATGTAAATTATTCCATCCTGACTTGTGAGCGGTAAATTTACCTTTGATAATTAACATGGTGTCCGGTACGGTGAAACTAATTTTTTATTACTAATAGTATCATTTTGTTATGTAAATAATTCCATCCTAACCTGTGAGTGGTAAATTTGCCTCTGATAATCAACAGGTATTTTTTTATTACTAATAGTTTTATTTGATTCAACAAATAATTATTCCTAGACCCGTGCACGTTAAAAAATTAACCTGAATAATTTTTTATTACCACTATTATCATTTGATACGGTAAATAATTCAGTCCAAACCATTGAGTAGTAAAATTAGTGGAGATAATCACCAGGCATCGAGTCTCTGGTCAAGGTATTGATTGGGTAAATAATTCAGTCTAGACCATGAGTAGTAAAATTCGTGGTGAAAATCATTGAGGCGGTCGGTCTCGTGTGGAGTATTTTTTTTATTACTAATAGTATCACTTGGATTTAGAAATAATTCAGTTTGGACAAGTGAGTAGTAAATTTAGCGGTAATAATCACAAGGCATCCGGTCTCCAGTCAGGATACTTTTTTTATTACTAATAGTATCATTTGAGCTTATAAATAATTCAACAAGGACCATGAGTAGTAAAATTGGCGGTGATAATCATTGAGGCGTCCGGTCTCCGTTTGAGGTATTTTTTATTACTAATAGTACCATTTGGATTTAGAAATAATTCATTCTAACCTGTGTGCAGTAAAATTGGTTGTGATAGTCACTAAGGCGTAATAATTTTTTACTACTAGTAGTAATAAAAATTACTGCTATAATAATCATTTGTTTGGATAAATAATTCCAGTCCATGCAGAGTAAACTTGCTGCCTATCTTGGCGACCAGTCAGTAGATACGAATAATTGTTTATTACTACTATCTTTTGGTTCAACAAATAATTACCTGCAGGGACATAAGCAGTGAGCTACAACAAACAGTGTGGGTAAACAAATAATTGTTTATTACAAAGATTCATGCGAGGACCCACATTAATCTTGACTAAGTACAGGTTCAACAAATTAGTACTACTAGAAAAGGAGACTCAAACGAAATCAAAGATTCAGCACAATACATCCTCGATCCATCGATTCATGAATGTGCTGCTGGTATCATATTTCTGGATGAGGATAATTATTACCACTAGAAAAGCCTCGATTCATCGATTCGTGAATGTGCTGATGGTATCCTATTTCTGGATGAGGATAATTACTACTACTAGAAAATGAGACTCAGAAGAAATCAAAGATTCAGCACAATACATCCTCGATCCATCGATTCATGAATGTGCTGCTGCCACCTGCAATTCTGTACTCAAAATGGAGAGAAAAAACTTCAGATGTATGGAACGTCATTACTGGAAAATGGAAACACACCAATACTGAATGTACACTGAACACTCACATACACGCAGTAGCAGACTGAACTGGAGAGCAGATGTTCCTCCGTTGGCCACCAGGAGGCTTGATCCTTGCCATGGATGTGCTTCCGCTTAGATGGATCCCCGACCAGCATGGAGGAATAGGCACTAGAGCTTAGGGAGCTACGACGAGGCACCGCTAGATCTTGGGAACATGGCTGCAAGCACACATGCCACACTCACCGGCGGGGAGGACATCACAGCAGCTGGTATCGCACACACCCAACGGATGGCAGCGGCAATTGGTCAAACGAGTCCTGAAAACGCTAGGGTCGATGTCGGCACGGGGTGGGATGAGCCGCACCGTCGGGCGCTGTCCTCACCATCGCCGGTGCAGGAGAAGCCGCGGCTGCCGCCGCTAGTAGGGGAGGGGCCACTGCCGCCGGGGCTGTCACGCGGAGGGCAGACCTCGCTACTGCGCGGTCCACGTGGGCACCGCTCTAGGCCCAGGATGCTCCGCCGCCGGCGTCCTGAGTTGCCACCGTGGAGGGAGGGGTCATGGCCAGATGGTGGGCAAGGGGCCACCGGCGTTGCCGTCGATGGGAGCGAGGGCGCTGCCGCCGCCCCTGGTTGAGGGGGCACCGCCGATGAGGGGAGGGCGCGGCAGCAGCCGCCGCCGTCGATGGGGCCCCTGTCCACCGCCGGTTAGTGGGGACCGCCGATGAGGGGTGTCACCGCCGCCCCCTGCGCGATGCATGGAGGATGCGCCGTCGCTGATGGCGCCATTGCCGCCGGTGGGGAGGGGCGCTGCCAGGGGACAAGCGCCGCCGCCGAGGGCTGCTTCCGCTCGGGTGGACCACGCCAACGCCGCGGGGTATGTCGCGCTGATGGAGATTAGGGATGCCTGCGTTGGAAGAGGATATGGGGTTGATGTGAACTAGGGTTCCCGATCTTCTGAAAGGTTCTGATAACTCTCGATTTGGTGGAGTCACGACACAATTCGATCCGGCTTCCGAATAACTCGGCTCTGAACCCCACAATCGCAGCACCACGACTCCTCTGGTTATCGACCGGCGTTGCACGGTCGACCTCGCCAAGAAGGCTAAGTCCTTGCCTGCGAATCGAGAACACAAGCAAGAACACAAAGGAATGCAACCAAATTGCAGATGAATGATTAATCTCACAAAGTTGGGGTCTCACAAACCGACGGCGGCGACGAAACTGTTGTCAACAGAATAATCTAAGCAAAATCCAACCCTAATGTAGGCGGCGACTACTTATTATATAGCCTAAGGGATGTCTAAGGACACCTATTCGCGTCTCTGAGGAGCGTCGACACGTTACAAGGCCCAAACGGCCCAAAAGACGGCGACACAGCGCCTTGACAGATTCTGGACGGTGACTTGTTTCGATGATTCCCATTGATTCCGAACAGCTTTTGACGTGGGACCACTTGGGTTGGCTTCCTTATCAAATAAGCTTTCCATACATATATGGATCATCGAAAACGGAGTCCGGACGCGTCTTGGGTGACCAGTTCAAGGCAGACTGGTCCTGAACTGCGAGGCAGACTCGAACTCAACTTGGTTTGGTCCTCCATCTTTATCCGGACGCCCTCGCTGGTCCTCCACGCCTCCAAGCCCTCCTCCATGTGTCTCCTGGACCTCTCCTTTATTCCTAAGCACAATATAATCATTAGGTAGCAATCTATTCTCAAAATCATATAAAGAGTTACTTAAGAACGAGCTCACCTCTAAATTTAATTGACGCGAGCGAGCTCTAGTGATTGGACCTTGAATGTCCAGCAGTGGATCATTGTGTGTATGTGAAGGAGTGATGTCCTCATCATCCTCCCCCTCTTGAATTGGAGTCGTCCTCGACACCAACTCATCTTCGTCTCTCAAGTATAGCTTCAAATCTGAAATGTTAAAGGTGGGACTAACCCCAAATTCGGGGGTAACTCAAGCTTATATGCATTATCATTAATCTTCTCAACAATTTTAAATGGACCATCAGCTCTAGGCATCAACTTACTTTCTCAAATCTGGAAATCTATCCTTTCTGAAGTGCAACCAAACCAAATCACCTGGTTCAAACTTAACTTCTTGTCTACCCTTACTACCAGCAATTCTATACTTTTCAGTCATTTTTTCAATGTTGTGCTTAGTTGTTTCATGCATTTGCAAAATAAAATCAGCACGTTCCTTAGCATCAACATGAATTCTCTCACTAGTAGGCAGAGGCAAAATATCAATTGGAGCACGAGGATTGAATCCATACACTACCTGAAAAGGACTTACCTTGGTGGTAGAATGTGTTGCCCGATTGTAAGCAAACTCCAGATGAGGCAAACATTCTTCCCACATCTTCAAATTTTTCTTCAGAATAGCTCTCAACATGGCACCCAAAGTGCGGTTAACTACCTCTGTTTGCCCATCGGTTTGTGGGTGACAAGTTGTAGAAAACAACAGTTTTGTACCCAACTTATTCCATAGAGTGCGCCAAAAGTGACTCAGAAATTTAGCGTCACGATCTGAAACAATAGTAGAAGGCATACCATGCAAATGAACAATCTCTTTGAAAAAGAGGTCAGCAATATGAATAGCATCATCACTTTTATGACATGGTATAAAGTGTGCCATCTTAGAAAATCGATCCACCACAACAAAAATGCTATCCCTCCCCCTCTTAGTCTTAGGCAATCCCAAAACAAAGTCCATAGAAATATCTGCCCAAGGAATAGAAGGAACAGGAAGAGGCATATACAAACCATGTGGATTCAAGCGAGACTTAGCTTTTTGACATGTGGTACAGCGTGCCACGAATCGCTCAACATCTCTCTTCATCTTTGGCCAAAAGAAGTGTGTGGCCAAAACATCTTTCGTCTTCTTAGCACCAAAATGTCCCATCAACCCTCCTCCATGCGCTTCCTGCATCAACAAAAGACGAATGGATCCTACTGGAATGCATAGGCGGTTAGCTCTAAACACAAATCCATCATTGACCACAAACTTGTTCCATGAACGTCCCCCTTTGCAATTCAGCAACACATCTTTAAAATCAAGATCAAGCGCTTATTGTTCTTTTATTGTGTCAAGTCCAAAAATTCTACATTCAAGTTGGGACAGCAAAGTGTATCGCCTAGACAAAGCATCTGCAATCACATTATCCTTCCCTTTCTTGTGTTTGAAAACATAAGGAAAAGATTCAATAAATTCAACCCACTTAGCATGTCTACGATTCAGATTATGTTGTGAACGAAGATACTTAAGTGATTCATGATCCGAATGAATAACAAATTCTTTAGGCCACAAATAATGACGCCACGTCTCTAAAGAACGTACAAGAGCATACAATTCCTTATCATACGTGGAGTAATTCAAAACAGGACTATGCAATTTTTCGCTAAAGTATGCAATGGGCTTACCATCTTGCATCAAAACACCTCCAATGCCAACTCCACTAGTATCACATTCTAGCTCAAAAGTCTTACCAAAATTTGGAAGTTGCAACAATGGTGAGTTTGTAAGCTTGTCCTTCAAAGTGTCTAAGGACGCCTCTTGTGCCCTTCCCCAATGAAACACCACACCCTACTTTGTCAACTCGTGTAAAGGGGCAGCAATGGTGCTGAAATCCTTGACGAAGCGGCAGTAAAATCCTGCAAGACCAAGAAAACTCCTCACCTGTGTGATGGATTGGGGAACCGGCCAGCTCTTAATGGCTTCAATCTTTGCCTCATCCACCTCAATTCCCTGTGGAGTAACAACATAGCCAAGAAAAGAGACTCGATCCATGCAAAAGATGCACTTCTTAAGGTTACCAAATAAACGTGTCTCGCGTAAGGCATTAAAAACAGCACGTAAGTGATCCATATGTTCATTCAAAGACATGCTATAAATTAAAATATCATCAAAGTAAACTACCACAAATCGACCAATGAAAGCTCTTAAAACCTCATTCATTAGGCGCATGAATGTACTAGGTGCATTAGTCAACCCAAAAGGCATTACTAACCATTCATACAATCCGAATTTAGTTTTGAAAGCTATTTTCCATTCATCTCCAAGTTTCATTCTAATTTGGTGGTAGCCACTACGCAAGTCAATCTTTGTGAAAATTACAGAGCCACATAATTCATCAAGCATGTCATCAAGCCTAGGAATAGGGTGACGATGTCAAATGGTAATATTATTAATGGCTCTACAATCAACACACATACGCCAAGAACCATCTTTCTTAGGAACCAAAATTACAGGAATGGCACAAGGGCTAAGGCTTTCATGTACGTACCCACGGTCCAAAAGCTCTTGGACTTGCCGTTGAATTTCCTTAGTCTCCTTGGGGTTGGTTCAATAAGCAGCGCGGTTTGGCAATGATGCTCCCGGAATCAAATCAATTTGATGCTCTATCCCTCTCATAGGTGGAAGCCCTGGGGGTATCTTAGCTGGAAAAATGTCCTCATACTCCTGCAAAAGGTTAGTGACAGCAGGCGGTACCGAGCTAACATCATCATCAAGAGAAAACAAGGCTTGTTTGCAAACCAAAGTATAGCATACATCGTCATCAGAAATTTCAGCAAGGTCACTTTTTCTTGCAAGCATAACAACACCCTTCAATTTAATTCCCTGAGCCTGAACATTAGGTGCTAACTTCTCCTGTTTAGGTGGGTAAATAGAATTTGCTACATGCTGATTTTTCAGATTTAACCTCATGCAAACTAGCAGTTCGTGCTTTATCATGTTGCACAATTTCAGCTGGGGTCAAGGGAACCAAAGTAACTTTCTTTCCTTTATGCACAAAAGTGTATGTATTACTTCTACCATGGTGTGTAGCATCTTTATCAAATTCCCAAGGACGACCCAATAAAAGTGAACAAGCTTCCATAGGTACTACATCACAATCAACATAATCAACATAGGTACCAATGGAAAAAGAGACTCTGCAAGTTTGTGTTACCTTAGCTTTACCTGAATCATTCAACCTCTGAATATGGTACGGATGGGGGTGTGGGCGTGTGGTCAAGCCAAGCTTCTTGACCAAATCTATACTCACTAAGTTATTGCAGCTACCTCCATCAATGATGACACGTGCTCGTCAATTGTTGATTACGAAGAAAATCTGGAATAAATTGTGGCGTTGCAGCTTCTCAGGTTGTTGTACCTGTGCGCTAAGCACTCGCTGCACAATGATGTTCATGTAGGCAGCCATGTCTTCGCTACCAAAGACTTCGCCGTCCTCCTGAATAGCTTGTTCTTGATCCTCATCATCTTCAATGTCAGAGGTACTGATGTACCCATCGTCTGTAGCAATGTATGCTCGCTGACTAGGGCACTCCCGCTGCATATGCCCAAATCCATGGCAGCGGTGGCACTGAATGCCAGGAGTGCATCCCGTTGAGGCGATGGAGGATGCACTCTTCGAAGGTTCCTACACAGAATTTTTACTTGAACCGAAAGGTCGTGGAGAAGACGATTTGACTCCAGACTTATCCTTGCTCGCTGGTGGGTGCACCTGATAGGAAGATGCCTTGGGAGGCCCCGAAGATCGCAGTGTGTATGTGGTGCCAACCTTGTTCTTGCCCTGCAAATCACGCCCCTGCAACTCCTTCTCTGCAAGCATAGCAAACTGAAACAACTGGTTGACTGTGTTAAATTCCTTATAATCAACTATGTCCTGAATTTCACACCTCAAACCCGAATAAAAATAAACAATAGAATCCTCGGGCCCCTCCACTATGCCACAACGCATCAATCCTTTCTGAAGGTCACCATAGTAATCCTGCACAGCTTTATCTCCCTGTTCTAAGCGCATTAGTTTCTTACGGAGGTCTCTATGATATGATGGTGGCACAAATCTATCACGCAGAGCAACCTTAAGCTCTTCCCAGGTACTAGGTGTCGCATTGTCTGCAACTAAACCAGTCCACCAAATGATAGCAAAATCTGTAAACTCACTAGTGGCTTGTCTAACCCTATGCTCCTCAGGCACTAGGTGGAAACTAAATTTCTGCTCGACTATCATCTCCCAATCAAGGTATTCCTCAGCATCATAATGGCCCGAAAAGGAGGGTATTTTAAATTTAACCTTAGCATAAGGATCATCGGGAGCACGATTACGATTACCTTGGTGGCGGTTGAAGTGTTGAGCGCCACCCATACCTGTGGTGTTTATGCGTAGACGATGGCGTAGTCTGTTTTGTCTTGTTGCTGCTTGATCAACATTACCATCGGCGTCATATACTGCATCCTCGAGTCCTCCGGTGTTGCTGCCATCATGGACTTCTTGGTTAGGTGGCGGCTGCACTTCCAAGGCAGCTACCCTGTCGGTTAGTGCAGACAAACGTTTGTCCAATCTCTCAAGGGTGTTGCCGAGCTTGAGGTCAATGAGCGCATCGGTGACAGCCTTGGCTATTGCCTCAGTCATCTCCTTCTGAGCATTATCTACAACAGATTGTAGTTAGTCTTGGCTGACGCACTCCGACCAGTCTTTGGGCGCCATATCCTCACCGTCACCTGGCATTGTAGACACAAAATAGGAACAAACAGTGAAAGTTATCCCTAATAATCTACTACATAGGTGGAGTAGTGCCTCTCAAGATCGCAGCAAAAGGAGACCCCTTCTTAAGCTCTTACAAGGTTCTTACCAGCAAGGTCAAGGATACCTGGAAGACGTAGCACTGCGATTACAGGGGTCAAAACTTATACTATCCAGAAGAAGTATGTGGAGTTAAGGCAAGCAGGCCAAATATATGAGTGGAACACAATTCAAAAACAGAAAGTAATGCTGAATTATAGTCCCAAATACTTGCTCTCGTTGCTGGTCTAACGTGTTCCAAATACCAGATGTGTGATAACAAAAATGAGAAACAAGTATGATGGATAGCAAGAGTAATAGGAAACAAACACAAGATAGTACACGCCCACAATATAACAAACTGTCTCCTCTATGTGCTCCTCTAAATATTGTTCCTCTTTTGCCCCTCTCAATTTTTCTATTTTTCGGCTGTCGTTGTTTTTTTGAAAACTTTTGACTTTTTTTTAAATTTTTTTTGATATTTTTTCTTGACTTAGGAGCATACAAGAAGTAACCACAAAAAATTTGAGCTTAAACTAGTAAAAGGCGTGGCCTATGGAAATTTCAGAAGATGGGTCCAAAATTGAGGGAAAGCTTGTGACCAGGAAAAGAGGATCTTGTGACCAGTTTTTGGTCAAAATAAAATTTTTGAACTCCAGCAAAGCCAGGGATGGATGGATCCAAAAAAATTTTCTTATCGATTTTGATATCTGGAACGTCAAAATCCGAGTTCGTACGCAAAAACTGGACCAGTTTCAAGTTTGGACTCCGAATTAGAGGACAAAACAGGAACAATGCGCACAAAAGTGGTCACGGCGAATAGGGTTTGATGGAAACGATGGGAAAAACACATGAACTGGACTCTAACACAACCTAACCAGCAACAAGACCTTGATCAGGACACAAACTCAACACGACGGAATCTGAAAAGAATTATGCAAAAGGCTAAACGTGGTTTCTGGGATAGGGGAAAAACCTAACACTAATTTTTTTTGGCTTTTCTATGGACTCTAGGACGAAGGCGAAATCAAACTAAACTAGGGTAAAATTGAACCTGACGGTATACCTTAAGCTCTGATTACCAATTGATGTGAACTAGGGTTCCCGATCTTTCGAAAGGTTCTGATAACTCTCGATTTGGTAGAGTCACGTCACAATTCGATCCGGCTTCCGAACAACTCGGCTCTGAACCCCGCAATCGCAGCATCACGACTCCTTTGGTTATCGACCAGTGTTGCACGGTCGACCTCACCAAGAAGGCTAAGTTTTTGCCTATGAATTGAGAACACTCGCAAGAACACAAAGGAATGCAACCAAATTGCAGATGAATGATTAATCTCACAAAGTTAGGGTCTCACAAACCGACGGCGGCGGCGAAACTGTTGTCAACAGAATAATCTAAGCAAAACCCAACCCTAATGTAGGTGGCGACTACTTATTATATAGCCTAAGGGACGTCTAAGGACCTCTATTGGCGTTCCTGGGGAGCGTCGACACTTTACAAGGCCCAAACGGCCCAAAAGACGGCGACACAGTACCCTGACAGATTCTGGATGGTGACTTGTTTCGACGATTCTCGTTGATTCCGAATAGCTTTTAACGTGGGACCACTTGGGTTGGCTTCCTTATCAAATAAGCTTTCCATCCATATATGGATCATCGAAAACGGAGTCCGGACGCGTCCTGGGTGACCAGTTTAAGGCAGACTGGTCCTGAACTGCGAGGCAGACTCGAACTCAACTTGGTTTGGTCCTCCATCTTTATCCGGGGGCCCTCGCTGGTCCTCCACGCCTCCAAGCCCTCCTCCATGTGTCTCCTGGACTTCTCCTTCATTCCTAAGCACAATATAATCATTAGGTAGCAATCTATTCTCAAAATCATATAAAGAGTTACTTAGAAACGAGCTCACCTCTAAATTTAATTGACGCGCGCGAGCTCTAGTGATTGAACCTTGAATGTCCAGCAGTGGATCATTGTGTGTATGTGAAGGAGTCATGTCCTCGTCAGGGGTGCCGTGTGCCGACATTTTAAAGAGGTGGGCCGCATGATTATTGTGGACCCTGGATTTAGGAGACAGATGGAGGGCGTAGATTGGGGCGCTAATGCCGACAGTGAGCGCTGTCCTCCCGAACAACGCCGGTGCGATTAATTGTGATTTATTATTCTGTGATGGCAGCGAACCGGTAAAAACGTGGGAAGGTCACATTAACTACGTCAGTTTTTTTTTCCTGGGAAGCCGCCGGGAGGAGCGGCGGCGGCGCTCCGCCGGTGCGCTCAATGTTAATCAACGGTCAGGTCCCAAAATAGTGTGTGTATATATATATATATACTATTTGGGAGCCCTGGGCTGCTAATAATTATTGGAAGCCCCAGCCAACCACCCCATCGGCCCTCCAGTCAGCTGACACGCGCAGCTGGCCTGACTCACACGTCAAGATGCATACAAATCACGACGATGCATAAAACCAGTGGTTGAGTGAATGAAAACCAGTTTATTGCCGCATAAAAACCTTTTCGCGAGCAGGCCTTCCAGCTGACATAGGCTAACACAAGGCTGACATAGCTGACAAAGGCTGACATGCATGCGTCCACTTTAATTTCTTCCTTTTTTTGCGATAATTCATCAACGAAACATCTGATTCAAAAATGGTTTTCACCATTAAACTCCTGACCTTTTTTGCACGATTCAAGACCCATTGTGAATATATTTTTAAACTTTTTTAAAATTCAAAATTTTAAAATTTGAATCGTGCCACATGATGGCCGATTGGATGCATATAGTCACCGGTTAAGATGCATACAAAAGGTTTGAAAAAATATTACATATAGTCATCGGTCAAAATGCATATAAAGGTTTAAAATTGATAAATTTAAAATTTGAATCGTGCCACGTGATGGCCGATTGGATGCATATAGTCACTGGTCAAGATGCATACAAAATGTTTGAAAAATATTGCATAGTCACTGGTCAAGATGCATACAAAGGTTTAAAATTCATAAATTTGAAATTTGAATCGTGCCACATGATGGCAGATTTGATGCATATAGTCACTGGTCAAAGATGCATACATGATAGCCGATTTGAAATTTGAAAAATATCACGTGATGATGATCCGATTCGTAGAGTCAATATTCAAGATGCACAGAAACGATTTTTGCGCCAACATTGCATAGAAATTAGCAGTTCGATGAAAATGAAACCTAATCAACAATGCATATAACCCTTACAACACACAAGGTGTACACTATCTATAATGGTACCAACCCACACCACGCATATAACTCATCTCATTCAAGCGTATAAACACAACATACAAACAAACTAACTATTTACATTAACCCATCAGCTACATCAAAGATCACACTACGTCGTCGTGCCCTCTTCTCGGGCCACGCAGTCGCCGTGCCCGGGGTCAGACCGCTGCCGGCAGCATCTCCCCGATCCCATGGACTTCAATTTCTAGTGTCCCTCTTCTTCCTCTCATTCTTGCTGCTCCAGTTCCTGTAAGATCAAAACAATGATTATTAATCCAGAGCCATGCATAGAAGTACGCCAACTAATGTCAACTACATTAATGCAAAACTCACAACAACATAGCATATAAATCTAAAGTTGTCAGGCATACAAACTTATTGGTGAAATTAATGTCGACAATGTACATAATTGTGCACCAACAATGTATAAAATGGTGTACCAACAATGTATAAAATGCATACCAAATTACAACTTAGCATAACACATCTGAAGTTAATATGTGAATACAGGAAGCACAAATAACACGTCACAAGGAGCATACAATCTATTGCATGGTTGGCATAAAAAATTAGAACCAATGGCATGTCATCGATATAGCAATTACTCATAAAACATGTTTAATACGCGCAAAAAAATTTGTATAGAAATTTTGCTCCGGATGGAATGCTCAGAATACATACAAATTTTGCATGTACATGCATACAAAAGCTTTACTCCAGCAATGCATACAAGAAGCTCTACTCCAACAATGCATATAAAAGTGCAGCAACAATGTATACAGATTTGTTACAATAGTGCATAATTTTTGCGAGCTCCAGCAATGCATATAGAAGTGCAGCAACAATGTATACAGATTTATATATGCAATCAGGTTTCATAGACAACTACTCATATAGTCATAGATCAACAATTTTTTATGCATAATACAAACAAACTGGACTACTGGATGCTGGAACTCGCAAAAAGATCAAGATTAGACCATAATTTTTTACCAACAATGTATAAAAGGAACCATGAATATGTATAAAAGCATAAGAGGAATCAATTGATTAGCAAGCAGAATATGTATAGAGAACATGATGCTACGGAAAGGGAGCAAGCATTAATTGTACTCCATGTATAGAAATAAAACCACACAAATCAGAGCATGGAAATTTTTTTAGTTTATTTAGAAACTTGCACTGACCATCGTAAAATAATTTGGAGAGCACTCAAAATTCACGGCTTTCATGATTCCCAATACAAGGATGACTACAACACCTTGTGGAGCTTTGTATGTATATATAGTGGAGGGGGCAGTGGGATAGTGGAGCTTCGTTGGGTTGCTTCCATCCGCCTCATGCCGAACCTCCTCCTATGAAGTGGGATGGGCGCTCTGAGCGTCTGGCTGTGACACCGGCCACACGCGCGGAGCCTCCTGCTATGAAGCTTCGTCGGAGGAGGGGCGCTGCCGATCGAAAGCTGCATAGAATCATGTTTTATCATGCAAAAAAATGGTAGGGAAGGCACAAAAACATATTTTAATAGCATGTAAATATGTTTTAGGATGCATACAAACATATTTCCTACATATGAGCTGAAAGTGCAACTTAGAGAAATAATGGATAGAAGAATGCTCCACAATGTATACACACTTCTTTGGAATTTAAAATTTAAAATCAATTGGGGTGGAAACCTTGCATAATCACAGTTTCAGCATGCATCTAAACCTATGTAACTATGCATAATGACAGCATGCATCTAAACCTATGCTGGCAAGCACAAAATCCAACCAAATCAACTGATGAACGAGCGCCGCCGTGAGGGCCATATGTATAAAAACAAGAGCAATACTTCAATTTCCAGTGTGTCCCCCTTCTTCCCCTCGTTCTTGCTGCTCCAGTTCCTACAAAATCAAAACAATGATTAGTTATTCAGAGCCATGCTTTGAAACATGTTTTAGTACGCGTAAAAACCTATTAGTCGATTTATGCTTGGAGAAGATCACCTGCCGGTTCAAGGTCATCCTGTGCTACACCCACCAAAATGCCCAGAGCCCTGCCAAGTACCAATGCTTCAATATCAAATTCCTAATTTAAAAGGAACTTGCGGGAAAGTAGAAAATTTCAACAAGATATCTTTGGCTGCTATATATGAGCATTTGGACCTCATCCAAGACAGAGCAAAAATGATAATATAGCTATAAAGAGGACAAGTCTGATGTTGGACAATGAAGGAATTATACTCTTTGCTCTTTAATGATTCTATCAGGTATTGTCTATAATCAAAATCATGGTCGGAAATTCTCACCACTCCACAGAAATCAAAGGATAAAAGGATTCTATTGAGAAATCATGGCCGCCGTGCTGATGGTGCGCCGCGCCGCCGTAAATTGTGTAGAATTGTGTACCAACAATGTATAAAATTGTGTAGATGCTATTCAAACAATATATGTCGAATTTGACCAAAAAGTTATGATTTTTCCAGATTTTTTGCCATGATTTTTTCAGATTTTTTGGTCAAATTTGTGTTGTTCTCGCAGCCATTGACAAGCATAGAAACTTATGCATACTAGCATAGGGACCCAAAAGCAACGAACTAGAAGCATAAATAATTTGAACAAGTTAATAACACGTCATAAGAGTCATACAAGCTATTACTCCAATAACTGCTCCAACAATATATAGAAATATGCTCTAATAATGTATATAAATTTATTCCAATAATGTATAGAATACATGCCCCATGACCACAAATTAAGGCTTCAATTTCATAGCACATCATATCAAAGAAAAAAAACATAAAAATAGTAATAACAACACGAGGCATAGAAACATATTTTAGCAGCCATAGAGACCTTACAACGGCGAGAAAACATAAAAACTTGTTTTAGCAGGTGCAGGAACCTATTCATGAAATTAAAACCAGCTAATTTAATGCAAAATCAATGCTACTTATCTAGAAAAATCATAGTTTTTTTAACGAATTTGTGTTGTTCTTGCAGTCAGGGGTCAAAATTTCAGCGAAATTTCGGCCGAATTTCGCGAAATTCGGTAATTTCGGTGGTGGCCGAAAGAAAACTCCGAAATTTTGTAATACTCTAATACATGTGACGTATAACTCTAGACTTGTATTTTTCTAATGATTATATTATATATTCTTCTATTCAATAGATGTGTAGTCATAAATCATACTAATATTTATTTAGATCTAAACTTTTTTAGAAACGACATACTTCATGTCCTAATCTCTAAAAAAATTTTGGCGAAATTTCGGCCGAATTTCGCGAAATTCGGTAATTTCGGTGGTAACCGAAATTTTTGCGATAACGAAATCAAAATCCTTGCTTGCAGTCATCTATAAGCACTAGCCGAAAGTCATAGCATAGAAAAATCACGGCCAAAAAAAGAGATTGAAACTCGTATTGCTATTGTGATTTTTATGCCAAAATACTTCAAATTTTATGCGTCCAACGAATCTAATAATTTTAGGAAAAAATTTCAATTTCTATGTATTGAAAAAGAAAATCAACTTTATTCACATGGAATGAAAAAGAGAAAAAAGAAATGCCTGCACGTTCACCTTGTAGACCTGTTCATCCCTGCAAGATGTTATCTCCAACTAAAAAAATACGAAATATCAACATCGGCATTCATTCATTGTCAGACTTGAATACAGGATGGGATAGGAGAAGAAATCTCATCCAAACACGAAATCTCAGCGCCTTTCAACTTGAAAAAAAAGAAATACCCACCACACGCACCTCAAGTAATCCATCCGCCGCCGTGTGCTCCTAGGATCTGCCGTGAAGCTGCTTGTTGCCTAGGGACATGAGCGGTGGAGCTATGCAGCCGGAAAATTGCAAGGGCCCTGTGCCACAAGCCGCAGGCTCCTCGAGCGCGAGGTAACCAACCACCTCCATCGGCTTTGGCTTGCCGCTTCGCTGCACGGGGACGCCATCAGAGCGAGGCAGGCCGCGTCGACGCCATCAGGGCCGGTATCCACGCGAGGCGAGTCGCTCCGCCGCTGGGGCAGCCATCTGAGCGAGCTGGGCCGCGTCGCCGACAGGGAGCGTCGTGCGCGCGGGGCGAGCCGCACCGCTGCCGGATCGCATCCGAACAAAGCGAGTTCACATGAGGGAGGAGATGCGGCAGGAGGTGCACGACTCATCCGTCCTCACCAGCACCCAAGGGCCCCACCATGGCGGGCGCGTCCGTCGCCGCCGGATCTACTCGGGGAGGGGACGCCGTCGACACTGCCGATGACGAAGAGGATGAGCTGCAGCCGAACGTAGAGGGCGACAAGGAGGCCGCTGGGGAGGGGCGCCACGTTGGCGAGAGCGCCGCTGGCAAGGGAGGAGCACCGCTGGGAGGGAGAGCGCCGTCGCAGCCGGCGAGGGAGGAGCGTCGTCGGGGGAGGGTGCGCCATCGGGCGCCTGGAAGATGAGAGAGGAGGAGGGGATTTTTCTTTTTTTAATCCCGACACAGCCGTGAGGGAGAGGGTGCGGCATTTGAACCGGAAGGCTGTGTGGGTCCCGCATCTTGCGGCAGGGAAGGGGTGCGCCTAGTCTAACCAATTGGACCGGGCTGGGCAGCTGGTTCCACCATGGTTATAACTTGGACTAGGGCTTCCAATCTATACCTAATAATAAAGAGGCAAAATTTCCGCGTAAGATGTAAGTAAGACTCCTACTTAACTAAAATTACATGTAAGACTAGGTTGGTACTAATCCAAATAGATCATACTCGTGTACATGTATATTGTCAAATAAACAACTATACCGCTACAATTTTAACGTTTATTAATTCCTACAGGACTCTCTTCATAATCAACGCATGCATGCATACCGGCCAGCACACACTCCAGGTATTCTCGGACTCCACCTTTCTTTTCTTTGATACGTGTTCTATTGAATATAAAGGATATTTACATTTTTAATTAACTCCCTGGTATAAATTGAATACAACTCGGATACATGTTCTATTAAATAAAGATATTTAAATATTAAATAATTTAAACAACACGATCATACTAGGAAAGGTGTCCTAATATCTCTATATACCTATAATAATATCTATACCTAATATTTAAATCTATACCTAATATTTAAAAGGGAAAATTTATATGGTTTTTTTTTTGTTTCCGCCCTTTTTATGTCCGTCATGACTCTCCTTCCTGTGTTTTTTCTTCTGTCCGTCTATTCTGTTTCCGTGTCCATGTTGGATTTAAAAATGAGTCCATCGATTAACCGGGTACGGCTCAACTGCTTTTCTGTTGAGAGGAAGTCTGCAAAGTATTCCGTTCCGCTCGATAGTGCCCCGCAGCAGAGAAAAGTATTCCGTTCCGCTCGATATTCCCCCGCAGTTTCGTACTAGAGATAATTTCTGTGCCCCTGCGGCCATCACAGGAAAGAAGAGAAAAAATACATGGGACAAAATTTCTCTGCCCTGGCGGCCATCACATCACAGGAAAAAAAGAGAAAAATACTAGCAGTGTAAAGTTTGAACCAGACCGTATATAAACGATGGGATGGTTTAGATACCACCATGGTATTATAGTAGACTAAAGCTCATTAAATTAAGTAATAAATATTAAAAATAAAAACCCTAATCAATCCATGAAAACATGGTTGCATATTGTGGAGAATAATAATCTTGTAAAACTCGGGAAAAGGCACATTCATAAATTTTCGTCTATTCGTCTAGCCAATATATAAGCGGTGGAGACTTTAAGTCCGTACGGTAGTAGCGTTGGGGTAAGGAGAAAGAAAGAAGAAATCGGCCAGACACCCAAATCGAATCCAAAACGAGCTGTAAATCGAATAAAAAAGCAGTAGAGTTTGAGCTGACGTGGGGGCAAGAAATTCCCAAATCCATAACGTTAAATGTAAGAGAAGCAAATTGAGGCCACAATCACGAGATAATAAGGAGATCATAGATAGCAGTCCAATATATATAAGAAAAATCCCCTATGAAGCGGATCACACGACGATTCGACCCCAGCCGCGAGGAACTTCGCCTCGGAAAAGAAAAGATGTGTGGCCGCAAGGGGACTTTGATCTGGCTAACCAGCTGTCGATCCATGCACCTGGCCGCTTGCGACCGTCGGGACACTTGAGCGCCACGCTGCAGGGCGGCTCGTTGCCCGTGCGGCCACCAGGGACACGGGCCACGCGGTCGCTGGGGCACCTGGGATGCCCGTTCGTGACCGCCGAGATGCCTGATTGCCACTGCAAGGCAGCTCGATGGAGACATGGAGCCACGCACGGCCACCGCTGCACGCGAGCTGGCATGAATCCGTGGGGGCATGCGGCCACTAGGGACGTGGACCACGCGATTGCTAGGATGCCTGAGCTCGCTGCTCGCAGTTGCCGGGACGCCTGAGTGCCACTGCAGGGCGGCTCGACGAAGCCGCCCGTGTGCCAATCAGGGACGCGGGCCACGCGGCCGTCGGAGTTCTTGGCCTCGCTGCTCCCGACTGCCGGGAGGCCCGACCGCCACTGTAGGGCAGCTCGACGGGGCCGCGCGCGGCCTCTGCTGCACGGGAGCTCCAATGAGCGGCCTGGCGGCGATGCGTCTCAGTCCGCCGTGCGCTCTCCCGCCGGCGGCTCCCCTCAGTCTAGCCCCGCGCGTCCCGAAGCCTGCAGCGATCACCTGCGCCGGTGCTCCTCTCTCGAAGGGAGAAGGGAAGAAATGAGCTAGGGTTTGGGAGAGCCGAAGGTTGTTCCGCACAAGCGTGTCCTCGGCCGTCGGATGGGATTAGATGGCTCAGATTGAGCCAAGCCTTAGCAGGCCGGCGGGCCTTCGTGACCCAGTGTGGGTGCACGGCCCAGGCCCTGGTAACCATGCTTAAGGCCCCCGCGGTCGTTCAGCAGGCCGAAAAGCCATAAAGGGCCTCTCTTATTTCAAGATTCGGGTCAAAATAAGCAAACAATTAAGTCTCAGTTTAATTTATTTTCAGTGGTGGCTCAAAAAAAATATTTTCAGTGCTTATAATTTGTTGTTTTATTTAAAGATTTGTTTAAGCACTGTTAAAGTAAGTAACATTGTCCACTATAAATAAAGTCATCTTCAAATTTAAGACCATTTAATAAACTATGTGTCCCGTGCTCCTGTTGCAACGCACGGGGATTTTTTGCGCTACTTCCTTCTGTCGAGGAAATGCATGGTAATTAAGATCGTCAAGCGAGCCAACTGATCATAAGATGCATGGGTAAAGTAAATGTAACCTTCAATATAGGACAACTGAATTGATATATGAGTCCAATCAAGAACTCTAACTCAAGTAAGACTCTACTCAACTAAGATTACATGTAAGACTAAGTTGATACTAATCCAAATAGATAAAAAAAAAGAAAAACAAATCTCGTACTGATATTTTTTTTCTTATGGACACGTTCTCACGTTACTTCTCAAATCATTTACATGTAAGACTAGGTTGATACTAATCAAATAGATCAAACTCCAACTCAAGTAAGACTCCTACTCAACTAAGATTACATGTAAAACTAAGTTGATACTAATCCAAATAGATCAAGAAAAAGAAAAAATCTCATACTGATATTTTTTCTTATGGACACGTTCTCACGTTACTTCTCAAATCATCCCCTACCAAAAAGAAGAAAAAAATCCGTAGACGAATCAAGTAGCCCTGCTCCTGTTTCTCTACCTTCCTTCCTGATCTGCGGCAACTTCGTCGACAGAGAAGGCTAAAGCAAATAAGGTTTCAGGCATATTTACATAGATGCCTCTATTTTATTTCAGAAGTGCTTTGACGTCGTGGCCGGCAGAGCCAGCGAGGCAAACGGGTATATGGGGTAAGAGAAATTGGATTTACAATTCACTTTTTAATTGATCCAACATATATATATATATATATATATAAGGCCTATATACATAAGCCGAATACAGAATCCTAGCGAACTCCTAATTTATCTCTATTATTTTTAATAGTCCAAAATATCTAATCTTAACTAATAGGAGCATACTTGATTTTGTTCATCGAGTAATTTCCAGAGTTAGCGTATTTGATCTTTGCCGTTTTTTCCTTTTTTTACCAAGATTTGTTTTAGCCTTGGATAGTCCGGCTTGGATTCCTCGAGAGGCAGTTTTTTAGCCGAAGTTTTCTTCGGTCGAGTACTTCCCTGTTTTTACGGTGGAGTCATCCAGTCTAATTGTACTAAATTAGATTTTATATATATAGCAGGAACTTTCTGAGTTATATTATTTCAATCTTCATGTCAGTATGGAAAGGCGAAGAACTAAACTTGACATCTTTAACGGTGAATATCACAATAATTAAATCCATTATCATTTTACACATACATAACTCTATAATACAATAACATTATAGATTCGTTAACTGACAATATTGATTGTACGTACTGGATGGATATGAAATCAGAAAAAAGTCCTGGGACAACTACTTACATATAAGGATAATGAATGTGAAGACAACATGCCTACTGGGGTCCTAAAATTCCTTAAATGTATTAGAAATACAAAAGATTAGTTTTTAAGCATGAATTTCCTGTAAAAATTCTAATGTTTAGTCAACAAAAAATTGGTCACATATATTATCATGTGTGCTAAACTATCTACAGATTCCATTGGTTATTGTTTTTTAATATTTGGAAGAAGTAACCGATAGTTCGCTTCAGCCAATTCAATCAATAAAAAAAACAAAATCATTTTCCAGCAACCAAAATGAACATAAAAAACCGTAGCAACGCACGGGCATATTTACTAGTAACTATTAAAAGCCCTAAGCTCCTAATAGCATACCTATATATATAATCAGGCACTGCCAGAAACACATATACTCGGGCTAGGGTTTTGCTTGTTTTCCGCGCCTGTGTTGTCAACTTAATCCCTCTCTATCCAAAGCACCTGTGTGCACAAGGGAGAGTGAGAGAGGTAGCATCCAAAGATACAAGGAATTATACTGGTTCAGGCTGGAGCCCTACGTCCAGTCTCAGAGAGAGTACAAGTGTGTGTTCCTCGGTTGAATGCTAAAGTTCTTACGATGGGATATGCAAGAAGAGTGAGAGAGGTAGGAGAATGAGGATGGACTGCCCGAATGAAGATTTCGAAAGTCCGTCCCTTTGGAAGGGTGCCCTAGCTACCCTTATATAGAGTCTGGAGGCATGGTCACATACAAAGAGAGAGGTTCTCATGACTGAGTGTTTGTGAGCCTCGCGGAGGGAGAAAACTAGTAAACTTGGTTGGCAAGGAAGGTCGTCTTGTCCTGGCGCCAGTGCATGTCCCGGCGTGGTTGTCGTCATGGTCTTGTTCCCACGTCGCAGCATAGCGTGACATGATGCTACAGTGCTACTCGTGGTGGCACTATTGGCACGGTGGTGGTTCGCCAACTGTCCTGTATGACGTGATCTCGCCATGGCCTTCGTCATCGTCTTTAGGTGGCGTCGTGGCGGCACAAGGGGGTTGGTAGCCACCCCTGGGTCATCTATCGCCTTTGTTGGTCTTGATGCCGGTGGCCTCGATCCCGAGTGGGGTCGAGGCCTCCGATAGCTTGGCCGGCCTTGAAAGTCATAGCCGAGGTTGTGCGCCCTATCCCGTAGTAGGTGGGATCGTACGGCTGTCTTGTCGGACCGTATTTGGGCAGTGAGATGTCATGCCGGCTTTCACCGTCTGATAGTGTTGTCTTGTCTGCAGCATGGCGCAGTTGATGGCGTCTACCCTGAGATGGTTGTCCCCTCGGTCCTGACGGAGTGAGTGGGGCGTTTCTATCCTTGTCAGGGGCAGGCGTACTTGTTGGAGCTTGACCTCTCATTCCTTCTAGGAGTTGGGACGGAGGAGAGGTTGTGCGGTGCTACGTTGCGTGCAGCAGAAGGGGGAGGGAGAGGTCATGGTCGATCGCTGTCGCGGGGTCAGAACTGCGGCAAGCAATGTTGTTCGAGGTGGTGTCAGAGTATGTGTCTCTGGTGGCTCGAGTGAACTCAAGAACACAAGAATCACAGAGGGGACGCAACAGTTTATCCTGGTTTGGCTGGTCGATGCCCTACGTCTAGCAGCTGATGATCCTTATACTCAAGAGCACCCAAAATCAGGGGATTACAACAGAGTGTACAGGAGGAAGAGAGCGATTTGGTAGAGGCCGGGGTTAGCTCGGTGCTAATCCTTAGGTTGCCTCGCTGCCGATGGAGTCTTTCCCTTGTCGGAGAGGAGGAAGACGACGAGTGCGGTGGAGGAGCTCTCGGTGCCCCTCTTTACGTTACCCTGCTCTCGATGCTGAGCAGGAGCGGATCGATGAGGATTGGAATGATCTGTCTGGGATCGTCCTCCCCCTCTCTAGGATCCGACCCCCCTATATTCTGAGGCAGGTCGGGTACATGGCAGTTTGGGAGGATGAGTGTGTATGATGGATTTTTGGCATTTTGTAATATTATTACATTGCCTATTTAGCACGAGTCCAACGAGGCCTATATATAAAAATAATTGACAATGACATGATGCCTACGAAATATGAGTTATATAAATATTTGGGCCTTAAAGATGTACGAGTTGCCTAATAACCATCAATTAGCACAAAGGCTAATATTGGGCTCATGCATATGGCCCATATATCCAAATGGTACACGCGCGGCTTGCCGAGACTCCAAGCCCATGATGTTCCTTTGGATAAAATAATTAACGTGGTGATGATTAATAAACCCACTAATTATCGGAGTACATGCAAGTTGCAAAGGCTATACAACCTCTGCATAAGAAACAAACATGCACGTGAGTTGTTTGACCAACCATGCATGTATACGTGTATAAACACATGTAAGAATACACGTTTGCTGCGGCACATATTTTTAATTTGCCCAGCACGCACCATGCAAAGGCGGCAGAGCATCGTATGCTTCCAGAAGCTTCCCGAGAGCACCTTCAAAGTAGGCGGTGCTGATAAATAAATTCAAATGAATACTCTCTCCTGACTAACCTCTGTGCATGTACGCCATGGTGATCTCCGAATCGGCCCCACCGACCAGTGATGAGATGCATTGCAAGGCCTTGTTTAGATTCTCGGTTCGGGGCATCCCGAATCACTGTGCAGCACTGTAGCAATTTTATTTTTATTTGGTAATAATTGTCCAAACCATTACTACACAACTGACCTTTCATCGATCGCCCAAAATGTCTTTAGTCTTGGCGATTTCGGCGACGGGACTAAATAGACCTTTAGTTCCGGTTAGTGTTACCAACCGGGACTAAAGGTCCCTCGCCAACGGCTCTGTTGTCAGGCGCTATCGGGAGGGACCTTTAGTCCCGGTTGGTAACACCAACCGAGACTAAAGCACTGCCTTTAGTCCCGGTCGGTTCCACGGACCGGGACTACAGCTTCTATCCCGGTCCGTGGCACCGACCGGGACTATAGGACTGGGTTTAGTCCTGGTTGGTGTTACCAACCGGGATTAAAACCTCCCCCTATAAATTAAACCTCCCTCTTCTTCCTCCCTGTCCGAGCTCGAGCTTCCTCGTTCATGTTCTTGTTGCTTGTTCTTCCATTGTTCTTGCTTGTCTCATCTCCGGCGATCAATCCACTTCAAACGCTTCTACGCCGTCGTCGATTTGTTTGAAAGGTTGCTAGCTTCATCCTCCTATGTTTTAGCAGCACCATATGTAAATCCATGTTGTATATGGCTATTTTATTTCATATTGCTAGCTCCAATCACTTTTCATGTTTGAATTTTTATGAACGATGCTAATTATAGTACCTAGAAAGTAGTATACATATATAATGTTTAGTTCTATTATAGACTTTTTAGGATACTTTTTACTTTAGTTTGTTCATGTTCTCATTTTAAAATATTAAATAATGTTGATTCTTTGTAATTTTGAAACAAATTAATTTTAACTTTAAAAATTCTTCAAATTAATTTTATTTAGAGATAAAATTACACCTTTTAATAGAAAAATACAAATTTTATGATTTTGCTATCTTTTTATTAACATCGGAAGAGGGTCAGCAACGGGCGAGAAGGAACCAAGAGAATGCCCGACACAAGACCTACCACCATACGATGGGATCAGGTGGCTACCCTACTGCCATTCCTAAGTGGAAAAAAGCCGAGCAAGAGCTAATTGACAGGGGGTTGGTGCCAGAATCCCTCGATTGGCCTGAGCGCGCCAAGCACTGGTTTTTCGCTCACGGAGGCTGCCTGGACCTAGAGACCGGAAAGGTCGTGTATGGGGAACACATCCAAGCTGTAGCAAAAAGATTTCATCAAGCCCGCTCCGTCGCTCAAAGTGGAGAGTGGCAGCCGAACAGAGATAAAGATGAGCTGACATACGCCCTGGGGAACCCTGAGCACGGTGGACGGACGAGAGGCTATGGCTCCGTGTCGTGGGAGCATGCCTTCCCTCAGGACAGAGAAACTTATAGAAGCCGCCAGAGAAAGAAGGAAGAGGACAGGGAACGGCTACGCAAGTTGGAGGAGGCTGTTATGAAGACCAGTGAAGTGGCTCGTAAGGCGCTAGAGCGGGAGGAAGCGTTTAAGGCCACTATGAATGAGCAAATTTAAAAGGCCGTGGAGGAAATTGTAAGTTCCCGCCTCCAGAGCTTGTCACAGCCGGCCGCCAACATCAGCCCCGGCTCAGCTTAGTTGAAAAGCAGTTGTGCTTCTATGAAGGTGTCTGTGAGGCAAGATGATGACGCAGGGATGCGCTTCCCGGTGGATGACGTCACCGCTCCGTTGACGTCCTGTGAGCTGCATATTCCGGAGGCGAATGCCACAGTCAAGGTGGCTACCGGTGTTATATCTCCTATCGACCCCACCAAGACACCAAGGATCCACTCGGTCGCAATACCACCCGGATATGCTAGTGTCTCAGTGGATAGAGTGGTCAAAGGCCATGAAAATGTGGCTCTGGATATCGAAGGTGGTGATGGGGAGAAGACCCTAGGTGAAGCGGAGAAGACATTCATATGTTGGAAGAAACGGTACATCATTATTCATGGGGCACCGCCACCACAACCGAACCCTAGGTGTGGATGATTGTGAACGCAATTGCTTTTCAATAATTATGTACTGTATCTAATTATGGTTCACTCATGTATATACCTTGTTCGTTTTTTTTTCAAATCTAGGACCTCCCCAAGTCCGTCTATCCATTCACCACATGACCACAGTGCCGTGGGACACGACGACGACGATGATTTCATACAAGACAAGGCTACATCCCCACCGCTGGCCGTATCTCCTCCACGATATACTCCAACGCCGCCAACGGCCCAATCTCCTCCACAATAGCAAGCTCCAACCGCGCCGCCACCGCCTCCGCCAATGCTGACAACGGCCGCCTCATCGGCACCGGCTGGTCCATCGAGGAACAAGAGGCCCGCTGGCCCACAGAGATCGGTCCCACCACCTCCACCAAAGAAACAAGTTGCGGTCACGAAGATCCCGAAGATGACCAAGCTTTCATACGAGAAGACTGATGAAGAACTTAATGCTTCAGTCAAGGCAGAAGTGAAAACGTTCTTTGAAAAGACCAAAGCTAACGCACAAGCAAAGCAAGAGAAGCCATACCTAATGTATCCTCGTGTAAAGCTACGTCAAGTGGTGCAGGCTATGCAAGACGAGAAGCGTGCCACTAGTAAAAAACCAGCGCCGCCACTATCAGACTATGAGCGTACTATCACAAAGAAAATCAAGGAGGACAAAAGGAAACAGAAGGCGGCCGGGAAAGATGTTGCACAGCTCGGCCAACAAGTGCAGCAATCAGTGCCGCCACTAGTTGTTGAGAATCAATATGGTTCCAACATGAACTTGATGCAAATGTCGGTACCTGATGATGTTGACTTAGATGAACTCGACAAGTGGATGAATGTGACTGGGCTTTCCTTAGAATAACTTCTCGGTCGGGAGAAACTGACAACTGTTAAAGAGGCTGAAGTTGTTGATGAATGGCGGAGGAAGTACGTATATGGCAGGAGTCTATGCGACCCTGTAAAGATAAAAAATCTTGGTACACAAATGTACAAGCTACACGAGTACTACTTGAGATTCTGTGTACAACATCAAAGTGAACAATATCTGGGCGTCCAAGTCAGAGACCGTCACTACTTCCGTGGAGATGACGTCATCTGGGTACAATTTAGTAAAGTACACCAGCTTCTCTATATGGATGCTCTTGACAAATCTCTCATAAGCTGCTACTGTCTATAAGTGAATCTTCCTTTTAATCAATAATCCCACTATAGCATATGTACGTATTCGTAATAACTATGCTCACGATGTGCAGACACATGATGAGAGAACTCAGATTGAAACAAGACGATCGAATTGGTTTTATCGATCTGTATGTCATGTACAAGGACACAAAGACTAAAGATCCATTCAATCTGAAGATAAAGGAAATGGAGAAAAACCTCCAGAGGTTCTTTTATAACCAAAGGCATAAGGAGTTGATACTCTTTCCTTACAATATAGGGTAAAGTGTTGTGTTATATCATGTCTTAGTCAATCCAACATTTATATATATATATATATATATATATATATATATATATATATATATATAAGTTGACTATAAATAAATGCAGGGATCACTGGATACTCATTGAGATTAAGATCAAGGAACAAACTATAAATGTGTGGGACTCAATGAGAAAAGAGCTGGCAATGTACCAAGACATGATGGACATGATCCAGAGGTAAGTTCTATCATTCGTTAATTATCGTTGCCTGCTCCTTTAGTTTACTATGCTATACCTAATCAACGACCGACTTATTGGGCAGGGCTTGGACTTGGCTACAACAAAGATATCGTACGGATCTGAAAGTGCCACTCCCCCTCCTATTCTACATAAGTGGGTGTCCAGACAACCGTACGGAACCAATTTATGTGGATACTACGTTTGCGAGTACATGCGTTGTAGCAAATTTACACCTGCTAAAGAGATGCTAAAAGTAAGTAACATGTGTATACAGTAAATTTATATCTTATTTATTTGTTGAAACTAAATAAATCTTATGTATATTAATATCTTTTCCTTTAATTAATGCAAATGGAAGGAGTGGGAATTGAAAGAACAAGTGTTCAAGCACACAATACTCGTCGCAATCCAGGAGACGATCGCAGGTTTCATCAACGATCATGTCATCCCGGAAGACGACGAGTTTCACCACAACCCTAGGTTGAATTTGAAGAGTCCAAACAAGAATGAACACTTGTATGAGCTTTGAGTGGCGGGCAAACATTTGTGTAACTCATTAACCGGCGGCCGAACACTTGATTACTTGTATATTATTGTAAATGTAATGTGTATGTACGTATATGTATAGCTCTATAATATATATATGTAGTTTTATACTTTATTTGTGTGCAATAATAATGCTCTCGTATAGGTGCAACATATACGGATAATAGCAGCGAAGAATAAATTAGAAAACAATATAACTGAAAACCAAAATCAATAATGAATTAGAAAAAAAAGGAAAAAGAAAAAAGAACCTTTAGTCCCGGTTGGTAATACCAACCGGGACTAAAAGGTGTTGCGCCACATCAACGTGGCGTAGTACCTTTTAGTCCCGGTTGGTAGAAGGTCTCCCTTTAGTCCCGGGCCTAAGAACCGGGACTAAAGGTGGGACATTTAGTCCCGAAACCTTAGTCCCGACTCGCAGCCTGGGACTAGAGGTCCTTTTAGACCGGGACTAAAGCCCCGTTGTGCAGCAGTGAACATTGATTAATTAGGCTCAAAATGTTCGTCTCGCAAAGTACAACAAAACTATACAATTAGTTTTTGATTTCTTCTACATTTAGTACTCTATGCATATATCGATGTTTTGATGTGATGAGAATCTTCTTTTTGCATAGTGAAATTTGGTGGCAAACTTTGGGATCTAAACATGGCCCAAATTCTTGTGGTCTTTCGGAGCAAGATAACCCCGGGAGGGATAACTCTGCACACACGTGATGAAATTTTGAAATTCAAACAAAGGCGGCCAGCTGCGCGGTCAGGAACGAATGGGAGCCGGAAGTCTCGCTCCGCCTCCGCCTCGATCGCTAACAGAGGAGAGGCAGCGCTCGTCCCTCAGCTGCCCCCATCTACCCTAGCTCCTGCCTATAAAAGGAGAGCACCTCCTCCCTCTCTAGGGGCGGACTCCATCTTCAATATGCCGCTGCCTCGCTAGTTGCACACACAGTGCCGGCCCTGAGTTTTTGAGGCCCGGGGCGAAACAAAAATCTAAGGCCCTCTATACATACATATATATTTATAAATACTTAACGGTGCATGCAAAAGCAATATCCATATGCAACAATTCATAAATGTCATGATGCTGTTAAAGTTTATAGAAACAATTAGTTCAAAAAATTAACCCATCTACTCTACTCGTGCTGCTGGCTCAGTGTGGCTCAGTGGCTCACCGCCCATTGTCGATTCGTCGTCGCTCGTTAGGGTCGGACGGAGTCGGCGAGTCACAGAGATCGCAGCCCTTCGTGTCGAGTCCAGCGTCTCGCCTCTCGTGGCCTCGCCGTCGGGCCCGTCGTCGCGCTCGGCGCTCACGGCCTCGCGTCCAGCCGGCGGCCGTCGAGGCGCCGATCCGCGTCGCCGCCGCAGACGAGGACTCGCGGACGCAGAGTCAAGTGAGTTTGCGTGTGTGTGGCTTCTCGTGGACGCTAGTCGCTAGTACTTTCTCTCTTTTTTTAATACGGTCTCGATCCTTCTCACGGAAGCCAGAAAATGCAGGCCGGCAACTTCACGTCTTCAGTACTGGGCCAAATACTAATACTGCTAGTGTTTGCATACTTGGGGTGAGGCCCTACCAAATCGGAGGCCCGGGGCGGCCGCCCCGCTTGCCCGCGTCCAGGGCCGGCGCTGTGCACACACTCACTATGGGAGAGGCAAAATTTTTCGAGTGTCGCAGGCTTCCCCAAGTGCCAAAAATCGGGCACTCGGGGAAGCCAATCTTCCCCGAGTGTTGCACTCAGGGAAGAATTGCACTCGGGGAAGAGAGGCTTTCCCGAATGCCACAGAGTTCTTAGCACTCGGTAAAGAGCAGCACTCAGCAACACTCGGGGAAGAGCGACACTTGGGGAAGAAAAATATTACTTGACGGCCCAACCCGCCCACGCCGTTAAAACTTAAAAAAATTCTTCCCCAAGTGCCTTCCCTGGCACTCAGGGAAGAATTTTTTTTTGCCCCATTCTTTTTGAGGCCTTCCCACATTATTTGAAACTCTTGTTCAAATTTGGGACAATTTTAACTTTTTTTTATATTTCGTTAGTTTTTTTTTGTTTCATTGAATTTTTTGCATACTTCAAATTTGAACCGCAGGTGCATGAAATAATGAAATTTGGTGATTCAAAAAATGATATTCATGATATTTGGTGTATGTTGAGGCCGTATCCAGGAACTCACATGAAATGTCGAGCATCTTGTTGTCGTAACATGACGAACAACTTGCGGGAAAAGTGTATTTAAATTATATAAAATCCGAACAAAGTCTGAAAATCACGAAACTTGTCTAGGCGTCATGTTATCGCATGTAGAGGCTATGGTAAAAAATTGAGAATGTTTCGAGCAAGTTGCGACGTCGGATGCCTAAAACCCAGACATCTCCCGAGGTGACTTCCACTTTTCGACTTCGCAGCCTGAGTTGAGCTACTCGGCTTCGCGGTCGGCAACCTCAGACCGGCCAACTAAATGTCAGGCATACGTTCAAAATGACATAGAAGGCTCCAGGTCTCGGTCCTTAATAGACACAGGTGGCATCACTACAACCATAAGACCCCGCCCGGTCTTTTATTCATATTAACACATGGTTCTTTTCCACGATAGCAAATATAGCCAACCGTGACCAGGTAAAGCCCTATATCTCGCAAGTGATAGGAAATCACCCGACTTCTACCGGTCTAATTAAGTAGGGCTAAGCATAGATACGATCCTATCTACATAGGATTCAAGATTCAAATTGCTGGACAAGAAGTGTTATCAATGCAGCAAGGGTTTCCAACCATCTCATATAATGTAATGCAACAATACATATATAACATGTATATATATAGATAATTGCTATAAAAGTAGAAGGCTTATAATGTTCCGGGGCTTGCCTTAACCGAAAGAAGATGGTTCAAGGTTAGGCTTCAAGAACGGTTCCCATATCTCCTTCGGCTATGCCGAATCGGGCCTCCTACCCTAGAACTGGTTCCGACTTCACGGTCGTCATGTTCCTTGGTGCACCTATTGCATGCATATGCATAGTATCAAGCTCATGTATGCACCAATAAGGAGATGACAGGACAGATGGATGAACATGTATGAAGGTGATGACATGATTAATGTCATGATCAACTTTCGTTGACCGAGTAAGTGCACAGCTCTATTCAAATCACTTCAACACAATCAACTCCGGTCACACACCTACTCGCGTATCTAGCCACGCTTAGCAATTTAAGACCTACACAGGGATTATCGTGCTAATGTGCAAGTGGTGACGCAAACATTACAAAAGGTCAATCCAACTTAAACGACAACAAGTTCATGCTTGAAGAACACCTGAAAGTATCATGTTACTTACCCCACTACTTATCTCCTATTACTTTTCCATTTAATCAATTAACTAGGGCAATAAGTCAATATATAGCAAAAGTACTGTAACACCCCAGTGTTAAGCAAGCATTTAGGCATTGCAAATCATGCATGTTATGCATCATCAAGCATCATAATCTACTTGCATAGTCAGGTTAAATAACAACTGAAACAATGCTTCGAAACATTCGAAACATGACTACGAAACATATATGTTGCATTTGTTTGTTTCATTTATTCTATGCCATAGCCTTGCTTGTATTAATGTTAAAACATGCTTGTTTGCTTGAGAAATTAGTTTAGAAATGTTTAGCAAAATTTTTGGAGCAAAGTTGTATTCAAACTTTTGACAAAATTTGCTTTTGAAAATATTATTGAAAAAGGTCAAAAATCCTCCCTATTTAGTTTTTGCTTTCCAATTCAAAATCTGTTGGGAATTTTGAGTTGGTCCCTTAATAAAAGTTGTAGGGAATTAAATTCTAAGCAACTTTCATTTTTGGGCTATTTCCAGAAAATGCCATTTTCTTGCTCCAAATTTCATTTAAAGCTGCTGCATTTTGAAAATCTTGAAAAGGAATTGAAAAATAAAAAGAAAAAAATTATTCTTCGCCTAAGTGGGCCGGCGCCTCACTTCTGGCCGGCTCGCGCAAGCCAGCCCAGCCCAGCTCGCGCTCGCGCCCGCGCGCGCCCGCGGTCCAGTGGACCGAGTCCACGCCGCGCCTCGCTCCCCCGCCACGTGCGTCGCCCAACCGAGGCGCGCCGTTGCCTGCCCGCCTCGCCGCGTGGCGCCCGCGCACCGGCGTCCATGGACGGTGGCCGCGCTCCGACCAGCCGTGCCTTCAAAGCGCTGTCCGAGCGCCCATCCATCCATATCCCGTCTGCTCCCCTGCCTCCTCTTCTCCACTTCAAAACAACCGAGCGGGAGCTCACCTCCACCGAGCGCCGCCCGCCGGCGTCGTGTCCCGCCAACGAGCCCCAATTCCCTGATTCCTTCCGCCTCCGGCTCCACAACGTACTCCACCTTCCCGTGCGCATGCTGGCAGCTGTCGGCGTTGAGGTAAAGTGGCGTATTTCGCCGCTCCGTCCCCGCCTCCGGCGAGTGCGCCACCGCGTGTGTGGCCAACCACACCACCTCGCTTTCCCCTTCTTCTTTTTCGCAAGCACCGCGCTTGCCTTGGCCCGCTGGAGCTCACCCGCGCGTCCTCTGGCTCCACCGTGGCCTCGGCCGTCGGGAACGCCGCCTTGCAGCGCCACCGTGCCGCTTTCATCGGCCGGCGGGGCTCGCCCCTGCTCTGCACCGTTGGGCCGCTTCCGGCCTAGGCCGGGAGACCGAGCCGGGCCGCCTAAGCCGCCGCTGCCCCTTTTTGGCCAGGCCAAAAGCGGTCGTGGGCCGGTCATTCTCACGGGCCGGCCCAGTAACAATAAGAGATTTGTTTTTCATTTTCTTTTGATTATTTGAGAAAATAAATGATTGGCAAAATGTTTGTGTGATTATTTTAGATCCAAAAATTGTGAAATAAATTTATATGGACTTCTTAGAACTAGATCTACAATCTAAAAATATTGCATGTAAATATTGCACTACTTTTCTGTAGGGTTTTTATTTAATCATTGAAATTGCTGTTTTCTTGTTAAATATGTAATAAATTATAGAAAACTCAGAAAAATATGGTTTCAAGTTTGTTAATCTTTTTGTGTAATGTACTTGCTAGGAAAAATATGTATCATGCCTATTCTGTAGAAAAAAAAATTCTTATGCGTAGTTCAAGTGCTTTTTATTGCTAATATTTGTTATTTTTGTTAGATAGAAAATTTTGAATAAAACATGCAAGTGATAATTTTTATACAGTGATTGTTTACTGTGTAGAATCTAGGAAAAATGATAAATCTGTTGTTTGATACCTTTCATAGTATAAAATATTTTTATGCTCATTTTTAGACTCTAGATTGTTTTTTTTGTGTAGGTAGTTCTAGCACTCAAATTGCAATGGAATTTTTGTGACATGCTGACGTACATGATAGTAATCAACTGTTATTTTATTAGATTTTTCTAGGTTACCAAAATAAGTGTTGTTGTTCAAACATAGTGTCAACTAGGGTTTAAATTAACATTTTAATGCAAGATTAGCTGATAAACTTTACTTTGGTGTATCTTTGAAACATCTTGGGGTGCTAGGGTGACTTTGCATGGTAGAGAATGTTGGTGATAGTCTATGAGTACATGTTCTTGGATGATGTAGACTACCTTATAGAAGAGTTGTAATTCCACTTAATCCAAATAAAGTAAAAATGTTCATCTACATCGCATTCATCATCATCATCTCCTGTCATCTCTGCAATGCACCTAGGCATGAGCACTTATACATCCGCATCATACAGGATCGCAGGAAGTAACTCCGGTAGCAGTTCCCGAGGAGCCGGAAGAGCAGCCCGAGGTGCAAGAGCAGGAGGTGCCCGAAGCCGACGAGGAGGTCGGTGAGGATCTTTCAGAGTGCCCAGACCACCATCCGAGCTCTTTCGAAAGAGGCAAGCCTCGGAGCATTTCTCTCCCGGTTTGCAAATATTTTATTAAATGCTTTACTTAATTGATGCATTACGTTTAGGAGTTATGTGCAACCGTTGTTGTATTATACCTTGTTTACCCTTGCTCTACCATATCCTTGTTACCTTGGTATTCGCAGTCAAGAAATGCTTAGCTTGCCTAGACCGGTAGAAGTCAGGTGATTACCTGTCACCTGCGAGCTATAGGTGGTTAGAGATCAGATCCTGTCCGAAGCACATTCGTCCAAGTTGTCCATCCATCCTGGTAGCAATAAGATGTATTATGATTTGAAGCCACTTTATTGGTGGACTAAGATGCGGAAGGAGATAGCTGCATATGTTGCTAGGTGTGATCGATTCTCAGGAACGAGTAACTAGAAGTAAAGTGGTTAAGTGGTACAAAGTGATGTGGAGTAATCAGGGTAGCGAGAGTGATGCTACGTGGGAACGGGAAGATTATTTGCGGGATGGTTATAAGGAATTCTATGAAAAATGGTACGCTTTCCAAATCTCGGGACGAGATTTTTATAAGGGGGAGGGCTGTAACACCTCAAGTGTTTAGTCCTTAATTGCATTACATTGCATAAGCATAAGCATGCATAATCCATGGTTACTATTTTATGTATTGCAACTCGTGTGATTGTTTAGGGTTTGTTTGGTTTATGTCATGAGTAATTGATAGTTGGTGTAACAAAAATGTAAGGTGGCCAATCATGACCTACAACACCTTAACCATACTTAGGGTAACATTTGGAGCAAGGTTCATGTTGACCAAAATTACAAAATTGCCCTCCAAGAGAGGTTTGACCACCATTTGACCCTAGGAGGTTCTAGTTTGACCAATTAAAAAGTCTAACTTAGAGACCTTGCATGGAAGAGCACCCTTAAGCAAAGTTGTAAAGAAATTCATGGGGAACAAAAGTCTCAATATGACCATCTCATGAAAGTGACCACAACATGCTCAAAAGTGGCCCACAAGTCAGCTAGAGAAGTAGCTCCAAGACTTAGAATTTTTCTAAGTCTGGAATCTGACCCTACAGTTTTACTGATGCCTACTTTAGGAGCTTGTAGTTTGCAAACCAGGCCAAACCAGCTTTCACTCATATTGACAAACTTGTAGATCACATGTAGCCCAACAACTTTGTCAACATTACCCAAGCCTGGTTCTCAATGGTTCAAGAGATATCGTGTCATGAACATAAGCTTTCAGTCGGCATCGTTAACTGAACCCCGGTTTCAGTTTCACCGAGCACCACTTTGGGGCCATGTAGTTTCAAATATAGGCCGAACCAGCCCAAACACTAATTGACAAAGTTGTTGCCCTAACATAGCTCTACAAACTTGATGTTGCCACCTTGGACTGAAACCAGCTGGTTTAGACGTTAATCACGTTCGAAATCGCTCTGTCAGTCACTAATGGAGGCAACGTCATCGCGATTCAGTCTTCAGAGTGAGGTGGCCGACCGGCCACAGAGCCGCGCCGATGTGTGGAGGCGCGGTGGCGCCCGTACGCCGGCCCTGGCCCCACCGGTCAGGCCGCGACGCCTTCAAGACGCCACGACGCGCGAGCCGGCCTCCATTCCTCCGCCCCCTCTCTTCCAGTCGCAAAGACTCCGAAACCGAGCCGCCATTGCCGCTCCTCTCCGGCGAGCTCGAGCGCGAGTTACACCGCATCACCGGCCACTAGACCTCGCCACTTCCTCCGCCTCACCGCCCTCCATCTCCTCGACCCACCGACGCCCGTGATTTGACTCGAGGTGAGTCGCATTGCTCCCTTCCCCGTTTCCGAGAGGTCGCCGGAGCCCGCCATGGACCCTCACCGTGGCCGGGGTACCTCGGCTCTCTCTCCATCCTCCCTTCCTATCTAAATGGCTCCGCCTAGCTTCGGTGAAGCTCGTACCGAGCCTAGCCAGCACCGTACACCCTCACCGGCGACGGTGCGCTGCCACCGGACCTCACCGGCCGCCGCTCGCAGTGGCATTCCCCTTCCGCCCCATCCCCATCCCTTCTGCGAGCACCAATCGACGCACCATGTGACGGAGAGCACGAGGCAGCGCTTGGTTGGCCGAGCGAGCCCTTCTCCGGCGAGCTCGAGCTCATCGGAGCTCGCGGGGCGCCGCCTCCCCTGTCTCCGGTCACTGACCGCGGGGGCCCGCCCGTCAGTGTCGCGCGCAGGCGGGGTGCTGAGCGGGCCGCGCGCGCGCGTGATTGTGGGCCGCGTGTCCCGGGCCGGCCCAACTCCTGTGATATAAATTTCGTTTTTATTATTTTGTCACAGATTTTTTGTACGAGTTTGAAAAATGTAGATCTAGGGTTTTACTGATCCAAAAATCATGAGATAAATTTTGTTAGGATCTACTTGATGTGTAGTATTTTAGAAAAATATGAATCTGGCATGAGATGTTTAAATTCTGTAAGAATTTAATAGATCCTTTAAATGTGTTTTGGAATGCATGCAAATTTGTTAAATTTATAACTTGAGCTGTAGTGTTCCATAAATCATGAAATTTGGTGGGTAGGTTACTCTATGCTAGCCCTAGCTCTGGTAAAAATTTGGGCATCAGTGCTTAAGTAATTTTCAAGTTATAAGGCTATCATTTTATTCTAGGAAATAATTGAAGGAATTTTTGTAATTTTTCTACATGTGCAATGTTCTTGTAACTTTTTGGAGAATGTCTTGCTACCCTAGAGTGTCTAAGAAAAATATGAAATCTGTTGTTTGATACTTTTCAATGTGATTTATTAATTATACAACAATCAGCCTTTAGGACTTGTGAATTTTGTATAGGGAGTGTCTGTGAATAAAAGTTGTTCAAATTTTTACAGTGGTCTCTTTGTGGATCAGAGAGCCCCCTGTAATTTTTGTAGAATTTTAGGAGCAGTTTACATATATGTTTAAAATTCCACCTAATTAATTAAGTAAAATAAGAAATGAGTATAAATAAATGTTCTAGGTAGTCACACCCTACTTTATGGTGTTTTTATACCCCATGTAAACTTTTGGTAATCTTAGTTTGGTTTTAGGGATCTTTGGTCACATCAATAAATATTTAACCCTTGCAAAATTAGGTTTTCTGGACAGCTGGTAGTATTTCTAAGTTTGACCTTTGATAAAATTAGTTGCTGGAAAACTTGTAAATACCAAAGTTATAGTAAACTTGATAAACTAGCTTGTGTCAAAATTTGGGAACATTTGGCTTAGTAGTTTGAGAGTTACTGTTGTTTTAAGTGGCAGTTCAGAATCTACTACTCTCTGTTTTGAGAGGACAGATTCTGGGACTTGTGAAATTTGACATGGAAAACTTAGGAGTTTGGGGTTGAGGTCTGAAAATGAATTGTAGAGCATTTCTCAAGCTTTCCAGATTGCCTTAGATCATATCTTTTGGAATTGTAAATCTCCAGTTGTGATAAAAACAAGTAGCTGCTGTCCAGAATGCTTACTGTGGTGTTTTGCTGATTGATATGGTGTGGTATCCTAAGACATGCTACTTTTGTAATTGTTAGGTGTTAGGGCCTTAACTGAGGATGAGCAGCTTTATCTTAGGTTAAGTAGATTAGGTGAGTACTTCTCTACCGGAGAGGAAATTTGCACCTACTCTTTTGAAGTGATTTGAATAGAGCGTTAAATTGTTGTAATGCATTTCATTCCGAGCATACTGCATCTTTCATTATGCATTCATGGGATTTATTATGCACTCATGCAATAGGTGTACCGGAGGGAGTGACACTCCTGGAATTCGAACAAGTAATACCGGAGGAGGTGCAGAGCCAACCGGAAGAATCAGCAAAAGAACCCAACGCCGGGGAAGCTCCGTCAGAAGATCTACCCGAGTGTCCGGACCACAGACCCGCAACGTTTCTCAAAGGCAAGCCCTGGTGCATGCTGAACCCACTGTTTTATAAATATATCTTGAGTACTTTTAAATTGTTTACTGCATTAAGTAGTAGGAGTTGTATGAAAACCATTGTTGCATTATACCTGTCCTTGTCCAGATATTGCACTTAATCCTATAATAGGTGTAGGCACGTGTCAATGCTTAGCCCTGCTTAGTACGGTAAAAGTCGGGTGATTTCCGGTCATCCGCGAGAAATAGGATTGGGTCGCGAGTGGCTTATGGCTATCGTGATGGAACCATGCTTTAAAATGAAATTGAGACCGGGCGGGAGTTCGATGGTACAGCCGCAAGACACTTCACGTCTTGGGTGTGGAGCCATGCCCGTCTGAGTCGTAAGGACCGATTCGCTGTACGTCCTTGAGTCATGTTGAACGCAGTCTAACACTTAGTTGGCCGGATAAGTCGTTCCGACCGCGAAGCCGAGTAATGTGATTCAGGCCGGGAATCGAATGGTAGGTTGCTTCTTGGAGGAGAGAAAGGATGTGCTTGGGGACATTGGCGTGAGACCAAGGGGGGGTTAGAGTCCCTATCACCTGGCAGAGTGTCGCCCTTGGGGTTGCGACATCATTCGGACCCGCGATTCCTGAATCATATGAAAAGGTGGCCTGTGCGACCCTGGCAGGGGTCTGCACGGTGAGTGTTAGAAATACCCCTCCAGCTGGATAGGAATTCGATTCGAATCGCCGTCGCTCCCGGTTAGTGAGCACTTGACTTGAGCAGCGGCAACGTAGATCTCATTAATTGAACAGATGGTTAAGTGAATGATACAATGTTGCCACAAATTATACCTGCTCTGGGAATAATATGAATAATTGTTTGATGATAATCAAGTGCATGTTTAGTACAGGTGCTAAGATAGATGACAGGTAAATGCTAAAAGTAACTGCTAGTACAGGTTATAAGAGTTTCAACTACTTATGCCTTTATGCAAAATGTGATGTCAGCTAGCCTCTTGTGTAAGCCTTGCATAATCCTTGGTGTCTTATTATTTCTGGTTTATGACGGGTAAGTCTAGCTGAGTACATTCCAGTACTCAGGGTTTATTCCCTCCTGTTGCAGATGACATGCTTTATCAGGGATTCTGCAAGACGTGTCTCCACCCTGCGGGTGATGATGACTAGGTCACAAGGGCGTGATCGTCTTTATGTACTTTCCTCATGCTTTTGCGGGATGTCGATCATCCAAACTGGCAGTAATTAAGTAACTAATGTGTGTGTTATGCTTCCGCTACTTTCAAACTCGGTTTGTAATAATTGCTACTCCGTGGTGTAAACTTATTTCGGAACTACTTGTGAAATGTAACGTACGATGTGTATGTTGAATGATGCGATCCTGGTTGTAAGCAGTTTGGTTTGAAATCCTTCGTGATTTCGATTGACTACCGGGATTATATGGGCTCAAGTTTGAAAATTTGAGCGCTTCGGTGCTTGTTTTCGTACTTGTGCTCTTATAATTTGGTCGGTTCTGTTACAGCTGGTATCGGAGCATAATTCAACATTAAACACATCTTACGAGTAATTAAAAAACAAAAGTATTTGTTTGCAAAAAGGGTTACATTCAAAAAAATTATTTTATAGGTATGCCAGTGATCACATCCCTTAGCCCAAATAAGGACTCTTAGGTGGCTTATTATAAAGACTAACTTGGGGGCCTTGTTTGTTTCTGTTTCGTCGTCCATACGGCGTGATATTGTATGGATGCCATCCACTTGGGTGGTAATGTATGGATCAATTACCTCGACGCTCTGGTAAGTGTGAGTTGTGAGAGCATGATCGTCCAACCGGCGGTCTAGGGGAGAGTAGTTTGGTGACTTACATATTTACATGTTTAAACCATATAACTATGTAAAAGCACTTAATTGTGGGCATTTATCAATCGGGTAGCTTTGATACTGAAATATATACATCCGGGGATGTGTATATGGAAAGTATTTAGTTTACTGCTTTCTTGTATGTTATTTTGGGAATTGTTGGGCTGCAATGGAATTTTCTGCAGGTACACTAACAACGTAACGTGTAGACCGATAGTTTCGTTTATATGAGAGAACGTATGTATGCCACCGCTTAGCGTTAGCACTTTAGTTTTCTACTAAGTTGAGAGGACGTACGAAACGTGCATGCATCATGTTTAATTATCTCATACATGTCATTCACTCCCTCCTTAAAAATTTCAATAGTCCCGACTAAATTAAATTTCGTATCCCCTAAATGATTCTCACTTTAAGTCACATCTTGTTGATACAGATGGCACGTACCAGGATGACAGCCCGTAAGTCAACTGGTGGAAGGGTCCCTCGCCACCAGTTAGCTCCACGCGAGCCCCGTCCTGAGCCCTCCGAGGTGGAAAGGTTACGGGCTGAGCTGGCAGAGGTGACTGCTGCTAGGGATGCAGCACGGCAACAACTGGAGCAAGTGATTCATGATCGGGATCAAGAAACGCTTGCAGTCCAGAGGTTGACAGTGGCAAATCGCAACTGTCAGCGTATGTTGGTCCGTGTGATGGAACAGAGGGATGAAGCCTGGCACGAGGAGAACGTTCTGAGGGCCCGTCAGTTTGAGCTCGAACAGCAGTTAGAGAATGCTGAAGAATACAATGACAACCTTCATGAAGAAGTGCACCGCCTGAACAACCAGCTTAATCCTCTGCTACCTAGAAACAACAACGAAGATGAGGACATGGGTTCGGGAATCTTCATGGCTGAGGATGATGATGAAGTGGAGGTCGATGGACCACAGGATGCTCCACCTGCAGAAGCACCAGAGGAAGAGCCAGAAGAAGAAGAAGAAGACGAGGAGTTAGAGCCTGTCAGTGATGAGGACGGCGGGGAGATCCTTGACACTGACTCGGAGGATGATGCTTAGAGTAGTCATCACGTACCTTTAGTGCTAGGATCGTCTTTTGCGCCTCCCTGTGTAAAAGTGAGGCCTTGTAATAAATTGACGTTAGGATGTAAGGTTGAACCGTATGTTTCCTGAATGTAGTTTGAACCTGTTAATTTCGATCGCAATGGGATGTCTTATTATGTTGTGTTCGATGATGGTGTCACGATTAGCACCCTTCGGTGCCGCGACGAAACCGAGGGCCTCCTATGGCGCGCGACATAAGGTTGTGCTGCTTGGCACGCGCAGGTATCGAGGTGGCTAGTCCTGATCCACCATAGAACTCTCCATTGAGAAGTCTCTTTGTGGTCAGTTTGAAATAGCCTTTCACAGTCAACTAAAAATCTTGAGATCGAATCCAAGTACCGTGCGAAAGGTCAAAAATCGTAGATAGCAACGTAAACGGTCCGATAACCGTTGTGCTCCCTGTGAGTGAGCCTTTATCAAAGAACGTCTTGTTGGATTACCGAGTATGAGTTCGTCAATTGATGCGCTTGAATGGATTGTGCGGTTGTGATGAATTATTGTGCCTTCATTATTATGAGAAATCTATTCATGAAGTCAGTTTGACATTTCGCAATAATTCATCTACAAATTTCCCACATCGTCAGTGCTCATTGGCTATGCATTTTGCAGATGTCGTACAATCTACGTCGGGGCCGTGGAAATGAGGAGGAGGAACAGCCACCCCCTCCGCCACCACCTACTCTGGCCGAGTTGATGCAATCAGTGGTTGAAGGGCAGCGTATGTTGGCTGACGCCATGCGCCAACTGGCTAATCGAGAGGCTCGTCATGGCCGCCAGGGCCCAGAGCCAAATCAGTACAGCGATTTCAAGGACTTTCTAGATACAAAGCCCCCGCTCTTTAAGGAAGCGGAAGAACCACTGCAGGCTGACGAGTGGCTGAATACAATTGAACAAAAGTTTCGTCTGCTACGCCTAACTGATGAGCTGAAAACTGAGTATGCTTCCCATCAGTTGCATGGTCCAGCGGGCATCTGGTGGAGCCACTATCGTTCCACACTGCCTGCCAATGTTCCGATTGCTTGGGATCAGTTCAAGGCGGCCTTCCGGGGGAACTACATCCCTCCCGGTCTTATGGCAATCAAGCACACGGAGTTTATGAGGCTGTCGCAGGGAAATAAAAGCTTGACTGAATACTTGCAGTCCTTCAACAACTTGGCAAGGTATGCCACGGAGTTTGTGGATACCGATGCCAAAAAGATTGCTAGCTTCAAAAGGGGCCTCGGCCCAAAGTTGATGAAGACTATGGGCACTAGCAAGTGTACCACTTTCAATGATTTCATCAGCGATGCTTTGACCCAGGAGAACAACAATGCTATTTATTCTGCCTCTAAGAGCCGTAAAAGGGCCCTTGAGGCAAGTGCTTCTCAGTCACGAGCCTCAGCTGCACCAAGGTCTTCTCCGCGCCCACCTACTCAGAATACAAAGTTCCGTCCGCCGCAGAAAAAGGCTGCTGCAAAAACGGGGTTCCGTAAGGCTTATACCGTCGCTCTGCCAAAGGGGACTTCTGGACAGAGCAGCTCTAGTGTTCCTCCTAGCAATATGCCTTGCTGGAATTGCAACAAGCCAGGCCATTGGGTCCGGAACTGCCCTTACCCTAAGAAGAATGTCAATCAAGGTGGTCGTCAGGGACACGCTCATTATAACAGCATTGAAGAAATTCCATCTGGTGAGGCGGTCACTGCTGGTAAGTTCCTAGTTGACCAACACCCCGCAGTGGTACTTTTTGATTCAGGTGCTTCGCATTCCTTTATCAGTCCTAAGTTTGCATCCAAATTTGCACATAAGTTGCATACTGTTGAAGGTGTGGGTTATTGCATTAGTGCTGCGAGTGGGAATATTTCCACAAACAAAGTAGTGGGGAACCTTATGTTTGAGGTAGAATGGCGAAGTTATTCGCTTGCTCTATTGGTTTTACCTGGTTTAGACATAGATGTTATCTTGGGCATGAATTGGATGAGTCAGAATGGGGTACTCATTGACACATCCGCTCGGGTAGTTATGCTCAGAGATCCTACAGATCAAAAGGGTTTTCTAGTACAATTTCCCAGAAAAGTTGAATTGTCAGGGGAAATTCATGCTGTGCAAGCAAAGGCGTTGGCTGAAATTCCCGTAGTAAATGAATTTCCGGACGTTTTTCCCGATGATTTGCCGGGACTCCCTCCAGATCGGGATGTGGAATTTAAAATCGAGTTGTTGCCTGACACCGCATCCATCTCTAGGAGACCCTATAGAATGCCTCCAAATGAGTTAGCTGAACTTAAGGTGCAGTTGAATGAACTTTTGAAGAAGGGGTTGATCCGTCCTAGCTCGTCTCCGTGGGGTTGCCCGGCTATCTTTGTAAAGAAGAAGGATCAGACCTTGCGGATGTGCGTGGACTATAGACCTCTAAATGCAGTCACTGTTAAGAATAAGTATCCTCTACCGCGTATCGACATCTTGTTTGATCAATTGTCCAAAGCCAAAGTCTTTTCCAAGATTGATCTAAGGTCTGGGTACCATCAGATTAAAATCCGTCCTGAAGATGTTCCAAAAATAGCCTTCTCGACAAGATATGGTCTTTATGAGTATCTTGTTATGTCCTTCGGCCTGACCAATGCCCCAGCACACTTCATGTGCTTGATGAATTCGGTGTTTATGCCTGAATTGGACAAGTTTGTGGTGGTGTTCATCGATGACATCTTGGTGTATTCTGAAAATGAGGAAGAACACGCTGAACACTTGCGTATTGTCCTCAGCAGACTGCGTGAGCATAAACTGTATGCGAAGTTCAGTAAGTGTGAATTCTGGCTTCGTGAAGTACCTTTCCTTGGGCATGTGTTGTCCGATGGAGGAATTATGGTGGATCCCACTAAGGTACAAGAAGTATTGAATTGGAAGGCTCCTACTTCGGTTCATGAGGTCCGGAGTTTCCTTGGGTTGGCTGGCTATTATCGTCGCTTCATCCCGGATTTCTCAAAAATAGCCAAACCCATGACTCGGTTGCTGCAAAAAGACACCAGGTTTGTCTGGACTCCTGAGTGTGATGCGGCTTTTCACCAACTGCGAACCCTCCTAACCTCGGCTCCGGTTTTGGCACAACCGGATATCGAGAAACCTTTTGATGTTTACTGTGATGCCTCAGGCATAGGTTTGGGAGGTGTTTTGATGCAGGAAGGCCGAGTAATTGCATATACTTCACGACAACTTCGGAAGCATGAGGTGAATTATCCAACGCATGACTTAGAACTGGCCGCAATTGTTCATGCTTTGAAGGTATGGCGGCATTATCTGCTGGGCAATGTCTACAATATCTATACAGACCACAAAAGCCTCAAATACATCTTCACCCAACCCGAGCTAAATATGCGTCAGAGAAGATGGCTCGAGTTGATTAAAGATTATAATCTTCAAGTGCACTATCACCCAGGCAAGGCAAATGTGGTTGTGGACGCTTTTAGCCGTAAGTCTCATTGCCATTCCTTAATTGAAACTGATTTTCACCGATCTCGCCTGTTACATCCGGCAGTCTTGTACAACATCACTGTCAGTGGTACTCTCAGAAATAGAATCATTGAGCTCCAAAAGACTGATCCGGGTATCTTTCACATAAAACGGAAGATGAATGAAGGAGAGACTAAGCATTTCAGGTTAGATGACGAAGGTGTGCTGTGGTTTAAGGATAGGTTAGTGGTACCTAAGGACCGAGAGCTTAGAGATCAGATCCTGTCCGAAGCACATTCGTCCAAGTTGTCCATCCATCCTGGTAGCAATAAGATGTATTATGATTTGAAGCCACTTTATTGGTGGACTAAGATGCGGAAGGAGATAGCTGCATATGTTGCTAGGTGTGACACCTGTTGCAGAGTTAAAGCTGTGCACATGAAAGCTGGGCTACTTCAGCCACTTTCCATTCCAGGCTGGAAATGGGAAGAGATAAGTATGGATTTCATTGTCGGACTTCCTCCCACAGTCAAAAATCATAACTCTATCTGGGTAATTGTTGATCGTTTGACCAAATCAGCTCACTTCATCCCAGTGAGAGTGGACTATCGTCCCACTGACTATGCTGAGTTGTACTTCAATCAGATAGTCCGGCTTCATGGGATACCTCGTACTATCGTTTCTGACCGTGGTCCCCAGTTCACTGCTCGCTTTTGGGAGCATTTGCATCACCTTCTGGGAACCAAGTTAGTGAGAAGCTCTGCTTATCACCCCCAGACATCTGGTCAGACGGAACGAGTTAACCAAATCTTGGAAGATCTGTTGCGGGCATGCGTCATTTCGTCCAAGGGTTCTTGGGAAAAATGGTTACCTTTAGCCGAATTCTCGTACAATAACAGTTATCAAGAGAGTATTAAGATGGCCCCATTCGAAGCCTTGTATGGTCGTAAGTGCCGAACTCCACTAAACTGGGTAGAAGCTGGGGAAAGGAGGTATTATGGCATTGATTTTATCCAGGAAGCCGAGGAACAAGTCCGTACTATCCAGAAACACATGGCTGCAGCCCAAGCTAGACAGAAAAGTTATGCGGATCGTCGTAGAAAACCACTCGAATTTGAAGTTGGAGACTTCGTTTATTTGAAAGTTTCTCCAATGAAGAGTGTCCAACGTTTTGGGGTTAAGCGGAAACTTGCACCAAGATACGTGGGTCCTTTCTAGATCATAGGCAAGAGTGGAGCTGTTGCGTACAAGATCCAGTTACCTTCTGAAATGAGAGCCATATTCAACGTTTTCCATGTATCTCAGCTTAAAAAGTGTCTTCGAGTTCCTGAGGAACAAGTTCCTTTAGGAGATATCAGGCTTGAATCCGACCTAACCTATGAAGAAAAGCCCGTCCGAGTGATCGATTCTCAGGAACGAGTAACTAGAAGTAAAGTGGTTAAGTGGTACAAAGTGATGTGGAGTAATCAGGGTAGCGAGAGTGATGCTACGTGGGAACGGGAAGATTATTTGCGGGATGGTTATAAGGAATTCTATGAAAAATGGTACGCTTTCCAAATCTCGGGACGAGATTTTTATAAGGGGGGAGGGCTGTAACACCTCAAGTGTTTAGTCCTTAATTGCATTACATTGCATAAGCATAAGCATGCATAATCCATGGTTACTATTTTATGTATTGCAACTCGTGTGATTGTTTAGGGTTTGTTTGGTTTATGTCATGAGTAATTGATAGTTGGTGTAACAAAAAGGTAAGGTGGCCAATCATGACCTACAACACCTTAACCATACTTAGGGTAACATTTGGAGCAAGGTTCATGTTGACCAAAATTACAAAATTGCCCTCCAAGAGAGGTTTGACCACCATTTGACCCTAGGAGGTTCTAGTTTGACCAATTAAAAAGTCTAACTTAGAGACCTTGCATGGAAGAGCACCCTTAAGCAAAGTTGTAAAGAAATTTATGGGGAACAAAAGTCTCAATATGACCATCTCATGAAAGTGACCACAACATGCTCAAAAGTGGCCCACAAGTCAGCTAGAGAAGTAGCTCCAAGACTTAGAATTTTTCTAAGTCTGGAATCTGACCCTACAGTTTTACTGATGCCTACTTTAGGAGCTTGTAGTTTGCAAACCAGGCCAAACCAGCTTTCACTCATATTGACAAACTTGTAGATCACATGTAGCCCTACAACTTTGTCAACATTACCCAAGCCTGGTTCTCAATGGTTCAAGAGATATCATGTCATGAACTTAAGCTTTCAGTCGGCATCGTTAACTGAACCCTGGTTTCAGTTTCACCGAGCACCACTTTGGGGCCATGTAGTTTCAAATATAGGCTGAACCAGCCCAAACACTAATTGACAAAGTTGTTGCCCTAACATAGCTCTACAAACTTGATGTTGCCACCTTGGACTGAAACTAGCTGGTTTAGACGTTAATCACGTTCGAAATCGCTCTATCAGTCACTGATGGAGGCAACGTCATCGCGATTCAGTCTTCAGAGTGAGGTGGCCGACCGGCCACAGAGCCGCGCCGACGCGTGGAGGCGCGGTGGCGCCCGTACGCCGGCCCTGGCCCCACCGGTCAGGCCGCGACGCCTTCAAGACGCCACGACACGCGAGCCGGCCTCCATTCCTCCGCCCCCTCTCTTCCAGTCGCAAAAACGCCGAAACCGAGCCGCCATTGCCGCTCCTCTCCGGCGAGCTCGAGCGCGAGTTACACCGCATCACCGGCCACCAGACCTCACCACTTCCTCCGCCCTCCATCTCCTCGACCCACCGACGCCCGTGATTGGACTCGAGGTGAGCCGCATTGCTCCCTTCCCCGTTTCCGAGAGGTCGCCGGAGCCCGCCATGGACCCTCACCGTGGCCGGGGTACCTCGGCTCTCTCTCCATCCTCCCTTCCTATCTAAATGGCTCCGCCTAGCTTCGGTGAAGCTCGTACCGAGCCTAGCCAGCACCGTACACCCTCACCGGCGACGGTGCGCTGCCACCGGACCTCACCGGCCGCCGCTCGCGGTGGCATTCCCCTTCCGCCCCATCCCCATCCCTTCTGCGAGCACCAATCGACGCACCATGTGACGGAGAGCACGAGGCAGCGCTTGGTTGGCCGAGCGAGCCCTTCTCCGGCGAGCTCGAGCTCATCGGAGCTCGCGGGGCGCCGCCTCCCCTGTCTCCGGTCACTGACCGCGGGGGCCCGCCCGTCAGTGTCGCGCGCAGGCGGGGTGCTGAGCGGGCCGCGCGCGCGCGTGATTGTGGGCCGCGTGTCCCGGGCCGGCCCAACTCCTGTGATATAAATTTCGTTTTTATTATTTTGTCACAGATTTTTTGTACGAGTTTGAAAAATGTAGATCTAGGGTTTTACTGATCCAAAAATCATGAGATAAATTTTGTTAGGATCTACTTGATGTGTAGTATTTTAGAAAAATATGAATCTGGCATGAGATGTTTAAATTCTGTAAGAATTTAATAGATCCTTTAAATGTGTTTTGGAATGCATGCAAATTTGTTAAATTTATAACTTGAGCTGTAGTGTTCCATAAATCATGAAATTTGGTGGGTAGGTTACTCTATGCTAGCCCTAGCTCTGGTAAAAATTTGGGCATCAGTGCTTAAGTAATTTTCAAGTTATAAGGCTATCATTTTATTCTAGGAAATAATTGAAGGAATTTTTGTAATTTTTCTACATGTGCAATGTTCTTGTAACTTTTTGGAGAATGTCTTGCTACCCTAGAGTGTCTAAGAAAAATATGAAATCTGTTGTTTGATACTTTTCAATGTGATTTATTAATTATACAACAATCAGCCTTTAGGACTTGTGAATTTTGTATAGGGAGTGTCTGTGAATAAAAGTTGTTCAAATTTTTACAGTGGTCTCTTTGTGGATCAGAGAGCCCCCTGTAATTTTTGTAGAATTTTAGGAGCAGTTTACATATATGTTTAAAATTCCACCTAATTAATTAAGTAAAATAAGAAATGAGTATAAATAAATGTTCTAGGTAGTCACACCCTACTTTATGGTGTTTTTATACCCCATGTAAACTTTTGGTAATCTTAGTTTGGTTTTAGGGATCTTTGGTCACATCAATAAATATTTAACCCTTGCAAAATTAGGTTTTCTGGACAGCTGGTAGTATTTCTAAGTTTGACCTTTGATAAAATTAGTTGCTGGAAAACTTGTAAATACCAAAGTTATAGTAAACTTGATAAACTAGCTTGTGTCAAAATTTGGGAACATTTGGCTTAGTAGTTTGAGAGTTACTGTTGTTTTAAGTGGCAGTTCAGAATCTACTACTCTCTGTTTTGAGAGGACAGATTCTGGGACTTGTGAAATTTGACATGGAAAACTTAGGAGTTTGGGGTTGAGGTCTGAAAATGAATTGTAGAGCATTTCTCAAGCTTTCCAGATTGCCTTAGATCATATCTTTTGGAATTGTAAATCTCCAGTTGTGATAAAAACAAGTAGCTGCTGTCCAGAATGCTTACTGTGGTGTTTTGCTGATTGATATGGTGTGGTATCCTAAGACATGCTACTTTTGTAATTGTTAGGTGTTAGGGCCTTAACTGAGGATGAGCAGCTTTATCTTAGGTTAAGTAGATTAGGTGAGTACTTCTCTACCGGAGAGGAAATTTGCACCTACTCTTTTGAAGTGATTTGAATAGAGCGTTAAATTGTTGTAATGCATTTCATTCCGAGCATACTGCATCTTTCATTATGCATTCATGGGATTTATTATGCACTCATGCAATAGGTGTACCGGAGGGAGTGACACTCCTGGAATTCGAACAAGTAATACCGGAGGAGGTGCAGAGCCAACCGGAAGAATCAGCAAAAGAACCCAACGCCGGGAAAGCTCCGTCAGAAGATCTACCCGAGTGTCCGGACCACAGACCCGCAACGTTTCTCAAAGGCAAGCCCTGGTGCATGCTGAACCCACTGTTTTATAAATATATCTTGAGTACTTTTAAATTGTTTACTGCATTAAGTAGTAGGAGTTGTATGAAAACCATTGTTGCATTATACCTGTCCTTGTCCAGATATTGCACTTAATCCTATAATAGGTGTAGGCACGTGTCAATGCTTAGCCCTGCTTAGTACGGTAAAAGTCGGGTGATTTCCGGTCATCCGCGAGAAATAGGATTGGGTCGCGAGTGGCTTATGGCTATCGTGATGGAACCATGCTTTAAAATGAAATTGAGACCGGGCGGGAGTTCGATGGTACAGCCGCAAGACACTTCACGTCTTGGGTGTGGAGCCATGCCCGTCTGAGTCGTTTAAGGACCGATTCGCTGTACGTCCTTGAGTCATGTTGAACGCAGTCTAACACTTAGTTGGCCGGATAAGTCGTTCCGACCGCGAAGCCGAGTAATGTGATTCAGGCCGGGAATCGAATGGTAGGTTGCTTCTTAGAGGAGAGAAAGGATGTGCTTGGGGACATTGACGTGAGACCAAGGGAGGGTTAGAGTCCCTATCACCTGGCAGAGTGTCGCCCTTGGGGTTGCGACATCATTCGGACCCGCGATTCCTGAATCATATGAAAAGGTGGCCTGTGCGACCCTGGCAGGGGTCTGCACGGTGAGTGTTAGAAATACCCCTCCAGCTGGATAGGAATTCGATTCGAATCGCCGTCGCTCCCGGTTAGTGAGCACTTGACTTGAGCAGCGGCAACGTAGATCTCATTAATTGAACAGATGGTTAAGTGAATGATACAATGTTGCCACAAATTATACCTGCTCTGGGAATAATATGAATAATTGTTTGATGATAATCAAGTGCATGTTTAGTACAGGTGCTAAGATAGATGACAGGTAAATGCTAAAAGTAACTGCTAGTACAGGTTATAAGAGTTTCAATTACTTATGCCTTTATGCAAAATGTGATGTCAGCTAGCCTCTTGTGTAAGCCTTGCATAATCCTTGGTGTCTTATTATTTCTGGTTTATGACGGGTAAGTCTAGCTGAGTACATTCCAGTACTCAGGGTTTATTCCCTCCTGTTGCAGATGACATGCTTTATCAGGGATTCTGCAAGACGTGTCTCCACCCTGCGGGTGATGATGACTAGGTCACAAGGGCGTGATCGTCTTTATGTACTTTCCTCATGCTTTTGCAGGATGTCGATCATCCAAACTGGCAGTAATTAAGTAACTAATGTGTGTGTTATGCTTCCGCTACTTTCAAACTCGGTTTGTAATAATTGCTACTCCGTGGTGTAAACTTATTTCGGAACTACTTGTGAAATGTAACGTACGATGTGTATGTTGAATGATGCGATCCTGGTTGTAAGCAGTTTGGTTTGAAATCCTTCGTGATTTCGATTGACTACCGGGATTATATGGGCTCAAGTCTGAAAATTTGAGCGCTTCGGTGCTTGTTTTCGTACTTGTGCTCTTATAATTTGGTCGGTTCTGTTACATCTCGTACTTAGGGCTTTGTTCCCACTTGTTGCAGATGGGCAGATGTATTACGGCTACTGTATCAACTGCCTTTATCCTGCGATGGGTGATGCTTAGGACCATGGGCAGTGGTCATTCCCTACGTCTCGTCTGATGCTTTTGTTGGAGATGATCCTGAGCTGGCACCTTATTTCGAACTTTGTGTGAGTGTGTGTGGTTTGAACTAAATACTTCCGCTACTTTCATTTGAACCTGGTTTGTAATAACTATGTTTAAATTCCGATGTATTTTGCGACATGAACTTTTATGTAACTTGTGATGGTGACAGCTAACCTTATTACGATCTTGGCTGGTATGTGAGTTGGTTTGAAATCCGTCATGATTTCACAGACTACCGGGTTATACGGGCTTAAGTTTGCTAAATCGTTCGCTTGTTGGATGATTTTCTTACTTAATTTCGTATAATTGGACGGTTCTGTTACAAGTACTCCAACAATTCTACAAAAATTACAGTAGTTACTATGCACTGTACATAGGCTACTACAAAAATTACTAGGTTATGTGTTATATATAGGTGTAATTAAATCACCCTTGCATTCTTGTTAATGGAATATATAACATAGAAATAATTGATAAGATTTGGCATGGGGCCATCCTCTAGGCCTTCATGCATGCTGAAAAAGTTGCAATCCATATCGACATCGGCGTATTGTACATGCTTCACAAAGTCCATTCGCCATTTCGAAGAACCCTAACTACAACTGATGGGTCTCCATGTGACTCATTCGTTTCGATGTTGTAAGCTGCTCAAACTTTTTGTCAATCTTGTGCATGCCACGGGATGAGGAAATGCTAAGTTTTAGATTTTCTGGAGGTGCTTTGCTATTTTCTTTTATTTAAATGAATTTCTGCGTAGCGGGATCGGACGTCGTAATTGTAGGTTGAACTAAGGCTACCCCAGAAATGATCCTAAATGGTGCCAAATTTCTACACCAAGTATCACATGCCCCAGGGAACCGGTTTTGGTGGAGGCAGATGGTAACATATCTTATTTTCAAGGCGTAACTCGCCCTCTTTTCTCGATTTTAGTGATAAATAAATTCAATAATTACCTAATTTGATCTGAAAATCTAAGATTCGGCGTGGGACCATGCTCTTGGCCTTCATGTATGTAGAAAAAGTTTTAAGCCATTCACCGACGTATTGTACATGCTTCACAAAGTCTATTTGCCATTTCAAGAAAGACTACAACTGATGGGTCTCCATGTCACTTGTCTATTTCGAAGTCGTAAGCTGCTCAAACTTTTTCTCATGCTTGTGCGTGCCACTAGATGAGAAAACACTAAGTTTTAGATTTTTCGGAGGTGCTTTGCTATTTTCTTTCATTTAAATGAATTTCTACACAACGGAACACCGTAATTGTAGGTTGAACTAAGGCTATTCCAGAAACGATCCAAAACGGGGCCATATTTCTACACCAGGTCTCACATGCCCCAGGGAACTAGTTTTGGTGGAGGTGGATGGTAAAATATCTTATTTTGAAGGCCTAACTTGCCCTCCTTTCTCGATTTTAGCGATAAATAAATTCAATAATTACCTAATTTGATCGGAAAAATCTAAGATTCAGCGTGGGGCCATGCTCTGGGCCTTCATATATGTGGAAAAAGCTTCAAGCCATTTCGACACCCACGTACTATACAAGCTTCACAAAGTCCGTTCACCATTTTGAAGAACCAAGACTACAACTGATGGGTCTCCACGTGACTCATCTGTTTCGATGTCGTAAGCTGCTCAGACTTTTTCTCAAGCTTGTGTGTGCCACAGGATGAGGAAACGCTAAGTTTTAGATTTTCCAGAGGTGCTTTGTTATTTTCTTTCGTTTAAATGAATTTTTGCGTGACGGGATACTGTAATTGTAGGTTGAACTAAGGCTATGCCAGAAACAATCCGGAACGGTGACATATTTCTCACTAGGTCTCACCTGCCCCAGGGAACCAGTTTCGGTGGAGGCGGATGGTAAAATATCTTATTTTCAAGGCGTAACTTGACCTTCTTTCTCGATTTTAACGATAAATAAATTCAATAATTACCTAATTTGATCGAAAAAATCTAAGATTTAGTGTGGGGCCATACTCTAGGTCTTCATGCATGAAGAAAAAGTTTCAAGCCATTTCAACACCTATGTATTATACATGCATCACAAAGTCCATGCGCCGTTTCGAAGAACCCTAACTACAACTGATGTCGGTGGTAGAGTAACTTGTTTCCATAATTTATTCATTTGGACCCAAACTATATCGGTGTTGGGCCTGAGCGTCATTGTAGCTATCGATGATTTCTACAACTTTGTTGTTGACAACTTTTTTATTTGGAATAATTTACTGTCACAAAATTCTATTCGATTTTTTCATATTTTAAAATTCAAATTTTGAATTATTCAAACAAAGTTGAATGGAGAAATAATCGAAATAAAAGTTGTAGATCTTGATGAGTTCTACAACTTTATTATTGATGACTTGTCCATTTAAACTCTTTTACTATCCCAAAATTCTATTCGAATATCGAATATATAAAAAAGCATATCTCACGTAAATAGAAAGCAAAAACTTTAAACAGATTATTTGAAAACAAAGCTCATCTGGCGTATCTAGCCCACACTAGCCCGCAAGTCTCGCTGTATACTGACCATTGGATCAAAATGAACGCACAAGATGCACCGAACCTCCCATAAAAACACCTCCAAACCCAACCCTAATGCCAGGTTCCACCCGCCCCTCCCCTTGCTTCTGTCCCCTGCGCCTCCACACGCTCGCGGTGAACGGGCGACGCGGCAACATGGCCGGCAGCAACGGTGGCTGAGGCGGAGCGGATCCTGCCGTCGGTGCCGCGGATCCGGCTGTCAGCGCCACGGATCCAGTCGTCGGTGCCACGGATCCGGCCGCCGGTGGTGTGCGCACGTGCGGGGCGGGCTGAAGATGGCTCTTCCTGACCCGCTCTCTGGCCTTTGTCCCGGTGATGGGATTGGTACCGGCGGCCGCCTCGACCGGCTGCGGGGTGCTGGCCTCGTCGTCAGGCACTCAGGCTCGGCTCGGAGAAGGGTCGGGATTGGAGCGCCGCGCTGGCCGACAGGGCATCCGAGGCTCCTCTGAGTCGACACGCTAGCCAGCAGAGCGGACGTGACGTGACGTTCGGTTCTTCTCCACGGCATGGACGGATGCTGGCGGAAGCACCACCGAAGCAGGCAACACAGAGAGCCGGCCAGGTAGTGCCTGTGCTTCCCGCATCTCTGCATCTTTTTTTTTTCAAATTGATCTACCAGCTCTTGGTTTTGATTCATGTCTGCTATTCTGTAAAACCATTTTGCGTCATGGCTGATGTCCCTCCATTGTTGCGTGCAGGTTCAGAGAGTTGCCGATCTATTTTGTCCTCAGGCCACCGGTTACACTGGTGGCGCTGACTCGAGCAGCCAGGTGAGGACTGAAGTAGATATGCTGGCCTGGGTTAGTGCATCTGTTGATGCTACTGTGGTCATGTTAATAGCAACCTGTGCTGATTGTGTTGCTGTGTGCCGTCGCTTCTTGTAGTCTAGGTGTTTGATTAAATACCAGTGTGAGCTTACTGTTGTTTTACATGGCTGAGTTGGATATGATGATTAGATGATATGATGATTGCCTTTGCTTTTTTTAATATCTGACTACGCTGAAATTGGTTTGTCTAGATGTATGGCTATTTATTAGTACTATACTTATATAGATTTCTGAACACATCAGATTCAACTGATCTAGAGAAAAGGCCTTTTGTTGATCTTAACTAGTTTTCTGTAATTTAATTAAGTGCCCTTTTCTACATTTCTCATATGCAGCAAGGTTTGCTCAAGTTCGTGCAACAACTTGGGGAGCAACAAGGTTGGGAGATCCCAGCACAGCTGCTTGCAGCACCACCACCACATCGTCGAGAGTCTACTCCGGTGAGTATGAGTACGGTTGTTTTACTTTCTTTGCTCATGCTTAGTGTCAAACCTGTGTCGGTCTTCGTGCCGGATTTGTTGATGTGTCGGCCTTCATGCCGGAAATGTGGTTGTCAGCCTTCGTGCTGACGTTTTCTTTTAGGTTTTGGAAACCTCCCCATGCAGGGGAGGTGCTACCGAAATTTTTAACTTTTCTTTACAGTCCTTACATTTTTAACTTGTCACTCACGTGCAATCTCTTCTTTTTTTGCAGTATCAATCGGGGGCGGCGTCGAACCATGTCGGAGGGTCGCCGGCATTTCACGTCGGGCCATCCCCACCTGGAACATCGCCGGGATCGCACGCTGGGGCGTCCCAATCCTCACAGTCGCCGTGAGCTGCCTGCGGAGTCGTTTCTATGTATTGAACTTGTGAACTTGGAATAGTGTGTACTTTTGAATGTGTGGTTTGTAATATATCGTGGATTTCGGACAAATATGGAAAAGCAAAAAACAAAAAAAGAATTTTTAGAGGTGGTTTTCCGAGTGCCTGGGGTGTGGCACTCGGAGAAGAGGTTTTTTTTAAAAAAGACAAATTTCTTCCCCGAGTGTCTGGGCTGGGCGGGGAAGAGGGTTTTCTTTTAAAAAAAAGACAAAAAGCACTTGGAGAACAAAAACACTCGAGGAAGAAAATAAAAAAACGGCGTCGGTCGACAGTGTTAAATCTTTCTCGAGTGCTAGCACGGTACTCGGCGAAGCTTTCTCTGAGTGTACGATTTTTGGCACTCAGGGAAGGTGCTTTTCCCGCTAGAGGATTAGCCGGAGGCTATTCCCCGAGTGCAACCCATTTTGCCACAGGACCGAGGGAAGCTCGGCAACCCATTTTTTGTCATGTTTGTTCAATCTGTCGAAGATTCTCGGCTTTAGGCCTTGTAAAATCATGCCATTGGCACGCTCTACTTGGCCGTTTGTCTTTGGATGAGCTACGGCCGACCAGAGCACACGGATGTGATGGTTGTCGCAGAAATCCAAAAACTTTTTGCCGGTGAACTGGGTGCTGTTGTCCGTGATGATGCAGTTAGGTATCCCAAAGCGACGGATGATATTGGTGAAAAATAGCATGGCCTATTCAGACCTGATGCTGGTAATGGGGCGGGCCTCGATCCACTTGGAGAACTTGTCAATGGCAACGAGCAAGTGGGTGAAGCCTCCTGTTGTTTTCTTTAGGGGTCCGACTAAGTCGAGCCCCCAAACGACGAACGGCCATGTGATGGGGATTGTTTGCAAGGTGTGAGCTAGGAGATGGGTTTGCCTTGCGTAGTACTGACATACTTTGTAGGAGCGTACTAGCTTAATAGCGTCGGAGACTGCAGTTGGCCAATAGAAACCTTGTCGGAACTTGTTTCTGACAAGGGTTCGAGGTGCCATGTGATGGCCACAAGCCCCCGAGTGTAGGTCCTTGAGCAGGTTCTTGCCTTCCTCGATTGTGATACAACGCTGTAAGATGCCCGTAGGGCTGCGTCGATAAAGTTCTTTGTCGTCGCCGTATATCACAAAGGTTTTGGCCCGACGAGCGATCCATCGAGCCCCGGTCTTATCCAAGGGGAGCTCCCCTCGAGTGAGACAGTCGAGGTACAAAATATGCTAGTCGGGCTCGAGGTCGATTGGTAGGGTCGAGCCTTCCGTCTGCATGACATCAGCCCCGGTCGAGGGGGCTTTCGCCTCAAGTGGGGAGTCGAGCAATGGACTGTTGGCCCCCTCAATCGTCTCGGTGTCGACGGAAGGTCGATGAAGATCCCTTGAGAAAACGTCGGGTGGAACCGTGGCCCAGTTAGACGTGATTTTTGCGAGTTCATTAGCGGCCTCATTATATCTGCGCGCGACGTGGTTGAGCTTGATGCCGTGGAATTTGTCCTCAAGGCACCGCACCTCGTTGCAGTAGGCTTCCATCTTGGGGTCGCGGTAGTTCGAGTCCTTCATGACTTGGTCGATCACGAGTTGGGAATCACCACGAACATCGAGGTGTTGGACCCCGAGTTCGATGGCGATGCGCAACCCGTTAACGAGAGCCTCATACTCAGCTACATTGTTGGAGGCAGCGAAATAGAGTCGGATCGCGTAGCGCATGTGAACTACGAGGGGTGAGATGAAGAGTAGGCCCGCTCCCGCTCCTGCTTTCATCAATGACCCATCGAAGTACATGGTCCATAGCTCGGCCTAAATCCGAGCGGGAGGTAGCTCGGTGTCGGTCCATTCTGCTAGAAAAATCTGCCAATACTTGGGATTTGATTGCTTTATACGACGCGTAAGAGAGGGTCTCGCCCATGAGCTCGACCGCCCACTTAGCTATCCTACCTGAGGCCTCCCGGTTCTGTACTATCTCCCCCAGAGGGAAGGAAGAGACCACGGTTACCGGGTGGCCCTCGAAGTAGTGCCGGAGCTTGCGCCGTGTCAACACGATGGTGTATAGCAGTTTCTGGATTTGCGAATAGCGAACCTTGGTTTCTGAGAGTACCTCACTGATGAAGTAGACTGGCCTCTGAATAGGCAGGGCGTGTCCTTCCTCCGCCCTCTCGACGACTACGGCCACGCTGACCACTTGAGTCGTTGCGGCAACGTAGAGTAAGAGGGGTTCCCCCGTCGCCGGAGGGACGAGGATCGGAGGATTGGACAGCGTTGCCTTGAGCTTGGCGAGAGCTTCTTCAGCCTCGAGGGTCCACGAGAAGTGTTCCGATTTCTTCAGAAGATGGTACAGAGGGAGTGCCTTTTCACCAAGACGTGAAATAAAGCGACTGAGGGCCGCGAGGCAGCCCGTTACCCTTTGCACACCCTTCAAATCTCGGATGGGGCCCATCTGAGTGATCGCAAAGATTTTTTCTGGGTTGGCTTCGATGCCGCGCGCGAAAACGATGAACCCTAGGAGCATGCCTCGAGGAACGCCGAAGACGCATTTCTTAGGGTTGAGCTTGATGTTCTTAGCCTTGAGGCATTTGAACGCGATGTCGAGGTCATCAACCAGGTTGTTGACCCTCTTGGATTTGACTACGATGTCATCAACGTAGGCCTCGACGGTTGGCCCGATGTGTTCCCCCAAAAACGTGTTGCATGCATCGCTGGTACGTAGCCCCCGCGTTCCGGAGACCGAAGGGCATAGTAACGTAGCAATACATGCCGAACGGGGTGATGAATGAAGTCGTGAGCTGGTCGGACTCCTTCATTTTGATTTGATGGTAGCCGGAATACACGTCTAGGAACGATAGGGTTTCACATCCCGCAGTAGAATCGATGATTTGGTCAATGCGTGGCAAAGGAAAGGGAACTTTTAGAAATGCTTTATTTAAACTGGTATAGTCTACACACATCCTCCATTTTCCACTCTTTTTCCTAACTAATACAGGATTAGCTAACCACTCGGGATGATGAACTTCCTTGATGAACCCAGCCTCTAATAGCTTGTGGATCTCCTCGCCGATGACCTTGCGCTTCTCCTAGTCGAAGCGGCGCAAGCGTTGTTTCACCAGTTTGGAGCCGGCTCGGATCTCCAAGGAGTGCTCGGCGACTTTCCTGGGTATGCCCGGCATATCCGAGGGACTCCATGCAAATATGACGACATTCGTGCAGAGAAAGTCGACGAGCACTACTTCCTATTTAGGATCGAGGGTGGCACTGACGTTGAACGCCTTTCCATCCGGGTTGGCAGGGTCGAGGGGTACGAGTTTGATGTCTTCTGTGGGTTCGAAGCTGCCGGTGTGCCGTTTGGGGTCGGGGATCTCCTTGGCCAGACCGTCGAGGTCCGTGGCCAAGGCCGCTGCCTCCAAGATGGCCTCCCCATGCTCGACGCGTTCCACGTCACACTCGTAGGCGTACTCATAGGAGGGCCCGACGGTGATAACACCCTTAGGGCCTGGCATCTTGAGCTTGAGGTAGGTGTAGTTGGGGACTGCCATGAACTTGGCGTAACAAGGACGTCCAAGGATGGCGTGGTAGGTTCCGTGGAAACCAACCACCTCAAAAGTGAGTGTCTCCTTCCTGAAGTTAGCGGGGGTTCCGAAGCAGACGGACAGGTCGATCCATCCAACGGGCTCTGCTCATTTCCCTGGCACGACTCCATGGAAGCCCCCGACGCTGGGTCGGAGGTATGTCCTTTCGATCCCCAGAAGGTCGAGGGTACGGATGTAGATGATGTTGAGGCTGCTGCCCCTGTCCATTAGTACTTTAGTGAGGCGCGTGTTGGCGATGATGGGATCGACGACGAGCGGGTAGACTCCAGGATTGGGGACGTAGTCCGGATGGTCATCACGGTCGAAAGTGATGGCCATGTCGGACCAGTCAAGGAAGAGGGGGTCGCCAAGTGTACGGAGAAAACCTCTCGGCACTCCCGCTTGCGCTGGCGCACTGAGAGACGCGTCGAGGGTCCCCCGTATATCATGAAACAGTCATGGATCTCGGGAAACCCCTCGTCCTTGTTGTCACCCTTTTCTTTGGGGTCCTCCTTCTTGTCGTCCTTCTTGATGCCCAAGCTTTCAAAGTATCTCCGCAGCATGTGGCAGTCCTCGAGGTTGTGGTTCGTGGGCCCTTTGTGGTAAGGACACGGTTCTTTGAGCATTTTGTCGAAAATGCCCCCCGCTGGGGGGTCCTCGAGGCTTTTTGCGGTTGGTAGCAGCGACAAGGTCGTCAGCCGTGGCTTCACGCTTGCCCTGCTGGTTCTTCTTCTTCTTCTTCTTGTTTTTTCTGGCGCCCCGGTTGGAGCTCTCGGGTTCCTCGTTCTTGTGCTTCCTCTTGTCCTGGTCGCCACCAAAGATGGCACCAACCACCTCCTCGCCGGTGGCATAGTTGGTGATGATGTCCATCAATTCGTTGGTAGTGGTGGGGGTGTTGCGGCCCAACTCCCGGACAAGCTCTTTGCAAGTGGTTCCAGAGAGGAAAGCCATGATGATGTCGGAGTCGGTGATGTTGGGAAGCTCGGTGTGTTGTTTGGAGAAACGCCGGATATAGTCACAGAGAGACTCGTCCGACTTATGTTTACAACTCCTGAGGTCCCAAGAGTTACCGGGGCGCATGTAGGTCCCCTTGAAGTTCCCCTCGAACACTCTCACCAAATCGTCACAGTCGTGGATCTGTCGAGGTGGGAGATCCTCAAGCCATGCTCGAGCGGTGTCTGATAGGAACAGGGGGACTTGTCAGATGATGAATTTGTCGTTGGTGGCGCCGCCCAACTGACAAGCCAAGCGAAAGTCAGCGAGCCAAAGTTCGGGTTTGGTCTCGCCGTTGTACTTGATCAGAGTCGATGGGGGGCGGAACCGGACCGGAAGCAGGGTGTTTCGAATGGTCTTGCTGAAGACTCGAGGGCCCGGTGGCTCGGGCGATGGACTACGATCCTCGCCACTGTCATATCGCCCGCCCCGGTGCTTGTGGTAGCCTCGAGCTGCACCGTCACCATATTTGCGCCTGCGGCGCTCATTGATGTTGTCACATGCATCTCGGGCCTCACGGTTGTCGATGATGTGTTCTCGGACAGAGGTAGCCTTGTTTCCTTGAGGTGCCGGCTCGGGATGGACCGAGGCCTCTCTTTCTTGCCGGGAGGGTTCCGCAACGCCTCGAGGCGGAACTCTCGGCCTGCTGCATGGCCGCAGTCTTGAGGAGTCCTCGAATCTCATCACGGGCCTGACGGGCCTCAGAGGTAGATGGCTCGGGCATGGTGCGGAGAAGCATGGCGGCGGCGACGACGTTTTGGCTGGTTCGGTTGAAGACCGGGGGTTCGCCCACCCGCTCCTCGATGATGCGACGATTAATGTCGAGAGCTCTCTCTCGAGCTCCTCCGCCACGTATGCGCGCCGCATGCTCCCGCTCGAGGGTTTGCTGAAGTAGGCGCAGGCGTTCTCGCTCTTCGTCGAGCTTGGCCTGCAGTTCTTGAATCTGAGCAAGTTGCGCTCCCTGGTCTGCTTCGAAAGGTTGGGGTCCGCCCCATGCGCCAGGGTGTGCTGCGTGGGGTGGTGTGGCGTTCCCCCCTCCGGCGGCAGCCTCGGCTTCCGAATCCGACGCGATAGCCCCATTGATTTGGAAGCACTCGCGGGTCGGATCGTAGCTGTCGTCGGCAGAGTCAGAGTTAGGGGCGCCAAAATAGTAGTATGATGGATGCATATGAGGTTGTCAATTGGTGAAGTCATAGTGGCGAGAGGTGATCGCACGGAGCCCCGTGCCAGGAGTCTCCGTAGAGTCCAAGTACTCGGAAGCTGGCGTGGATGCCACGAGGTCAAGGGCAGAACGTAGATGGTGCCCGGGGAGCTCCTCGTAAGCGCTCATGCTGGTACTTACAGAGGAAGCATATGCCCGGGTAGCTGTGTTCATCCCATACGGAAATGCCCACGGAGGCATCGTCCTCGGTGTCGGAGGAGTCGACCCTGGGTCGGATGGAGGTGGCGCCGTGCCGGTCGGTGGGGTGATGGGATGCCCCGTCGGCATCTTACCCTCAGCCAAGCTCATCCTACACAGGTCCTCAGCGAGGAAATCCGTGTCGGCGTCTGGCTGAGAGGCGCCGAATCGGGGAACCCCGTCACCCCCTGTGAGGCGATGGTGGTGGCCGTGCTGGGCTTGCCGTCGCCCGACTGCACGGGCCCGTTGAGAGTGATGGTACCGGCGCAGCGCTCCCCCTGGCTGGGAGAGCTCGTGGTCGCCGTCGGTTGGGTGTCTGGGCGGGAGGAGGACCATGTCATAGCCGTAGCCAAGGGACATGAACTCCAAGCTCCCAAACCAGATCACCGTGGCCAACGGAAGTGGGCGTTCGGGGTCAGCCATCCGGAAAATGGCGGGAAAACGATGTCAACACGTAGCGCCCCTATCTGGCGCGCGAACTATCGGTGTCCGGACCCGGGAGGCCCCTAAGCCGACGAGGGAACTTGTGCTGCATGTTCCCTAATCCGGATGGTGATGCAAAGAGAATACACGGGGGTTTATCCTGGTTCGGGCAAAGAAGGCCCTACGTCCAGCGGGAAAGAGAGGGTATTGTATTTCCTTACACCTAAGTGCTTGCGTAGGGGTTACAAGCTGCCAGAGAGGGAGCCAGTCCCAAGTCTCAAAGAGAGAGTACAATGGAGTATTGCTTGAGATGTTGATCTCAGTAGTGAAGTGGTGTCTTGCGGTTTTCGTCCTTTGTCTTTCGTCGTCGTCCTAGGAGGGTCCCCTGCCTTTCCGTTTTATAGGGCCAAGTGAAGGCAGAGGAGCCGGTGAAACCCTAGGGCGATGCCTTAGGGGTGAAGGTCTGACGTGCGCCCGTGAGGGCTGCTGTAGCGACGTGCTCCAGGAATGGCCGGCCATCCCCGGAGTACCATGGTGGCGTCAGGGATGGGACGGTGAAAGACCCTGAGTCCTGTGGCGAGCGGACGTGCAGGCATTGTCCTTTTGCTGACCGGCGATTAGTCGAGGCCAGGTCGAGGCGTATCTGAGGGGGTCGACGGGGAATGGATAAGGCCGGGCCCTAGAAATCCCGGGATGTGACGGTCATCGTTTTGTGCCTCGAGGGGGCATCGATGGCGGAACAGTATCCGGCATGGTGCGTACAGTGATAGGTTTTCACCGCCCATCCCAGGATGGGTGGTAAAAAGTGGGATTTGACGCTGGTACTGCTTCCATGCTGGTGGTGTTGTAGCCACATAGGTAGGAAGTGGTTGGCGTTTGCATTAAATGCCTTGACTTTTGTCTGTAGGCAGGTGGGTGAGGAAGTGCCGGCCGGCTCGACCCAGGGTCGACCGGATCGACCCATGGTCGTGCGAGTCGGAGATTTTTCCAGGGGTCGAGGCGCATCGTCGAGTGGGCCTTGTACGAGTCAGAACGCAGTCGAGGGTGCCCCGTCCTTACACGTATGTGGTTTTTCAAGGGTTTTGTGGTGCGAAATCCTCGGGGTTTTTGGGTACCCCTGGTTTAGGTACCCGACACAAATAATTCTAAGTCCTGATAAAGCGCTCGAGTCACGCGCACATATAAATTGGCAAGCTGACTAAGTGTCATGCCAATGATCTTAGAAATTTACACGAAGGAGAAATCTCCTAAATATCACATGAGCACAAGTCTCACAATCACCAACCACCTTTCCGCACCGTCAAGGCCGGTGACCCATATGAGGTCACTTTCTTCCCCTGACCGACAAGGCTGGGACGTTTCTTTCCGCGTCCGACGAGGCCGGAATTATTTGTTCATGACCAATGAGGCCGAACACTTGATTTCATCATGGGATCCACATGACGAGGCCGGATACCTTTGCTAGAGGATGACGAGGCTCTAGCACTTCACCATTTTCAATCATTTGTGCTTATGCATATACTTGGAGACAACTCTTATTTATTTGGAGACGACAATGACGACTATCGGCATAGCTTAATCGGAGGTGTTCTGCGGCCCAACGCCGTGGATGTAATTAACTGGAGGCCTCTCGAGGCCCCAGGAACCAGAAGCCACACAATCCTCTGATTATCAGATGGAACTGGGTGTAAATATATATTAAAGTGGAAAATTGTACTTTGTAATTATCTGATGAATGAATAAAGTGATATTTCCCTGAACTTTTTGTTCCTTGTGTGTTTTATTGCATATATTTACTTAATTTTGTATACGAATCTATATTGGCACGTCTGCGCATATTAGTACTAAGTAGTACGATCCACAAAACATAGAGAGATCCCCTTAGTGATTTTTCTGACGAAATAAAGTGAATGGTCTACATGCGATGAAGTCCAGAGGGTCTTGTAGCGGCACTCTGTAGACCGGGGCGATGTTGTGGAGCTGAAGAAGCCTTGGCTGTCGTCCGGTTGCTCTGTTCTGACACTCGTATGTCAGGTTCTGTCGGCTTGGACTGGCCTCCCCTAGGTGCACCTTCAGAAGGCTTCTTGGTGGCGAAGGAGGCCGGCTCGAGGGGCTGACGCGCGGGCCCAGGAGCCCCCAAGCCCGTGGAGGCCGAAGAGGAGTTTGTCTCCTTGTGTCACGCCCCGTGCGTTACCCTGTCGGGGGAGCGGTGGGCAGAGCCGTGCCCAAGGGGCAGCGCCAGGGAGCCCTCGAGCCTTGGTGGCTTGGGGCGTGTATTCTTGTACCTGGGTCTTGGCTGGCGCCGAAGGCCGGGAGGGAGCCGAGGATCGGGTCCAGCCTCTCGTCGATCGGGAGCCTAGGGCTCGGGCGAGCCCCCGAGCCCTGAGCAGAGGCGGCGGGCGTGAGGGTGCACGCAAGCGTACTCGATGGGTATGGCCCCCGAGCCCACGGGCGATCCTAGAGGGATTGGTCGGGGGGCTCTCGGTCGGGAACCATTGATCCCAATGCTTAACATACCCATATGTTAGGATCTCGTCAACTGCCTTCTTCAGCGTTCGGCCCAGGTCCCGTGCGGCTTAGACGGGCCTCGGTTGTTGGGCTTTTTAGGAGGCTGACTAATCGGTGTCCTGAGATACTCGGGGTATCGTAACCCCGACAGTTTCCCACCAATTCCTTTTGAAATTCCTATGGATTGGGTCATTCTAAAAGGATTTTTGGAGGAAACTAAATATGAGCTCCAACCTTATTGTTTTGTTTCCTGTGGTTTTCCTACATTGCTTTCAAAGACATTTTTCATGTAGGATTTGAAGTGTTAGTGCATTTTTATTCCTATGTTTTTCGTATTCCTATTTTTGTAAATCCTTTGTTCCAAAGAGGACCTAAATGGGTTAGACCCTATTTGGACTCGGATGAGAGTTAGAACCAAGTTTAGGGTAAAATGACACCACTGGCCAAGTTTAAGGATCGACAATGATCACCTTGAAAGTTAATGGACTAGGATGGTACCGTTGGCCAAGTTTAGGGACCCACACATATTATTTTAAATGTTCGGGGACTAGGATGACACCGCCAACCAACTTTAAGGATCGGAGGGGAATTTTACTAAAAAAGCAACTTCAAAGTTTTTTTGGCTTAATAAAAAACAACTTCAAAGCTGAGCTGTGCCAAACATGTACCCTATAGTCTGCCTGTAGAGCATAGATGTGCAGTTGGCTTTAAAGATGGCAACGGCCAAAATGCTCGCGGCGCCCGCGAGCAAAATTTTGTGCCTGCGCCCGCGCCCGCCACCTGCCACTGGCGCCATCTTGTGCCCACACCCGCTATCCGTGGGCATGCCTTGCCCGCGGGTATGTCCGTGTGCCCGCCAGATTTGGAGGAAGACGGCGCGTCAGTGAGATGGGATGGGTGATAATGGCTGCCCGACGGGGCGGGGTGGCTTGACGAGGACGAGGATAGGCATCTTCAGGATAACCACGTGCGCGCCGGCACGGAGCGACCCGGTGGCCAGCGCAAAGCATGCCGATGAAGGGTGGCTCAGTAGTAACAGCTTCAGCCCATGCCTCTCTAGCTCCAGGTCGCAGAGGGGCGGGATGGAGGAGGCTAAGGAAGACGACGGAGGTCGGAGGAAGGTCGCAGAGGGGCGAGCGGGACGAACGGGATGGGCCGACTCCGACACTTACTATGTCCGTGCAAAAGAAAAGGAAAAGATAGGCCATGGTGACTGACGGGTGCTCTATCGCTACTGCTTCTCCGTTGGTTGGTTCGCTGGCGAATGCTTTGCTGCCGTTTGGTTCGTTGGTGGATGCTTTGCCGCCGTTGTCGTCGGCCTCCTCTCTGACAGATGCTTTGCTGTCGAGAGTGACCTGACCCTTCCCCCACTACGGATGCTTTGCCATAGTGGGTGTCTTTGCACTTGGTTGCTGGTTGGTTCGTTGGCGGATGCTTTGCCGCCGTTGCTGCTGGATGGTCTTCTATGTAAGCGACCATTGTGATGTATCCTTTTCTTATAGGCTCAGTTCGTAGGTTTTAGGTGTCGTGGGCAGCCGCCTTCTTTTGTATTCTTTTTTCTTGTTCTTAGTTTCTATTCTAGGTCACTCACAATCAGCTTGGTGGTCTATAATCTGTGCTATGAGAGTTCTCTCATACCTGCGTCGTGTAATTCTCTCTGGTTAATAAAAAACGGGCTATATCCCCCTCGTGAAAAAATGGTGACCGACGGAACCTCCTCTAAATCAGCACGGTGAGTATTTCAATAAAGCCCTCTTCTTCTCCGATGCCTCTTCCTTGCCTGCTCCATGGTTGTGTGGGCTGCATGGTGCTGCCCCCACCCATATTAAGCTAAGGCAGAAGCATGGATTTCAGGAACAGTGTCGTCAACACCGGCGTCAAGGTCATCTACATCAACAAGCCAAACATCACCAACAGAAGGCCGGCTGACGAAAAGCACTCGCGTGGCTGCATACATCTGGCTGTTGTTGCAGACGTCGGGGGCGGCGACGGCCTTGTTGGCTGCGGCATCGGTCAGATCCACGATAGCGGCCTCCTTCGCGTCCTCAAGTCCGCGGCAGCAGCGGTCTCTCCCTTCCTGGTGGCCACGAGATCCACCACGTCGGCGACGGGGAAGGAACGCCTGTCCCTGCGACCTCGACCTCTTCGCGGCATACGCAGCCGCGCGGCCCGAGGGTATGGGTGCGGCGGCCGGGAGCGCTCGTCGGTGTGGCCACGTCCTCCACGGCCGAGGTAGCAGCGGCCTCTCAGTTGCAGGTGGCCAGGAGATCCACATCCACCTATAGATGTCCAACGGGCCGTGCCGTGCTGGCCCGGCCCGACGACGTGCCGTGCCGTGCCGGCCCGCGTCGTGCCGCCACGGGCCGCCGTGCCTGACGGGCCGTGCCTGTGGCGTGCTCGTGCCTGGCCTCCGGCCCAAGGCATGGCCCGTGGGCTGTCGGGCCGGCCCGAGAGCACGTCGTGCCCTGCGTGCCGCGGGCGGCCCGAGAGCAGCGCGCGAAGAAGGGAAGAGCGGCGCGAGGGATGGGGAGGGGAAGGGAATAGCAGCGCCGTCTGGGAGAGTGGGAGTGGGAGGAAATTAGGATTTGGAGTGATGAAAATATTATATATATGTATGGATTGCAGTGGGTTGTGCAAAATATTCACATTGTTATTAATTTAACGGGCCGCCTCTTGGACCGGGCCGTGCCCGTGCCGTGCCACGTGCCTGGGTGGCGGCCCAGGCACGGCCTGGTCCCTCGGGCCGGGCCGGTCCGGGCCCGGTGGCCACCGGGCCGTGCCGTGCTCGGGCCGGGCCAAAACGTCGGGTCGTGGGCCGGGCCACCGGGCCTCGGGCTGCATGGCCAAGTATACATCCACCACGTCGGCGAGGATGAGGAAGCGCCTGTCCGCTTCGGAAGCGGTCGTCAGTGTGGTCAAGTATGGCGGGGCCCTCTGCCGCCCTGTGGGGCCCTAAACCCGCACTGTGCGCCACGCACCTGATTCGTGGATCACATGCAGCCTCTCTCGGTGTCTCTCGCAGATCCCGCCGGATTCTCTGTGCACATACAGAGCATTTTTGTGTTATTTCCAGATCTGCTTTTCAGTCTTTCTGTAGAGATAGAAGTGGTAAGCAGTAAAAGCCTTGTTTAGATGCCCGATTCGGGGCATCCCGAATGCACTGTGAGGCACTGTAGCATTTTATTTTTATTTGGTAATAATTGTCCAAACATTGATTAATTAGGTTCAAAATGTTCATCTCGCAAAGTACAACAAAACGGTACAATTAGTTTTTGATTTCATCTATATTTAGTCCATGTGCCGGCATTTTGATGTGATGAGGAATCTTCTTTTTTATAGTGAAATTTGGGGGTGAATTTAGGTATCTAAACATGACCAAAGATGGGGATGGTTCGATTTGGCCCAGCGGTTCGTTGAACCGCACCATAGAAACGACCCATTAGGGCCCCTTCTCTGACCCGCAAAGCTTCTTAGGGTAAGTGGATCATAAACCAAAGAACCAAAAGATCCAGGGTTCGATCCGCCTCGTCGCCTGCGCTCACAACTAGAGAAGGCCATGACCCCATCGAGCACCGGCACGGCAGCGGCAGCCGCCCTCCCCAGGCAAATATTTTTTCGGCTGCCGCCCTGCCAACAGACGACAACCACAGTACCAAAGCGAGCTTTGCAACCTGTGCGGCGGCGGCAGCGGCAGCGGCCGACCGGTGCTGGATTTAGCTTTGGCGATGGGGTTCCACCTGCTGCCGTTCGTGGCGGCGAGGGGGCCGCGGCGGCGGCTGACCGGTGCTAGATTCAGCTTTGGCGATGGGGTTCCACTTTGCTGGCGTTCGTGGCGGCGAGGGGCTCATGCAGGTGTTGAACCTCTCGGTGCCGCTCAACCTCCAACTGCTGCTCATCTGCTTGCTCTGCCTCCTCGGATGGAGCGGCAGCGAAGCTGCAAAGGAGATGAACGTACACAGAGGAGAGAAAATAGGCTGTGGTGGAATCGCACGATCAACGACATGGATCGACCCGTATATCCATCGGAGCATTAGACCCTAGCAGCTTTAGTTTATAATGGATGAACTGGTGCCCCTTAATGTCATGAATGGATCGATGGTTTGGATGTGGTTCGATCCATGGACCAACCACACCCATTGTTGGAAAGCAGCTATTGGTGTTCGGGTTGACCATCAACGTCCGCTGACACAGATCCTTAAATTTGATACTGATAGCTGTTGATCTATTTTCTTGAGCCCGGTGAAGCCTCTATCTTATCTACGGCTAAGACTGTTTATCCTCGAAGACACAGCCAGTCAAGGGGAGCGTCGACTGTGCTATCGGAGTGCGTGAACCAGGAGCCTCGATGTTTCTATCATGCCCACTTCTCATGGGCCCTGTGCCTCCGATGGAAACATCACCTCTGTCTACAGAAGCAGATCAGCAGTAGCTTTTATTTCTTCGTGCTATGTAATCTTAAAATTCTCTTCCCACACTGTTGCACTGGCCTTTAACGTTATATATTAAAAGTTGTTGTAAAAAAAAAGTTGTGAAGCGGGTGTGACGGGTTTACAGATGCGGTAGAACATTTTCTTGCCTGTCACCTAATATCCGTTGGGCAGAGACGTACCCGTATTCGTGCCCACGAGCAGACTCACGCACCCATATCGTTTGCCCAGCGGGGTCTACACATTGCCATCTTAACTTGACTTTTCCCTTCTCTCTCGCTTCTCTCCCCCTCCGGCCTCTCTTCTCCCGGCTCTCGCATTCCTCTTATACTAATTGGCAGCGGCTTGCCTCCCCTCCAGATCTGGCAGGTGCTGCCCTCCTCTGCTAGGCGACGGCTACCCGCAATAGCTTCTAGGCGTGGTGCGGTGTGGCTCCACCTCCAGCCATCACTCCCATCAGTGGCTGATCTGGATGGCGCTGCAGGTGAGGACAAAGGGCGGCTCGATGGCAGCAACCACGTAATCAGTCTCAGTTCGTGGTGCTTCCCCTAAGGCGTGATGTTGTTTGTGTTGCTTTTATTTTTATTATTACTGGTCCTTGCTCCATGGGGTTTTTTCTTGGAGTTTTATGTATCGTCTCTCCGATTGCTGCTGGTCCGCGCCCCTCATCCTGTTATGTGTGGTGTAGCGGCTTGTGGATTTGATTTTTGGTGACCTTAAGAAATCGAGCTGTAGCCGGATCGTATTCAGGCTCCTCTCCACAGCATCAGCACTTCTATTCTCCAATCCGATTGCTTCATGCTTCGTAGTGGTTCAGACTTCAGACATTTATTTATGCTTTGGATTGATTTTGGAAATTTCTTAATTGATTTCCCTGCACATATGTATAAATCGTAGGTACATATGTATGGATTGCGCTGATTTCTTGTATTGCTTCCTCTGCTCATGAATCCCCACGGTCTCTCACGTGTTTAGCTTAGATTTGGTTTTCGCTGGAGCTTACGATTAGCAAGATCCTGAATTAATAAAGCAACACAGGCTCGAGCAGCACTTAAGAAAATCGACTTCGTTGAATGTACAACTAAATTGCTTCTACATGAGGTGAATTGGGTGGTGCACTGGTGCGTCATATGTAGTTCTTGCATCGTAAACATCCGTATGAATTATGATGACGTATGCTGCAACTAAATTTTTGTGATTGATGTACAACAGATCTATGTGTTAAAAACCCAACCCATGTTACTCCTTTTTTGGTTGAACCGGCTGTGCCTCAATCGTCTAGAGATTAGATCAGGTCTGTAGACGCTTTTCCACATTTTGGTCGTTGATTTGTAAATTTATGTTCTCTTATTACTAAACATTTCAGCAACATCATAATTGGTTATTATTTGCCTTGTTGGATTTGTACAGTTGTATACGACAACAAATGGATTTTGAAGCTAGTGAGGGTGACCTCTTGGAGTCTATGCTACTTGATACAACTGCAGAGCCGATACCTCTGCCACTGTCACTTCTAAAATCCATCACAAATAATTTCTCTAATGATCAGGCAATTGGTAAGGGTGGGTTTTCAGTTGTTTACAAGGTATCGGTAATTTCAATTAACCCTAATCTTCCATCACAGATGATCTAAAAGCTCAGATTTATGCTAACAGGGGAACATTGTGACCGCAGGGAAGACTTCACAATGGGATTGTCGCTGTGAAAAGGCTATCGCCAGAACTCGACATGGACGAGAAGACCTTCAAAAATGAGCTCATTAGTTTGATAAGGGTGAAGCATAAAAACATAGTACGGTTCCTGGGATATTGTGTTGACACACAGGGGAAAGTCGAGCTGTACCAGAGGGATATGGTCATTGCAGACATACGGCAAAGGTTACTATGCTTTGAGTTTTTGCCAAATGGAGGTCTTGATACGCATATGGATGGTATGTTTCCCATTTTTCATTTATATGGAAAAAATTCAAAAAAATGGCAAATGTTGTTTCACATATTCTGAGCTTGTAGAATCATTTAAATCTGCCCCTTTATACAATCTCTGTTTTCTTTGATAAATATCAATACGAGGTACTTTTATAGTATTTTTTTTTCAGAAAAAAAATCACAACACCATCCAGTATATTAGACTCATTTCAATCATAGTTTCCATTTTGTCAAATGGATGAATAGTATGGATTTCAAGTATTCCAATCGCTCCCTCTTCCTTTCCATAAGAATAAAAATAAATAAATCTGGTCTCCACTTTGCAGATAAATACTGTGAAATTGAATGGGGGACATGCTATCAAATAATTAAGGGAATTTGTTTGGGTTTACACTATCTTCACCAGCAGAATATTGTTCATGGAGATTTGAAACCTGCAAACATACTACTGGATGATGACATGGTGCCAAAAATTGCTGATTTTGGTCAGTCAAGGTGTTTTGATGAAAACCAAACCCGGGCTATAACGAAAAATTTGGTTGGAACATTGTAAGTTAACTAAGCATCTTTAATCGAGAATATTTTAGGGTTCGTTATGAATTGCATATGTTGCTTTCGTTTTGCCCTTAATTAGATTGATTATTACACTAGAAATGTTTCCATTGTAGGGGATATATGGCACCTGAATTCATCATGAGTAAAGTAATCACATTGAAGTCAGACATATATAGTCTTGGTATTATAATTATAGAGGTATTGACAGGACAGAAGGGGTATCTTCATCTTCAGATTGAAAATGTAAGAACAATTTATCCAAGATAAATGACTGTTGTTTAAAACGATTGCCTATATGGCCAGAGCAATAAGGTTATGTACAGTCTTCAACTATAGCCCTTGTTAGACAGGGCTGGTGCTTATATGGTTAGGATAGATAGATAGATAGATAGATAGATTGATTGATTGTTATCTAATAGGCAAGGATCCCCCGCTGGCTCTGTTTCTATAAATTTCTATAAACCTGTGACATCCTTGCATATATATGTGTAACCTCATATCCCCTGATAATCAATTAACTATCTTGTGCCTAATCTCTTACATGGTATTATTTGCCCAGGTTTCTCCGGGCCCTTGTTCCGCTGCCTAGGCGCGCCTCCGAGCTGCGCCATCTCCTTCCTCTGGTCGCTGTCATGCCGGCCGACCCCACTGCCTCCGCTCCTCTCTGAGCGCGAGCTCATTGCCGCTGCCAAGCGCGCGGCTGTCGAGCACGCTGCCGTTGCTGACCACGCGTTCTGCTGCTCTTGAGTGTGCTGCCGCCGCCGAACGGGAAGCCGAGGTTGTCGCTGCGGAGCAGCTCGTAGCCGAGGAACGCGAGCGCGCGGCTGCCGTGCGGGCTGAAGCCGCGTGCGCGCCCCACCCCGCCCTAGCACCCCCTCTGCCCTCCCTCCACGACGCCTTGCTTCTCCATGAAGCCGCGGTCCTCGCCAACCTCCACTCACAGGCCGTCGGTGTCCAGAATATCTGCACTCTCCTGCTGATCATCCTCGAGCTCTCCTCCAGCCAGTACACCAGGTGGCACGAGCTGTTCCTCCTCGCCTTGGGGAAGTTAGCCCTCGAGGACCATGTTCTTCGAGACGACCCCGACCCAGCCTTCCTGGACTGGGCGTGCATGGACTGTGTGGTCAAGTCTTGGATGTACAACACCATTTCCCCCGAGCTATTCGACATGGTGCCATGTTCCCGCTTCTCCACCCACTCTGTGTGGCTAGCCGTGGAGTCACAGTTCCTGGGGAACGACTTGGTGACGTAGAGATGCGCCCTCCACCTTGACATAAGGACCTCGGCGAGCACGTCCTCGACCGCACCCTCATCTTCACCCTGATCCGTGGCTTCAACTAGAAGTTCGCCTCCATTGGTCTTCATCTTGTCATCCCTTCCCCACATTCCTAGAAGCCTGGAACGACCTGCTGCTGGAGGAACTGAACTAGGCGCATTGATCGACCACGCCCTCCACTGCCCTGGTGGCGCCAGCGCACCCCGTGCTCCTCCGGTGCCTCCGCCTCGTCAGGACCAGCCGCCTCCACCATCTTTAGGACCCACCGGGTCCGGGGGCGCTCCTCCCAATAATCGACGGGAACGTAGCGGCAAACGGGGTGGATAGCCCCCTGCTGCAGCAAACGGTGGACAGGGTGCGCGCTCCCAGGGCTGGCGTGCCCTGGCCCTCCTACCTCCACCCGTGGGCTGGCTCCATACAGATGTATGGACCCTGTCCTGTTGCGCCCATCCCCACCAGTCCACCCTAGGGCTCCTGCCCAGGCGCACTTCCAGCAGTCGATGCCTTCGGACGCTCTCCTTGCTGGTGCACAGAATGACTGGGTGCCGTCTCCACCACCGGGGTTCAACCCTTGGGCCGCCCTAGGATGGAAGCAGGCGGACCTCGCCCGCTCCTTCAACACCATGAGATTGCAACAACAGCCAATAGGACTGTATTTGGATTTAGGGCCCACCTCGCACATGACTTCTAATGCTGGTACTCTTTCACACACCTCCCCTCCCTGGTACCCTGCTCCCTCTTCAATTATTATCAATAACGGTTCTCTTCCTGTGACCTCCACTGGCGCAACCACCCTCCCGGGTCACCTTCATCTTAATAATGTTCTTGTATCTCCAAACCTTATTAAGAATCTAATTTCTGTTCGCCAATTCACATCTGACAATAATTGCTCTATGGAATTTGACCCTTCTGGTTGCTCTGTGAAGGATCTCCAGTCTCGAAACGAGATCGTTAGGTGCAATAGCTCTGGCCCCCTTTACATGTTGTGCCTTCCTACTGCTGGTGCCCTTCATGCCTCCGCCTCCGCGTCCTTGTGGCACCACCGTCTCAGACATCGTGGCCCCAACGTCCTCTCTAGTCTTATGTGTGCTTCCTTAATTCCACATTGTAATAAAGACACCAGCTCAGTCTGTCATGCGTGTCAACTCAGTCGCCATACTCGTCTTCCTTTTTATATATCTATGTCACGACAACACATAATTTTGATCTGGTTCATTGTGATTTGTGGAGCTCTCCTGTAGCCAACATTTCTGGATACAAATATTACTCGGTCATTCTTGATGATTGCTCTCATTATGTTTGGACGTTTCTATTTTCAAGAAAAAAATGTTTGGACGTTTCCTTTGTGACTCAAGTCTGACACCTTTCTCAAACTTTTTTGGTTATGTCTCCACCCAGTTTGGCACCATCATTAAGGCAGTTTAGTGCGACAATGGCTGCGAGTTTGACAACTCCAGCGCCCACACGTTCTTCCTTAGCCATGGTGTCCACCTCTGGATGTCCTGTCCCTACACCTCCGCTCAAAACGACAAGGCTGAACGTATGCTTCGCTCTCTGAATGATGTCATTCGTTCCTTGCTCTTTCAGGCTTCCGGTCCGCCTTCCTATTGGGTCGAGGCCTTGCACCATGCCACCTACCCCCGCAACATCCTACCACTAAGACACTCGACACCTCCACGCCGCATGAAGCCCTCTTCGGCTCTTTGCTAGTGTTCAATCATCTTCGTGTCTTTGGTTGCGCTTTCTATCCTAACCTCACCGCCACTGCCGCCCACAAGCTGGCTCCGCATTCCGCGTTGTGCACCTTCCTTGGCTATTATGACAATCACAAAGGGATCGGTGTCTTGACCCTGCTTCAAATAGGGTCCTTATTTCTCGGCATGTAATCTTTGATGAACATTGCTTTCCCTTTGTGACTCAGTCTGCCTCTCTGGCTTCGGCGAACCTCTCCTTTCTTTATGATTTTACTAATCTCGTGGCGCTGCCCATCGGCCCGACTCGCTCTTTCCTCCCTGCAGGTTCGACGTCATCTGTAGCGCCTTCCTGCGTCCCCTTGGTGGAGGTGGCGCTAGATGACGCCCCTCAGCCCGCACAGCCATGTGCGGCTCCGTTGATTCTGCAGCCCACACAGCCACGTGCGGCCCTGGTATCCCCGCAGCTTGCACAGCCACGTGCAGCTCAGCCTGCTGTGGCTCCACCGGTCCGTGAGTTTCACTTCATGTACTCACGCCGGACTGCACCACCACCGGCCAATGCTGCTTCTCCAGGATCTGCAACTTGTCTGGCTCTAGCTGTCGTCATTGCTACAGTACCATCGGGGCTGTTCATGTCCCTCCAGTGACAAATCAGCACGCCATGACAACTCGGGCCAAGGTTGGGTATCGCATCCCTGCTGTATACCACGCTTCGCCTCTCTCGCGGCTCCCGAAGACCTTCCCAAGCGCCCTTGCCGACTTCCAATTGGCGGGCAGCTATGGAGGAGGAATATGTTGCGCTGCTTCAGCACCACACTGACGGACATAGTCCTAGGGTACCCCGCAAGGAAAGGCGAAGACCTAGTCTGACTAGGACTCTATGTAATTCTAGTAGTATTGCTACCTTGTAATCCTACTAGAATTCCTACATTGTAATTGACTAGGAATCCTGCACCCTGGACTATATAAAGGAGGGCAGGGCTCCCTAGATCGACGAACCAAAAACAACATACCTCACGGTCTAAACTCCAAGCGCAGGGCGCAATATATTTTCCACCCCACACTGGACGTAGGACGCTATTCTGGCGTACCAAACCAGTATAAATCGTTGTCTCTGCGTTTACCATCGAGTTATGCATACGCCGATGCCCCCGAACAATCGTCCCGGATAACCCCATGACGAGTTGCAGGTCAATAAACACCGACAGCTGGCGCGCCAGGTAGGGGCTTTCGGCGCAATTTGCGGTCAAGAGCTTGACGGACCTCAAGATCAACACTATTTTCCCAGTGGGATCGACTTTCATGACATCAACGTTATCCGCGACTACTCGATGTCCGGCGATCGATGACCAGATCAAGACAAGGCCTGCAAGGTTCTCTGGCGTTGCGTACGTGAGGTATCTGTCCACAAGCCCACGATGATTCAACTCTAACCCGGATCCTTTGACGGTCTACAACTATAGCCGACAGCTCGACAGCTTGAGGGCTGTTCGTCGAAACACCGAGTTGCCAGGTTTCGACAAAACGCCGGTGTCGACTCCGACTCCGTTTGGTCGAGTTCTGCATACGCCGATGCCCCCCGAACAATCGTCCCGGGTAACCCCATGACGAGTTGCCAGTCAATAAACACCGACACACACTTGGGACTTGGTGCAGCGTCCCTCAGGCATGAACGTTGTCTCTACGAAGTGGATCTTCAAGCACAAGCTCCGAGCTGATGGATCCCTAGAACGCTATAGAGCGCGCTGGGTTCTTCGTGGATTCATGCAACGACCCGGCGTTGACTTCGGCGAAACTTTCAGCCTGGTTGTCAAACTGGCCACAGTTCGCACTGTGCCCACTAGCTCGATGTCAAGAATGCCTTTCTTCATGGGACGCTTTCTGAGACGGTCTATTGCTCTCAGCCTTCAGGATTTGAGGACTCCGCTCGTCCAGGCTTTGTCTGTCACCTGAATAGATCTCTCTATGGTCTGAACAGGCACCACGGGCCTAGAACAACCGCTTCGCCGCACACCTTCTGACCCTAGGGTTCATTGAGGCCAAGTTTGATGCCTCACTGTATGTCTACCACCATGGAACTGATATAGTGTACCTACTACTCTATGTCGACGACATTATCCTCACTGCCTCCTCGCCATCCCTTCTTCTCGGTGTGTCATTGAGGCACTGCAGCTCGAGTTCTCTACGAAGGATCTGGGGCCTCTTCACTTCCTCGGGATACATGTTTAGCATTCGGGTGATAGTCTGTTCCTATCTCAGTGACAGTACATGGTGGACATCCTTGCTCGGGCTGGCATGTCCGATTGCAAGCCTTGCAGCACCCCAATTGACACTCAGCCCAAGGTTGTTGCAGACTTGGGCGCTTCTCTACAGGATCCCAGCAACTACCGCAACTTGGCTGGCGCACTACAGTACCTGACGTTCACCAAACCGGATATCTCTTACGCAGTCTAGCAAATCTGCCTTCACATGCATGATCCTCGATGCCGCATCTTGCTGCTCTGAAGCGCATCCTTTGGTACATTCGAGGCACTCTTGACCTGGGACTTGTTCTTCGGCCGTCTGCGCAGTCCGACTTGGTGGTGTACTCAGATGTTGATTGTGCTGGTTCTCTAGATACACACTGGTCTACTTCAGGATATGCCGTGTTCCTCGGGGACAACCTCGTCTCATGGTACTCCAAGCGCCAGTCCAGGGTGTCTCGTTCCAATGCTGAGGCCGAATGCCGTGTTGTGGCCAACGTTGTCGCCGAAGCTACCTGGCTGCGCCAGCTCTTTCTTGAGCTTCTTATACCTCTCCGCCAAGTGACACTTGACTACTGCAACAACATCAACTCGGGCTCCATGTCCACCAATCCCGTTTAGCATCAGCGCACCAAGCACATTGAGATTGATCTACACTTTGTTCGTGAGCGTGTGGCTCTAGGTGACACCAAGGTTCTGCACGTCCCCACAATGTCGCAGTTCGTCGACATCTTCACCAAAGGGCTTCCTGGTTGTCTTCAATGAGTTCAGGTCCAGTCTCAACGTCAACGAGGCTGTCTCTTCAACTGCGGGGGCGTGTTAGACATGCCTAGTGCTTATATGGTTAGGATTGATCGATCGATGGATCGATTGATTGTTTGTTATCTAATAGGCAAGGATCCCCCGCTGGTTTTGTTTCTATAAACCTGGGACATCCTTGCCTATATATGTGTAACCTCATATCCTTGATAATCAATTACAGCCCTAATTACACAAAGTATATTCCTTTTATTTCAAACGGAGGGAGTAGTTTGCTAAAAAGTTTTGAAGTCTGCAGATTGAAATATAAATTGTATTTATTTTTTATAAAACCTTATAATTCTAATTAGTTGACACGAGCCATCAACCCATACTCTAGCATGACTAGAATCGTACATTACATAAGTATACTAAAAATGTTTAGTGGAAACAATTAGTATATATATACAACTAAAAAGAATTGATTACTCTGTGCATATTCATTTCCTAACACAATACCATCTAAATACTCTAATCTCTATCTGGCTGTGATAAATTTACCAAATACTCTATGTTATTTCATCTTTGGTTGCACCTTGATCAAGTTTTTAATACGTGTTTAATTGAAATCTAAACTTAAAGTTATATTAGCTCTTCTTGCATCCCATTTTGTAATACTATGAATCTATATTTTTATCTTTAAATTTTTCATGTTGCAATTTTTTATCCACATGTTAAGTTCATAATCTAATCATTATTCTATCTTTTTTCTAAAAATTATTTATTTATATTTTATAAAGAAAATAGATACTAGGTACTAGACTCCAGTACTCCACTCATACTTGCACAGCTGCATAAACAGTCGTTTCAACCTATACAATGGCAATCAAGATGACACATTTGTTATATTGAAGAATTTTATGTCTAGTATATTGTTTTATAAAACATAGAGTTTTCAAAATTGCTTACCAATATTAATATGTCATGTTTCGGTAAAAATAGACAAGTTACCAAATTTACTGTCATGGAGTATATATAATTTAAAGTGAATTGTTAGTGTCATTAGTATGTGCTTTGGTAATGGAACTTCTTTTCCATGATTGACTATTAAATTAAATATGTTTCCTAATGTATGTATGTTTGTTTGGTCTACATGGTGGTACATAACATTTATTCTTCAGTGGTAGAAAATGTGTATTCTATAGACACATGTAATGTACTTATATTGGTATTTAGACATATATTGTAGGGTCATTTTAGTTAGATGCAAATTTAGAGGATTACTTTATGTATTTTTTTACTAATGGCGGAGATAGGTATTTTTTTTTTGGAACCGATGATGACGATTAGAGCCTATCAAATTGAAGGTCACGTGTTTCAGTTAATGTTAGAATTTTTTGGATTTATCTTTTTCTTAGCGTGTCTCGCACAGATTAACATGGAGGCTTGAGGCCTCCAATTAGTAATATAAGATAGTTACAATCTTACCATTCCAAAGTAGTTATTGCACATCCTAATTTTTTTCCATGATTCATGAGACAATTTGTAGGTTTCTTATTTTATTTTCCATGGTTTTAACTTATTTATCTGAATAAAGGATTATTAAATCAATAGTTTTTATATTTGTATACATTAGGTTGAGATTAAGTGTATTGAAAATCTTGAAATTAAGTAGATCTTGTTAAGTGTATTAAGGCCCTTATATATATAGGCCCATATAGCCCATGAGGCTCTCTATATATGGAGTCCACCTCTCCACTTGTGGAGTTATCTTCTCAGCCTCAAGGTTAGTAACATGTACCGAAGCCATGGATTAGGGTTAGGATTAGACTGATCTAATTCACCCACGATCCATCGCCGTGCGCTGGACTTCACGCCGCCGGTCATCTGCTCGTGGCCCATCGCTGTGCACTGGACTTCATGCCGCCGTGCGCTGGACTTCATGCGCTGGTCCTCTGCTCGTGATCCTTTGCGTCGGCTTCTTCACGAGTGCGCACGAACTTCTTCACGCGCGGCAGATCGCGGACACCTTCCCGTGCCGGACTCCAAGCGCGGACTTCCCGCATGGGCCTCCTTCTCACGCGGCTCCTCTGTTCGCGCCGTCTATGACTCCCTCCGTCGCTCGTAACGACTGCGGATTCGGCCTGCGCACTCGCGGTTTCTTCATCATCTGCCAGCCCGTCGCTCGTCTGCCGGTTGGCTGCTCCCTTCTCTACGTGTCGCTGCTCTCCTTCTGTCTGATCTTTGTACTGCTGCATCGGTGGTGGTAACTGCTGTCTGATCCTCTGCTTTTGAATTGTTCTTCACGCTCCCGCCGCCTTCAATATGTCTCAGCTTAATGCAATTGTCATCAGTATCACTTTAGAGGGTCCAAATTATCCAGAATGGGCTTTCTGTGTGGAAACTGCGTTAAGGGGTCATGGTTTACTCTTTCATCTACCTGATAATGCCCCTAAGCTTAAGGAGGATGGCAGTAATGCTACTGCAGTAAAAGATTGGGGTATTAATGATGGCAGCCATGGTCAACGGTACTAAACAATCCTTGATTATGAGTCTAAGTTCAAAACTGCTAAAGCCATATGGGAAAAATCTGAAGCAACGCTATGCACAGGACAGTGATGCTCTTTTACATAGTCTTATGCAGCAAACTCATGTCATTGAGCAGCATGATATGTCCATTGATGAATACTATTCTACGTTTGATCGATTGATGGGATCATTGACTTCCATGGTACCTGAATGTTCAGTTGCTCCTTGTCCAGCACATAAATTTATTGAAAAGTTTTTTACTTATAGATTTGTCATGGTAGTTCGAGCTGAGTATGATTCCATTCGTACACGGTTGCTTCACAGTTCTTCTGATCTCACTATGGCAAAGGCTTTGTCTGACTTACTTGCAGAAGAAACCCGTCTCAAGTCCCTGTCATCTGCAGTGTCTCATGGTGTCTTAGCAGCTTCTCAGAGGACCAGGGCACCCAATAGTACCTCTGTAGAGCCCTGTAGGCATTGTGGCAGGACTGGTCATCTCTCAGACAATTGTTTCTCTCATTATCCAGAGAAGTTGGTTGAGTATCGTGCACGGCGTGCTGCTCATGGTGGTCGTGGTCATGATCGTGGTACTAGTTCCACTTCTAAAGGCTCAATTTCAGTGGCTACCTCCTTGACTATTAGTGCTCCTTCGACCTGGGTGCTTGATTCAGGGGCTTCTTTTCATGTGACATCTGATGAGTCCCAGCTGGTTGCTTGCAGGTCGGTCCCAGATGGTGCTTCTATTTAGACAGCTGATGGTACATCTTGTCATATCACTCATCAGGGTTCACTTTGCAATAGTCATTTTTCTGTACCCAATGTTTCTTTTGTACCTTAGTTGTCTATGAATCTTCTGTCGGTTGGTCAAGTTACCGACCAGAATTACTTTGTTGGTTTTGATGACTCATCTTGTTTTATTCAGGGCCGTCGTAGCGGGAAAGTGATTGGTATTGGCCATCGCCGTAAAGGTGCTGCTAGCCTCTACATTTTGGACACCCTACGTCTTCCTTCGTCCGTTGCATCTATAGCTCATGGCTCATCTGCTGCATCGTCTTCAGCCTCTTCCTTCACCAAGTGGCATCATCGTCTTGGTCATCTTTGTGGGTCTAGTTTGTCCTCCATGATAAATAAAGGTTGTTTAGGTCATACATCTATTGAGTCTAGCTTTCATTGTAAGGGTTGTAAACTTGGCAAACAAATACAATCCTTATTCTTCTAGTGTTTCTCACTCTGCTAGACCTTTTGATCTTATTCATTCCGATGTATAGGGTCCTGCACCTTTTGCTACAAAAGGTGGCCACAAATATTATGTCATTTTTATCGATGATTTTTCTCGCTATACATGGATTTATTTCATGAAACATCGTTCGCAATTGTGTTCCATTTATCAGTCTTTTGTACGAATGGTTCACAATTTTCTACACCCATTAAAGTTCTTCGTTCCGACTCTGGGGGTGAATATTTGTCTACTGCCTTTCGCCAATTTCTATCGTCTGAGGGTACACTTGCACAGCTCTCTTGTCCAGGTGCTCATGCTCAGAATGGTGTTGCTGAACGCAAACATCGCCATCTCGTAGAGACAGCTCGCACACTTCTGATTTCATCATTTGTCCCTTCTCATTTTTGGGGTGAAGCTGTTTCCACTGCTGTCTATCTCATCAATTGGCAACCTTCATCCAAATTGTCTGATCAATGTCCTGATGAAGTACTTTATGGTACTCCTAGCTAATGATCATCGAGTTTTTGGATGCACATGCTATGTTTTGCTGGCACCTCGTGAGCGCACAAAATTAACTGCACAATTTGTTGAATGTGTTTTTCTAGGGTATAGTCCTGAGCATAAAGGTTATCGATGTTACGACCTTTCTTCCCGTCGTATACGTATCTCTCGTGACGTTACCTTTGATGAGGATCGTCCCTTCTTTTATAACCCTTCCACCAAGCCTTCATATTCTCCCATAGAGTCCACCTCTTTTTTGAGTCTTCCTCCAATTTCATCCAGCGATGATGCCTCTGCACCATCTGATCCTCCTATTTCCATCACACGACCTTTACCTCCTACAACATCCTTGCCTCCATCTCATTCTTTTTCAAAACCAACTATTACACGTGTCTTCAGCCGTCGTCCTAGAAATCCCTCCCAGCTTCCATCTAGTTCTACCACCTTGGCTAGTCCTGATGAGCCCACTGCTGACGCTTCTAATAATAACATTGATGATTCACATGTTGATGAGTTACAGGTTGCTCCACGATATAATCTTCGAGACCGCAGTACCATTCATCCTGAAGAGAAGTATGGTTTTCCCCATGTGCATGCTGTTGTTGATGAGCTATCCACTTATCAGGAAGCTTCTCGTATTCTAGAATGGCAGCTGGCTATGTTTGAGGAACTTGCTGCCCTTGATCGTCAAGGCACTTGGGATCTTATTCCATTGCCATCACACACGGTACCTATTACATCTAAGTGGGTATTCAAAGTTAAGACTAAGTCAGATGGCTCTATAGAGAGATATAAGGCTCGTCTTGTTGCCAGAGGTTTTCAGCAGACTCAGGGTCTAGATTATGATGAGACATGTGCCCTTGTTGCTCATATGACAACGGTTCGTACATTAATTGTAGTGGCTGCTTCTTCTTGGCCTATATCTCAAATGGATGTCAAGAATGCTTTTCTTCATGGTGATTTGACTGAAGAAGTTTATATGCAACTGCCGCCAGGTGTTGTCGCTCCACCAGAATATGTTTGTCGTCTTCGCCGTGCTTTATATGGCCTTAAACAGGCTCCTCGTGCTTGGCATGAGCATTTTGTCTCTGTGGTCTGGGCTGCTGGTTTTTCATCTAGTGATCATGATCCAGCTTTATTTATTCATTTGTCACCGCGTGGTCGTACGTTGCTTCTTCTATATGTTGATGATATGCTGATTACGGGTGATGATGCAGATCACATTTCCCATGTGAAGCAACAGCTCAGTGCTGAATTTTAGATGTCTAATTTGGGTCCTCAGTTATTTCTTAGGCATTGAGGTCAACCAATCTGCTAAGGGATACCATCTTTCTCAGTCTAAGTACATACAAGATCTTATTGCTCGTTCAGGCATCACTGATAATCGAACTGCTGCCACACCTATGGATCTTCACTTGCAGCTTCATCCCACTAATGGGGTACCTCTTGAGGATCCCTCTCGATATCACCATATTATGGGCAGCCTTGTTTATTTCACTGTCACCAGGCCTGATATTGCTCATGCAGTTCATATTTTGAGTCAGTTTGTTTGTGCCCCAACTTCTGTTCATTTTGGACATTTGCTTCGTGTGCTACGCTACTTATGGGGGACATCATCTCAAAGTTTATTTTATGCGTATGATAGTCCGCTTCAGCTTCATGCTTACTCGGACTCCACTTGGGCAAGTGACCCAACAGATCAACGTTCCATCACTGGATATTGCATTCTTCTTGGCTCTTCTCCTATTGCATGGAAGTCCAAGAAGCAGGCAGCTGTATCTCGCTCTAGTATGGAGGCCGAACTTCGAGCCCTTTCTACTACTACTGCAGAGATTGTATGGCTTCGATGGTTGTTGGCTGATTTAGGCATTTCTTGTGATGTTGCCACATCTCTTCTCTGTGATAATACAGGAGCCATACAAATTGCTAATGATCCTGTGAAGCATGAACTTACAAAGCATATTGGTGTGGATGCCTTCTTTACTCGGTCTCATTGTCACCAGAAAACTATTTCTCTCCAGTATGTGCCTTCGGAGTTGCAATTGGCTGACTTTTTCACTAAAGCACAAACTCGAGAGCAACATCAGCTTCACTTGATCAAACTCAATGCTTCAAATCCTCCGCTTCCACCTTGAGTTTGAAGGGGGGTGTTAAGTGTATTAAGGCCCTTATATCTATAGGCCCATATAGCCCACGAGGCTCTCTCTATATGGAGTCCACCTCTCCACTTGTGGAGTTATCTTCTCAGCCTCAAGGTTAGTAACAGATCTAATAGTGCAAATAATAATCGAGTACAAAAATAAACAATATTCTCTAACATTAAACAATATTCTCTTATGTAAGTATCAAGTTGGTAATTATTAACTGAAAGAGAAGATATGTTTTTCTCTTGAACATTCACAAGAGCAGCATACCTGTTCAAATGGTCAATATTCTGCTAAATCAGCTTATGAGGGCCTACTTTTGGGATCTACACTTTTCGGGCCATGGGAACAAATTTGGAAGACTTGGGCACTGCCCAAATGTTGTGGTTGGTTGCTCATAATAGATGTTGGACAACGGATCGTTTAGCTCGCCGGGTCTCACTCACCCTGAGCGCTATCCTTTGTGTGACCAAGCAGCAGAAACCATTGATCATCTCATTATTTGTGTCTTCACAAGAGAGTTCTAGTTCCGTTTCTTGTCACAAATTGGCTTGCAATCCCTCTCCCCTCAGCCCACTGATTTCTCTTTTTTAGATTGGTGGGATAGAGTGAGTAGTGCTACTAGTGATATAATATTGCAAGTAATCAGTTCTCATAATTCTTAGGGCATGGACTATATGGACTCATCGCAACAGGAGTGTTTTCGATGGAGCAGCCCCTGATATTGCAAGAGCTCTGATCATTGCTGGGAGAAGAGCGAAAACTATGGTCGTTGGCTGGGGCTCGAGGAATTTCCCTCTTGACGGCTCCCCATTCAGAAAGTTTGGATCCTAGTGTTGTTGGCCACCCTTTGAAACAGACATGGGCGCGCTTGTATCCTAAGGATCAGAGAGTTTGTGGGAGTTTTGTGTAAGTCGGCGTGAGTTGGTGTGTGTGAGGGCTTGCCTTTTGGCTGGCCGGTTCTTTCCCATTTTTACTTCTTAATATAATGATGTACAACTCTCCTTCAAGAAAAAAAAGAGAGCAGCGTATCTGTACATTAAGAACAAAAAAAAGTTAAGAAACCCTACAACACAAACCCACATCCACACCAAAGAATTAGAATAAAAGGGCACCTAGAACAACTAGGAAAAGGACCACAAATAGGGATGGTATTACTTTGAGTCCCACATCGAAAGTTGATGGTGGGGGAACAACATATATGTGAGGCAGCCCTCACACATCAAACTAGACTTTTGGGTTAAGTTAAGCCCAATGCCTTGGTTTGCTGTGAGTTCTTGTGGATCTGGGCCTAGTGTGCTGCCACTGCGTGTTCATGGGTATAGCAAGTTGGGTTGAATCCGCTGCATACTCTAAGATGGCATCGGAGCCCATAGTCATAAAACATGTAAGATCTCTAGGTCACATGTTGATGAGGTGTGTGTGTGATATGGAGTTGGACTTGGATTTAGGATGATGTCTTCTGAAGATCACACAGATTGTGTTTGAGAGTTGGTCAAGAGATTGTTAGGTTTAGTGCCACATTGGAAATTGATGATGAGGGGCACAACATATAAGGTGGGTAGCCATCACCTATAAAACTAGTCTTTTCGGTTGAGTTAGACCTGATGCCTTAGTTTGACATGGGCTCTAGAGTATGGTACCAGCTCCTGGGTATAACGAGTTGGACTGAATCCACCAATGTTTACAAGTCGTCTAGTCAAACCTAGTCACCATGGGACCAACTAGGACAATTAATCACGATTAATCGTGATTAATCGGACGACTTGTATAAGTCGATGGCACCCCTAATCGGCCACCAGGGACCGATTAGAATGATTAATCGTGATTAATTGGACGACTTGTAAACATTTTAATCCACCGCACACCATAACATAAGGCACTAGCTCTATTTCCTACCCCGCAAAAGGGCAAGGAGTCAAGGAGAAAGGAAATGCCAGACACACAAGGGCAAGGAAGGAGGAAGGAAATGCTAGTTATAGAAATAAACATAATCTTGCTGTGGACACAGAGATTGGTGAGGGAGGACACGTCGTGCAAATCTATCAGCACTGCAGCACGTGTTATAAAGGTCATTGCACCATGGAAGTAGGACTGTTCGTTGATGTGGCATGTAATTAATGAAGAGAGATAAAACCTGTAACATTCTAGAGATATAGTTTGGACACAATATCTAAGGTTAGAAAGCCGTGCATAATCTTTGGGTCCATTTATCATAGATAGACCATACTTCTATGAAGTTCTATAGGACGGCGATTCGCCTGGCGATGTTATACGGTGTTGAGTGTTGGCCTACAAAAAGGCGACATGTCCAGCAATTGAGTGTAGCAGAGATGCGTATGTTGCATTGGTGTTGTGGGCACTCAAGGAGGGATAGAGTCCGGAACGACGATATTCGAGATAGGGTTGGGGTGGCACCAATTGAGGAGAAATTGATTCAACATCGGTTGAGATGGTTTGGACATGTTCAACGGAGGCCTCCTGAGGCGCCGGTGCATAGTGGGGTTCTAAAGCGGGCCGATAATGTAAAGAGCGGTAGAGGTCGACCTAAACTAACTTGGGACGAGTCCGTTAAGAAAGACCTTAAGGAGTGGAATATCTCTAAGGATTTAGCTATGGACAGGAGCGCTTGGAGACTGGCAATCAACGTGCCTGAACCGTGACCTCTTTCTGTCTTGTGCCGTTTATGTTCCTTTATGTGTCTCCTGTTTATCGTCTCTTTTGGGTTTCATCTCTAGCCTACCCCAACTTGGTTGGGACAAAAGGCTATGTTGTTGTTGTTGTAGACCATACTTCTATGGAACAACACCATGATAATTACTTGTTTAGATGCTTCTATGGAACAACACCATGATATAATGCATTGGGTGAGTTGTATCGTAATTGTCGTGACAACGTTTGATATAATGCACTGGGAATAGCCTAAGCTAACATTGGCCCTGTACTCGCTGGAGGTTGAGAAATGCTAGATAGAGAGTTTCCCAATTCCCAAAGCTCAAGTTATTCTGCGATAACAGCAACAGAGAGGGCACCATGGATATTAGTAGTTCAACCGGCAACAGTAATAATAAAATACATTGGAACATATATATTCGTACAGAAAATAAAATAGTCATGCAGCTGCAATTTGCATTTATCCTTATTTAATGAAATGTGGAAATGCCACTAGCATCTAGTATATATTGTAATGTGCATACACGCAACGTTTTTTAAGTGTTAGTTTAATAGGGTGTTGTTTACACAGTAAAAATAGTTCAATTTGTTTGATAACAGCTATCTCATGATTTCTAACATTTTTTATAGATACTTAAAATTTGGAGAACTAGGTTCCGAATGTCAGTGGAAAGTACATGGATGGAGTATGCAAGAGTATGTGCTGAGATAGGCTTGAAATGCAAGGACTTGGACTATATGAAGAGGCCAGATATGCAGCATATAATTGAGAGCCTTGATAAATTGGAGCGTCGTACTCTGGTAAGATCTCAAATAAATCTGAGCTCTTTAGTTTTTAAAAGAAAAAATATTTAATATTTGAAACAATTAGAAAAAAGGAAAAGAAAATACTGGCACTCATAGAGACCCACCTCCCTTATCAGCTCGGCATGCTTCATGCGTAGAAGTGGTGAAACCAGGGTGTGTCACGTTACTTTTTTTGGACTTGTTAGGGTACTTCGGTTACTCCTGATAGCTCGAATGAATCACGACCCTTAGATTTTTAGAGCATGACCTTATATTGTTTAAATACATAATGAAATTATATAATTAAAATAATCCAAAGAAATAGAAATGCCGGCAATTAATTCAGCCAGATCTGATGGAATGGTAGTTCTTGTTCCTTTTTTCCATGCATGCAGAACTTTACATATGAACTTTTCCCTTTTTTTTTGAACAGCACCACCCTTGTGGTGCCTTCTTTGGAGGCCTGGTGCAGGACGGGGGATCGAATCCTGCTGGCCAGCTCCTCCCATGGAGCCTTCACCACTGGACCACATTGGCTTTCACACCTTTCCCCATTTTTACGATCAAGAGATGATGTGAATCCAATCCTATGTGATTGCTTTGCATTAGTTCATGGCTCGAGTCGCGTTGGCATAAAAATGTTACATCAAATAGTCATGTTGTGAAATCACCTATCAAGTTACATGGGCAACAGTATTGTTCTATTGTGCCAACTAGCGCGACCAAACAGGTTAGATCTATGATACTTTTTAAGGTTCTATAATATTTTTAAAAGGTTAGAAATTTAAAAAACAGGTATAGATTCAATTGATTCGCCCACACTAGCTAGTTTTTTTTTGTCAAACATTGAAGACACTACAGACGGAAATGCTCCTCCACAACCAAGTCACTTGGCGGAGATAAAAATTATTTTTTTGAAGAGACCAGTGACCATTAGTTACCTGTGCGAAATTACAATGCAAACATTTATTATCAATTTTCTTCTTTCAACAAATAATCTTATCGTTTGATTGTTCATTATACGACTAGCAGAAACCTGCTTCTGCTCTTCCAGAACCAAGTCACCAAGTGGAGGTAAACTGTAACACGTCTGATGAGAAGCCCCCAACTAGAGCTAATGGGCCTAGAGAGGCCCAAAAGAGGGCCCTGGCTGGCCTCAACCAGTTCCAGCGTGCCCCTGCAGGGTCACACGCCCTAGGGGAAAGGGCGCCAATGCCCCCGCTGCCACCGTCTCCTGAAGGAAATTAGATTAGGAAAGATTATTATGCTAGGAGTTTGATTTGTTAGGAAAGGAGAATCCAATCTATAAGGATATCTCTCATAGTTGCTTGGAACACAAGTCCTATATAGGGACTATAAATATAGGGAGGATGTAATCCATCTAATCTAAGCAAGAATAGAACAATTGCTCCTTCCTTTATCTCTCTCCGTTCTCCCTGCCACCATTCTCCCTCTCCCTACGCCGACTCCCTCCCCCACACTGCCAACCCTAGCCACCACCTCTTCCACCATAGCCGCCAACCCCCACCCCCAAGTGATGTGTTACACCTGGTATCCGGAGACCAGTCCGACCCGACGCCGCTGCCATGGATGCCAATGGCAATGCTACCGACTTGAAAAGCCTGTTCGACACCCTCGTCGCTGACCTCCACAAGCAATTTGTCTCCGTCAAGGAGCAGTTCGACAACATCAACGACCACCTCACCAATATCGAACAAGGAGGCCACTCGGATGCGACCGCGACCGCAGCTCGCGCCCAACACAAACAGAAGGGGAGAGAGAGGGTCTCCCTGCCTGACTCCACGCTTGCAATGAAAATGTTTTCCAGGAACACCATTCAGAAGTATTGATGAGGAACCAGAGGCTAAAATTCTTTGAGTCCAGTCACACCATTTGTTATCAAAGCCAAGTTGCAACATCATTTGGAGGATCACATTGTGCTCCACAGTATCAAAAGCTTTTGTGAAATCCAGTTTCAAAATGACAATTTCCCTTTTAGAGTGCTGGCACTGATGAATATATTCATATGCCCAAGCAAGGCAATCCTGTATTGTCCTGGTCTAAATGAAGCCATATTGATTTGTGTGAATGAGGGGGATTATCTTTGATTGGAGCCTGTCAGCCATAAGCTTCGTAATGATTTTGAGGACGCGATTTAGAAGAGATATGGGTCTAAAGTCATTCACATTAACAGGGCTGTTTGTTTTGGGAATGAGGGTGATGGAGTTATTTATGGCCTGAAGATCCAATGAGCCATTGAAGAAGTCACAACATAGGGTGTAGAAGTCCTCTTTTATTATTTCCCAGCAACTCTTGAGGAAGAATCCATTGAAACCATCTGGTCCTGGGGCTTTATCAGTAGGCATTTGCTTGATTACTGCATCAATCTCCTCAATGGTGAAAGGTCTTGACAGTTGCTCCAGCTCCTCTCTTGATTCGACTAATTGGCTTAGATTATATAGCATTACATGATTTGTAGTGCATCCCATTCTGTGCCTATATTCCTCTAGAAGTAAGGCAGCCTTTTCACTATGATCATAAACAGTTCTACCATCTTCAGTTTCAAGAGAGGTGATGGTATTCAGTCTGTATCTCTCAGTTGCAGCAGCATGAAAGAAACTAGTGCTCTCATCCCCAAGCTTAGTCCATTTGACAGTGTATCTTTTCTTCCAATATTCTTTCTTGTATCGGAGTAGGTTGAGGATATGGTCCTTCAAGATTTTCCTGAAATTGTATTCCTGAATGTAGAGGGGTCTTTGTTCCTCCAGGGCATCAAGTACTTCTAGAACAGAGTTGCAATTTTTTATTAAGATATTCAGATTTGATAGGCTTTTGCTCCACTTTTTCAGTGCTGCTCTTAGGCGCTTGAACTTGGCAGCGATTCTTGATGCACTATTGCTGGCTCTGACATTTGTGTTCCAAACTGACTGAACAAGATCAAAGAAACTAGGGTGTTCCACCCAGAAATTTTCAAACCTGAAGATTTGAGCCTTTGGGATTGAGGTGCCAATCTGAATTTTGCATGGGATGTGGTCAGAGGTTGGCCTGGCCAATGGAAGAAGAAGAGTGTTTGGGAAATCACATGTCCAGTTGGTCGTTGTGAAGACCCAATCAATTTGCTCAAGGAGTGGATCAATCTGCATATTACTCCAAGTAAAGTTTCTCCCTTTTAGGGGGATTTCAAGAAGCCCAAGATTACTGATTATCTCATTGAAAAGTATGATATCATTCATATTTCCCCCATCTCTATTTCTATCAGAGACCAATCTATAAAAGTTGAAATCACCTGCTAGCATCCAGTTATCCTCAGCATCTAGATGGAGATTATTGAGCCACTGGACAAAGTTGTCTCTGTCAGGACCTTGACACGGTCCATAGATGGAAATGAGATTCCAAACTTGTCCATTATACATAGAGGTGAACTAAACTATGACTGCAAATTTGTTTATTTGGATCACTTCACCAGAAAAGATTGAACTATTCCATCCCATAAGAATACCACCAGAAGTACCTTCAAAGGGAGAAAAGGCAAACTTATTGAATCGTTTAGGGGCTAATTTTTTTATGAAGGAGTGGTCAAAGTGATCGCGTTTGGTTTCCTGAATGCAAAAAACAGCACATGCGCTTTCCTCTATTTTTTCTCTGATAGCATTGCACTTGTCGTCCGAGTTCAAACCTCTAATGTTCCAGTTTAAAACATTCCAACTTCTAGTGTTGTTGTCTTGCATTGATTACTAGTTGAAGATCACTGGTGCTGCTCCCATTGGAGTTTGCTTCAACTGGCCTTGAAGCAAGAAGCAGCTCTGCCGTCATCTCCGAGGGAGCGATGCGGCATTTCTCTGTTGCCAACTTCTGGATTTCAAGGACAGGAATTTCAGGAAATGCAGTACCAGAGTCCTTGCAGTTGGAAATATCAGAAAGCCCAGGAAATTCAATAGATTGACATTGAGAGGGCAGAAGAATGTTCTCCAGCAAATCAGGTTGTGGAACAACCTTCCTGCTTTTAACTTTGTTTTTGTTGGCATGCCTTTGCACAGGTGTAGCAGCTTTGGGTTTATGGCCATCGAGCTTAACCTTGAGTCTTGAGCTTCTACAGAGTGCTTTGGTAGATACCGGAGTGTTGTATTTCCTCATTTTTGTAGCATTCTTGCTGCATTCTGCTCCATTTGCAGGGCATGTAGGAACAGCAGGGACAAAATCTTCTAATCTGTTGCCAAAAACACTATCTTCATGCACAGGTTGTTGTAGCACTCTGATCTTGTCCTTATACTTCTTTCTGTAGTACACTCTGATGGTAGGTGCTGGGCTAATGAGAGGAACTACTGGTTGGGTTCCCGTGCTTGTATCATGCTGGCAGTCTTCATAATTCTGAGTGGTTTGCAGATGGTCTGAAGCTACAGCGGGGATGAAATCAGTGTTCTTCTCAGGAATGTTGATAGCTATGTTGAGGGAACGGAGACCCAACGCAGACAGATCTATCTGTATTAAGGAGCTTGGTATAGCACTGCTTCCAACAAGTCTGAGTGCACTAGTAGGGTGGTTGTTGATCAGTTGCTTTATTCCTTCAGCGAGAAAGTTGAGTATTGCTGTTTTTTGATCCCTGCCCCTCTGAGGTTGATTGCTGTAGACAGCAAGAGAAGGTGGGTTGGGGAGAGCAGGTAGGGCAATAACATCTTGGTTCTGATCATTCCCACTGCTGGAGACGCAAGGTTACAAAGGTTCAGTGTCAACTTCAGTGTCAGCATCACTTCTTGCTTGAACAATCAATTGGGCCATTGGGGAAGAGTCATTTTGAGATACTCCAGAATCTTGATCATGCACTCTCCACCTCTAGTCTTCATTTGTAGTCACTTGGGCTTCTAAGGGAAGAGGGTGAAGTGAGGGTAGTGAGTCTGTAGGGGGAGGAGAGGGATGCAAAGAGTTGCTCGGGGCATTAGGGCCAAAGGACCACTGTATAGGATTAGTTGCTGCCTTTTCTTGGGAGGAGGGTTTATCAGGCTTTAGAATCCACCTGTAATTAAGACTCTCTCTCCTTTTAGCACAAAATCGAGCCTTATGTCCATAATTAAAGCAAAATAAGCATCGAAGTTGCCCACGGCAGTCTCTGACAAGGTGGCTAGGACTTAGGCATTTGAAACAGCAACGAGAGAGGGAAGGCACATGGAAACCAGCGTGGGAAATAGAGCAGGCACCTTTGAAAGAGGAACCAGCATTGATCACCTCTGGCTGCTGCTTGCTGGTGGCTTGAATGTCTTCAAATTTAAAGAATAGATCTTTTCTGAGATTTTGAAACACTTTACGAACTGGAACATCTCCACAATTAACCATTGAGGTCCCTTGAACATCACCACCATGAAGAGCAGTTGTTTGAACACCATTTGAAATACTGACAGAAGTCTGTTCATCCAGAGAAGAGCTGGGCAGAGTCATTTGAACTGTGCAGCGATTGTCAGAGATAGGACAGTATATGCTACCAATTTTGATCACTGAAGAAAGCTCTCGTGGAGAGGATTTGGAGATCGGTCAATCTTGAACAAGCTTGTGATGAAAAGAAACTCTTTTCTGAGCAGATTGGCGCTTGCTTTTGCGACTGACCCTAGTTGTCCAGCTATTTTCTTCTTCTTTCTCCCATCTTCTTTTTTCTTTCACCCAATCATCACCTCCATCACGCCATAGATGGAAATAGACGTCAAAATGCTCATTGGTGACTCTTTTGAGATTACGAATCAAGTAGCCCACATGTTTGTTAGCAACCGAGAAGAGAAAATGGCGATCACTTGCAAAGCACACATGGAAACCAGCAGGTGTACCACCCAAACAAGAGTGCAGAGCCAAGGCCACTGAGTCTTCAGTCAACCGGAAAAGGTAGCGACGAAAAACAGCAAGCATGAAGAAAGACCCATTCGAAGAAGAGGGGTGGTGCACCGAAGATGCGAACTTGCGAACCACACCAACTTCGAAGCGCTTACCAGGAGAGAAGTCCCAATCCCTGACCAGAGCTGCGAGGCCAGGATCTTGCTCTAGCTCAATGAGAGAGTCTGGAGAGCAATCCCGACCAGCCATGACTTGCTGCTCTGTACGCCGGAAGGATGGCAGGGCCGCCTTGCTGTTGCTCCAGCAGATCCGGAACGGTGGAAGGCACTTGCCGGATGGTCCCCAGCTTCCGCTGGCGGAGGTGGAGAGGGCGGACGAGCGAGGCGTCTGGAGGCGGGCAGAGGTCCGCGTGCGTGCCTGCGGACAGAGGCTGTGTTGACTGATGGGCGGGCGGCTGTAGCGGGAGGGAGCCACGGAGCTGGCGCACTCAGCGGCACGAAGCAACAGATGGATTCATCTGGACGCAGTCGAAGGAGAAGACAGGCTGAATCTCAACCGCCGGTCATCCCGTGTCGTCACCCGCGCCGGGCGGACCCAGGTTGGGCGGCGCGTCAACGGCGGCCAGGCGGCGTGCGCGGCTGCGGGCGTGGACGGCGCGCGCGGCTGCGGGCGTGGACGGCGCGCGCGGGCGCAGTGCAGGCTGTAGCAGGCAGCAGGGGCGCCGCGAGGGCAGGCCGTCTGGCCGCGTGCGGGCAGCGGACGCCGGCGCCACCGCGTCCACGTCCGGAGCGAGCGGAGACCGGAGGGCAAAAGAAACAAATGTACTACAACCTCCTGTACTGCCTGGAGTTCATCCCCAAGCGTACAAGGGAGAACATGATCCTAGCCGACCTGGTTAACGGTCGTCTTGTTAACATTAAAGCCATCCTGCTTGGATAGGACCTCCCGCACGACGGCGTCAACGTCTGGGCATTGCTTCAGCGCGAGGACGCGTTGAGTGGAGAAGGGGGGGGGGAGATGTAACACGTCGGATGAGAGGCCCTCAACCCAGAGCTAATGGGCCTAGCGAGGCCCAAAGGAGGGCGCTAGCCAGCCTCAACCGGTTCCAGCGCGCCCCTGCAGGGTCACGCGTCCTGGGGGGAAAGGGCGCTGACGCCCCCGCTGCCGCCGTCTCCCGAAGGAAATTAGATTAGGAAAGATTATTATGTTAGGAGTTTGGTTTATTAGGAAAGGAGAATCCAATCTATAAGGATATCTCTCATAGTTGCTTGGAACATAGGTCCTATAGAGACTATAAATATAGGGATGATGTAATCAATCTAATCTATGCAAGAATAAATCAATTGCTCCTTCCTCTATCCCTCTCCCTTCTCCTTGCCGCTGCTCTCCCTCTCCCTGTGCCGACTCCCTCCCCCACGCCACCAACCCAAGCCACTGCCTCCACCATAGACGCCACCCCCCTCCCCCAAGTGACGTGTTACATAAACATTGAAGTTATTGGCAAGCATTAGTTGCTCTGCCGAACCTTGATACACCTGTTATCACTTCTCTAATTTAAACAAGTAATCATGCCATCTAGTATCAAATTATCTACAAACCAAAATGTGCACATGACTTTGTATAGCACAACGACTGGACCAGTAGGTAGGTAAACATTAAATGCATATTTGGCTGCACTCCAATCCACCATAATGCATATGGATTTGGATTTGGAGGGATTAAGGTAGAAAATTGCTCCCAATCCATGTGCATTGGGGTGAGTTGTAGTGGAGACAAGTAAGCCCTGGAGTTGTTGGCGAGCATGAATTTGTTGCTACTAGTTTATGCACTGAACATATATTGAAGACATTTGTTATCGTCACTTGTCTTCTTCTTTTAACAAATAATAATCATCTTGTCATTGACTGATCGTTATTCTACAGATGGAAATAGATACCACACGATCAAGTGACCGACCGCTTCAAACCAGTAAAGAGATTGGTGAGCAGGAATTTATTATTACTACTCCCGAACCAAGTCATACATCGCAGGTAAACATTAATTTTTGAAGAAACTAGTGACCATTAGTTGCCTGTGCCAAATTACATTGCAAACATTTATTATTGTTTTTCTTCTAACGAGTAATCCTATCGTTTGATTCTTCATTATACTACTGTGAACTGAAATGGCAACTTGCCAAATTTGCACTGATCGACAGGAGCAAACCAGTGAAGAGATTTGCGAGCAGAAACCTGCTGCTCTTCCAGAACCAAGTCACCAAGTGGAGGTAAACATTGAAGAGATTGGCAAGCACTAATTGCTCCATCGAACATTGAGTACACTTATTATCACTCCACTAATTTAAACAAATAATCATGCCATCTAGTATCAAATTATCTACAACCAAATGGCCACTGCACATGACATTGCATTGCACAACCCTTGGACCGTTAGGTAGGTACACATTAAAAGCCTGTTTGGCTGCACTCCAAGTCTCCAACCCACCTCAATCCATATGGTTTGGGAGGGATTAAGGTAGAAAATCCCTCCCAATACATGTGCATTGGGGTGAATTGGAGAGCAGACAAATAAGCCCTAAAGTGGTTGGTGAGCATGAATTTGTTGCTACTAGCTGATGCACTGAACATATATTGAAGACATTTGTTATTGTCACTTGTCGTCTTCTTTTAACAAATAATAATCATCTTGTCATTGGCTGATCGTTAATTCTACAGATGGAAATAGATACCACACGATCAAGTGACCGACCGCTTCAAACCAGTAAAGAGATTGGCGAGCAGGAATTTATTATTACTACTCCCGAACCAGGTCATCCATCACAGGTAAACATTAATTTTTGAAGAGACTAGTGACCATTAGTTGCCTGTGCCAAATTACATTGCAAACATTTATTATTGTTTTTCTTCTTCTAACGAGTAATCCTATCGTCTGATTCTTCATTATACTACTGTGAACTGAAATGGCAACTTGCCAAATCCGCACTGATCGATAGGAGCAAACCAGTGAAGAGATTTGCGAGCAGAAACCTGCTGTTCTTCCAGAACCAAGTCACCAAGTGGAGGTAAACATTGAAGAGATTGGAGAATCGGTCTGAACCAAGTCACCAAGTTTGAGGAAATGAGGAGGAGAATCGGTCTGAAGCAGATCATCCCCAAGGCGCACAGGGCTAAGGGGGAGAACTGAGGGTGTTAGCCTAGTGCTGAACCCATATATCTAGTTACCTACTACTTTTACTTTTCACTGTAAGGTAGTTTTTAGGTTCCTTGGCAACCAAGTTGATTATGGTGCCTCAACCAAATAGAATCAAAGCATCTGCTTTTAGACAGTTGGAATATGCTAGGTAGTAGGTGAGCCACTTGCTCATATATGCAGTGGCCACCATCTTGTATCCAGAGTTATCACCTGCACTTCAATTCAATACAAGCAGCACTCTTGCCAAGCTGTCCTCCGGCAGCCAAAAACCACTTGTGTTCTAGTTCATGTTTGCCATAATTGGTATCTAGAGCCTAGTTAGGAGAGAGCAGAGGCCATGTCCACCTCCAGCGAGCGTGCCCTGAGAGCAGCAGCCGCCGCCGCCAACGCTGGTGGCGCAGTGGTGAACCCTCGCCCGGACGTCGATCGTGCTCAGCACCTGGCCGCGGCAGCAGCCCAGGCAGCGGCCAACACGGCCGCCGCGCTGCGCCAGGAGTTGGAGCGGCAGCCCCGGGAGCCATCGCGGAGCCCGGAGCGCCATCGCCGGATCCCGTCGCCATCGCGGACGCGGAGGCCGTCGTGGGTCGCTAGCGGCCGTCCAAACGGTGTACAAGGACTCCGGTGCGGGGACGCCATGGCCGATGCTGACGAAGACGAACTACCACGAGTGGAGTTCGCTGATGAAGGTGAAGATGCAGGCGCGCCAGCTGTGGGATGCCATTGAGTATGCCGACCTCCCGTACCACGACGACCGACAAGCGCATCGGCGTCGACCGCATCCGTCGTGCCACGCTGCAGCGACTGCACAAGGAGTGGGAGAACCTCGCCTTCCATCCCGGGGAGCAGATCGAGGACTTTGCCCTTCGCCTGTCTTTGCTGAAGCAGCAGAGGACCCTCCACGGCGAGAAGGACCTCGACGAGGAGCGGGCGGTGGAGAAGCTTCTTCGCACCGTGTCGAAGAACTACGGCCAGCTCAAGATCGCCATCGAGACTCTTCTCGACTTCCAGGACCTCACCATCAAGGTGACCGGGAGATTGAAGACGGTGGATGATCTGGAGGAGTCTGCGTCCGAGCCCGTCTCCGTCGGCAGGAAGCTCATGCTCACTGAGGAGCAGTGGCTCGCGCGGCAGAAGAAGGGAGGGAACGACTTCGGCTCGACGAGCTTGTCCAAGGAACCCCGTCGGCGACCTCGTGGCGGAAGCAGAAGCCCAAGGGAGAGTGTGGCGGCGGTGGGCAGGGAGAGAAGGTGGTCTCGGCGGCGAACGCAAGGCGAACCGCGACGACACTTGCCTCAACTGTCATCGCACTAGCCACTGGGCGAAGGACTGCCCCCAGCCTCGACACGAGCGTGGAGGTGCGGCGCATCTCGCGGAGGTGGATGACGACGAGGCAACTCTGTTCCTCGCCCACGGCTTCCTGGAGCTGGAGGAACACATGCTCTGCTCCAAGGCCGACGCCGACCTCGACCTCAACGAGCCTTGAGCCTGGGCGTTTCTGAACACCGGCTCCGGTGAGGACAAGCTCGACGGCTGGTACCTCGACAACAGCGCGACCCACCACATGACCGACCGTCGTGAGCTCTTCTCTGACCTCGACATCACAGTTCGTGGCTCGGTACGGTTTGGGAACGCGTCAAAGGTGGAGATACAAGGCGTCGGCTCCATCGTGTTCCAAGCTAAGAACGGCAAGCACCGAGCCTTCCACGGCGTCTACTTCATCCTAGCACTGCGCAACTCCATCATGAGCTTGGGGCAGCTCGATGAAGGCGGGTCCAAGGTGGAGATTGACCAAGGCGTGCTTCGCATCTAGGATTGTCGCGGACGTCTTATCATCAAGGTGAACCGCAGGCCCAGCCGCCTCTACGTCCTCCACCTCGAGGCCGCGCAGTCGATCTGCCTCACATCCAGGAAGGGCGACGACGCCTGGCGATGGCACGAGCGGTTCGGCCACCTCCACTTCGAGGCGCTGCACTAGCTCGGCAAGGACTCCATGGTGCGTGGCATGCCGGTGATCAAGCACCCCGAGTAGGTCTGCGACACATGCGTCACGACGAAGCAGTGCTGGTGCCCCTTCCCACAGCAGGCTCAGTACCGCACGCAGAAGCAGCTGGAGCTCGTCCACGGCAACCTCTGTGTGGGCCCGTGATGCCAGCGACTCCAGGAGGTTGGTGCTACTTGCTGCTGCTGGTGGACGACGCATCCCGCTATATGTGGGCCGTCCTACTGCCGTCCAAGGATGCTGCCGTGGACACCATCAAGAAGGTCCAGGCTGAGGCAGAGGAGAGCGGCCACAAGCTTCGGGTCCTTGGCACCGACAACGGTGGCGAATTCACCGTTGCTGAGTTCGCCGCCTACTACGCCAATGAGGGCATCAAGCGCCACTTCTCTGCGCCTCACTCGCCCTAGCAGAACGGCGTGGTGGAATGACGGAACTAGACCGTGGTGGACACGGCTCGGGCGCTGCTAAGGCAGAGGAGGCTGCCGACCAAGTATTGGGGGAGGCGGTGATGATGGCAATCCATCTGCTCAACCGCTCGCCGACGAGAAGCTTGCAGGGCAAGACCCCCTATGAGGCCTGGCACGGGGGCACGCCAACAGTGAGCTATCTGAAGACTTTCGGCTGCGTCGCCTACACCAAGGACCTGGGCCAACTCCGCAAGCTGGATGACTGTGGCAAGCCCGACGTGTTCATCGGCTACGCGGAGGGAGCCAAGGCGTACCAGATCCTCGACTCGGTGACGCAGCGGGTGAAGGTCAGCCGTGATGTCGTCTTCGATGAGGGGCGCGGCTGGGACTAGTCCACTCTGGACGCCGGCAGCTCGGCCTCGGTAGCAAGCGACTTCATCATCGAGTACTGGGAGCTTGGAGGAGCCGGGGGAGCACAAGGTGCGTCTCCAATGGCGAGCGAAACTATATCACCGGTGCCCTCGCTCATGGTGCCACGCTCACCATCACCGAATCCGGGGGTTGCTCGGACAGAGCTTGGAGGAGCTCGGAGGAGCTCGGAAGGGCTCGGACAGAGCTCGGTAGCATCTGCCACTCCACCAGCGACCCAACCGAGCTCGTCAACGCCGCCACCAGTGTCTCCTATTGCCCGCACCGCTTCATCTACCTCACCGACGGTTTCAGCCGAGCTTGGTGATCAAGTGGAGTTCGCCACTCCACTAGAGGATGATGAAGACAGACTTGATGCCTACTACAACGGCGAGCCACTGCGATACCGCACGATGGCGAACATCTTCGGCAACCAGTCTCCACCTCCGTCGTCTCAAATGCCTCTTCGCCAAGCTGCACCTGACGCACGCCGGCGAACCTGCCAACTTCGCCGAGGCCAAGGATGATCCAGCATGGCGGGCGTCAATGGAGCAAGAGCTCAAGGTGGTGGAGTAGAACCGCACCTTGGAGCTGGTGCCGCTCCCTACTGGGCATCGGCCTATCACCCTAAAATGGGTGTACAAGCTCAAGAAGGATGAGCTGGGTGCGGTGATCAAGCACAAGGCAAGACTGGTGGCGCGCGGATTCGTTCAGTAAGAAGGGGTGGACTATGACGACGCCTTCGCTCCGGTGGCGTGTATGGAGTCAGTCAGGGTCCTTGCGCTAGCAGCCTAGGAGGGCTGGCGTGTCCACCACATGGATGTCAAATCGGCCTTCCTCAATGGCGACCTCAAGGAGGAGGTGTATGTGCAGCAGCCACCAGGCTACGCCATCGCCGGAGAAGAAGGGAAGGTCTACCGCCTCCGCAAGGCTCTGTACAGTCTGCGGTAGGCTCCGCGGGCCTGGAACGCCAAGCTGGACGCTACACTCAAAGAGATGGGCTTCCAGCAAAGCGCTCACGAGGCGGTGATGTACCGGCGGGGCAGTGGACGCTCTGTCCTGCTCGTCGACGTCTACGTCGACGACTTGATCAGTAAGAGCGAGAAGTGGAGGCGTTCAAGGCTCAGATGAAGAAGACCTTTGACATGAGTAACCTCGGCCTCCTCAGCTTCTACCTCGGCGTCGAGGTGCATCAAGACTCCACCGGAATCACTCTTTGGCAGACTCACTACGCCAAGAGGATTCTGGAGCTTGAGGGAATGGCTGGCTGCAACCCTGCCCATACTCCAGTGGAGGAACGGCTAAGGCTTAGCAGGCATAGCATGGCCACGGAGGTTGACCCCACTCACTACCGGCACTTGATAGGTAGTCTGCGCTACCCGGTGCACACTCGCCCTGATCTGGCGTTCGCCGTCGGCTTCGTCAGCCGGTTTATGGAGCGGCCCATGGTGGAGCACCAAGGAGCTGTGAAGCGCATTCTTCGCTATGTCGCTGGCACGCTCGACTACGGTCTGCACTTCACCAAGGTGCCTGGCAGTGCTCGCTTCATCGGCTACTGCGATAGCGACCTCGCCAGCGACATTGACACGAGCAAGAGCACGAGCGGAACACTGTTCTTCCTTGCCAATTGCTTGGTCAGCTGGCAATCGATCAAGCAGAAGGTGGTGGCGCTCTCCAGCTGTGAAGCAGAGTATATTGCCACCTCTACTGCCGCAACTCAAGCTCTGTGGCTCTCAAGGCTGCTAGCTGAACTCCTCGGCAGGCACGTCGAGGTGGTGGAGCTGAAGGTGGACAGCAAGTCTGCCCTCACCCTGGCCAAGAATCCAGTCTTCCATGAGAGGAGCAAGCACATCAGGATCAAGTACCACTTCATACGCAGCTGTCTGGAAGATGGAAGCATCAAGGCTGAGTACATTTCCACTACTGATCAGCTTGCAGACATTCTCACCAAGTCTCTGGGCAAGACCAAGTTTGAGGAAATGAGGAGGAGAATCGGTCTGAAGCAGATCATCCCCAAGGCGCACAAGGCTAAGGGGGAGAACTGAGGGTGTTAGCCTAGTGCTAAACCCATATATCTAGTTACCTACTACTTTTACTTTTCACTGTAAGGTAGTTTCTAGGCTCCTTGGCAACCAAGTTGATTATGGTGCCTCAACCAAATAGAATCAAAGCATCTGCTTTTAGACAGTTAGAATATGCTAGGTAATAGGTGAGCCACTTGCTCATATATGCAGTGGCCACCATCTTGTATCCAGAGTTATCACCTGCACTTCAATTCAATCCAAACGGCACTCTTGCCAAGCTGCCCTCCGGCAGCCAAAAACCACTTGTGTTCTAGTTCATGTTTGCAACATTAAAAGCCTGTTTGGCTGCACTCCAAGTCTCCAACCCACCTCAATGCATATGGTTTGGGAGGGATTAAGGTAGAAAATCGCTCCCAATCCATGTGCATTGGGGTGAGTTGTAGTGGAGACAAGCCCTGGAGTTGTTGGCGAGCATGAATTTGTTGCTACTAGTTTATGCACTGAACATATATTGAAGACATTTGTTATTGTCACTTGTCTTCTTCTTTTAACAAATAATAATCATCTTGTCATTGACTGATCGTTATTCTACAGATGGAAATAGATACCACACGATCAAGTGACCGAACGCTTCAAACCAGTAAAGAGATTGGCGAGCAGGAATTTATTATTACTACTCCCGAACCAAGTCATCCATCGCAGGTAAACATTAATTTTTGAAGAGACTAGTGACCATTAGTTGCCTGTGCCAAATTACATTGCAAACATTTATTATTGTTTTTCTTCTTCTAACGAGTAATCCAATCGTTTGATTCTTCATTATACTACTGTGAACTGAAATGGCAACTTGCCAAATCCGCACTGATCGACAGGAGCAAACCAGTGAAGAGATTTGCGAGCAGAAACCTGCTGCTCTTCCAGAACCAAGTCACCAAGTGGAGGTAAACATTGAAGAGATTGGCAAGCACTAATTGCTCCACCGAACATTGAGTACACTTATTATCACTCCACTAATTTAAACAAATAATCATGCCATCTAGTATCAAATTATCTACAACCAAATGGCCACTGCACATGACATTGCATTGCACAACCCTTGGACCGTTAGGTAGGTACACATTAAAAGCCTGTTTGGCCGCACTCCAAGTCTCCAACCCACCTCAATCCATATGGTTTGGGAGGGATTAAGGTAGAAAATCCCTCCCAATACATGTGCATTGGGGTGAATTGGAGAGCAGACAAATAAGCCCTAAAGTGGTTGGCGAGCATGAATTTGTTGCTACTAGCTGATGCACTGAACATATATTGAAGACATTTGTTATTGTCACTTGTCGTCTTCTGTTAACAAATAATAATCATCTTGTCATTGACTGATCGTTATTCTACAGATGGAAATAGATACCACACGATCAAGTGACCGACCGCTTCAAACCAGTAAAGAGATTGGCGAGCAGGAATTTATAATTACTATTCCCGAACCCAGTCATCCATCGCAGGTAAATATTAATTTTTGAAGAGACTAGTGACCATTATTTGCCTGTGCCAAATTACATTGCAAACATTTATTATTGTTTTTCTTCTTCTAACGAGTAATCCTATCGTTTGATTCTTCATTATACTACTGTGAACTGAAATGGCAACTTGCCAAATCCGCACTGATCGACAGGAGCAAACCAGTGAAGAGATTTGCGAGCAGAAACCTGCTGCTCTTCCAAAACCAAGTCACCAAGTGGAGGTAAACATTGAAGAGATTGGCAAGCACTAATTGCTCCACCGAACATTGAGTACACTTATTATCACTCCACTAATTTAAACAAATAATCATGCCATCTAGTATCAAATTATCTACAACCAAATGGCCACTGCACATGACATTGCATTGCACAACCCTTGGACCGTTAGGTAGGTACATATTAAAAGCCTGTTTGGCTGCACTCCAAGTCTCCAACCCACCTCAAAGCATATGGTTTGGAAGGGATTAAGGTAGAAAATCCCTCCCAATCCATGTGCATTGGGGTGAATTGGAGAGCAGACAAATAAGCCCTAAAGTGGTTGGCGAGCATCAATTTGTTGCTACTAGCTGATGCACTGAACAAATATTGAAGACGTGTTATCATCACTTGTCTTCACGTTTTAACAAATACTAATATCTTGTCATTGACTGATCATTATTCTACAGTTGGAAATGGACACCGCACGATCGAGTGATCGACCGGGGCAAACCAGTAAAGAGATTGGCAAGCAAGATTCTATTATTTCTCAAGTACCAAGTCACACAGAGAAGGTAAACATTAATTTTTGAAGAAACTAGCGACCATGAGTTGCCTGCGCCAAATTACTGTGCAAACATTTATTGTCAGTTTGTCACTTTTCTTCTAACTAGGAGATGGCGCACAGCATGACAAAGTCGATCCTGGGCAGCATCATCAGCAAAGCAGCATCGGCCGCTAGTAATTATACATAGTTTTTGCAATGCCTCTAAATATACATTATGTGATATATAATAAAGCTATGAATCTAGAAAAGACAAAACGACTTACAATTTGGAATAGAGGTAGTAATTTTGATAGATTGTTCACCATAGTATCTATAATATCTAAATAATGCTTTTCCTGAGTCAACTGAACTTGGATACTTTATTAATTAATTTCTGATTACCATACCTCTCCAGGAATTTTGGTTGGACTTTTGGTTGCCCTGATTGCTTTTCTTGCAACAGAAGTTTTCCACCACATGGTGAGCAAGAAAAGACAAGGCTACTTTGAGCAGCACGGAGCCCGGATGTTGATACGAATTCTGGAAACAGATGGGCACAACATCACCTTATACGACAGAGGAGATCTAATGAAGGCCACACGTGCCTTCCACAAGTCCAACATAGTCGGGGAAGGAGCACATGGCACTGTCTACAAGGCCATCCTCGGCACTGCCACTGTTGCGGTGAAGCGATGCAAGCAGATCAACAAGACCAGGACGGATGAGTTCATCCAGGAGCTGGTCGTGATCTGCCGCGTCAACCACCCAAACATCGTCAGGCTTCTCGGCTGCTGCCTCCATTTCGAGGCGCCCATGCTCGTGTACGAGTTCATGCCTAACGGGACCCTGAGCGATCTGCTCTACGGCAGACCACGGCGCTGGGTGACGCTGCCGACCCGGCTGAGGATCGCCGCGGAGACCGCGGAGGCCCTGGCGCACCTGCACTCGCCGCCGCACCCGACGCTCCACGGCGACGTCAAGCCGCAGAACATTCTGCTCGGCAAAGGATACGTCGCCAAGGTGTCCGACTTTGGGTGCTCAACTATCAACGACAACATGCAGGTGGTGCCCAAGGGCACGCTGGCCTACCTTGACCCTGAGTTTCTGCAGGATTTCCAGATAACCGAGAAGGCCGATGTCTACAGCTTCGGAATCGTCCTTATTGAGCTCTTGACTGGTAAGAACCCACAGGCCAAAGAATGGAAGAACCTGACCACAACGTTTCAGGACAGGATGGGAAATGGCACCCTTGGTGAGCTTCTAGATGCTGACATAGTCGAGGAAGGGAGCATGGGACTGATCTATGCGGCTGCGAAGCTAGTGAGCCGATGCATCGATACTCCAGGTAATGTAAGGCCAGCCATGGGACAGGTCGCCGTGGAGCTTCGGCGATTTTCAGATGAAATGCCGGAAAGCCCTGAGGCGCGAGCGGCTCTCGAGGTTGAGGATGGCAGGTATAGCTGCACCCCTACTGAGGGCGAAACTACGGGGTTTTCTAATCTTCCTGCACTGAGCACAGAACTTGCCCGATGATTTGGAACGGAGAGTTTGCTAAAGGCTACGTTAATTGTGTTATCGTTTGGCACAGTCGCGTCCTGTTATGTGTGTCTTTTCTATGTTTATTACAGCAGTTCATGGAATGCTTGGTGCACCGTCCTCCGTCCATCTAATGACAATGATGGAAACGAGCACAAAAAATGTAATAATCTGCACAAAATTTCCTGTGGCAGTTGTGGATGATGACGACTTACCGTCAATCAGAGCTTCTTAGTACAATTAATTGATAGAATATAACCCTACTACACGCACATCGTACACGGCTTACATATACAACTTGGCACATAATTAATTATATAATAGTCTATCAACCCGTGCTCCCGCACGGGATAACTTTGAGACAGTTAAGCAATATAAATTCTTATTTAATATGTATTAACTATTAAAAATTACTTCGTGCAAATAACTTTTATTTGAATCCGGAGTTACACACATGTATATAATTGGCATTGGCATGATTGAGAGAGATCGTTGTGGTAGATTGATTCCACAGTTGGGTATTTTCTTTTCCTTCATTTTTTTTGGTCCCATTATGGCTGATGACTTTATATAGTATATGAGCGTGTTGGACTGCCCTCTGTAGGAATTGAATTGTGTGGATAACAATATTAAATGGTTAGTTCAGGTACAAATAAAAAATTAATAACATGATTGAGTATGGGATATTTAGATTTGTACCTTCCATTGTTTTAATAAACTTTAGTCTTTCATTGATTTGTCTGATGAAATTTTTGAGGTGAATTGTAAGTCATACCATTGATGTCTGGCTTGTCATTTGTTGGTTTCTCATCTTTTGCTCATGGATGGATGTCCCTGACATAATTAAGTCATCGTTGCTTTGAATTCCTTAACACATTGCCTTTGCATCTTTGAAATTATTTGATATGTGTCAGAGCCTAACACCGGGAGGGGGGCTAGCAAGCTAGGTCTGGGGGCGGCGGCTATATGGAGGCAGGGAGAGGGGATGCGGCACTGGGTAGAGAGGTGCATGGAAGAGGACCGAGGCTTAGAAGGGAGGGGAGGGGATAGAAGGCCCTTGCCTATTCTATTCTTGCTTAAGATTGAAAAGGTTACATAGGCCTTTATTTATAGTCCTAGGAGACTTAGTCCCTAAGTAATCTAAACTTATCCTCCAAGGAAGCATCCTCCTGGATCTGGACGTTGGTGGCGCGGCGGGAGGTCACCCCTCCACTAGTCGCGCCCCCCTCGTAGTGGCGCGGTTAGCCAAGGCCTAGCCATTAGACGTATGACATCTCTTCCCCCTTCTCCTGGCAGCGCGTCCTCACGCTATGGCCTTGCTTGGTCATTGACATGGCTTGAGGAAGACAGCTGCTCCAAAGGTTGCTGCCTCTGTGCTGAAGATGATGCACCATTCTTTGTTCTTGTTGAAATAGGGCCGGAGGTTGTTTCGCCGAAGCTGACTGGAGCTAGGTCGATGTTGGAGTTGTAAGCCACCTTGGTGCAAGTATGGGTGCTGCAAAGATTTCACCCAAAGGCAGTTTTGGATGTACTATACTATCGGTTGAGGAAGCTATAAGGAGGGTGGTGTTGTTGGTGCTCCTCCTTTGGGCGCGGTTGGCACCGTTGGTGTGATCTCTGGTTGGAGTGGATCTGCTATTGGTGTAGCGAAGTACTTGCCAAATAGTTTTGCCAATTGATCGATGATCTCTGGTTGGAGTGGATCTGCTATTGGTGTAGCAAAGTACTTGCCAAATAGTTTTGCCAATTGATCGATGATGTTGTGGGCGTTGTTGTGGACTTCCTCTATGTCGATGATCTTGGTGGTGGTGGCCATCAGATCGATCTGGTCTCCGAGATACTAGTGTCAAAGCCCAACCCCAGGAGGGGGGCTGGCATGCTAGGGCTGGGGGCAGCAGCTGTAGGGAGGCAGGGAGAGAGGAGGTGGCACTGGGTAGAGAGGCGCACGGAAGAGGACCGAGGCTTAGAAGGGAAGGGAGGGGATAGAAGGTGCTTGGCCTATTCTATTCTTGCTTAAGATTGAAAGATTACATAGCCCCTCTATTTATAGTCCTAGGAGACTTAGCCCCTAAGTAATCTAAACTTATCCTCCAAGGAAGCATCCTCCCGGATCTGGACATTGGCAGCGTGGTGGGAGGTTGCCCCTCCGCTAGTCGTGCCCCACTTCACTACTATAGGAATCTTAACTGTGGCAGGCAAAAGAGGTTAACCGAGGCGGGCAAGCTAACCGCCTTGGTGCAAAGGTCATGGTTAATCGTGGCCTTAACCGAGCCGGTTGGCCAACTGCCTCGGTTAATCAATTAACCGAGGCGGACGACTTTACACAACTGCCTTGGTTGGCTAAAGCCGCCCGCCTCGGTTAAAACATTAATCGAGGCGACTGTTATTAAGTTCCCGCCTTCGTTAATAATTAGTAGATTTAAAAATAATGCTTTTTTAGATTTGAATTTGAATTTGAATTTCAGTAATAAAAACAGATAAAGCAGAGAATAGAGGACAAACATATATTACATTCATTCTTGTTCGACGAACCAACATTAAGTTATTACATTAGATGTCTTCATCATTGTTTCACAAACACACATTCATGCATGAGCAACTAAGGTCAGTCATATATATCAACTTTACTTGGAAAAGAGGTCCGGCAAAATGTAATCCGAGATTCGTAACTTGGTGCTCCAGTTTCTGATCCTCTCGAACTTTGGTTCCCGCGCCACAGCAGCAGCAGCAAGTAGTAGTAGTAGCAACAGCAGTAGTAGCAGCAGTAGCAGCAGCAGCAGTAGTAGCAGCAGTAGCAGCAATAGTAGCAGGAGCAGGAGCAGGAGCAGTAGCAACAGTAGCAGCAGGAGCAGTAGCAGCAGCAGTAGCAGCAGTGGCAGCAACAGTGGTAGCAGCAGTAGTAGTAGCAGTAGCTGCAGTAGAAGTAGAAGTAGCAGCAGCAGGAGTAGTAGCAGTAGTAGCAGCAGTAGTAGGAGCAGTAGCAGTAGCGGTAGCAGCAGCAGTAGTAGTAGCAATAGCAGTAGTAGCAGTAGTAGCAGCAGTAGCAGTAGTAGCAGCAGCAGCAGCAGCAATAGTAGCAGCAGTAGGAGCAGTAGGAGTAGGAGCAGTAGCAGTAGTAGGAGGAGGAGTAGCAGTAGCAGCAGTAGGAGTAGCAGTAGCAGTAGCAACAATAGCAGGAGCAGTAGCAGTAGCAGTAGTAGGAGGAGGAGGAGTAGCAGCAGCAGCAGCAATGGTAGTAGTGGTAGTAGTAGAAGCAGTAGCAGTAGTAGTAGTAGTAGCAGCAGCAGCAGCAGCAGTAGTAGCAGTAGCAGCAGCAGCAGTAGCAGTAGGAGTAGTAGCAGTAGCAGACCATTCCATCTTAAGGATAGCAGTAGCAGTAGCAGTAGCAGCTCATTCCATCCTGAGTATAGTGCCTGCATCATTCACACAATATAGATTTGAAATGTTCAAATATGAGAAGTCATGATCTCAGTTTCTATATATATGTTCTAAGTATCTCTTGGACTTACCCGAACTAGTGGGTAGCCATGACGCACCCATTTCCCTTGATCTTCTTCGTGGCCTCATAGATGTACATTATCTCCCGATGCTTATATTCGATTACCAGATCTTCCCTATATTTCTTTCTCTCTTCCGGACCCAAGTTCACCAGCTTTGCATGAGTGTCTGCTATATCATAACCCACGATGGTTCTCTCTGTAATAAGCATCGGAGAGAGATAGATAATACACTTGCCCAATTCCTTGCTTACATAGGCTTGCATCCTGCAAGGAAAAGTCATCATGGCATTATTAGTTTGTTCCTAAAGTACCTACAATGATGTAGTAGCGTCAAAGTCATAAGTAACTTACAGGGCAAATAAGGTGACTTAGGCGACGTCGAGGTCCTTTCACCGCAGGAGTCTATGCATGTCATGGAAATCTACGATGACTTCACCATCCGTGGGCGTGTGGAAGTACTTCACCGGAATCTTGATGACGAAGTTTTCCAGGCCCACTTTCGCTGCTTCCATGTACCACAGATGGAACCTCCTTACCTCCCACTTCCCTTCAAGGAGGTCGCCCAAGGTCAACATGAACTTCCCATGCACGTAGTTTTCAAGGCAATCATCTGACCGGGGCCAAAACGACGGCAGTGTTTTCGGCCTGCAACACCAAGGCTTGAGATGTTAGGGAGTGAAAAAAGCAGATAGCATCTCGAAATGAATTATAGATTGACTATGCTTGCTAGTACCATACCTTTCCAACGTAGTTGAGTGTGGGTGCTCGTTGGCTATTTGATAGGCCACCCAACTCGACTTGTTGTGGTTAAGGGGTATGGCCTCCTCTTCATCTGCAGGCTTCCTCGGCGGGGGAGGACATTGGTTTGAGCCATGGTTCGAACCACTTGCAGGCGGTGGTGTCACATCGCCCGATACTGCCCCTGTGCCCCCTGTGGATTGCTGTTGCCGGGACACGGACAGCCTAGAGGAATGCTGCCTGGGCCGCCAACATTGTCGTTGTCATCGCTGCTAGCATTGCCATTGTCATCGCCACCGCCGTCGTCGGTGATGGTGACAAACATGATGGCTTTTAGAGTGAACTCCTTTAGAGACGCATCCATCATCTTGACCCCTTCTTCCCATAGTATCTTCATGTCCTCCATGAGTGGCTTTAGGAACACATCTATATCATTGTCTGGCTGCCTAGGTCTAGGAATAATCTTGGTTAGTAAAAGATACCTGCACTTCTGACATAGCTAGGGAGATAGGTTGTAGATGGTGAGGATGACCGGCCAAGTGCTGTGCAAGCTGCTGAGGTCACCGAACGGAGTCATCCCGTTGGTACTCAGTGCAAACCTGATGTTCCTCGCCTCGTCGCCAAACTCCGGGAACTTGGCGTTGAAACGCTTCCACTGCTTGCCATCGAAAGGGTGCCGCAGCTTGCCATCGTCCTTCGTGCGGTCATCAGATGCATGTCAGGACATCAGGTTGGCATTCTTGGGGTTCCCGAATATAGCACACAGGCGATCAATCATGGGCAAGTACCACATCGACAGGGCCAGACTTTTCCTCTACGTGTAACCCTCTTCTTCCTCATCCTCAGTAGATAGGATCTGCTTCTTCGCAGTACTCTTCTTGGTCGTCTTCTTCTTTGACCCTCTCTCATCGTCCGTATCCGCGCGATAACCGGCATTCCTCTTGTACCAACTCGCGTCACGGTGCGGACAGCTCTGCAAGTTCTCATACTTGCCCCGATATAGGATACAGTGGTTAAGGCAGGTGTGGAACTTTTTAAGCTTCATCGCCACTGGCCGGATCAGCTTCTTCGCCTGGTAGGTATTGGCGGCCACCTTGTTACCCTCTAGATATGTGTCAGCAAGGATACGTAACAGGTCGTTGAAGCTAGTGTCAGACCAGCCATGGTGAGCCTTCAGCATTAGCATCTGGAGGTTAAAACGCAGTGCCGTCCAGTGCTTCAGACAGTCCTTATAGAGGGGATTAATTGCCGCCTGCATCATCTCTTTGAAATTCTCCAGCCACCTCGGGCTCCCAAACAGAACGTCATCGTGGTCAAGACAGTTAGCGATGGACTCAAAAAGCTCCGCGGTCTCAGGATCCCTCACATGCTCACCGCCATCCCCAGCATCGCCATTCCCACCGCCATCGTCGCTAGCCGTGTCTTGGAGCAGATCATCCATCATGATGTAATCACGATCTGCATTGTCGCCAATAGCAGCATTGTCGTGCCCACCTGCTGCTGTTGATGAGGTTTGTTGTTCTGCATTCACCGCTGCCGTCATCGTTGTCGACGAGTTTCCTCCAGATGCACCAGCACTCGGATCCTCTGCTTCCCCGTGAAACTTCTAGATGGTGTAATCCTTGACGAAACCATACCAGACCAAGTGAGATTTTACCACATTATCTTCGTGCAGTAGAAGCTTCTTACAGCTCTTACACGGATAGATGGTGTATTCTCGCTTTAGACTCTGACGATGCCTTTTCGCAGCGGCAATAAACTTTGTCACATGATCCAGGTAAGCTGGATCCAGCCTCGATGTCTTATACATCCATTCCCTATCCATGACCGCGAACACCTTGCACACACAAACAACGAAAATGGCGCATATAAGCGGAGCAGTATGGAAACAAACGCAACCGGGTAGCTCTAGATCTGATTTCTCTCTCCTATATATAGATCTAGATCTAGATCTTGAGAAAAAGCACCCAAATCATGGAAAAGAGATGAGATTGAGGGTTTGACAGTGAGAATCAACCTCTTGTGGTGCCCCTTCGACAAATCCAAGGGCAAAACCTCTCCCCCTAGAAAATGGCCACTTTTTAGGGTTTTGAGGTCAAAACCCGAAACAATGGAGGAGCCGTGGGGAAGAAGGGTGGGTGCGGCTGCATTTATAGCCCAGACTTAACCGAGGCGGGCATTATAAGGAAACCGCCTCGGTTAATCGCCTGTTAACCAAGGTGGTTGCTTTAGACCAAATGCCTCAGTTAATGGATTAGTCGAGGCGGTTGCGTAAGGGCAACCGCCTCGGTTAATCCGCATTAGCCGTGGCGGTTACGATATAGTGTCTACCTTGGTTAATCCTTAACCGAGGCAGTTGCTAGCCTGGCTGCCCTGCCTCGAATAACCGAGGCGGGTAACCAGGCCAACCGCCTCGGAGCCCATTTGGTAAATGCTGTGTAAAAGATTTTGTGTAGTAGTGCCTCCTGGTTGCGCGGTCAGCCAAGGCCTAGCCGGCCTGGGACGTCTCGTGGGCATTCCATTAGACATATGACAATATGTATTTATTGCGCCCTTGAAATGGAGGTGCTAACATTATTATGTTTCAATTCGGCTTAGATATTGTGCTGCTTCTTTCATAATCATTTCTTTAGTGTAGATGACTTCCTAGGTTTGGCATGAGATGTTCTCCGACATAGCTTTTGCACTATCTTTCTCTCTCTCTCTCACGGAAAGGTTACATGTGCAAGAAAGTAGGATCATTGATAGATTACATATTGTTTATCTTGTCATTATCATTGTAGTTTATGCTTTTGAAGGTCGCATGTGATGACGTTGTGCATCAACGTGCATTGAAGCCTTGAAGGTGTTTGATTGTAGTCTGTATTTATTAGTGAGATTAGATTCCACCACCGTAGGACAGATTTGTTTTCAAATTCTTTTGACCAAACCGGGAAAAATAGATTAGTTAGTTATAAATAATAGATTTGACATATTTTTTTTGTTGGCGGCAGTATGTTTTAGAGACTTTTATGAGATGTTGGGTTGTCCGAGGTGGGCAAAGTGTCCGCCCCCGACGAAAGGTTTGCATTAATGTGAACTTATGGAGGCCTTCGTTAACTATTAACTAATGTAGACGGGCACTCACCGTGAGCCCTGTCACGGATTAACGGAGGTGGCTGCCTAGTGTGCCCGCCTCCGTTAATAAATGGGTGGTGCCTCATGAAATCATTTGTGTAGTGATTGTTAGTATTGATATGGAGTAATGCTTTATTCAATGTATAGTAAACTTATTTAAACAACAATGGTTATTGATTTATTTGTCGTAATATAATAGCTTAACTATATTAGTATTTACATGTAGATTTAGAGATATATTTATTTATTTATTATAACAGAGAAAGTTGATAATTTAGATAATCAAATGTTTTACATTATATTGTCATTATCTGTCATAATGATAAATGTAGGTAATTTAGATACAAATTTTACGGTTATTTTAAATTTTAGTTTATAAATGGCAGAGGTACATAATTTAGATTTAAATTTAAAGTGTTAATTGCAACATGCATTGCATGTATCTTTTTTTGTTAGGGCCGATAGATTACTCTGTTTTTTGTATTAACATTTTAACCTAATATCAGATTTTTTTTGTTAATAAATTAACTAACAGGACGTGATGGGTACTACAAATATTACATTTTATTGATTAATACATTATCAGGTGAATGTGATCAGTAAGACTCATCTGATATTTTATTAACTAATTATGAACATCGGAAAATGATAATTTAATAATATAGATATTTTGATCTATTAGTACCGATATTTTGTTAAGTAATTCTGACGTGTTACATTCTATCAGTAAGACTCATGCAGAGTTAGTATAGGAAGAAGACATGGAATGGTCGAGAACAAGTCTTGCCGTTGTCACGTACTACTCGTACGTCGACTTTGATCTCGGTGCGCACGCCGCCAGGGTGGGTGGCGCTGGTTGTCTTGTCGGTGGCGAAGACCCACATGCGGCGGACGCCGCCGGACTGCTCGTAGCGCTCATGGAGCGGCACGTCGCAGGGCTTCTGCACGACGAACTGCGACTCGCTCAGCTTGACACGGCTGAAGCCGGCGCCCGGCGGTGAGGTGATGAGACGAGCCAGCGGGGGCGGGGTAGGGCAACTCGACAGCGCCGCCGCCGCCATCACCACCAGTCCACCAGCAACAGCAGAGAGCACGAGCTAGAAGAAGAACCTGCCATTGACTGATTGTGAGTACTAACCACCACAGTGAGGAGGGCGTACGCATAACTCATCTCGTCTGTCTATTAACCGCTCCTCGGCTGCCTGGTCGATCAGTGTCAGTGCACATTGGCGATGATTACCACGAGGAGCAGCGCGTGTCGTGTGCACAGCGACCGAGACGGTGGCCGGCGGGCGGGCAGCGGCGCCACGCGTGCCAAGACGGCTATCGATAATTCGATATCAAGCGCTTCGAACTCCAGGTTGGACGAAGGAGATCTCAAGAACACGTCCGGAGTCTTCGATTCGTCCAATTCATTGCACTCCTATTGACTGGTTGGCGCCGCACTGAATCTCTGACGATCGTGCTGCCATCAGTTCGAGTGGCGACGGGTTCACTATGCCAGAAAAGCTTATCAGTGACGCTGCAATTTGTGACTCAGAAACAAAACGCGTCACTAATAATCTATCCGTGACGCGGGTTGACGAGACGCGTCACTGACTAGCTGTTGCCCATGCCCTAGGAACAAGACGCGTCACTAATAACATCATATCAGTGACTCTTGAATAGAACACGCGTCACTGATAAAATTTGTGACGCGTATTTGTGTGGTGCGTCACAGATATATGGATGTATTGGTGACGCTGGTGAATAAGACGCGTCACTGATAAGGAATGTGACACGTTATTCCTAGACGCGTCACTGATATAAAATCATATTTGTGACGTTTCTCAACAAAACGCGTCACAAATAGTAGATGTGACGCATGTTCTGTAGACGCGTCACTGATTTGTGGTGATATCTGTGACTCATTTTCTTAAGCCGCGTCACAAATCATCTGGCCAGAAAATATCAGATCGAATCGCTGTTTCTCCCGTGCTCGCGAGAACTACGCCGGGGCGTCGCGATTCCGTCGATTTGACCCGTCCCCCACCATGTCCAGCACCGCAGCCCACCTGCCTAGCGCCACAGCGCCGATTTGAGCCATCTTGCCCAACATCCGTGCGCTCCGCCGTACAGACTCGCCACCTTGCCCAACATCAGCGCCGATTTTCAGCCGGACTCGCCACCGGAGCTGAAGCGCGCATTCAACAAGGCATCCGTGCGCGCCGTACAGCTCCGGCCTCGTGGCCCCACACCCTCCGCCGCCTCCTCGGCCCGTCCCCCACCTTCCACCACCGGAGCGCCTCGCTGACGGCCAGCAGCCCCTCGCCGGCGTGCCCCAGCCTGGCCGTTTGGGCAGCTCGCCACGTGCAGGTCCACAGTGCTTGTGCAGCTCGAGTGCTCGATGTCGTGCGCTCCCAGTGCTGCTCATCAAAGCCGACGGATTGATCTCTCTTTCTCTCTGGTTCTGCAAGAAAGCAGCAGCGCTCCATAGCAGGTGCCTCTCCCTTCCTGTCTTATTTTCTGCTGTTTCACTTGTCAGACCGTAAGATTACTGAAAATGAACTACTGCACATGTTGATTACCCATGCTAGTGTAACTGCCTTATTTTCTTACTTGTTCCCTTGTGAATTCAGTTACTTAGGAGTTGCGGTACCCAATGGTAAACCCAGGAGGTGTATGAGGGCAGGACTCCTGACAACCCCTTCACAGTTCATCTCTTCAGAATTCGAAAGTGCTGCTGCTCCAGAAATACCGACATGGGAATTGGCTCTCTTTCCATTCGTGTTCAGATAGTTTCAGACAAAATTTTGTGCTTCTGTCGACAGTCAAGAATCCAATAATCTCAGCTGCTTTGCATATAGAGGTTGTGATCTGAGGTGGAAAATCAAGCTGCTTTGCATATAGAGGGTGAAAAATCAAGCTGCTTTGCATATCAAGAACATATTGTGTATCTTCTGATATTTAAAGCAACAATGCCTTATTTTATATTCCAGTGGAACCATAACAAATTATAATACAAGCACAATGCTCATACAGTTGCTCGCTACTGAAGTACAAACACCGGCAGAACGACGAGTCGCCGAGGTAGACAGCGGCGGCGGAGAAAACAGCGTGCTCAGGCATCCCCTGTCGTGGGCTTTAGATGGGCCTCTTGACTGCCTCCCCGTGTAGACAGCTGGGCTTTCCTGCTCGGCTGGACCGTTGGATGTGGTACTGAACGGTAGATATGCCTTCATTGCCAAGTGAAGTCGACCCTATCTGAAAGCCCCAGCAGCCGCCATCAGGTGATCTGATTCCCCCGCAGCCGCCGTCTCTCCCTATCTGAAAGCCGCAGCAGCCCTATCGCGTGCGTCGGCGCAGGCGTTGGCGACACAGGAGGAGGTGGCGCCGGCGCTGTTGGAGGTGACACACGAGGCTTCGTCGGCGGCGGCTGGGCGGTCTGCGGCCAGGCAGCGCCGCAGCAACCAGGCGCATCCTCGGCCCACCGAGGCCGGCGTCGGCGGCCACGCGGCAGTGCGGCAGCAATCCACCGCCCCCACCAAACCAAGGAGGCCGAGCAGCCTGCATCCTTCGATCATCCGAAGGTGAGCCCCAATCCCCAGCCCTAATTCTTCCTCGCCCTCTTACTCCTGGCCTCCCTCGCGCCGGTTCTTGACGAACCCTTTCTCAGCTACAGAAATCCGTCGCCGCGGGGGAGAAGGCCCTGCCGGACTCGGACAGGAGGCCGCCGCTGTGGCACCAGGCGGAGCAAGCCACTGCCGGCAAGAAGGCCAATCCAGCCCGACCTCATCCCCTCCCTCGTCTGTGTCTAGAGTATCTTCCTCACTAAACACACTCAATTACCACGGTATAATTGTCTGAAGTAGTTGATCAAGATTCCTGACATCCCTAGTTGAGTTGTGCATTAGTTTTTGTCAATCTAATTTTAATGCTAGTAATATATGTAGAGTGTATCTTTAGATTGTAGCTTAGTTTCAATCTCTAATTAAGAAAAAAAGGATTCTGATTAAGTGTTGCAACTTTCAGATTGTCGAATGTATCTGGTATTTCTTGTGATGGTACGTGTTTACCTAAGTAGGCTGATTCCATCTTTGTTTTCACTTCAGGACTTGTTGGTAAAGTGGACTTCACTGTCAGGCACGTGTCTTCATCAGTCCAGACATTTCCAAACTCATTTTCTGAATTCTCAAGTGGCCAGCCTTGCATTAATCCATTGACTCGTCAGGTTAGTCATTGATGGAAATATGGAATTATCCTTTTCCATGTTTCTCTGTTTCCATGTTTCTCTGAATTAGCACTAGTCTCTGACTCCATCTATTTGCCATTATCCTTAGTCTGAAGCTTAAGTACGTAGTATCTTATAATGGAGTGCCAAATATATTTGCTCTATTTACATAGGCATCTGTAGGAATATTTATTCAGATTTATGTGTCGTGGAAAGAACGCAGCAACTTATCTTACAAGCAGCATGTAAATATTAGCTCCCCTTATTTTATAATCATCAGATTAGTAGTGAATAAACTTTTATTTCTTGCTTGCCTTAGTGCTGGTGAAACCCTTGGCTAAGGTTGTTCACTTTACAATATCGTTTGGGGAGGGTACTGAGGTTTGTATATTGCCTTTTTTTACTATAATACTGCAATTGTCTGCAAATAGCCAAACTGAGTTCTGATATATTTCTAGTAAACTGGCTTTTTAGGATGAGTCCCCATTATTTCCTCTCATTTTAATAGTTGCCTTTAGTTCTTCAATGAGTACTGAGCTAGTGGATATGCCCATTTCTGGGAAAGCAGCTACAGGATGGTGCTATGAACTATGATCTGATGTGGGCATACATGAACTGAGCTTTGTTAGTCCTTAGGGGACAACTGTTGGCACATCCTTAACTAATAATGTTCTATCTATGTTTTACAATAATAGTCCTGTTAGCACATCCTTATTTCTATATAACAAATAATGTTCTACGATGTTATATACAGATAATCACCAAATAACTTAACTAAGCTGCAATACATTACACCTCAAGCTTGGAACTTCTTATGGCATGTTAATTGATAGTCAAGAAGGATCTATCATCTGTTAGATTGAACTATGTTTTTTTACCTGTGGGTTCATATATTTATTGAGTATAGCTATCTGAACAATATATTATCTAAAACCTATTTGCTCAATATAGCTTATCCTGTCTATCAGGGAAACTTTCTGGTCCTGGGTATTGCATATTTGCATCTGTGAGTTGGTGTTGAATTGTACAGAATTGTGATGCAGATATTGGTGGCAGTGGTTCCAAATCATTGCATGAATTGTGATGCAGATATTGGTGGCAGTGTGCAGATATGATAACCTTGTACCTTATGCATGTTTGTTGTAGGCAATCAAGATCTTCTCATTATTGAAGGGAAGTTTATAAAATGCTTGTAGTTGAATTGTAGTGAGAGCAGTCCAGTATAGAAAATTTATTGTGACCTAGTATAGAACAAACTGCTATGTTGCAGACACATTGATTTATATAAATGGGTTCAGTAGCACAACCATTGTCCCAAGTTTTAAACATTTGCTATGTTGCAGACACATTGATTTATATACATGAGGATGATGAAATGATTATGGATGCAGTTGAAGGACCACATATGCGACCTGGGCTGACAAAGTTCAGCTTCACCTCTATGCCATGCAGTTTCTAAATTGACACCTGATCTGCAAGGTTCTCCTTCATCTTTGACCTACTTGGTATGATTATTTCCGTTCCCCTCAGAGCAACAGTTTTCCTTTCGCTTGTCCAATTCCATATTTCTTCCTCATGTATTTTCATTCTCTAAATGGAGGACAGGGGAGGTACAAATATATGTTGGATACAAAGTTGGCCTGAATTCACTATTGGTCTTTCATCACTAAGACTAAGAAAAATACCTGCAATGATCCTTTTGGTAGCTGCTCATTCTCTGATCCTTTTGCTTTTTATTTATGCCTATGAAATAAGAGCCTCTTATTTTAAGTGGAAACAATTTCAGTCCATTTAAATTCATGGTAGAGGTTGTCATTATTACCTGTCACTTTTCTGATCTGTCAGCAAAAGATTTCATTGAGCCATTGCCTACAATTGAGTTTGTTGAACAGCTGCTGGATTCTGAAATGTACTCCAGCCCACTCTCAGATGCGGAACAGGTGAGGGTATTCTCATTTATATGACATTTCCCTGATATCTCATACGAACAACCATAGCTCAAATGAAATATTGTGTATTGCCTTCAGCGTAAAAATGTGTAATTATCGATGATTGAATCTAAAATTGTTCGGACATAAATTTATCCATGTTGTTCCTTCCCAGAATTCATTTGTGTATTCTCTGCTGAATCATTTCCTTTCATACTGGAACTTACTGATTTTGAAGCTATCATTGAGTTCAAAAAAAGATAAGGGGTTATCTTGCCTCTTTACCTCTCATATGTTAGTCTTTTGCTGTTGGCAGTGCGGATTTGCTTACTAGTGAGCAGATTAGCCTACTAAAATTAGGGGCCAAGATTTTTTTAATCCACGCATGCCAAGTGCCAATGAATTGTTATCCATACTTAGTTCATCAAACCTCCTCAAATGGTCAAACCAATTGTTCAAATTTGATTTATGCAGTTTAATGCTTTCCGCTCAATTTTGGCAATGCCATTTTTGGATTATGTAGAATGCGTTAATCCGTCACGTCTCTCAAGTTTTGCTTACTACCTTGCAGAAAAGAAACTCCTTTACCTGGAAAGAGTGTGCACTTTCTGTTGCATTGTTAGTTGGTGTTCAGGCCTACTAATCTGGGTGATTTACCAATACATAATCAAGCTATTCATGAAGCTCAAAAGCCGCCGGAGGTTATCACAGACAGCCTCGAGGTTGCTGGTATTGGAGCCTTCGATTGAGTCCAAAGAGTAAGCCATCATGCTGAGTTTATCAGATGGTGTAGGCTACATTTAATTACTAAAAGGAGCTGCCATTCCATTCCAAGCATCGCCAATTTGATTTACACCTCTTCTTAGGCATTACACATTTGTGGATGGAAGATTTCATTTGATTGTTTCTAGATATGTAAATTCTCCCATTTTTGTACCTTGTAAACAATGGCCCATGGCTGATACATATTTTGTAGTATAACTTGTATCTAAAAGGTTCGTAAAGAATTGATTGTTTAAATCATGGAACATGTCTGATAGGATCATTGTTTATAGGATCGTCCTATATGTATATAGGATTATTGTAGCTTTTTTTTTTGTTTTTCTGAAATAGTTATCAGTGACGCGTATTGGGTACACGCGTCACCGATAGAGGGTTATCAGTGACGCGTATTGGGTACACGCGTCACTGATAGAGGGTTATCAGTGACGCGTATTGGGTATACGCGTCACTGATATAGGGTTATCAGTGACGCGTCTTGGGTACACGCGTCACCGATAGAGGGTTATCAGTGACGCGTTTTTACGCGTCACTGATTTGCCCTTATCACAGACGCAAGAATAGTGACGCGTTTTTTCCGCGTCACTGATGACTGTCTAGACGCGTCACTGATAAGCTTTTTTGGCATAGTGGTTGATGGCCGTGGGCGAGATGCGACGTGATCTGGGTCGCCGTCTGATTCACCGCGAATCTTCGCGGCGCCCAGTATGCTGCTAACCCGCTCCCAGGTGTTGATTTTATTAGGTGGGCTTTTCTTTAGTGGCCTTTCTTTATTCTTTCAGTTAGGAAACTATTTTTTAGGCTGCTGTTGGACTTGAGAAAGCTACTACTAGAAAAGAAGTACAGACCCTCCGGCCATCGTGCCTAGGCGCATCAGTGTTCAAGAATGTTTTTTTTATTTCTTTCTTTTTCTTTTTTTGTAGATTTTTTGTTTTCATTTCTTTTTTTTCTTTCTTTTTATATTTTATACTCTATTAATATTTTTCTTCATTTCCTATGTTATGTGAAATATTTTTCCTTTCTTGTTTTGTTTCCTTTCCTCTATGTTTGCAATTTTATTTAGTATTTTTGCAATATTTAGTAGACTTTTTTCATGTGGGTATGATCTTATGATTATGTGGTGCTAATTGATTGAAACTTTCTGGTTCATTTATTGCTCGATAGTATTCCATAAATGTTATATTTTGCAATGTTTGTATAGTACCCATGAAATGTTCCATAGTTCATATATTGGGTTGTTTATGTAGTACGCATATGACGTTTTATGATGTATTTTGGGATGTTCAGGTAGCGTAAATAGAATATTCTATAATTATCTTTGAATGCAAATACTACACGTGAGATGTTCTGTAGTATATTTTAGGTTGTTTAAATAGTATCCATATGATGCTCTTTTTTATTTCCTATTTACTTGCTTAACCATAGCAATAATTTATGTATTTGTGATGTGTCTTCTACGTTTGTGTGAATTACATCACATACCAAAATGTTTGGCTTTGCTTAACTACGGAAATGATTTGTGCATTTGTAACATCTGCATTCGTCTAGGTTACATCATATACCAAAATATTTGTCTTGGTACATGTGATGTTCATATAATATACGTATGATGTTCTACAATGTACTTTGGGATGTTCAAGTAGTATAAATAGGATGTTCTGCAATTTTGAGTATTCACATTGTACCCAGAGTATGTTTTACAGTATATTTTAGGTTGTTCAAATGGTATCCATATGATGTTATTTTTTCTTTTCCTCTAGTTTTTTTATTTTTTTTCTTCATCGTTATTTTATTCTAGTTAAGTAGTTTATTTTATTTTTAATTTTTAAAATTTTTTAAATTCTATGAGATACATATGATGTATGCGTATTATACATGTGATGTTCAATATATTTTGAGATGTTTGTGTAATAAATGGGATGTTTCATGATTATGTTTGAGTATTTACATAGTACTCGTGAGATGTTGTGTATGTATATGTTAGGTTGTTTGAATAGTATTCATGTGATGCTCTTTTTATTTTTTCTCTATTAATTGACTTTTTTACTTGGTTTGTTTCCCCTTATGCATTGTTGTATCTTTTATTAATGTTTTCTCATTATGTTATTTGTGCATATTCTATTATTTACATAGTATTGTGAGATGCTCTATAGTATATTTTAGGTTATTCGGGTAGTATCCTTATGATGACCATTTTATTTTCATCGATTACATGCCTTATTTCTTTGTATTATTTATGTTTTCCTTTTGTTCTACCTTTTATTAATTTTATCTTTATATTTAATGTTTTATTATTTTATTTTTTCTATATATTTCATAGAAAATATAATTAATTACCCTATTTCCACCCATATTATAATATCATTCATACAAATATATTATTTTATTTTTCTAAATCTTGAATATTATTCTTGTGAACCTAGAACATTTCTAATGTGAAGACAGAACATTGTTCTCGCAACATAGAACATCGCCTCTACTCCATAAAAGAGAGTTCTATCCTCATTAGATAAATGTATGTTAATAAAATTTTATCTAAATATACTTAAGTGGGGATCTTGTTTTGAAGGATTTATCATTCAAAATACAATAGTAAAATTAGAACTAAATTTGGATGTCTAGTTTGTAAAGTACAGCTTTTTATAGTTTTAAAAACATTCTCCAAACGTTGACACCATTAAATTTGAACTCTACTGCATAGATGTGTACCACAAACAGAGGAAGTGGTTGGAGATGAGCTGATCGGCACAACGCATGGTGTCGACCCGGTTGGACATTAAGCCCTCCCATGATTCATGAACGACATGCATGCTCTGCCCTGCTCCCAAGGCCTAGACCAAAATTGCTTCCTGGTCTCCTGGGCTTTGTTTGAACATGGCAAAGCTTCTGTCTTTTTTAATATTTTTTGTATCACCATAAAATATTCTATAAGAGCATCTTCACTGGCTCTCCAATACAACTCCCCCAATAAGATGATAACGGCGATGACCCAATACTACTTTTTAGATTATTGGGGGAGGTGCTTTTGCAGACCACCAATAACTCATCCCCAATACAAATGGTCCCACTTGTCAGTGAAAAGTTTATATTTTCTTTTCTTTCTCCCTCGGAATCTCTTTCCCCCCACATGCCACACCACTTCTCTCCCTAGCGACCGCCGTGCGGGTGCTCACATTGGGCTCCTCGGTGTCAGCGCCAACCCCCACCTCTAGGTCTCGGCCATGGCATGACCCCCCTCTAGATCCGCTCAGATCACCGAACACCATGGCCCCTTCCAAAAGTAATGGTTATATTGTCTCTCGTAAACACAACTGTAACCAAATAAAGGACATGGTTACAATATGAGTTACCGCTCGGTTACAACTTTGTGTAGTCTGTAGTTATAAATTTGAGACACACATTTCGCTTATTCACTACCCAGTTATAACATTTACTGCTCGTTTATTCACTAGCTGGATCCTGGAGACACATTTGAGACATCCTCCATCATCACACGGATCCAACATTCCATCGAGCGTGTGTCACTATCGCGCACACGACCAGATCAAGAGCGAAACTAAGACATCTAATGTTTTCACGGCTTGGTGTAGATGGCAACGTTCTTCCAGTGCGCCTCCATGCGGTGCGAATGCTTGTGGAGCCCCTGCATGTACACACCGAACTTGAAGTAATGCTCCTTCCCGCCGTGGCCTTGAACTTCCAGCCTCCTCTCGCCGTCGACGAACACGGTGACGTTCCCAGCCGCGACGTCGTGCACCACGTTGAGCCGGATCCACCGGTCGTACACGCGGTCTGCCACCACCTTGCTCAGGTCGTGGTAGTAGGTGAGCCGGCCGTCGTAGACGGGCAGCATCACCGTAGACGCGTGCGGCGGCGCCGCACCGAAGATCTGCATCACCGATGCGCCCGACGTGCCCGACGGCACGTACACGTTGTAAGGAAACGGGTAGGCTACGCTAGCTAATCTACCGCGTACATCCAAGAAACTTGCGAGTAGGAGATCATAGATCGTTACCACTAGACGCGCAGCGCAGCGGAAGAAGTCGCGCGTCGGTGTGGATGAAGTAGTCGATCACGTCCCACGAACCGAGCTCCTCGTCCTTGATCCCAGCAACCGATCAGCGCAGCAGTCGCAGCAGCGCCTCTACGGAGTCCACACGTACGGGGATGGAACGCCGGGCGTCGGTGTGCTAGCACCGTGCACACGGCAAGGGCGGCGGCCGAGAAGGGAGGGCGACTAGGAGGGGAGGCGCGGCAACTGATCATCGGCGCCCCTAGCCCCTCCCACATATATATAGGGCGTACAAATGGGCTTCTATCTCATAGGCTCATTAGTAACCCTAATCCCTTTTTTGATCAATATCCTCTTGGGCCTTTAATCCGTATTGTGATGATGGGCTCTCGGGCATATCACCAACAATCTCCCACTTGCACTAGAGACAATCATCTATGCAAGTTTTCCAACATTCCAAACCCCTTAAGTGTGTGACCCGTTAGGTTCATGTGTAGATGGTCGTGAGTGGAAACCATTTCCGAATCACTAGTCAATAGCGGCACCTAGCAGGGCATAGTGACTCACAAATACACATAAAGATCGTATTGGCCGAACCTTAGATATACTCATACACTGATCCTTTTGCCACACGATACCAGTCAAGCTCAAGGCGAGATGCGTGCCACCCTTGTGATAGCTCGACCATTCTCTCGATCTAATAGTGGATTCTATTCATGACTAACCTTTAGTCATTATGATTAACTCTTTAATCACTTTGGCATGGCCATGCACTTTCTAATCCATCTATCTCGAGGGGCCCAGAGATATCTCTCCTGTTATCTAGGAGGGGCAAATTCCATCTTGATCCGCACACATCCCATTCCATGTTTCATGATACACCTGTAAGCTACTTTTATAACTACCCATTTACGGAGTAGCGTTTAGCAGCCCCAAGATGCACCACTACACACAGTGAGAAACAATGGCAATCTCAGGTCTAAGGATCCAGTAGGTATAACACTCAAGAACAACTGATGGCACATTCAAAATAACAATCCCAGTATTGTCTTGGAGTGGGTCAATCCAACACCATGTTCACTAACATGTGTCCACATCATTAATCTGATATCTCCATATCTATGATCCGTGAAACATGATCATCAATTAATGCATGTGCTAGTCTCTACGTCGTTATTGTCCCACATAACGACATAAACTAGGGATAATTTAGAACAACATCATTACAAACAAAGAGTTTCACGATCAAGTCACGTACTTGATAATCAATATAAATGATAATCATCCATGGAACAAATAACAATTATTTATTATTACATAAACATACTCATGACATAACACTCTCCCACGCACAATAGAATCACTTATGTAAGTATCTAATACCCATAGACCACATGTGCGCCTCATGCTTTGGTTGTGGGAGAGGCTTTGTCAATGGATCAGCAACGTTTGAATCCGTGTGCACCTTGCAAATCTTCACATCACCTCTCTCAACAAAGTGACGGATGAGGTGATACTTCCGTAGTATATGTTTGGACTTCTTGTGTGATCTAGGCTCCTTTGCAAGCGCAATGGCACCATTATTATCACAATAGAGGTCCACTGGACTGGACGCACTAGGAACAACACCCAACTCAGAAACAAATTTTCTGATCCAAACTGCTTCTTTTGCAGCTTCGGAAGCTGCAATATACTCGGCCTCTGTCGTCGAATCAGCCACCGTATCTTGCTTGGAACTCTTCCAGCTCACTGCCCCACCATTGAGGCAGAAAACAAATCCGGATTGCGATGCGGAGTCATCTTTATCTGTTTGAAAACTAGCATCGGTGTAACCCTTTACAACGAGCTCATCTTCGCCTCCAAATATTAGGAACATATCCTTAGTTCTTCTCAAGTTCTTAAGGATACCCTTTACAACTGTCCAGTGATCTTCACCGAAGTTTGATTGGTACCTGCTCGTAACACTTAGAGCAAAAGAGACATCTGGGCGCGTACAAAGCATAGCATACATGATGGATCCTATGGCTGAAGCATAAGGAATCGCACTCATCCTCTTTCGCTCATCAGGTGTCGTAGCACACTGACTCTTGCTTAGAGTAACGCCATGTGACATTGGCAAGAAACCTTTCTTGGAATCTTGCATATTGAACCGATTCAATATCTTGTCAATGTACGTGTCTTGGCTTAATCCAATTAGCCTTTTTGATCTATCTCTATAGATCTTTATCCCCAGAACGTAAGCCGCCTCTCCTAAATCCTTCATCGAAAAACTCTTTTTCAATGAGGTTTTAACGGCTTCAAGCATTGGAATATCATTTCCGATCAGCAATATGTCATCTACATATAGGACCAGAAACACAAGTGCGCTCCCACTAGCCTTTTTGTAAATACAAGGCTCTTCTTCATTCTTGATGAAGCCAAACCCTTTGACTACTTCATCAAAACGAATATTCCAACTCCGAGATGCTTGCTTCAATCCATAAATAGACCTGTGAAGCTTACATATTTTCCCAGCATTTTTAGGATCAACAAAACCTTCAGGCTGTGTCATATACACATCCTCGCTTAGATGTCCATTAAGGAAAGCAGTTTTGACATCCATTTGCCATATTTCATAGTCATAATACGCAGCAATTGCTAGGAGAATCCGAACAGACTTTAGCATTGCGACGGGCGAGAAAGTTTCCTCATAGTCAACACCTTGAATTTGTCGGAAACCTTTCGCCACCAATCGTGCCTTATAGATGTGAATATTTCCATCCATATCTAACTTTTTCTTAAAAATCCACTTACAATCGACAGGTCTCACACCGTCAATTGGATCAACCAAGTTCCAAACTTGATTGTCATGCATGGATTTTAATTCGGATTCCATGGCCTCAAGCCATTTGTCGGAGTCGGGTCCCATTATTGCTTCCGTGTAGGTCATGGGCTCATCATTTTCCATCAATAATACGTGGCGCTCCTCCGTGATAAGGAGGTTGAGCTTGTCAGTTGCGCGACGTGCCCTTATAGACCTTCGTGGGGCTGGTGCCTCAACTACAGGTTGTGCAACATCTTGCACTTCCCGTGGCTCTTCAGTGGGTGCTGAAACAGTTTCGGGTGTTTCCTGAATTTCTTCAAGCTGCACCTTGCTCCCACTAAATCCTTTTGAGAGAAACTCCTTTTCTAAGAAAACACCATTGCGAGCGACAAACACTTTGCCTTCCGCTTTATTGAAAAAATAGTATCCTTTGGTTTCCTTAGGATACCCCACAAAGAAGCATTTGTCTGACTTTGGAGTGAGCTTATCTGACATCAAACGTTTGACATAAGCCTCACATCCCCAAACTTTGAGAAAAGATAATCCGGGACGTTTCCCAGTCCATATCTCATATGGTGTCTTCTCAACAGACTTACTTGGAACCCTATTCAGTGTGAACGCAGCAGTTTCAAGAGCATAACCCCAAAATGACAATGGAAGATCGGCTTGGCTCATCATCGACCTAACCATGTCCAACAAGGTTCGGTTCCTCCGTTCGGATACCCCATTCCATTGAGGTGTTCCAGGCGGAGTTAGCTGCGGAACGATTCCACATTGCTTCAAATGATCACCAAATTCAAGGCTCAAATATTCACCTCCACGATCCGATCGCAGAAACTTAATTGTCTTGCCTAATTGATTTTGTACTTCACTCTGAAATTCTTTGAACTTATCAAACGATTCAGACTTGTGCCTCATCAAGTAGATATAACCATATCTACTAAAGTCATCAGTAAAAGTAATGAAGTACTGAAAACCACCTCTGGCTATTGAGCTCATTGGTCCACATACATCGGTATGTACAAGTCCCAACAAGTCACTTGCCCTCTCACTATGACCAGTGAAAGGCGCTTTGGTCATCTTCCCAAGTAAACAAGACTCGCACGTGTCAAATGATTCAAAATCAAATGAGCTCAACAAACCATCTTTATGGAGTTGTTCAATGCGCTTCTCATTTATATGACCTAAGCGACAATGCCAAATAAATGTGGGATTCAAATCATTTGGTCTAAGCCTCTTAGTATTAATGTTACAGACAGATTTATCCTCAAGATCAAGAACATATAATACATTCACCAATGGACAATGAGCATAGAAAATACCATTGCAAAAAATAGAACAACGTTTGTTCTCTATTACAATCTTAAAACCATCAACTTCTTCCAAACATGAAGAAGAAATAATGTTCTTGCTCAAAGCAGGAATGCAATAACAATTATTTAATTCCAAAACTAATCCGGAGGGTAGAGACAAGTGGTAGGTGCCGACCGCCAACACCGCAACCTTTGCGCCATTGCCGACACGAACGTCCAACTCGCCTCGTGCAAACCTTCTAGTCTCACTTAGACCCTGCAACGATTTGCAAGTGTGAATCATCGATCCAGTATCAAATACCCATGATTCACTAGAAGATAATGCAATATTAATTTCTATAACATTTATACCTGAAGTGGAAGTCTCACTTCCCTTCTTCTTCTTCTTTTCTTCTAAGTACTTCTTGCAGTTCCTTGACCAATGTCCCTTTTCATGACAGTGGAAGCATTCATCCTCAGAAGTGGGGCCAGGTTTGGCTTTAGGTGCTGGCTTTTGCTTAGAGCCCGAGGACTCACCGCTAGGAACCTTTTCCTTGCCTTTACCCTTGGGAGGCGTCCAACGCTTCCTCTTTTTGTTCCCATTCTGAACCATCATCACATGATTGTGATTCTTCTTAATGCTCTCCTCTGCTGTTTTTAGCATCCCATGCAATTCACTCAATGTTTTCTCCAAGCCATTCATCTGAAAGTTCATGATAAAAGGCTCGTAGCTCGCCGGGAGCGACTGGAGAATGACATCAGTAGCCAGGTCATGGTGAAGTTCAGAACCAAGTCTGTCCAAAGTCTCAATGTAACCAATCATTTTGATCACATGAGGACTGACCGGACTACCTTCTGGCAGCTTGCACGCAAACAAGGACTTCGAGATGTTGAACCTCTCAGTCCTGGCTTGGTTCTGAAACATCCCACGTAGCCCCTCGATCATAGTGTGAGCATCTGTATGCTCATACTGCTTTTGCAGATCAGAGGACATAGTGGCGAGCATCAGACAGCTGACGTCAAGTGAGTCATTGCAGTGTTTCTCATAAACTCTGCGTTCAGCAGCAGTGGAACCATCAGGGAGATCATCAGGATATGGTTGCTCAAGAACATACTCCTTTTTCTCTTGCCTGAGAACAATTCTCAGGTTGCGGTACCAATCAATAAAGTTTGTTCCATTCAACTTTTCTTTCTCAAGAACAGATCGCAAATTGAAAGTGGAATTGTTACTGGCAGACATGATCTACAACATTAAAATAAAGCAAGATTTTAGCACTATGTTTATGTAAAGACTTTCATTAACTAATTTAACAAAAGACAACCTACTATATCAAAGTCATCTTCCCTCTAATGACATATAGTGGTTCAAGATCCATAATCACTAAAATCCTAGTGAGCTTTGGCATCACGGCTAGAAAAAATAGTGACACAGGTAAGCAACAGATTGCTAATCATATCTCTATACGACTCTTGTTTGTCGGGTGGCATCCAATGCCCCGGCCCCAACACTATGCCTTAAAGCCCAAAACTATTTTGATAGCTTTGCTGAGTTAACCAATACTATGCTTGTGAATGTCCGACATCCACCCTATACAAAAATGATAGCTGAGGGTACTCTACTTTGGTAAACCTACCACACAGCGATCAAAAAATTATAGGTGCAGCTATTGGTAAAAGGCATGAAAAACTCAACTTTTCTGAGGGGAGCTATTCTACCATGACAAAACATCCACCATATGTAAAGCATGAAAGAATAGTATGACAGGAAAGTAAACATCACAGGCATATAATCATATTATATTGTGAATAGTATGGCCTCTTTCATCACAATGGGCTCCATCGCCATGGCTCCAATGTGACCTCCATTGCCATCCGTCCTGTCTTGTGGTGATCAACATCGCCATCATGCTCGAAGCCTCCATGGATAGATACTAAACTATTACATCTAATAGCTAGTGAAATAATTACATGAGGATTCAAACATCACAAGTCGACACGCAGGTCGTTATACAATAATGGTGCAACCTCAACCCGGTTGTGTTAACTTGCGACACGCAGGCCGCACAAATTATCACATACATCATCACATGACATTGAGGCCATACCATTCACATCATACCCTGCAAAAACAAGTTAGGCGTACGACGTGTTCTACCAAAGTAGCGCTTAGGAAGCCGCTATAACCGGAAAGCAACGGCCTCAATTTTCACTAGGTCAATCACATTGACCGTGCAACTTTTGCACTTGAGAAGACTGCATCTACACATGACCTCGATCTGTTGGTTCAATCTACTGACTATGCACACAGTTAGTCCCTTGTGGTGATTCCAGCCGGTAGGGACATGTCGTATGCACAACAGAGAATGAACACAAACTAATCTTTTTGGTCACATGCCGCAATCAACTTGCTCCAATTTTAACCCCTTATGACCAATTGATCCAATCAAACCGTGCAAGAGTAATAGATCCAATCTACTACAACAACATATCACATATATGCTAATGATCCAGACCAAAAACTACGCAAGATGGCTCTGGTACCACTGTAAGGAAACGGGTAGGCTACGCTAGCTAATCTACCGCGTACATCCAAGAAACTTGCGAGTAGGAGATCATAGATCGTTACCACTAGACGCGCAGCGCAGCGGAAGAAGTCGCGCGTCAGTGTGGATGAAGTAGTCGATCACGTCCCACGAACCGAGCTCCTCGTCCTTGATCCCAGCAACCGATCAGCGCAGCAGTCGCAGCAGCGCCTCTACGGAGTCCACACGTACGGGGATGGAACGCCGGGCGTCGGTGTGCTAGCACCGTGCACACGGCAAGGGCGGCGGTCGAGAAGGGAGGGCGACTAGGAGGGGAGGCGCGGCAACTGATCATCGGCGCCCCTAGCCCCTCCCACATATATATAGGGCGTACAAATGGGCTTCTATCTCATAGGCTCATTAGTAACCCTAATCCCTTTTTTGATCAATATCCTCTTGGGCCTTTAATCCGTATTGTGATGATGGGCTCTCGGGCATATCACCAACACACGTCGCCCTCGAACTGCCACACCCCGGAGCTGTACACCTTCTGCAGAAGCAAAACGCATGCAGAGTTAGTATAGGAAGAAGACCTGCAATGGTCCAGGAGAAGTCTTGACGTGGAGAGGATCGGAGAGGTGACGTACGTCGACTCTGATCTCGGTGCGCGCGTAGCCGGGGCGGGTGGCGCTGATGGGCTTGTCGGTGGCGAAGACCCACATGCGGCGGACGCCGCCGGACTGCTCGTACCGCTCGTGGAGCAGCACGTCGTAGGGCTTCTGCACCACGAAGTGTGACTCGCTCAGCTTGACATGGCTGAAGCCGGCGGTCAGGTGATGAGACGAGATGGCGTTGGCGGGGTAGGGCAACAACAGGGCCACCACCACCACCAGCAGCAGCAGCAGCAGAGAGCACGAGCTAGAAGAACCTGCCATGTCTCTGAGTACTAGCCACTAGTGAGGGAGGGCGTACCCATAACTCATCTCGTCTGTCGTCTTTTTAACTGGTCGATCAGTGTCAGTGTACACTAGCGATGATTACCACGAGGCCAATCGCGTGTCGTGTGCACGGCGACGGGGACGGTGGCCGGCGGGCGGGCGGAGGCGCCACGCGCGCCAAAGGCAGCTAGCGATATCAAGCGCTAGCTTCGAAACTCCAAGTTGGAGGAAGGAGATCTCAAGAGGAGTCGTGGATTCGTCCAACACAACATACTCTGTTTGGCTCGTTTGTCACCGCACTGAATCTCTGACGACCATGCTGTCATCAGTAACTTTTTTTTTTGAGGGGACGCTGTCATCAGTAACTAGTTGATGGCGGCGACTCACGGGCTCACGGCCCACATGCCACGAGCGTGCTCACGTCTGATTCACGGCCCACGACGCGCATGCTCTGCTCCCAAGGCTTGCGTCGGGGGCTCCTGGGCTCTTGTGTGAGCATGACAAAAACTTCCGTCTTTTTTAACATTTTGTATCAGCACAAAATGTTGTGTGGTCCCCTCTCCCACTCGTGGAGTCGTAAAAACCTTCACACAAAACGTTTAGAATTATGGAAAATTTCCCCCAAAAATCAGAATGTAGAGAAGATGATTTACAAGATTACAAAATTACTAGGCCAAAGTTGACTTATTTTATCAGACTAGCAAATATTCCCGTGCGTTGCAACGGAAAAAAATACTAAACATTCATGCAAAAACGATAACGTGAATGGTACATATCTACTTATGTTTTATACTTTTATACTTTATTTTATGATGACCATCACATCTATAACATAAGTTAATGCAGACAATAAATAATAATACCTATTAAACCTATATTGAATTAAAATACACTATGGCATATTTTTCCTTCCGTTGCAAAGCATATAATTATTTAGTTTAAATACATCATAACTTTGTAGCTTTTTTCATACTATCTATGTGTTTCTATGACTCAATATCGATGACAGCTCTGTAACTTTTTTGTCGATATGTTAGGATTAGTCTGTCCACCAATAATTACGACGGAAGATCTTACTTGATTTTTCACATGGCAGCCCTTGTCAGGAATTACATAAATACATTTATTTAGATTTCATTAGACAATAATCTGCCCAAGATTCCGGTTCACGAAAAAGTTAGTTGTACCATTGACTAATCCATATTTAATAAAAATAAGTTTTGTTTTTTTACCAAAACTACACCAGATGGTGTAAATATTTCTTCTCAAAACTTAATGCGCAAACAAACATAATAAGTGCTGAAAAGTAGGGTTATGCACCAAGGCTTACCTTGGGCAAGGACCAGACAGCAGAGATTTAGTGAAGGCTTTGGGAACACCGATGATGAGGACATCCTCCGCGTATTCTGTGTCTGCCTCTGTCCCGTTCTCGGGAACCTATATGCATACAACATATGCAAGGATGATTTAACACACCTATAGACAAAACACAACCTAACAAAATTCAAAACATATATTGATAGATCGCATTTTATGAAACTAAAACTGGTTTGACATTTTTCTGATTTTTCTATGATTTTTGGTGAATTTTGCAATATCTCTCTTTTTATAGAAAAAGAGAAAAACAAAGAAAAGGAAAAAAAGGCTTTTATGGGCTTGGTCCAGCCCACAACTAAGCTGACCCAACCGCAAGGATTCTGCTTAGGTAAAAAAAAAAGCCCACTAGGAGAGGCCCACTCAAATTTGAATATTTTGTATTAGAAACTCTGATCTATTTCAAAAACTATTAAGGACCTCCCACCTTTTCTTTTTCTCTGGCATCTTTATATCTGGAACCCGTATTCCTTTCTATTATCTTCCCCACTCCTAATCTCCGTTTGTACTGTGAGACTGAGCCCCCTATTCTAGACCGAATAGGTCATTGGCAGGGCTAGACGAAAAAAAATAGTCCAGAAATTTTGCCTTTTTAGTATTAGGTATAGATATAGATATAGAAAAGAAATTTAGAAAGAGCAAAAAAAGAGGGCAGAAGTAACAATATAGTACTCGCAAACGGTGGGCTCTGTAGTTTCTACAAGATTTCTTGATAATCTACATTGACAAGGAGATTACAATTGTGTTCAAAATAGATACATGTACTGACGATTTCTATGATACGAAAGACACACATAGCAAGACTAAAATGAAAAAGGTTAGTTCCTAAAATACTTTTGCCTATTGTAGCTTTTATGTAATGAAAATATGGAATCACGATTTTGCGAATTACATTTTGTAAAGTATATTATTATTAATCTTCGTTTTCCATGATTTCCTAGAAAGGCAAACAGATAGAGCTGCGGCTGCCTGCCTAGGGTAGAGCCGCTGCCACATAGCAACGTCTGCTCCTCGCTTCCGCCGTCGCACCTAGGGTCCTTCTCCTTCGTCTCCAGTGCGTCTGCCGAAGACAAGAAGGTGAGAGGACCCATTATTTTTTTTCACAGTTTTTCTAGTGTCTTAGGATTGAGTCCAACTAAATTTCCCGGCGAAATCAGATAATTTTCGGTCCAGATCATGTGTCCTGCGATGACTTCGATAATTGCCATGACATGATCATTGTTGCAAGTGTCGATTTCATCTGCAGGCGGCCAATTTGTGGCCTTTATCAACAAGGGGAGGGGTGCTTCTGGGCCCCGCTACAAGGACTGTGACTCCGGGTCATCGATCTCATCGTCGATGGTCGCAGAGAGGAAATCAAGGTCTCGAGCTGATGAATCTACATCCTACATGTTCTACCCGATGATGCAACTGCCGATATTCTTTCATCGATTCAGATATGTTTTGGACTGGTTCCGAAGCTTTGGGATTTGGTTATTGGATTCAGCATAAGAACTGTATTTTAGCTCCGAGTTTAAGGAGAGTCACTGGGAAAAAAGACGATGGACGAATCTGGATAGAATATTATGTATTTTTTATTTCTGACTTTTTTATGTGTGATTTGGGATGTGTTGTGCCGAGTTTTAATACAATCCGCTTTCCTTCAAAAAAATAATTAATCTTCATTTTCATTGCCAGTTCGACCGTGCTCGCCAGTCGCCCCAACGGAGGCACCGCTCGTCTGCACCCTTCGAGGTCGAGAGACGATTGGCGGTCAGCGATCGCTTGTGCGGCGGCGGCGGGGTCGGGGATCGTTGGCGAGGTTGATGAGGCGCTGGGTCGTCGGGATCGCTGGTGCGTTGACGGCGGCGGTTGGGGATGTTGCGCACCGTCGCTGGGTGGTCGGGGATCGCTGGATGATGTTATGAACACTCACCATCTTCCTCTTGCACTACTAGATCGATGCAGATTTCAATTTTTTCGATTGGGGGATGATTTGAGCTAAATGCAGATTTTAATTTTTTCGATTGGGGATGATTTGAGCTATCGGAGTTCCTTTTTCTTCGAATGATGCAGTGTTGTCTGATTGAAATTTCTGCTTACACGATCTAGTTGATTGTATGGATTCGTTCTTTGCGGTCTGAATTGCATCCCTGCCCGACTCACTGTCCATTGAACCAAGCTGCAGCTGCGGCCGCACGACAGTAGTTTTTTTTTGGCATTTATCCAAACAGCATTTTACAAGGGTAAAATATTTCAGTTGTATTCTTGTGCACTAATAATTTCAACCTGAATCTGTTTACAGGTGTAAAGAATCACAAAACATCCAAACAGGGCCTAAACATGTCTAAGAGGCAATTTTCTGATTCTACCTGCAAGTGAGCAAAATCAAATCTTATACCGTGTTGATATCTGTTGACAATTATTTAGTGATGATCAATTAGGGGATAATGCCCATCATTAGCAACTAATGACGGTTCCTATAGAGGCGTGGGAGAGTGTCTGTTCACTCTCTCACTGACAAGATAACTGTCCAATCGGGCATGTATATATATGTGTACAATACTATTCATGAATACTGAATACAGAGATTGCTCTTCCATCAATTCTTGCTTTCACTGGCTCACGCTGAACCATCATATGTGCCCCAGTCTAAACTTTCTTGGACTTTTATTTCAACCATGAAGGCCCAAAACCAAAAATATACTTGCGATAGTAAAACTGATCCTTTTAACATGAGCTTTCCACACATCCAAAACCCAAAATCATACTTCCAATATTAAACCGACCCTTTTAACTTGAGATGTCAACACACATAAAGATCTAAGATTCCACTCCAATTTCTCAATTTCATAGTGAAACCTTGAAACCATTCACTTTTGGGAGCACAAGCTATGCGAGGACTCCTTAGCCTTCTTGTCCACCAAACTTAATAAGTTTGAAAAGTCATGGTGATGGCGACAAGGAGACCAAAGAAAGCCACTACTCACGATAGCCAAAGAAGCAACTTGGTAGACATTAAGAGAATGACCGAAGCAAAGGGCTAACCATTTGTCCCCAACTTTACACAACCAATACACTAGGGCAACAAATACACTATTTTGTTGCTCTTCTTCTTCCTCCTTCATTTGATCTCCTTCGCTACAATTGTTTCATGTTGTGGCGTCATCCACTCCATGCCTCAACTAGGGGTTAGGGTCGATTGGGGTGCTTCTAGGTTGGATGGGGACTCTTCTCTAGTGATGCACAGGGTATAGAGGGAGGTCATTTGCCCATCGATAGCTTGCAATGAAGGGTAGCACAAGGCACCAGTATCTTTTCCAATAGATCAGCGTCAATGATCGTAGGTCCCAGCGATCCTGGAATCTAGTGGCCCACTAAACAGCTAGAGAAATCAAGCGGCCCAAGACTTGGGATGGGAAGCCCGACCCAGTCTTTCCTTTCGATTGGTATGATCGGTGGACCCAACGCTCAGGCCAACAAGCTGGCCCAATCCTTACAGAATGAGGGGGAATTCGGGGGGCTATCAATCCAGTTGTAAAACCTCTGGCACCCGAGTGCCACATAAATCACCCGAGTTTTCCGAACGAGCTCGAAGTACATAACCTCGGCGGACCCATGCCCTATGGAGAACCAGAAAAATGGTTGATTCAGTTCAACCAAAATATGAGCTCTCGAATATGGAAAAAAAAGTTTTATGAAATGCCCCATGTGGGTCTACCAAGTCATGTTTTATACCAAGACATGGACGTCACTTGTTCTACCCGATTGTAATTCAAAGAGTGACATGCGCTGCTGCCTCTGCTGCAAATGCATTCGTCATTTGTCATGGTGAGATCTATACAAGGGTCACCCGATTAAACGGGCTGCAAAGCCCTAAGGACTACGAAGTCCGAACCCTTCAAGTCAAGACTATTGCATTCATGGCTACTTCCTAGGATTGGACAGGCGTCAAGCTGCACATGACTCCAAGGCTCATCGGGTCGGGTTACCCTAGAAATGTAAGAATGCTCGACTTAGTGGGGAAAAAGACTTGAACTGAGTCAAACATATGTAGAAGTCATAAAATAAACCCTTTGTTGATAAACTCTTTTACATTTTTTCGACAAGTGTGGAATAACAAAAACCTACCAAAGACTACTCCGTGTACAATAACAAAGACCTATCGAGTATCGGGGTAGCCCACACCGAATTGCAGCTCAACCCTACAAAGGAGGCCTTTTGCGCTAATGCAAGAGAAACTAGTGGAGAATTTGCATACACAAGAAAACCAACATCTGATTCCTAGAAGAGGCAAGGCCATAGACTAGGAGAGTCAAGAAAGGGAACACCCTCATGAAACTTCCACTAGCAACACCCCCTCAGGAGTGGGAGGAGAAGTGGAGCCACGAGGAGACCTACCATCTGATTGCCCCATGAGAAGGAGTGACTAGTCGGGGAGTACCCTCGCTAACATCCCCCTAGGAGCAGGAGGTGCAGTGTAGTCAGGGATCAACCTCATCCCCGCTAATTGCTCCAGAGGAAGGAGGATTCCCATGCACCCGGTATCGGCCTGACATCCAAGCTGCCAAATCGGTGCACGAGGTTCTGCAGGGCACAATGTTAGCACCATGACAACTGCACACCACCGGATCCTGATGGTGGCCTTACTAGTTGAGGGTCACCGTAGGTGCTTTGATGGTAACATTTCCATCGACACTTCAATGCCCCTCAGCTACGCCCACCATGGTTTCATCCTAGGAGCCAAGACCATGCACAGACTATAATCAGTAGCCTGGGCCACACATGGTTACAATCCTCCTCGCCTTCTTGAAACTTCCACTAACATCCATGATGAACAAACATAGCCGTGCCTAGGCATTGGAGGAAGCCGATCTTGAAGGCCTTCTCCTAGCAATGTTAAAGCCGCCAGGGGATGATAAACATCAAGGCAATTGAAGACTGCAAGTAGCTGAAGACTGTTCTCTACTCTATCTAGTGCTAAGGGAAACCGAAGGTGAGGGGTAACCATGAAGGCTTCCCCTACCTTGGCTTAAGTAGCCGCCCTAAAGATGGGAGTGGATGATTGAATAGTTGCGATCCGTGACCCACGTGGCCATCCACACGAGTCATGGGGTGTAATAGTAGGAGCGGGGAAGACGAGGCAGATCAGATTACTTGGCACGTTCATCCTTATCTTCAATAGGACTTAAGGACGTGCAATAACTAGTGAACCAAAGACTACGCGTGCGCTCAGGTGCTTGGGGAGTCAGAATCCTTGTGTGGAAAATTCCTCCACCTGAACACCCTCGGCACCTGAGAGGCATCTAGCACATGAAGAAGCTAACTACCCGAAGGCCCTCGTACCCGAGAAGCACTTATCACATGACGAATAGGCTGCCCGAACGTTCTTGGCACCAGAGAAACATTCAACGATCCATTATATCAAGTATTCAGGGAACCTCGCTGTTGACATTTCGTAGCATTGCTACTAGAGATGTAATCCCCAGCAACGACAGTAGAAATGCTTATGGTATTTAATGTGACTTAAAAAGATATGAAATTCTACAAGCGCATAGATATACCATTGTAGCACTTCACTGGGAATATTCCAGGTATTGTTATTTATATTTTACCATAGGGAGGAGTGATGGCTTAAGAGGATATTGATAAATATATACTTATGATGGAATCATTAACTAAACACTTACTCTAAACAGGGGTAAGCCAAAAGATATATGAATGATAAGTACATGGCAATGATAATAATCTAGAGATAGAAACAGATACTCATAAATGTAGTATAGCGAGACTAAGTAGTAATACAAGAGAGAAATATTCCTAAGGCATTCCTATATATCAAGTCTATGTATACAAAGGCATATTAACTCTTCATCTATGCCTAAGGGACATTATTAAGGAAGAGCAAGAACATAGCATGACTACTTCCATCGCAACTGGTCCTACTTGGCCTACAAATAGGAGGTGGACTACAAAGGACTCAACGAGGCTGTCACCCTCATGATCTACCACACGATATAGAATGTAGGGTGAATCCATAGGTAAACAACGTATAAGCACCATGCTTACACAAATGTCGACCACACTTAAGCCACTCGAGTACTAAGCCAAGCGCTTTGTGATCTTATGCATAAACTTAGTGTCTACTATGATTATATCAAGCTTGTTACCAAAGTACACTAAGAACATGACAGATAGAAACATAATACTCCCTCTGTTCTAAATTATAAGTCGTTTTGACTTTTTTGGTACATGCATTCTTCCATGCATCTAGTTATAATAATATGTCTAGATACATGGCAAAATGGATGAACAAAAAAAGTCAAAGCGACTTATAATTTAAAACGGAGGGAGTATAGATTAAGAATAAAGTCATGAACAAGATATAAAATATAAAGGATACAATGGCTAAACCAAGCCTCTGGATGACGAATCTAGAATCCTGAGCAGTAGCCCAACTCTACTTGGATCTTACTAGCTAGACTACTAAACCTTTGGGGTAATGGAGATCTATCCTATTCTTCTTTGGTTGACCTTCTTAGATAATTGTGATGGCTTCTGATCGTCGTTCTGGAAGAGGTGGGGGTAGCTTTGGGCTAATGGAGATCTGTCCTATTCTTCTCTGGTTGACCTTCTTAGATAATTGTGATGGCTTCCGATCGTCGTTCTAGAAGAGGTGGGGGTCTTATAAAAGGACCCCCCACCTCTTCCAGAAGGATGATCAAAAGCCATCACAATTATCTGAGAAGATCAACCAGAGAAGAATAGGATAGATCTCCGTTACCTCAAAGCTTTAGTAGTCTAGCTCGTAAGATCCAAGTAGAGTTGGGCTACTTCTCAGGATTTTGGATTTGTCATCTGGAGGCTTGGTATAGCCATTGTATCTTTTATATTTCATATCTTGTCCATGACTTTATTCTTAATCTATATTATGTTTCTATCAATCATGTTCTTAGTTTACTTTCGTAGCAAGCTTGATATAGTCATAGTAGACACTAAGTTTATGCATAAGATCGCAAAGCGCTTGGCTCAGTACTCGAGTGGGTTAAGTGTGGTCGACATTCACCCCTCTAGCAACGCATATATGTGTTGCTAAAAGCCCAAATAATTGTTGTTATGGTCTATACCAACACATGTTATATGCATTGCTAAAAATGACGTTGCAAGATTCTATTGCAACACATATATATGCATTGGTAAGTGATGTATATAAGTGTTGCAAGCTAGCAACGGATGTGTCTATGTTTCACCAATGCATATATGTGTTGCTGTGAAAATATGCCATATGCCTTTAGGATTTGTTATTATGATTATATATATGCTGCAAAATAGTAATTCTTTTCCGCCAAATAGCTTGGCCAATTAAATATACTCTATACAACAATCAGCCACAACTATAAACTACAGATCTCTAGACAAAACCAGATAATATTGAATATTTTTATACAAGTTATATTGACGGTTTATGATGAGTGTTAACTACTATCAACACTCGGTACCCAAGGAATGCTAATTGGGAGCCTCTAGCACCCGAGGGTCATAGAAGGCTGTAAAGCCTGAAGGATGGAAGTCAATCTGCTGGCTACTAGTGAATATATGGGACCAGGATACCTCACCGCCTGTATTTTGACCCACGCCTAGCTGCTAGGCTGAAGACAACGACAAGGAATCAGGCCCGCGTACAGCGGGTTCATCAACAGACATGGCATTCAAGATATCAAGTCAACTGGCATCATGATACTCGCAAGATATGGTCAAATGATTTGTTGCACTTTCCGTGTAACAAATTAGGAAAACCATCTGCTAACCGATCGGATCTACTGTAACCCTACCCACTAGGCTATATAAGGAGGGATAGGGACCCCCCGATCAGCATTCTATTCATTTACTTTCTAATGCATAGCTTACACTAACGCCCCTATAACGGATCGTACAAATACAGAGAGATCCACCTCAAATTGGACGTAGGGTACCACATACCAGAACTATTATAATCCATGTGTCTTGTGTGCTACTCATCAGTTTCCCTTTATGCAAATAGGCTGATCCATATTGCCGAAGTAAATACTTTCAATAGTAATCTTATAAGATCTGGGTAGGTCAACATGATTGACTTGACTCCCAATGCTATCTAGTCGATATCTTGTCTCCCAAGTAGTCGATGCACCCCATCTAGTTTGGGCCTCTTCCTCAGTAGGCTTGACCTGCCCTGTCCTAGTTGGGCCTTTCTCCATGTGGTGAGGGGACCCAAGGCCCAACGTATTGGCATAGTAGCCCCCGAAGATCTTTATGATGAGTAGATCATCCGCTCGACGTGTCAGTTACTTATTACAACACAGTCCTCAAGCTCCTAGGTAGATATTGCTCATCATGAACACCTGTATTGGTAAGAATGGGGAGAGAAGGAGAATTCAAGATGCCAAGTCTTTTTTTCCTTTATCGTTCCGCCTGTGACACTAGAATAAGGGGATCACCAGCCATCCGATCCACCTACCCCTTTGGGTAGAGGCCTATAAAAGGCGCCTCTGATGAAGCTCTCACTATGTTCGAGGTTCCTAGTTCGTTCTTGAGAGAGGGGAACGAGTTTGTTATGCACTCATCATGCCTCCCTCCACAAGAGCTCGCAATCGTTGTCTTTGATTTTGGTTGAAGGTTCTCCGTGTCCTCTTTTGTTCCCCAAATGCAGCTATGGCTGCTCGACCAAGGTTTCTCGACTGTCCCAGGGTGTTTGCTCCTGACGGTGCATCACCATCGAAGTCCCTCGCGGTTTCCCATTGCTGCTGCAAGAATGGTGTTTGAGCTTTCTTCAACACTTCCAAAGAATGTCATCACCCTTCCCTAGAGCAAAGAAAAGGACGCACGCTAGTAGATATCAGAAGAAGATTCATAACATGCCCCTGCGCTTGGTTCTAGATTCATGCCCTGATGACCCGACCGACATCAGGAAAGGCTCCACGTGTATATGCAAATTCTCCTCTAGGAGCTTCAGCTCAACTGGTTCCTCCAGCGTCGAGTGTAATTTGTAGTTTTGCAAAGCATCAGGTACTTCTTTTCTCGGGGAAGGTCTTTGTTATTGTACAACATGCGACCTATCGAAGGTCATTGTTATTGTACATCGAGCACAATAATGCATCGAACAGTGTTGTTCGCCGAACACTGCCAGTCGAGTACGTTGAGTACCTTTCTCCACCATGGATGATGCTGGACAATGGCGTTGTCTCCCCTATGAATCGACCATAGGGTCCTGGTCTGATAGTTTTATACATCGTGTATAATATTGTTTTGATGACGCCATCGCTGGCACCGTAGTTTGATTAAAAAACGCTTTGCATCTTGGGCAGCAACGCTTACCCCACGTCGAGCTTCAATCGGGATGAGCGAGTGGCGTCTTAGTACCCGTCGACCGTCGTCGAGTATCCAGCTCCGTAGTACAAGCTGAGACCACACCTTAAACCCCCAGTCAAATATCGACCAGCATACTTGGTCTCACTCGATCGACCAGTTTCTCTAGGGCACGCTCGCAAATTCGACTAAGAGCTCGCTCGGTTTTCCAGATGCACGCGCATCATGATAGTTTGTAGTTATATACTCCATTATAATTTAGTGCAGTTTATGTATAGTTATCAATTGATAACTTTTTTAAAAAAGAAACACGGTTATATTGTCTCTCGTAAACACAGCTACAACCAAATAAAGGAGATGGTTACTTTGTGTGGTTTGTAGTTATAAATTTAGGACACATTTCTCTTATTCGCTACTCAGTAACTTATTCTTCACTGGCTGGAGACACATTCTGAGACGTCCTCCATCATCACAGTTCACACATCGGATCCAAAAATTCATCGATCGTGTGTCACCGTCAGGCACACTGGACCAGATCAAGAGCGAGATGACGGCATCTAATGCGTTCACGGCTTGGTGTAGATGGCGACGTTCTTCCAGTGCGCCTCCATGCGGTGGGAATGGTTGTGGAGCCCCTGCGTGTACACGCCGAACTTGAAGTAGTGCTCCTTCCCGCCGTGGCCTTGGACTTCCAGCCGCCTCTCGCCATCGACGAACACGGTGACGTTTCCGGCCGCGACGTCGTGCACCACGTTGAGACGGATCCACCGGTCGTACACGCGGTCTGCAACCACCGTGGTCAGGTTGTGGTAGTAGGTGAGCTGGCCGTCGTAGACGGGCAGCATCACCGTCGACGCGTGCGGCTTGTCCGCGCCGAAGATCTGCATCACCGACGCGCCCGACGTGCCCCACGGCACGTACACGTCGCCCTCGAACTGCCACACCCCGGAGCTGTACACCTTCTGATGATCAACACATGCATGCGGAGTTAGCATAGGGAAAATGACCCGGAATAATGGTCGAGATGCTAGTCGATATTGCCGTGGAGAGGAGAGGTGACGTACGTCGACTTTGATCTCGGTGCGCGGATAGCCGAGGTGCTTGGTGCTGAAGGGCTTGTCGGTGTCGAAAACCCACATGCGGCGGACGCCGCCGCACGGGTCGTACCGCTCGTTGAGCGGCAAGCCGTAGGGCTTCTGCACCACGAACTGTGACTCGTTCAGCATGACACGGCTGAAACCGGCAGTCAGTTGGCGCGACGAGCCGGCGTAGAGCAACGACAGCACCGCCGCCGCCACCACCAGCAGCAGAGAGCACGAGGTAGAAGAAGAACCTGCCATGTCTGTGACTATAGCTAGTGATGTGATGCCGAGGAGGGCGTACGCATCTCGATCGTCCGTCTAGCGCTATTTAACCGCTCGGCTGCCTGATCGGTCAGTGTGCACTGTCGCTGATTACCGCGAGGTGGATCGCGTGTCGTGTGCACGGCGACGGAGACGGTGGCCGGCGGCCGGCGGGCTTCGGCGCGACGCGCGCCAAAGACACATAGCGGTATCAAGCGCTTCGAAACTCCAAGTTGGACGAAGGAGATCTCAAGAGGAGTCGCGTGCAACGTCTGGAGTGTCGTCTGTTTGACTCGTTGGCACCGCACTGGATCTGTGGCCGTGACACGACGGCGACCGGTTGATGGCTGTGAGCCCGTGACACGTGAGGTCAGCCTGATAAATCCCACGGTTAGATCTACTAACAGTGAAATCAGTCGAGACTTAACTAAAACGAGAGAATCACTTTGTCCTTTATGCAAGATGAAAATGAAGGAGTTAGGGAGAAGTATCGACCATCAGTTTTAGGCGCCGAGGAGCTGGAGTCCGCCATGGCGATGAAGGAGGCGCAGTGGCGGCGGAGAAGAGCTTCCCGTCACTTGTGCGGTCCCTGTGATCGAAGTAGGGTCTAGGGTTTGTTGGTGGGAGTAGTGGCGGCGGTGAACCTGGTGATCCGTGCCCCGGCCTCCCACCTCTATTTATGTACCGCACGTGACAGGGGCCCTCCAACCATAAGTGGGTTGGGCTCCCCCGATCAAGGAGCGGATCAAGGTCCCTAATGGGCCGTTGGGTCCAATAGGAGGAGAGATCAAAACCCTAACATTCTCCCCCTTAATCTCTTCTAATAACTTATCTTAACCTTGTCTTATTCTTAATTTAAATACTTAACTCCGTCTCATTATAAAGAAATGCGTAGAGTGCGTCTCATCGTCACAGAAACAATTTCTATTGGATTTGACAGGTACAGTACATCTCTCTAATTTGAGACAAAGTTCTAACTAAAGGGCCCTAAGTGTTCAGGAATCATAGGCTTTCCCTTAACCCCATGCCGGCTAGGTGTTTTCTAAACACGTTGGGTGGTAGGCCTTTTGTGAGCGGATCCGCTAACATATTATCCGTCTTAATATACTCAAGACTTATAACATGATCCTGAACTTTCTCTTTCACAACATAGTACTTGATGTCAATGTGTTTGGCAGCACCACTTGACCTATTGTTGTGAGCATATTCAACTGCGGGATTATTATCGCAGTATAACTTAAGTGGTCTCTCAATGCTATCTACCACTCTTAATCCGGGCAAAAACTTCTTAAGCCAACTCACCTGCCCCGAGGCCTCATAACATGCTACAAACTCAGCGTACATCGTCGATGACGTGACGAGAGTCTGTTTGGAGCTTTTCCACGATATGGCTCCACCTACGAGGGTGAATATGTAGCCTGACGTGGATTTCCTTTCATCCCCCGCATAATCTGAATCTGAGAACCCCACTATCTCAAGGGAGTCTGTCTTATTATAACTTAGCATGAAGCCTTTAGTGCCCTGCAAGTAACGCAAGACTTTCTTAACTAACTTCCAGTGTTCTGCACCTGGATTTTTCTGATATCTGCCAAGTAACACGGTAACAAACGCTATGTCAGGGCGAGTACAAATTTGAGCATATTATAAGCTTCCGACGGCTGAAGCATAAGGTACTGATCTCATTTGCTCGAGCTCGATCTGATTCTTGGGACACTGGTGTTCTCCATACTTATCGCCCTTGACTATGGGTGCAGGTGATGGACTGCACTTGTGCATACTATATTTCTTAAGAATCTTTTCTATGTATGCCTTTTGTGACAGCCCTAATACCCCTCTATTTCTATCACGGTGAATTTCAATCCCCAGAACGAAAGAAGCTTCACCGAGGTCTTTCATGTCAAAATGCGAGGACAAGAACTTCTTAGTCTCCATTAGTAGGTTGACATCATTGCTCGCTAGCAAAATGTCATCCACGTATAGAACTAAGAAGATGAACTTAGAATTCTTAAACTTTACATAAACGCAATTGTCCTCTACATTTGCCTTAAACCCAAACTTTCTTATTGTATTATCAAACTTCAAATACCACTGTCTTGAAGCTTGTTTTAGTCCATAAATGGACTTCCTTAGGCGGCACCCCATGTTCTCATTTCCTTCCATGACAAAACTTTTCGGTTGTGCCATGTAGACATCTTCCTCAAGATCCCCATTTAGGAATGCCGTCTTAACATCCATCTGATGTAATTCTAAATCAAAATGTGCTACTAGCGCCATTATTATTCTAAAAGAATCTTTACATGAGACCGGAGAAAAAGTCTCATTGTAATCAATTCCTTCTCTCTGAGTAAAGCCTTTTGCCACGAGTCGCGCCTTACGTCTTTCAACATTCCCCTGGGAGTCATACTTAGTTTTATAAACCCATTTACAACCAACCTTTTTAGCTCCCTTAGGAATTTCCATCAGTTCCTAAACTTTATTGGAATCCATGGACCTTATTTCATCTCTCATAGCTTCTAACCACTTCTCACAGTGTTCGCTTCTCATGGCTTGTTCATATGTAGTGGGATCATCCTCCATATGAAATTCTTCGGTTTCATAAACCTCATAATCATCTGAAATAGCTGATCTTCTAACTCTTTATGATCTTCTAAGATTCTGATCATTTGGTGCTATTTGGGGTTGTTGTTGTTGTTCTTCCTGATGCTCGACGTGCGGTTCTAATGGATCCTGAAGGACAGGTTCCAGATTTTCATTGGATGTCGGTAACGGAGGACTAACAACCGGTGTTGGCACTGTAGTGTTTAGCACTGTTGGTGCAACAGCTATGGGTAGCACAAAGAATTGTTCCTGAAGCATTGGAGTAGGGGCATAAACCCTTTTCTCCTCTAAATTAATCTCTTGTGCTACCTTGCTCCCCCTTATCAAATCATCTTCTAAGAACTCAGCATGTCTGGTTTCCACAAACTTAGTATGCCTGTCAGGGCAGTAAAAGCGGTAACCTTTTGACCTATCTGGGTAGCCAATGAAATGGCAACTAACTGTCTTAGGATCTAATTTTCCTAAATTTGGGTTAAATATCTTAGCCTCAGCAGGACAGCCCCACACCCTTAAATACTTAAGTGAGGGTACTCTGCCGGTCCATAGCTCGTACGGTGTTTTAGGCACCGACTTACTTGGAACACGATTAAGAATGTGAATGGCGGTTTTCAACGCCTCCATCCACAAACTTACTGGTAGGGTGGAGTAGCTAATCATACTTCTTACCATATCCATTAAGGTACGGTTTCTTCTCTCAGCCACTCCATTCTGCTGAGGATCTCCTGGCATGGAATACTGGGCAACTATGCCATTTTCCTGAAGGAACTTTGCAAAAGGTCCTGGAACTTGGCCATACGGGGTATGTTGCCCATAATATTCCCCACCACGGTCTGATCTTACTACTTTAATCTTCTTATTATGCTGATTTTCTACTTCTGCCTTGAATATCTTAAACTTATCTAATGCCTCTGACCTTTCTTTTATTGGATAAATATAGCCAAAACGTGAATAATCATCAGTGAAAGTTATGAATGAATCATAACCATCCACACTCTTAACAGGAAATGGACCACAAATATCTGTGTGAATTATTTCTAAGTTTCCTGCACTTCGTTTGACATCTTTCTTAACTTTCTTAACATACTTACCTTTAATACAATCTATACATTGATCTAATTCTGAGAGTTGTAATGGCGGAAGAATTTCAGCCCTGACTAATCTATCAATTCTTCCCCTCGAAATGTGGCCTAATCTACAATGCCACAGTTTCGAAGAGTCAATCTGAATATTCTTACGCTTTCTATTTACATTCGTAGACGATGGAACTTTTTCATTCTCAATAGATATAGCATTAATATTCTCAGAAACTGATAACAAATAAAGTTTGTCTTGTCGGAAGGCAAGACCAACACACTTATCATTAGAAAGTATCTTACATCTGCCATTTCCAAAATGGCAAGCCAATCCATCATCATCTAACTTACTAACACTTATTAAATTTCGATGCAAAGAAGGAACATAGAGTACATCAGAAAGCCTAAGTACAAAACCATCTAATAATGCTAAAGTCAGATCGCCAGTGGCTTCGACGTCGGCTTGTACTCCATTTGCCACCTTAATTGTTCTTTCGCCTCTTTGTAGGGTTCTCCTCGTATGGAATCCCTGTAAAGAGTTGGCAACATGAATTGTTGCACCTGAGTCAATCCACCAAGTAGATTTGGCATAACTAATATACAAGGATTCATCTACAAATGTAACTAAATCCTCACCATTCCTGTTGAGGTACTTCAAGAAACCAAGGCAATCCTTTTGCATGTGACCTGTTTTCTCACAGAACATGCACTGATCCGGTGCTAGCCAGGGCTTCTTACGGAGTGGGTTTTGTGGCCTGTTTTGGTCCTGAGCCCCGTTGTTGTTCTGAGAATTCTGAGTCTGAGGGTTCTGGGGGGCTTTACCCTGAGAGTTTGGTGCCTGAGCGCTGGAGGAAGAGCTGCCATCCCACTTTGGTTTCCCTTTTGGTCTGGCATTCTTATGGTGAAACTTCTTATTGTTGTTATGCTTCACGAAAAGAGCAGAGTCTCCCCGTGATTCCTTAAGTCTTTCCTCCTCCTGAGTGGCTTGCCCAAGGAGCTTCTCAATGTTCCAGTCCTCAGGTGCCATATTGTAGTGCACAACAAAGGCTTCAAACTCCTTTGGCAAAGAAGCTATGATCACATGAACGACAAATGGATCTAGAAGGACCATCTTCATTGATGCGAGCTTAGATGCCAAGGTGTTCATCCTCAGTATGTGCTCTCTAACACCACCACCAGTGTATTTCTTATTTATAAACTCTCTAATAAGCACACTGGCTTGAGTCTTAGTTGTACCATGAAACTGAGTTTTGACTTTTTTCTAAATACTCAGTGATGGTGGTGCACTCAGGCAGTGATCCTCTGATGGGCTCTGAAATAGTTGCTTTAGCCAATGTCAAACATTTCTTATTGGAGTTGTCTCATTTTTTTCTTTACAAGATCATAGGACATCCTCACTGATGCATGCTCACGCTTGCGTGTAGCAAACGCTTCATCAGTCTCATTTTGTGCAATGACCGGTTCCTCAGGTTCCTGAGGGCACGGTTCATTGAGAGCTAAGTCATTGTCAGTTATGACAAGGGCTAATTCATACTGCTCACGCCACGTCTTATAGTTGGTCCCGTTAAGTTTCAGAACCATCTGCATAAATCCCACGGTTAGATCTACTAACAGTGAAATCAATCGAGACTTAACTAAAACGAGAGAATCACTTTGTCCTTTATGCAAGATGAAAATGAAGGAGTTAGGGAGAAGTATCGACCATCAGTTTTAGGCGCCGAGGAGCTAGAGTCCGCCATGGCGATGAAGGAGGCGCAGTGGCGGCGGAGAAGAGCTTCCCGTCACTTGTGCGGTCCCTGTGATCGGAGTAGGGTCTAGGGTTTGTTGGTGGGAGTAGTGGCGGCGGTGAACCTGGTGATCCGTGCCCCGGCCTCCCACCTCTATTTATGTACCGCACGTGACAGGGGCCCTCCAACCATAAGTGGGTTGGGCTCCCCCGATCAAGGAGCGGATCAAGGTCCCTAATGGGCCGTTGGGTCCAATAGGAGGAGAGATCAAAACCCTAACACAGCCATGCTGTCATCTCAGTTGGAGTGGTTGTTGTCTTTGGCACCGCATTGGATCTCTGCCCATGACACGACGGCGACCGGTTGATGGCCGTGACACTGACACGTGACGTCGATCCTTATGACCTTATATATATCCCTCGAGGAGATGATTTGCCGGCCTGGGAGTAGCCCAGTGGGCGAGATGTGATGAGATCTGCGTCTCCGTCTGGTTCACGGCCCACACGTACGTGCTCTCCTCCCGAGGCCCAGACCAAAATTGCTTCTGGGGCTCCTGGCCTCCGTGTGGCATGACACAACCTTCTGTCTTCTTTTAACATTTTTTTATCGGTAATAATGCTCGCAAGCAGACGTCCGTCCACGCTAGATGCCCCTGTTGGCCCAAGTCTATCATATCCCTTCCTATCCACTCCCCTCCGGTCACTGTAGTTTATTAAAAAAATCATGCATCACCACGACTGCGCTCCGCCACGCCTCCCCACCGGCCTTCCTCTCCACCTCCATCCTCCATTCTCCATCTCCACCGCATCCTCTATCTCCACTTGCAAGCGTCGACTGCCATGTGTGGCCAGGCGGTCAGGGGACGGGGCCGTTGTTGGCCGGGCCCAGGCCAGGCGCAGGCGCAATTGGCCACTGCCAGGCCGTGCCACCATCCTCAACCGTCGGCTGGCCAGAACCGGCCGTTCCTGACCCTGCTCTGCGTCGTCCGAAAGAACAGGTGAAAAACACATATTGCAGGCGTATGTTTTGAATGTTTTAGATGTTTTATAAGTATATTGCAAGTGTTTTATATGAATGTTGTAAAAGTAGATCGGGATGTTGCATATGTTGCAATGGTTGTACATAGATGTTGCAAGCTTCTATTCCCAATGCTTCATCTGTTTTTTCAGACGTATGTTGCAAGTGTATTTATTTGAATATTGCATTTATTTCACACATACGTTGCAAGTGTTTTATGAAGATGTTCTGTTTGTTTGCAATAGTTTCAAGTGTTTTTGCAAGTGTTTCAGACACATGTTTCAAGTGTTTCATCTGTCTTCAAATGTACGTTACAAGTGATGCATCTGAATGTTTCAAAACTAGGCACATGTTCTGCAACACTACTTCCGCAGTAGTTTTCAGTGAACGAACAATGTTTTCCTCTCACAACAAATTAGCATAAGCATCATCATTAGCCAAATTTCAGCGAAACAAACAGGGCTGGTGTTGCACATGTTGCAATGTACGTGAGAAGCGGAAGGGGCGCGACGACCCTGTACGCGTTCTTGTGGTGCGGGCGGCGTCCGAGCGGCTCGCGCCCGTGTGGGCGTGTGAAACGCAGGCGTGGGCAAGGGCGTGCTAGACGAGCACAGGCGTGGAGTGCAGGTGCACGAGAAACTAGCGATGAAAACGGATCGGATCGGAGTGGATAATGGCTTTCCCATGTCCTAATCCATTTTTTCTTCTCGGATTCGGAGTGGATCGGATATTATACAAATTCGGATACGAATGCAGATTTTTTTAGGAAGCTAGAAATGGTACGGAATCGGACCGGTGTCGGAGCGGAAGCGGATTTTTTTAAGTTGGATACTACGTGCTTACATGTTGTTTTTTATGATAAGAAACAGTTCATTAACCAATGTCATAAAGCGGCAATACAGCTCGAAATAATCACCATCAATCCACCACCTCAATTTAAGAGCTCACAAAATTAATACAAGTTCTCAGTTTGGGCTGATTTGTATTCTTGCTGCTTGGGTTCCTTAAAATATTCGGATTATCCTATTATAAGCATCGGATAATTTGTGTTTAATTATCGGATAATCCATATCCGCCGGATTTCGCCAATCTCATATCCTACACCACATCCACGTATACTCGGATTCGGATTATCCGCATTAGCACCGGATATGAAAAAGACTTCTCCGTATCCTTAAAATTCGGATTCAGAGCGGAGGATTATCCATACCACTTTCACCCCTACGGGAAACGGAGTGCGGCGCGAGCGTCAGGACGCAGGCGTCAGTCCGGACGTCCGAGCGCTAGCACTTCCATTTTTTTATCACCACAAAATGTTCTATAAGGTTATCTTACCTGTGGAATCGTAAAAACCTTCCTAAAATATTTTAGAAATCATATAACAGAATAAAATCAGAATGTAGAGGCGATGATACATGTACAAGCTTACAAAATTACAGGGCCAAAGTTAACTTCATTATTATCAGAATAAAAATTGAGAAAGAGCAAAAGAGAGAGGGGAGAATTAACAAAATAGTGTTTGTGAACAACAGAGATCAAGGAAGGGGGTGCCAGTAGGAGCCACCCCACCGTGCTGAAACTTTTTAAGCTGCCTTGTTGTAGCTTCTAAGTTACATTGACCAGGGAACTGCAATTGTTTTCAAAACAGATACAGTTATTGATGGTTTAGATAGGGTTTCGGTGTGTGTTGGGCTGACCAGCTAAGGAAGTGGGGCTATGTGTCATGTAGGTCTTGGGCCATATTGGGCTTCTAGTATCTAGACAGCAGGGATACATTTGTGCTCTGCTCTTTGTTTCTGATGGGGATCGGTTCCTTCGGGTGTTCGGTTCTCAGGACCCAGGAACCGAAGCCGAACTTTCCAGGTATAAAACCGAAATTGAATCGAAGAACCAAAAAACCGACACTTCGGTTCAGTTTTGGTTCGATTCTTTCGGTTTTCGGGTTAAATGTGCCTAGGCTGAATATATAGTCAATCTTCATTTTCATTGGTAGTTCAATTATAATGATCCATTAATCATGTATCAATTTCTGTACAATTTTTGTAAACTTCTAAACATGTTTTAGAGATAATTTTTTTATTCCACTACACGTGGGCAAAATCCAATCTTATATTGAAGAGTTAATTGATTACCATCCCTTGGGTAACATACTATGTTGATTACCCATCATATGTCTCTTGGTCTAAATTGACTTGGACTTCTATTTCAACCATGAACATCCAAAACCCAAATTCATACTTGCAATAGTAAAACCGGTCCTTTTAACATGAACTTTCCACACATTCGAAACCCAAAATCATACTTCCAATATTAAAATCGACCCTTTTAACATGAGATTTCCACACACGCAAAAAGTCCTAAGGTTCAACTCCAATTTCACAATTTTATAGTGAAATCTTCAAAACCATTCACTTTTGGGAACACAAGCTATGTGAGGGCTTCTTAGCCTTCTTATCCACCAAACTTAAGTTTGCAAGAAGTCATGGCAATGCTGACAAGGAGACCATGGAAAACCACAACTCATTAGGATAGCCAAATATATGCAACTTGTAGCGGTTAATGAAATGACCAAAGAAAATATAGGGCCAATCATTTGTCCCACCCTTACTCAACCACACACGGGCAACAAATACACTATTTTGCTTTTCCTCCTTCATTCATGCTCCTTCTTCACTATAGTTACTCCATGTTGTGGCATCACTGCTCCATGCCTCTCCTAGGGTTAGGGTTGAGTCGATTTGAGGATGGGTTGGGACTGTCCTTTGATGCATAGGGAGGTCACTGGCCCATCAATAGCACTAGCGATGATGGTGAGGTGACAGCGGTGCAACAAGCCATGGTTGCTGGCACGGGGCTAATAGTGGGTAATAGAGGAGGCAGGTAGTGTCACGGCTATGTTTTTGACAAAAATAGGCCATATTGTATATTAGGGCTATAGTGGGGTGGCAGCAGCAGGGAACCCCTAGAGAGGGAGGAGAAGGGTGGCAAGAGGCATCAACATGGTGCAATGACTGGCGGCATGGATGAAAGGCAGCCACAAACCGCTCTCTTGCTGCATCCCCTCCATGTCCTCCTCAAGTAACCCACCATAAGCCAAAATATGATTCCCCTATAATAATTTTTATATCTATCTCCGCTTTGGAACCGGATTTGATGTTACATTATATATATATACATTATATATATATATATATATATATATATATATATATATATACACACACACATTACAAAGAAGGCAAATACTTACGATTGAATGGCAATTAGACTCGAACAAAGCTATCATCTACATCTATATCTATATATCTATATATACCTAATATTAAAGTGCGAAAGAATTCTTTCATCCATCTTTTTTACTTCCCACAATACCTTTTTGTCTCTTCCATGTCTCGTTAGGGTCTCTCCATGTCATCTGGGACTCAAACTCATGACCTGCGCTCGTGCAAGTCAAAACCGGTGTTTGTGCATGATACGGAGTTTGACTTGAATACATAGTGGAACAAATGGCGCGATCCTATACATTTATCTCCGAGCTATAAGTAATTTAGGTGACCATGCAACAAGTGTGCGTTCTAAACGTAAGAGCACATTTGCTAGTAACTTATAAAGTTGGACGAATTGATAAAATCGTCTGCCCCCACATGTCATACTCAAATATAGTACACGCATTCAATTACGGATACACCTGACTAGGGAGCCACACATCATCATATCGCTCCAACTTATTCGACACAATTATATACACGCAGAGAAAATGAAGAAAGTACAGGAACACCTCGACGCTTACAGCCAGCCCCACCCCACCTCTTCTCAGTCTCACTCACGCAAGCAACAGTTTATTAGCAAGGTCCTGAAAAGGACTTATTATTGTGAACCGTCAAATTAACACGCATGCAGTACTGAATGAAACAGGTGGTGGTGGTGGTGCGCCGGAGCTCTCGATCGCCGGCCAGTACGTACGGTCAGCCGAAGAGGTGGTGGTGCTTCTCCTTGCCGCTGGCCTCCTCGGCGTCCTTGTGGTCCTTCTTCTTCTCGTGGTGCTCGCGGAAGGCGTAGCCGCCGGCACCGACGGCCACCGCCACCGCGACCTCCTCCGTGATCTTGTGCCTGTGCGCGTGCTCGGGGTCCTTCTTCGCCTCGTGCTTCTCGTACTACATATACGGAAGGAAAGAAGAATTCATGGAGCAGCACGAGGAACAAATACTAGAAGCATCGATGGTACTTCTGCGTGGACGACGGCGAGCGAGATAGATATAAATATATAAATACGTACAAGTGCGAAGGCGCCGGCGGCGGATGGCGCCGGCCTCGCCGAGGTGCTGCTTGTGCTTGTGCTCCTTCTCCTTCTTGTACCTCTCGTACTCGTCCTCGCCGGTGGTCACCACCTCGGTGGCCACGTCTCGGAGTACCCGTACTCGCCGGCCGTGGGCTGCTCCTCGTCCTTCTTGTGGTGGTGGAAGAAGTGGTGGTGCTTCTCCTCCGACATGGCTGTTTCCCGATCGAGCTACCTGGTCAGCTGCAGGTTGCTATACTAGCTAGTGTGGCTGCTTAATTAACTGGGGGAGTAGTACTACACTCCACTTGGCTACCAATTGGCTGTGTGGGTGTGACGATAGGAGATGGTTGGTTGGGGGCGTTTTATAGGCGATTCCAGTATTCCACACGCCATTACATAGTGGGCGGTGGGATTAGCATGACTAAACATGCATGTGAATAGGATAACGATAGTATTAACTCAAGTCACGGAAGCAGATGGGATATGTTATGGCATGCATGTATATACCTACCTCACATATTGCTTCCAGCTGCAAAAGGTTTTTCCTCTCTAAGTGTAACGTGTGTTCTGCTTTATATTTTTCTGGGTTACATCATATACCAAAATATTTAGCTTTGGTACATGTGATATTCACGTAGTATACATGTGACGTTCTACGATGTATTTTAGGATATTTAAGTAGTATAAATAGGATGTTCTGCAATTTTGAGTATTCACATAGTACCTGGGGCATGTTTTATAGTATGTTTTAGGTTGTTCAAATAGTATCCACATTACGTTATTTTTGCTTTTCTCTATTTTTTAGTTTTTTGGTCATTGTTATTTTACTCTAATTAAGTAGTTTATTTTATTTTTATTTTTTAAAATTTTCTAAGTTCTATGGGATACATATGGTGTACACTTATTATACATGTGATGTTCTATGATATATTTTGTGATGTTTTTGTAGTATAAATGGGATGTTCCATGATTATGTTTGAGTATTTATGTAGTACTTGTGAGATGTATGTATATGTTAGATTGTTTAAATAGTATTCATGTGGAGCTCTTTTTAATTTTTTCTCTACTACTTGAATTTTTTATTTTTTTGTTTCCCCTTATGCATTGTTGTATCTTTTATTAATGTTTTCTATTTATGTTATATATGCATATTAGTATATATTTCATGTTATTCGAGTAGTATCCTTATGATGTCCTTTTTATTTTCATCAATTAGTTGCCTTTTTCTTTGTATTATTTATGTTTCCCTTTTGTTCTACCTTGTATTAATTTTGTATTTATATTTAAGTTTTTATTATTTTCCTTTTCCTATATATTTCATAGAAAGTATAATTATTTTTTCCTATTTCCACCGATATTATAATATCATTCATATGAATCTATTATTTTATTTTTCTAAATCTTGAATATTATTTCTCTGAACCTGGAATATTTCTCACTTGAAGACGGAACACAGTTCTCATAACATAGACCATCGCCTCTACTTCATAAAAGCAAATGTTCTATCTTCATTAGATAAATGTTTATTAATAAAATTTTATCTAAACATACTTAAGTGGGATCTTATTTTGAAGGATTTATCGTTAAAAACACAGTAGTAAAATCATAATTAAATTTGGATGTCTAGTTTGTAAAGTATGGCTTTTTATAGTTTCAAAAACATTCTCCAAACCTTGACATCATTAAATTTGGACTTTACTACATAGATGTGTACCAAAAACAGAGAAAGAGGCCGGAGCTACTTCTGGTCGACACAGCGCATGGTGTCAACCCCGTTGGACGCTGAGCCCTCCCATGATTGACGGATGACATGCGTTCTCTGCTCTACTCCCAAGGCCCAGACCAAAATTTCATCGTGGGCTCCAACACTTTGTGTGAACATGGCAAAAGCTTTTTTTCTTTAATATTTTTTGTATCACCACAAAATATTCTATAAGAGCAGCTCCTTAATACAACTCCCCAATAAAATGATAATGAGGATGACTCAATACTACTTTTCAGATTATTAGGGGAGGTGCTTTTGCAGATCACCAATAACTCACCCCTAAGGCCAGTCTCAGTGGGAGTTTCACGTGAGTTTCATTTGCATTAAATGAGTTGCCACATAGGCACTTTTGATGACATGGCAGTGTATTTAAGAAGAGAGAGAAGAAATGGGTTTCATCTAGATGAAACTCTCTTGGCACGATTACCAACTCTCTATGAGTCTTGGAATTAAATGCCTATGAAACCACAGAATGAAACTCTCCATTGAGAGTAGGTGTTTCATCCAAGTTTCATTTCATTTCAAATGACATGGCAGTCTTAGAAATAACGTAATGAAACTCTCCATTGAGACTGGCCTAATACAAATGAGTCCCACCTATCAATGAAAACTTATATTTTACTTTTTTCCTTGGAATCTCTTCTCCCCCACACGCCACACCGCTTCTCCATGGCCGCCACCGGGTGTGTGCTCTGTCGGTGCCAACCCCCACCTCCAGGTCCTGGCCATGGCGTGACCACACTCTAGATCCGCTCAGATCACCGAACACAATGGCTCTCGTAAAGGGCATGGTTATATTGTCTGTCGTAGACACAACTGCAACCAAATAAACAACTGCAACCAAATAAAGGATATCGTTTATAATATGAGTTACTACTCAGTTGCAACTTTGTGTAGTTTGTACTTATAAATTTGAGACACATTTCACTTATTCACTACCCAGTTACAACAGTCACTACTCGCTTATTCACTAGCTGGAGACACATTTGAGACGTCCTCCATCATGACAGTTCACACATCGGATCCAACATTCCATTGATCGCGTGTCACTGTCACGCACGACCAGATCAAGAGCGAAACAAAGAGGCATCTAATGTGTTCAAGGCTTGGTGTAAATGGCGACGTTCCTCCAGTGGGACTCCATGCGGTGAGACGGGTTGTGGTGCGACTGCTTGTACACACCGAACTTGAAGTAGTGCTCCCTCCCGCCGCGGCCGTAGGCTTCCAGCCGCCTCTCGCCGTCGACGAACACGGTGACGTTCCCAGCCGCGACGTCGTGCACCACGTTGAGCCGGATCCACCGGTCATACACGCGGTCCGCCACCACCTTGGTCAGGTCGTGGTAGTAGGTGAGCCGGCCGTCGTAGACGTGCAGCATCAGCGTCGTGGCGTGCGTCGCCGCGCCGAAGATCTGCATGACGGACGCACCCGATGTGCCCGACGGCACGTACACTTCGCCCTCGAACTGCCACACTCCCGAGCTGTAGATATTCTGCAGAACTGATGCAAGTTAGTATAGAAAGAAGACATGGAATGGTCGAGAACAAGTCTTGCCATTGTCACGTACGTCCACTTTGATCTCGGTGCGCGCGCCGCCGGGGTGCGTTGAGCTGATGGGCTTATCGGTGTCGAACACCCACATGCGGCGGACGCCGCCGCACGGGTCGTACCGCTCGTTGACAGGCACGTCGTAGGGCTTCTGCACCACGAACTGTGACTCGTTCAGCATGACACGGCTGAAACCGGCAGTCAGTTGGCACGACGAGCCGGCATTGGCGGCGTAGAGCATCGACAGCACCGCCGCCGCCACCACCAGCAGCAAAGAGCACGAGGTAGAAGAAGAACCTGCCATGTCTGTGAGTCTGTGACTATAGCTAGTGATGTGTTACCACCGAGGAGGGCGTACGCATCTCGTCCGTCTATAGCACTATATAACCGCTCGGCTGCCTGGTCGGTCAGTGTGCACTGTCGCTGATTACCGCGAGGCGGATCGCGTGTCGTGTGCACGGCGACGGAGACGGTGGGCGGCGGCCGGCGGGCATCGGCGCGACGCGCGCCAAAGACAGTTAGCGATATCAAGCGATTCTAAATTCGAAGTTGGACGAAGGAGACCTCAAGAGTCGTCGAACGTCTGGAGTGTCGTCCATTCGTCCAACACAACATATACTCTGTTTGAATCGTTGGCACCGCACTGGATCTGTGGCCGTGACACGACGGCGACCGGTTGATGGACGTGAGCCCGTGACACGTGACGCCGACCATGCTGTCATCAGTTTTGGAGTGGTAGCTGTCTTTGGCACCGCACTGGATCTCTGCCCGTGACACGACGGCGACCGTTTTTTTTTTTTTTGAGCAAAACGACGGCCACCGGTTGGCCCTGACACTTGACGTCGATCCTTAACCCTCGAGGAGAGGATTTGCCGGCCTGGGACTGGGAGTGGCCCAGTGGGCGAGATGTGAGGTGATCTGCGTCTCCGTCTGATTCACGGCCCACATACGTGCTCTCCTCCCAAGGCCCAGACCAAAATTGCTTCTGGGGCTCCTAGGCTCCGTGTGAATGAAAAAGAGTTTCCGGCCCTAATCATGGCAGTGGAAAAATAGAGACATTATTTGCAAAAGCAAGAATTTGTTAGTCTCACAGACCACAAGTCCCTCTCTTACTTACAAGAGCAGAATTTGCATTCTGAGATGCAAAAAAAAGTGATGACTAGACTAATGGGTCTCCAATTCAAAATTGTGTATAATATAGGAAAAGAAAATATGGGAGCTGATGCATTGTCCAGGCTTGTTCATCTTCATGCCATACAAGCTGTCTCCATGGTTAAGCCTGACCGGATGCAGGAGGTCATTAACTCCTATGCTACTGATCCTAGAGCTCAGCAATTATTAACAGAATTAGTAGTGCACTCTCCAAATACAGCTGGCTACAGCCTTCAAGATGGTATTATCAAATACCACTCACAGATTTGGGTGGGACAAAATGCAGCCCTTCAAATAAAGCTGATTGCTACATTTCACTCTAGTGCAATTGGAGGTCACTCAAGGATTAAAGCTACTTATCACCGACTGAAGTCACACTTTGCTTGGAAGAGAATGAAACAAGCAGTAGAAGAGTTCATTAAACAATGTGCCATTTGTCAGCAAGCCAAGCACACAAATACTCACCCTGCAGGTTTGCTACAACCTTTTTTTTTTTGAAATGTCACCGGGGGGATTGTTTCCCCACCTGAATTTTATTTCAAAATTTGGAGGTACTGGTTACATTTGTTCTGCCACAAAATGGCCGGGGGGGGGGGGGGGTGGCTTACCAATCCCACAGGGTGTCTGGATGGATTTGTCGATGGACTTTATTGAGGGGCTCCCAAAATCAAATGGATACAATGTGATTTTAGTTGTGGTGGACAGACTTACAAAATATACTCATTTTGTGGCTATCAAGCATCCATACACAGCAGCTGATATTGCACAAGTCTTTATGGATCGTATAGTCAAATTACATGGTCTTCCTCAATCTATAGTGTCAGATAGAGACACTGTGTTTGTTAGCACTTTTTGGAAAGAATTGTTCAAGCTATACAAAGTGAAACTCAACATGAGCACAGCATACCATCCCCAGTCTGATGGCCAAAAAGAAAGAGTTAACCAATGCTTAGAGATGTATCTCAAATGTGCAGTCTAGGATGCCCCAAAAACATTGGAAATCATGGCTTTCTTTAGCTGAGTTATGGTACAACTTATCCTACCATACATCATTGGGCTGCTCACCCTTCAAAGCATTGTATGGAGTGGAAGCAAATATGGGTATTGCTCCAGTGCTGCAGCAGGACACGCCACAGTCTGTGGCTGAATTGGTTGAACACAGGGAGTTGCATCTCAAATCTCTAAAGAAGCATCTGGAGCTGGCACAAAATAGAATGAAAGTCATGGCTGACAGGAAACGTTCCAACATCCAGTTTCAAGTTGGTGATCACGTGCTTCTGAAGTTGCAGCCCTATACACAAACAAGCACTGCTAGGAAACCATTTCCGAAGCTCTCCTTCAAGTACTTCGGTCCTTCCAATATTCTGGAACGTATTGGCAACGTGGCTTACAGACTTGAACTGCCACCGGACAACAAGATCCATTCAATCTTCCATGTTTCCCAGCTAAAACCTTTTCTTGCAGATTACACAACGGTGTTCTCTGAACTTCCGGTGACCACTGACATCGAGGCAGCCGGATCGGCTCCAGAACAGGTGCTGGATCGGTGCCTTGTGAAGAAAGGAAATGCAGCAGTCCAGCAGGTGCTGGTCAAGTGGACACGCATGCCGGAAGCGTCAGCCACCTAGGAGGACTACAATGTGCTGCGAGCACGTTTCCCAGACACTGCTGCTTGGGGTCAAGCAAGATCTTCGGTTGGGAGAGCTGTCAAGACCACGCCATCAACACCATAAGAAGAACAACACTACCGGATTACGTCTTCGCATGGGAGTAGTGTAGAGTCATTTGAGTAATGTATTTTCATTTCTATGACATGTGGGACCTTTTGGTCAGAGACCATTTGCTGCTGCCGCTGCAATGGCCCGGCCTGTAATAAGATGGATCCTGGGATCGGGGGAAAACTATTCCCATTCAGACAATACAGAACTGAGAACGGAGGAAGGTTCCTCGTCTTGTTATCGCCTATGTGCCGTGTTCGATCTCCTCATGTCCCAGCAATCGCCGGTGGCCACGGGGTGTGACACATTTTTGTACCACCACAAAATGTTCTATAAGGTTATCTCACCTATGGAATTGTAAAAACTTTCATAAAAAATCAAAAATCATGACAGAATAAAAATCAGAATGTAGAGGCGATGATGATGTACAAGCTTACAAAATTACAGGGCCAAAGTTAACTTCTTTTTAGAATAAAAGTTGAGAAAGAGCAAATAAAAGAGGGGAAAATCAACAAAATAGTGTTTGTGAACAGCAGAGCCTGAGGAAGGTGGCCCCAGGGCCACCCTACAAGGGTTTTGCAATTGTATTCAAAATAGATACACTTATTATTGATGATTTATACAGTATGAAGACACATAGAGTAAGACTAAGATGAAAAGGGTTAGTTCCTATGAATACTTTTTCCTATCGAAACTTTTATATAATGAAAATATGAAATCATGGTTTTGTGTGTTACATCTGGTGAAGTTCATTTTCATTGGTAGTTCGATTATACCAATCCATTAATTGCACTTGGCTGGCCCTCCTGGCTCTGCCTCTGTGGTTGCCAATTTTATTTCTCTCACAAATTAAATTGAGTTTGCATCCTTGAAATTTCGTATGCTCATACATCACCACTTCCTCTACATGTGTCAATTTCTGTAAACTTCTAAACATGTTTTAGAGGCAATTTTCTGATTCCACCTACAAGTGGGCAAAATCCAATCTGATATTGAAGAGTTAATTGATCACCATTCCTTGGGTAACATACTATGTTGATTACCCATCATATGTCTCCCGGTCTAAATTGACTTGGACTTCTATTTCAACCATGAACATCCAAAACCCAAATTCATACTTGCAATAGTAAAACCGATCCTTTTAACATGAACTTTCCACACATTCGAAACCCAAAATCATACTTCCAATATAAAAATCGACCCTTTTAACATGAGATTTACACACACACACAAAGTCCTAAGGTTCAACTCCAACTTCACAATTTCATATTCAAATCTTCAAAACCATTCACTTTTGGGAACACAAGCTATGTGAGGGCTTCTTAGCCTTCTTATCCACCAAACCTAAGTTTGCAAGAAGTCATGGCGATGGTGACAAGGAGACCATGGAAAACCACAACTCAGGATAGCCAAAGATGAACTTGTAGTAGTTAATAGATTGATACATATAGGGCCAACCATTTGTCCCCACCCTTACACAACCACAAATGGGCAACAATGCACTATTTTTCTCTTCTTCCTTCAATCGTGTTCCTACATGTTGTGGCATCACTGCTACATGCCTCTCCTAGGGGTTAGGGTCAAGGTAGTTTGAGGATGGGCTGGGGCAGTCCTCTGGTGCAGAGGAAGGTCACTAGCCCATCGATAGCCCTAGCGATGATGGTGAGGTGCGAGCGGTGCAACAAGCCATGGTTGTGGGCACATGGCTAAATTGGGCAATAGACGAGAAAAGTAGTCTCATGGCTATGTTTTTGTCAAAAATAGACAGTGCGCATTTTAGGGCTACAGTGGGGTGGCAGCAGACGGGAACCTCTAGAGAGAGGGAGGGGAAGGGTGGTGTGAGGCACCAGCATGGTGCAATGACCGCCGGGAGGCGGGATGTCATGGACAAAACGCAGCCACAAATCGCTCTCTTGCTGCATCCCCTCCCTTTCCTCCTCAAGTAATCCACCATAGGCCAAAAATATTGTTCCCCTAAAAGAATTTTTATATCTCTGTACTTTGGAACTGAATTAGATGTTGCATTTTATATATTTATCTCTACATTCCAAAAAAAAGGCAAATATTTACGATTGAATGGCAATTAGACTCAGAACAAAGCTATCATCTACATCTATGTCTATATATATATACATATACCATATTAAAGTGTGAAAGAATTCTTTCATCCATCTTTTTTACTTCCCACAATACCCTTGTGTCTCTCCTTTTGTCTCGTCAGGGTCTCTCCTTGTCATCTGGGACTCGAACTAATGACCTCTGTTCATACGAGTCAGAATCACTTGTGCTTGTGCATCCAGGAATGATACAGAGTTTGGCTTTTAACATATAATGAAACAGATGAAGCGATCCTTACATAAATCTCCGAGGTGTAAGTAATTTAGGTGACCGTGCAACAAGGTGTGCGTTCTAAACGTAATGCCAAATTTGCTAGTAAATCATAAAGTTAGGACGAGTTGATAAAATCGTGCTGCATCCACATGTCATACCCAAATATAGTACAAGCATTCAACTACGGATACACATGAGCCTGACTAGGGGAGCCACACATGACACACCATATCGCTCCCACTTATTCAACACAATTATACACGCAGAGAAAATGAAGCAAGTACAGAAACACCTCGACACACGGCCGGCCCCACCCCACCTCTTCTCAGTCTCACTCACACAAGCAACAGCTTATTAGCAAGGTCCTGAAAAGGACTTATTATTGTGAACCGTCAAATTAACACGCACGCAGTACAGAATTAAACAGGTGGTGGCGCGCCGGAGCTCGATCGCCGTCCGATACGGTACGGTCAGCCGAAGAGGTGGTGATGCTTCTTCTCGCCGCTGGCCTCCTCGGCGTCCTTGTGGTCCTTCTTCTTCTCGTGGTGCTCGTGGAAGGCGTAGCCGCCGGCGCCCACGGCTGTCGCCGCCGCGACCTCCTCCGTGATCTTGTGCCTGTGCGCGTGCTCGGGGTCCTTCTTCGCCTCGTGCTTCTCGTACTACACGGAAGGGAAGAAAAGAATTCATGGAAGACCAGTGAAAGGTCAGAACAAATGAAGAACAAATAGAAGCATCGATGGTACTTCTGCGCTGCGTGAACGACGAACGATCCAGATATATATTATATATATTTATACGTACAAGTGCAAAGGCGCCGGCGGCGATGGCGCCGGCCTCGCCGAGGTGCTGCTTGTGCTTGTGCTCCTTCTCCTCCTTCTTGTACCTCTCGTACTCGTCCTCGCCGGTGGTCACCACCTCGGTGGCCACGGTCTCGGAGTACCCGTACTCGCCGGTGGGCTGCTCCTCGTCCTTCTTGTGGTGGTGGAAGAAGTGGTGGTGCTTCTCCTCCGACATGGCTGCGTTCTGCCCGAGCTACCTGGCCAGCTGCAGGTTGCTATACTAAGCTAGCCAGTGTGGCTTAACTGGGGGAGTAGTACTAGCTACACTCCACTTGGCTACCAATTGGCTGTGTGTGAGGATAGGATGGTTGGCTTTGGGGGCGTTTTATAGGCGATTCCACACGCCATTACACGGTGGGCGGTGGGATTAGCATGACTAAACACGCATGTGAATAGGATAACGATAGTATTAACTGAAGTCACGGAAGCAGATGGGATATGTTATGGCATGCATGTATATACCTACCTCACATATTCCTTCCAGCTGCAAAAGGTTTTTCCTCTCTAAGTGTAATTTATTTAGTACCTATAGGACAAAAAAAAGACAAGTATTAGATACTGTTTGGATTCACTCAACTAAAGTTTAGCTAGCAAAAATTTCAAAGCTAAACTTTAGCTTGCTAAAATTTCAAAGCTAAACTTTAGTTAGCTAAAAGTACTCTTAGCTAAACTTTAGCTGAGGTGTTTGGATCCTACAGCTAATAGACTCAGCTAGCTTTAGCTAAGTGGAAATAGTTAAACTCAATTAAATTTTAACTGGACTTTTAGCTAGACCATTTGGATCCCTAGCAGCTAAATTTAGCTAGTTAAACTTTAGTTGATGGATCCAAACATGCCTTTAATTATTGGGCTTTATTTCAACATTTACAATGTTCTCATTCTGTGAAATGACATACAGATCCCGCGTGATGTCCCTAAGTTTCACCAATGCAAATAAACCAATTGGAAGCTTCTTAAATTCTTATCCACACACCACTGGAGCCCATTAACGGGGCGCCACGTTCATTTGGACGGTGCGTCACAACGACCTTGTTGCCGGATGGATGGAGTAGGATTCTGTCATTGACATAGCGCCTACCCCATTTTGAGACGACACTAGCTAGTACTACTAATCTTGTCGGCAGAAACTTAAAGTTGCGTATATATACTATATGGCGCTGGTATATGTTGTAGATCTACAGGTATATACGGCGTATATACCTTGGTGTCTGGTGATTCCAGCTGCAGAAGTTTACAACTCGCCTGATTCGAGCCTACTAGGTAAGAAGTCAGGGGTGCATCCATGTGGTATGCCAGGAGAGCCACGGCATAACCTATTGGTCGGCTAACATTCATTTGATACTTTGATACTCACTTATTAATTTTGCTGTTATAGATAAATAAAACGATAATGATACGATGAGGATGTCCATCCCGTGACTCCCGTCCATACGCGCTCCCGCAAAAAAAATCCCTATCCGCTCGTTCCAATCCCCGTGGCCCCTCCACCCCACGCATCGTCCCCGTGGCGCCTTCGTCTGCCGCCGGTCACTGCGCCTGCCGCCGGCCCCTTCTTCCCGCCTGCCGCCGGTCACTGCGCTTGCCGCCGGCCCCATCTTCCCATCCTCCGCCAGCCAGAGCTCCCCGCCAGCCCTTTCTTCCAGCCCCCGCTCCGCCAAAGCTCACCGGCAGCTGCTTGCGCTTGCGGACGGCCCCTTCCTCCCTGCCCTTGCCCTGCTAGAACCTGCCAGCCTGCCACAGCGGCAGCCCGCATCCCGGCCAAATCTCGCCGGTGACCTGTCCACGCCGCCCCCTCCGCTCACCTCCAGAAGGGGCCGCGACGGTGCTGCCCTGCACCTGTCCATTCCCCGCTTGCGCTACGCCGTATGGAAGAAGGGTGAAAACGCATGTTGCAAGCATATGTTTCAGGTGTTTCAGATGTTCCATATGTATGTTGCAAATGTTTCATAAGGATGTTGTAAAAGTAGATCGAGATGTTGCATATGTTGCAAGCTTCTATTCCCAATGTGTCATCTGTTTTTCATACATATGTTTCAAATGTGTTTATTTGGATGTTGCATTTGTTTCACATATATGTTGTAAGTGTTTTATTTATCTGGATGTTGCGTATGTTTTATAATAGTTTTGAGGTGTTTTTGCAAGTGTTTTAGATGCATATTTCATGTGTTTCATCTATCTTTAGGCGTATGTTGCAAGTGTCACATCTGGATGTTTTAAAGGTAGATCGGGTGTTGCATCTCATTTCCTCATCGTCTTCGACTGCCTCACCACGGTGTCTCCACCTTCTCTCGGCACCGGCTGGGCATCCGAGCTAGAGGCGTAAGCGGGCGCCGCCCCCTCCCCATCTTCTCGATGTTGGCGGCGCGTCGTGGGATGGCAGCACGGCTTGGGTTGGCGGCGCGGCGGGGGACAGGCCGCCGCCAGTACACGCGGGCGCGCGCTCCTTCTATTCCATTACGTGGGGGAGGGATAGGTACACTTGTTTCTTTTGTTATGCACTGAGATCATACGGGTCCTATTCCTCAAATTGGATTGCCCCGGCTATGTCTGAATGCGTCCTCAGGCCGGACATCTACGTGGTAGTCTTCCCGTTAATAAAAATAAAAAGAAGCTTGTGGTCCGGTAGAACAACCCTTGCGCCCTAACTAGCACACTCATAGTAAATCTTTTCACGCTCCTACCGCTTCTCTAAATCTTTTGCATATTCTAGAGAGAGGCAATTCCGTTCTTCATCTTCTACCGAGAAATCCGGAATAGAGAATGACAATATTTGAAGATCCAATTAAATAAACTGTTGGGGGGGATTTTTATCTAAATCTTTGTTCTATTAATAAGAAAAGATATAAGACATCGATCTAGATACACCTGCAAAAATATGTCGGTACACCAGAGTTTGTAGAATAACGAGGGGTTAGGACTAAGTATGCTAATTTTGGTGGTCAATAGAATGCCTTAACTATAAGATCAGCAGTTTCTTCAATGGATACGGCTTATCTTTTGACAAAATAAATCATATTGCCGACACTCGAAGCAATCGCTGTCCATTGGAACTAGAAAAAAGGACCGGATCTGAAGGCAAAATATTTTTTTCGTGACACGTCAAATGGTCTGAGAAAGTGTACTTTGATCGCGACATCGAACGACTTGAAATTTCAGATCTTTTTTCATCCACAGAACATGTCTTTTCATTTCTTTTTTGTTTGTTGAGATACCAGAAATGGGTCCGGGCAAATCAAAATAATAATAATAAATTGTATAGGTATCCACGCACTCAAAAATATTTGATTATCTCACATGATTAAGCTAGATACACGCATGTGGCAACTTGCATGCGTGTGCATACCTATTTCTCTAACCTTTGGTGTTTCAATTTTTTTATGTCAATTTTTTGTTGCTTTGGTTGTCTACAAAAAAAATGTACCAACGTCTATAATGACAAATTAGTTTCATTAAAGCCACCATAAAGTATATCTTGATATTTCATTTATTTGTATTGGTATTGTAAATGTTAATATATTTCTGTAGCTACAAACTTGATCAAAATTAGAGAAGTTATACTTAATCAGGATAAAGAATTGGTCATTTTTACATTATAAAAAGAGAGGGGGTTATATGATAAACCAATATGTACTACATATACCTCACAATGGCATAATTTGTTCTCCCTAATTAGCTAAGTCAGACATTGATGCAATGAAGGTGTGTTTGGTTTGAGGAAGAACATCATTTTCTCAATCCTCAAGTTTTTTATGTTTTACTCTGTGGAATATATATAATGGATGATTATGCACCCCTACATGCATCTCAAGCTAATAATTATGTTAGGATGAAATGGTTCGTCACACCAAATACCTCGTAAGGCCAATCTCAGTGAGGAGTTCCATGGCATTATTTTCAAGACTGTTATGTCATATAGAATGAAATAAAACACATTTAATTTTATGACTCATAGAGAATTGATAATTGTGCCAAGAGAGTTTCATCCCTATGAAACTCACTTCTCTCTCTTCTTAAAAATGTTGCTACATCATCAAAAACGCTTATGTGACACTTTATTAAATGCAAATGAAACTCTTATTAAACTCCCACTAAGATTGGCCTAAATAACCCAAAGATTTTCGAAATTTGGAGAGGTTATCATTTACAAGTTTGGGCATTATGACATGTCGCCTCTTGTGTTTATGATCGATCATTGTACTATAATAATGGCCTTAAACCACTTTTCCTTTAGCTAAAGAAGAGTACGATGCAAATCACAATCGGAGCTGGAAGTTGTCGGCCACTTGATCGATCCAACACCAAAAATATCTTCACCAGACGATCATATCCATGGAGAAAAAACATCATCATGCATCACATCTTGGCTACCAAATAACTCATATTATATAGAGAGAGAGACACACACACATACACACATACATACGTGGTGTGTTCTTAATTCATCGGCCATTTGCATTGCAACCACAGGAACTTGTGCCGTTGATCTCCCCCAAGTGAGAATGGAGGTGCAAAAGGTCAAGGTAGTTGTTACCTGTGGATCTGGATCAGGCAGGGGCGGAGACAAGGGGGGCGGGCAGGGGCCTGGCCCCCCTAATGTTGCACACTTTTCATTAATACATCTCATTAATTCTCACTAATCACTGGAAATTATAAGTAAACAAAGACTTCTCAGCTAATTCTTAATTGTTTTTCTCAAATAAATCAAATAGATCTAGCAAGTTAACATAAGAAATACCAACCTTAAATTTTGTCCTTATTCAACAGTTTCGTACAATAGCTTACTAAACAATTTTGCCTTGGGAGCCCCGAAATATTTCTAACTAACCAAACCTTTTTAATATTTTATCTGTCTCTTACCGCTTTCTTATCTGAAATCCTTTATTTTCTGAATTTAAGCATCGTCCAATTTACTCTACTCTCTCGAGAAAAATACCACTCGACTGTGAAAACTTACAAGTTAGAGTGGATATTTGGTAACTTTTTATTTTTAAAGTCAACATCAAGATTTGACGGTGATACCATATATTGTTTCTGGACACTCAATGATCCGGCCCCCCTATATCTAAATCCTGGCTCCGCCCCTGCGATCAGGTAACACCTTGTGGTTGTGGCCGTAGTCTATGCACGTAATAAACTCCACAAGTGGTTGACTAGCTCTAGCCCTCTAGACAGTCTTTCCATTATCTAAAAAAAAAGCCCTCTAGACAGTCACTTAACCGAATAACCATACATCATTTGGACGGTGCACGTCGTACTAGCAAGTGTAATGGTATATGTAAACTGATCTACTAATATGTTTTTCATAGCTTTCTTGTGGATCATATATATGGCGTGTGCATGGATGTTTGATTATTTCTCAATGAAAGAAGCATATATATAGCAACTGGCTAGGAAAAAAAAGGTTTTATTTAGTTTGCCTTACTTTGGCGACCAGTCTTAATCTAAATGTACAAATTTTATCTTATTCCATTTTTCATAGCAGAGTAGTCCAGGAGAAGATTGAGTTTGTCCATCCGGTACTTTATTTATCTGACAATGTCATTTCAAGCAAATGCAACAATAATGACATTGAAGTTAAAGGATGAAAGCAAAAGAGATGGAACAAGACAAGCAACATGTGTGCCCTGCTTGCAAAGATCCAAAGCAAGGTAGATCCAAATGTTCCATGGAGCAATAATGCAGCAGCAACAACTCCATTATTGCTGTTTTAGGAGAAGTAGCCCTACTACATTTTTTGTCACAAGTGTCATATGGAGGGATTGAGCAAGTGCGATCCATATCTTGCATCGCAACCAGGTCAGGCATGCACAGATGATGAAGATATTTTCTTAGCGTGCAGCTCTCATATTTTACAGCAATACTATAATGCTATATATATAAGACACCGATATGACCGATATAACAGATAGTTTATGTATGGAGAGAACTTGTACCAACGAAATAGATTTTCTTTGATAGGCTGCGAGCCTGTGACAAAAAGAAGAACAAAAAAAAAAGGAAAGGGCCACGCTGCATAAAAAGGGCCGTCCACTTGGGCCTGTGCACCGCCAATCAAAAATTCAGAAGTGGGATCAGATCATCTCGTGATACCTGCCTCGCCTCCTTGGCCTTGCACCTACTCACCTCCTCCATCTGTTGCTAAAATAAAAAAAATAAAAAAAACCCTCCTCCATCTCAGTCGTGCGGTGTGTTCCTTATATAAAAATAGTGTACTACTTCCGTTTCAAAGTATAGGCCGTCTTTGTTTTTTAATATATATTATATCTAGATATATAGTAAAACATGTATTTCAAAATATCTCAAATGACTTACAACTTAAAAACGAAGGGAGTATAAAAGTTTCTTGTATAGAGAAACATACATACATTATTCACCTACATGGCTATTTAGTCCGTTTACACGCCGTAAAACTACATAATAGATTTTCAAAGCATTTTTTTATTTTGAGAGGCGGGCAAACTGTTCGGAATGCCTGTCTTTGTAAATCCATTAATTGAGGTAGGCATCTTAAAATATTCGCCCCTACAAATCAATAGAATTAACGGAGACGGACGTTTTAATAGTTTCTAGAAATCTTTTCTAGGACTCAAACTTGCGGCCTACAACTCAACCCTAACACATCCCTACCACTGCACCACATAATCACTTATGAGTATATATAGGATTCTTTCTTTTTATAAATATTTCGTAATCTTATATTGAATATTTTAACTAATAAATGAACTCAAATGAAAAAAGTTTCAACTACAAAGTTTTAAATATTGTCAAACACTACATCTTTTGGTATAAAGTGCCAGCTGCGAAAAACTTGATGGGAGTATCGATGGGTTCGTTAGCACATCTGGCCAAGTGGCCAACGCCATGATATGAAATTCCCTACAAGGTTGCCCAGGGTGTTCTCCCCATCAGGAGTTGGGATGTCAATATTTTCATAATCAAGGTGGCTTGGACACACCGTGAGAACTTCCACCCTAGCATACTCATCGGGAATGAGCTTTGCAGTGCATAGTGCGCCATGGATAGCCAATACCCTTGGCTATATGTATCGTCTTCCCCTTCCTGTGGTCAAGAGCATGCAGAGCACATGGTGTAGGACTCACGATTTGGTTCACAGGAAATGTATCGTGTGTGATTGCTCCAACACAGCTTGGCATTTGTGATGCAAGCGTGGCTCTATGGGATACCTTGCATCAGGTTGGCTGCCTATAGGGTTACTCTTGGCCACTTTCATAAGTTTTATACTTGGCGAGAGCCTCATTTCCACCTCCCATCTCATAGATTTGCATGGGAACATAATTTGGAGAGCAATTGAGTGTTTCTAGTGCAGTGCATTGAGAGATCAATCGAGCGGCACTAGGTGATTGATTTGCAAGCAGATCTTGTTAAGACACCTTGGAGGTTGTGGCTCTGTGGAATCACCGCAAGGAGATTCTACGGTTCTACAGAATGCTCTGTGAGGGGATCTTATGCTCATCCCCGTCGGAGGAAGGCGAATAGCAATTTTAGTAGATACAAGGTCTAGAGTTCTTTGGTTCTGCTGGCTTAGAGATCAAGTGCTCAGGTAGTAAGACAATGTTGCAGGATTGTAAAGCTCGATAGAGGAGCAATGAACATTGAACCCATTTCAACGTGGATTAGGGGTGACCGGTAAGTCATTGAGACCACAGTAAAAAATTCAATGTATCCATTGTGGTTTGTCCACTTTAGCTCATTTACTTTATGCATTTCACATTCAAGTTGTTTGCTTACATATAGCACTAAATTGCTATCTTGTCACCCTAGGATTGCTAGTCTCAACCTTGCATAGGGTGCTTTGTGGATGTTTTAGCCATTAGCTTTAGTTTTGCATCTTTCGTGGCTAGGTCTTGTTAAACATTTTAAAACCAACTAGTTAGCCCCCCTTTTAGTCTGCAGCCTCCTCAATCCTAAGTTGGTTTGGGCTATATATGTACCCCCATAAGCAACCATTTGGAGGTGTTAGAGCTTGAGAAAGTTATATTTGAGATGAGCCTCATCCCATTGTGCTATGACCACTATATGCAATTAAGAGAAGATTATGCGATTAGCTAAAGTGCTATGATTAGTGTTAGGCTAGTTAAAGGCCGCTTTAGCGCTTGCTCTAGGTATAGGACAAGTGCTTAGTGAGGTTTGCATGCCCCCTTCCTATCGGTGTTTGCATGGACCAAGAGTTTTGCTCCTGAGGGCTTGTAAGTCTTGTGAGACCCTATAACCGAGTTTGTGGTGTAACACCCCAAAATCTTCCTACCTAAGATGCCACCACAAGAGATAGAAACTAGAGCGTTTAACAATAATTTTGGCAGCATTTCCCCTTAAAACCGGAGCAATGTGGAAGCAACAACATATAGAGAGATATAGATATGTTCAACCAACAAGATATAGCATCCTAAGACTACTGGAAACAACCCAACAAGAACCATAGGTATAAGCTCCATTTCTAATCATGTTATTACTCCAATACATGTTTTTAACGTTAGATTATGACATGGATGTGCAAAGGTGCTGCTACTTTCCCACCCTTCAAGCAAAAGCCACTTGAGTACCTGGAAAGATAGAAATGGGGGTGTGAGATATAAAAATCTCAGCAAGTAAACTGCTTTAACAAGCTATTTAAACTACAAGTTCATTAAGCATCGATTTAAACCTCACTTATATGTAAGCCAACAATAAATAATAATGAGATGTTTCCAACAATTGATACAACTCCATATATGGTAAAGATTAATAACCACCAAACCTTGGAGAAGCATAGCTTCCCACAAACTCATCCAAAGCCTTAGTCCAAGGCTATCATGCCATGTCTCCTGCCTTCATACCCAACAAGGTATGGAGCCGCATCGTTATGCCCAATAAACGATGTTGTACCAGTACGATCGCGGCGACATAACTCCATATGTCGTTGAATGAATCAGATGCAATGCTAATGCCATAGAAAGAATGATAAATAATCACATATAACACCATACAAATGCCATAGAAAGAATGATAAATAATCATACACAACACCATGAGCATCCCACCATGGGACAACGAGCCTCATTCCATTGTACCAACTTAAGCATCATCAAACCATAATAAGTAGAGAAACACAAGGATTCGCATAGAAAGCATAGGGGATAAGTCCAAATGAATGAAACATGATCTCAAAGGCCATATTATATCAGCTATGGTTATGAATTTTTAAGGTGGAGGTAGCATAAATAACAAGGTAAACCATGTAGCAAACCAGCGCTACATTTACTTGCCTCCAATGAAGTGATGATCGCTCTATGTGCGATCCGTAGCACTACCACCTGCTTAACTAGTATAATACCAGAGAGGAACTCATTTTAATTAACAAATACAAATAGTAGGTAAAGTACTCCTACTCCCCAACCCGATATATACAAGCAAAACAGCAAACAAAGTGACAAGTCAATTGTAGTGGTGCTGCTTCACCTTTTTATATCTTTTAATCCATAAATGTTATGATGGCAGCGAAATACATTTTTAGAATCTACAGACAACCTACAACTTTCATAAAGGAGCCATTAAAGTTGTAGGTTGTCTGTAGATGGCCTAATCCACAGTCAATCGAAAAGACACCATGGAACATCTTCTGAATAATCTGAGACAAATCAAAGTAGACCATGGAACACCTAATGGATAAAAAATATGCCATGAAACATCCCACGGTAACTTTGTGGGCAATCCAAAATACACCATGGAACATATCCTAAATAATGTGACAAAAATCAAAATACATCACGGATCATCTAATGAATACTATCAGAAAAATGAAAAATATGCCATGAAACATCTCTTGGATATTATAAAAACGATGAGATGCAGATCTCATGGATAATATAGTCATATAGGGAATGATAAAAAAATACATTATCAAACATCTAATGTGTACTATCAGAACAATAAAAAAATATGGAAAAACTAAGAGGAGAAACCAACCGCAATTTGTTTTTCAGGGGAACCACATTGTGGTTTGGAAACATAGGCTAAACTAGTATGTATGGACAAAGGAAACCACCAGATCGGTTGAAGGAAATCTAACCCAACAGCAGCCTAGTAAAAAAATAGCAAGGAATTGGCTTCCAATTTTTGCCCAACCAAAATCATGGTAAGCCAAAATTTAGGCTTGTCAAAATCAAGGCTTGTCAAAGTTAGGGAAAAAATATAGGGTATAATTGGTTGAGTACCATAACAATGGTAGAAAGCACTTTTCTCTCATACAATTTAAGAAGTTTCTAGAAATTTGACAAAACTTTGGCCATAAGCATTGGTATGCCAATTTTTTGGAAATGAACCAATTGGTGACTAAAAATTTTGGCTTACCATAATTTTGGTTAGGCAAATATTGGAAGCCAACCTAATACTTCCCTCTGCCTAGTCAAACGAGAAGCCTCACGCATGTTCTCTTCCTACATTGGCCAATTTTGTTGGATTACAATTTGTGCATTCAGATTGTATAGAGGCTTATAACTTCGCTAAAATGGCTTGCCTGCTGGACAGCTGGAGAGATCGGTCGACATGTATGGCCTAACAACAACTGCTAGTACATACGCTTGAAAGAATGAAGTCACGCTTCTCTCTAAAACAAAAGGAACTATTTGCAAATTTTAATGTAACTATAACTACCCGATATTTTTTAAAAAGGACGTCCGAACGGACACCCGCATCCAGATGCTCGTGGTTGCTGCATGCCTGTGCCAGGCGGGGATCGCCCGCGCCACTCCCCGCGCTTCCCCCTTTGCTTCCCACATACACGGATGGCGCCCCAACAGCTGCAACAGGTGGCTGTAGAAGGTGAGTCACATTGCAACATGTACAACACCCGATCTACTTTAGAAACATCCAAATGAAACATTTGCAACATGCATCTGAAGACCGATGAACACTTGAAACATGCATCTGAAACACTTACAAAAATATCTGAAAACACTTGAAAAAGCCATTGTAAAACATATGCAAGATCTAGATAAAGACTCTTGCAACATATGTGTGAAACATATGCAACATCCAAATAAAAACACTTGCAACATATGTCTGAAAAAACAGATGAAACAGACGCTTGCAATATATGTGTATAGCCATTGCAACATATGCAACATCATGACCTACTTACGCAATATCCATATGAAACACTTGCAACGTACCTCTAAAACATCTGAAACAATTGAAAAACATATGATTGCAACATAGGGTGCGGAGAGGTCGGGGCCAATCGATTCCGGCCGACAGGGTGGGAGCATATGTTGTGGATTTATGAGGTGTATTCCGGATTACACAGTATTTATTTCATGAGATGCTTCATGATGTATTATAGATTCTACCCATGGTGTCAACAGGGCTTGGCAGACAGGGGTTCTGAATCATCCACTATCCAATGACTTTGAAGATTTCTTCCCTATTATTCAGTATGCTGATGACACACTCTTGGTTCTTCCAGCTGATGCAAGGCAGTTGTTTACTCTGAAGGGGTTGCTTAGATCCTTCTCTGACTCTACTGGACTCAATGTCAAATTCAAGAAAAGCTTCCTGGTACCCATAAATATTTCAGCTGAAAAAACTCACCACCTGGCCCAAACCTTTGGATATGAAGTTGGAAGCACGCCATTTACTTACCTAGGACTCCCTCTTGGCACCACTAGACCTTCAGTTTACGAATTCACACCACTAATTTCTAGAATGGAAAAAAGACTATATAGTGTTAGCAAATTCCTCTCCTACCAAGGTAGGATTGTTTTGGTGAATTTTGTGTTCTCTGTCTTGCCAACCTATTATATGTGCAGCCTAGTGATCCCACCTACAGTTATACATCAAATAGACAGATTCAGGAAGCATTGCCTTTGGAGCAAAGAAGATATAAGTAGAAGAGGTACATGCGTGGCTGCTTGGGAACCGATGTGTAGACCTAAGAATGAGGTGACCTTGGGATCATCAATATACAAAATCAGAATACAACCTTGCTCATGAAATTCCTTGATAAATTTTATAATCATGCTGATGTTCCTCAGGTTAATCTGACTTGGACAAAGCTCTACCATAACTCAAACATTCCACCACATGCTAGAAGTCCATGTGGCTCTTTCTGGTGGAAAGACATTATCAAGCTATTTGGAAAATTCAAAGTTTTTGGTACCAGCCACCCAAACACTGGTATTTCTGCATCTCTTCGGAGTGATAATTGGTCTGGTCAATTATTGGAGCTTAGTTTCCCACATTTGTTTTACTTCACCAGGAAAAAAACTGTTCTCTCAAGTTTTTTGTGGACAATGATATAAACAAATCTTTCTTTCTGCCTCTGTCAGTACAAGCTTCTGCTTAGCTAGTTGAACTACAGCATCTTGTTGATGAAAGATCGAGAGGGGGATCAAAGTTTGAATGATAGTTGGACATATACTTGGGGTTCTATGTTTTCATCCAAAAAATCCTACAACAAACTTCAGGGATCGGTTGAGGCCACACCTCTATTTAGATGGATCTAGAATTCAGGGAACCTAGGTAAGCACAAATTCTTTGCTGGGATGTTGATCAAAGACAGGCTCAATACCAGGAACATTTTAAGAAGGAAGAATATGCGCCTTGATGAATACTCATGTGTCCTATGCAACAATGGTCCAGAGGAGACAAGCTTTCATTTATTCTTTGAATGCCCTTTTAGCTTAGCATGCTGGAATACCATCAATGTGCATTGGGACTTTACTCTCCAACCTATGGACATGATCATTCATGCTAGAACAGATTTTGGCAGCCATATATTCAGAGAGATCTTCATCTCAGCTTGTTGGATGATTTGGAAACCCAGAAATGGCATCATCTTTGACAATAGGCCTGCTTCTTTGGTGGAATGGAGAGCAGCTCTTAAAGAAGACCTTAGCTTGGTTTGCATCAAAGCTAAGAAGAGAATTGATGACCCTCTTACTATATGGCGAGACAGTAACTTATGATGTTGTACTCCTTTTCTATTTTGGGCTTTGCAAGCCTTGTAACTTGTACAATCTTTCTTTGTTCTTTTGTACATACATATATAGAAAATGAAAAAAATAGGTAGGGGGTGTCCCTGCCGTTTCCTCAAAAAAAGATTCTACCCATAGTAACCTCGAAATGTTTCATGATGTATTCTAGATTTTTCTCAAAAATATTTGTGTTCTGTATTTTATAATGTTCCTATAATACCGATAAGATGTTTTAGGATGTATTTTCTGTTGCTTACATGGGATGTGTTTGGTACAATTCCAGCTCTAACATCTATGCTGGATCAATTGTTTGTAGATTAAATTAAAGTAATGTAAATACTTATATTTAATTTAAACTACAAATGAAATGACTTATGTAAATGCGCTTGACATACCTAAAGCTTCAGATTCATGATTTTCTAGAGATACAGATACCCATCTCTAGTAAATCTATAGAATTTATAGAGCTAGAGCTTTGCAAGCAGGGTCATAATCATGGGATGTTGCATGATGTATATTTCAATTGGTCACAAAAACCCATGAGAAGTTGTGCAATGAATTTAGGTTGTTCATGTAGTATTCATGGAATGTTCGATGGTATATTTCAACCGTTCGGACATCATCCACGTGATGTTCTATTTTTCTACCATGGACACGAATATCATGGAATATCATTCACATGTACCTAGAATTTTATTCTCCCAAATCGAGAATATTATTCTCATGGACTAGAACATTTTCTTGTGAAGACAAAACATTTTATCATAAACCTAGAACATTATCCTTCTTAAGAAAAAGGAAATCTATAAAGCTCTTTGTTCCTGGTGAACCGCACTGTAGTTACACAGTACCCACTCGCCTCCCCCACTCAATCCCCTCTTCATCCACAATGCACCATTCCTGGCCGTCCATCCACGCAGCCCGTCGCCAGATAGCCCGCCACGTGCTACCCAGCCTTTGTATCCAACCCCCCCCCCAAAAAAAAGACAGAACAAAGACGCCTCCAGAAGCTGGGGAAAAGAAAAGGCCGCCGCTGCCGATCCACGCCCCCGTGCACTCCACTGCTCCTGCCCACCTCCGTCGGTTGCGCCACCCCCACCTGCGCCCTCACCGGCCTACACCGCAGCGCTGCAACACAGCCGGAATGCGGCGGGGCCCCTCAGCAACATGTGCCCGCCTCCACCCGTCTTGGCCGTGATGGCGCAGCCCCGCGTCACCGGCGCCTTCGCCCTCGTGCGCTCGAGCCGCAACGTCGTCGCTGATGCGCACTAGCGCAGCGCGCCCCCCCGCAGTGGCGCCGGCCCGCATCAGGCCATCTTGGTCGCGGCGTCACGACCCGCAGCTGCTGCGCCCCATCGCGGTGCTTCGCCCCCGCGCACTCCTAGAGCGGCATCGGCCGTGCCTCCGGTCCTCTTCCACGGTGAGTGGACCTGCTCTGGGTGGGCGTTCGGTTCTCGGTTCGGTTTCAGTTCGGTTCCTTCGGTTATTGATGAAATTCGGTTCCTAGAAAATAGGAACCGAGCATTTCGGTTCTCAGTTATTTCGGTTCAGTTCCGGTTCCAACCGAATTTTTTTAGAAGACCTCAAGACAACAACAAATATACATGTTCTAAGGCAAATTTATGCAACACTATATTCATTTTTAATAATAATAATGTATAAGAAAACAATAGCAATATAGTAACACAAATATATAGCAGTTCAAATATAAAACACTACACATAAACTAAACATAATCTTACAAAATACAAGTAAGTGAAGTATAATTCATGTAATTCAATTCTTTCGGTTAATTCGGTTAACCAAGAGTAGGAACCGAATTTTCTTCGGTTATTTCGGTTTCTCAATATCAGGAACCGAATAATTTAGTTTTGCTTCTTTCAGTTTCGGTTCCGGTTCTTTCGATTTAGTTTTCGGTTAAATTTGCCCAGGGCCAGGACCTGCACCGTTCCACTGGAGCCTCGCCAGCAGCTAGGCCACCCTTTTTCCCTGCCTATTACTCTATTCTCATTTTTCCATGCCATGTTCAGATACCAAATTAGTGCATGTGCATTCCTACGCGCATACCAATTTCCTAACGGTCCATGATCTATTAGTAAATATTTCCATTAGCAGTGAAAAAAAACATTATTTGCAATGCAACTAACAGGAGAACCAGTGACGCTGTAAGAACCTCTAGGAAATGTTAATTTTAATTGCTTCTCACCAATCTCATGCCATTGATTGAGATAGCAAAATGAACAGACCAGCGTTTTCAATGATTACCTTAAACAATTTATCCCCATCCTCATTTCCTTCCAGCAACACTTGCCTCTAATTATTTACTCTCCAACTTAACTTTTGCTGCTTCATGTTCCATACATTCTACTAAAAAAAGCCTGCATCGTACTCATGCGGTTGCTTTCAATACCAGTACATGCACATATACGGCCCTCTTTGGTAGCGCTCCGAGCGGCTCCGGCTCCGGCCTGCCAGTTCACTGTTCATTCACTGGTATCGCACTGTTCATGGAAGTTAAATTTCTTCTCCTTCCTCTCCCTCTCACAGAACGTGTAGGAGCCGGTGAAGCCAAAAAAAATTTAGCTCCTCCGGTGAAGAACGGCTCTGTGAGAGTGAGGGAGGAGAGAGAAATTTGGCTTCGAGCTACAGTAATGAACAGTGAACTGGCAGGCCGGAGCCGCTGGGAGCGCTACCAAAGAGGGCACACATTAGCCCTGCAAATATTTTTAGCTGCATGTGCAATTGAACTGCGGTGGAAAACATAGTGCCATTTGGTTAATACTTCGCTTACATGCTGAATTGTACCATATTTATGCATCATTCAGTTTCAGATGCCTTGTAATTTTGGTGTTGCAATCAAACTTGAGAAAAAAAAAATATAGCTATGCAGGCCCTCTTCATTATTCTGAATGTGTTTGTCATTTCTTTTCGCTGTTTCCTTTCCTAAAAGCATTGATTTCCGTGTCTCCAGCCTACGTCCTCTCACCACCCTCCCTTTTCTTTACCATCAACCAATGGCGTGTTTGGTTGTACTGATTAAAGTTTAGTTGGTGTCATATCGGATGTTATATAGGATGTCGCATGAGGTGTTCGGATACTAATAAAAAAATAAATTACAGATTTCGCCAGTAAACCGCGAGACGAATTTATTAAGCCTAATTAATCCGTCATTAGCACATGTTTACTGTAGCACCACAATGTCAAATCATGGACTAATTAGGCTTAAAAAGTTCATCTCGTAAATTAGTCGCAATCTGTGCAATTAGTTAGTTTTTAGTCTATATTTAATAGTCCATACATATGTCCAAACATCCGATGTGATAGGGACTAAACTTTAGTTGGGAAACCAAACACTCCGTTTTAGGGTCTGCTTGGTTTGGGCTGCTAAACTTTAGCTGGCTAAACTTTAGTCTATTTAGTCACTTTTTATCCAAACACATGAACTAAATGGGACTAAAAGGAAGCTAAAGTTTAGTCACCAAGGGGAGCTAAACTGGACTAAATAGAGCTAAACCTCACCTTTTAGTCCCATTTATCCAAACACATGGACTAAAAGGGACTAAAAGGCCTCTTTTAGTCATCCAAACAAACACCCAATAACTAAAATTTAGTCCATAATTTAGCTACTAAAATTTAGCAAGGAGAAACCAAACAGGCCCTGTTTGGTTCCGAGGACTCAATTTTAGTCTCCATCACATCGAATATTTGGACACATGCATGGTGTGCTAAATATAGACTATTTATGAAACTAAAAATATAGGGTGAGGATAATTTGCCAGACGATTTTTAAGCCTAATTAGTTTATGATTAGCACTAATTGCTACAGTAACAAAATGTGCTAATGTCAGATTAATTAGGCTTAATAAATTCATCTCGCGGATTATCCACCGAATATATAATTTATTTTTTAATTAGTATCCGAAAACCTTATAGTAAATCCCGGTCAAAATCTGATATGACACGAACTAAACTTTTGCTCGCTGAACACGAGTCCTATTGTTTCAGGTCCACTCTCTTAGGTACGCTCATGAAAAAATGGCACAGCCTTTCTGCTACCTCTGTATTACACCTTTTGCTATGATCCCTGCTGCCAAAAGGCTCCCTGCTTATAAGGTAACACTATTCCCTTCGACCCTTCCAATAGTTATATTTACATCCAAAAAATATTATCGGCATCCTCATTTCCTTCCAGCAACAGTTGCCTCTAATTATTTACTCTCTAAGGGCTTGTTTAGTTGGTGAAAATATTTGGGTTCAGTTACAGTAGCACTTTTTGTTTTATTTGGTAATTTATGTCCAATCATGTACTAATTAGACTCAAAAGATTTGTCTCGTGATTTACAACTAAACTGTGTAATTAGTTTTTTCTTTCGTCTACGTTTAGTACTTCATGCATGTGCCGTAAGATTCGATATGATAGGTACTGTAGCACTTTTAGGTTCCCTTTTTAGGAACTAAACATGCTGTAATTTAACTTTTGTTGCTTCATGTTCCGTACATCCTACTCAAAAAGCTGGACACAGCCTACCAAATAGACATGTGACCCTCATCCTGTCCGCTTAGTTTAATTATGGTATTTGATCCTGTGCACTTGATAGCCTTACAAAGCATGCAATAAGTTTGCTTAAGCTTATACTACCATACAAACAGATCGCTTCTCTATACCTGCTAAACTTTGCTTCCATGTAGGCCTTGTTCAGTTCACCGACTTTGGAGTGCCAAATTTACTGTGGTGACACTGTAGTACTTCGTTTGTATTTGGTAATAAATGTCCAACCGTTGACTAATTAGATTCAAAACGTTCGTCTCGTAAAGTATAACCAAACTGAGCAATTAGTTTTTGATTTCATCTACATCTAGTACTCCATGCATGTATCGTAAGTTTGATATGATAGAGAATCTTCTTTTTGCATAGTGTATTTTTCAGGAGTTTTGGAAAAACTAATCAAGGCCGTAATCATGAACTGTACACACTATGCTTACTTCGATTCCCTACATGCTATTCACTTTTACTACCTTTAGCATGGACCAAATATACGCGATCCTCACTCTGCATCGTACTCATACAGTTACTTTCATCACAGCTACTCATCCTACAGCCCCAGATAGCTTTTTGACTCTACCTACGTACAGCTGCAGTGAAATACTATATTGGCCAGCCTTTCTTCCAAACAATTGTTGTTGCCCACATTTAGCCATAGATTCAAAATCCTATATACATATATAGCGCTATAATCATCCATCAATTGTCCCATTGATGGTCAATACACCTTTGGCCTACATTTACCCATAGCTTCTATATCCTATATGCAAATGGCGCTGTAATCATCCATCAATTGCCCCATTCATGGTCAAAAAAATTATTTTTACATGCCACATATAGATACCACACTTTACTACTGTAAATGCTAGACTACTCTTATTGATAAATTCCTAACTGTAACAGGAAACCAGTTCACCAAAAGCTTCAGCACAGCCAAGCGATACTATGCGGTTTTCACGGCCCTGCTACTCCAATTAGCAACAAGTTGCATCTTGGCTCTTCGCAAATGCTTACTCCTCATGGTCAAATACCACTACATGCGCATATATATTTTAAATTCCTATGCATGTTCAGTAATGCCTCGCCACACATCAGCCCTGCAAATATTTTCAGCTAAATGTGCAACTGAACTGCAGTGGAAATCATAGTGCCATTTGGTTAACACTTCGTATACACGCTGAATCGTACCATATTTATGCATCATTCAGTTTCAGATGCCCTGTAATTTTGGTCTTCAACATTCTGAATGTGTTTGCCATTTCTTTTCACTGTTTCCTATCCTAAAAGCGTTGACTTCCATATCTTCATCTTTGCTATACATATTTGCATAGTATCTACCCACGCAAAGCACGGGGGTTCTGGCTAGTATTCTATCTTCTTGTGAAAAATATTCTTCAATGAAATATACTCCCTCTATCCCAAATTATAAGACGTTTGACTTTTTTGACACCAAGTTTGACCACTCGTCTTATTCAAAAAAATTGTGCAAAATATCAATTTTTTATCGTAACTTGGTATATTAATAAAAGTTCTTCAAGAATGAATTAAATTTGACTATATTTGTATAAATTTTTTGAATAAGACGAGTGGTCAAACTTGGAGTAAAAAAAGTCAAACGTCTTATAATTTGGGATGGAGGGAGTATTATCTAAATATATCCAAGTGGTGGTTTTGTTTTGGAGGATTTATTGTAAGAAACATAATAGTTTAATAGAAATTTAATTTAGATGTTGGGTGTAGTAACCATACCTTTTTTCTAAAATTTTCAAAAGGTTTAGGATATCAGCAGATTTTGGTTCGCTTGAAGTTGCATGGCTTCATGAATCATGAGGGATGTCTCCTGATGACTTGCGCCAACGAAATAGAATTCCTTTTGTATGATCAAGAAAAAGGCCCACGCTGCAGAAAACGGCCCGTCCACTTGGGCCTGTCCTCCACCGAACTTCCCTGCTCGGGTGTTGCGATGCCACCAAACCGAGCGGAGAAGGAAGGGGATCCTCAGTGGAGTCGGGATCTCGTCTCGACCGAGCTCCTGCCAATTGAATTCATTGGTGTCATTTCTGCCGGATTCAGTCCACCTCGACTCGATCGAGGTGCCCTCGATCTGGGGCACTCCGGCACTGCAATGAGAAGATGACCCCCGCGCAGGACCCCTTCTACATCGTCAAGGACGAGATCCAGGACTCGGTGAGCTGCTGCTCTCCTGCCGCCCGCCCCCCATTGCTCCACCCGTCAGTTTGCTTCGTTACTTGCATCCACGAGTCTCTTGTTTGATGCTCGAATTGGTCATTCGTGAGCATCTTAGCTTGTGCGCATGCCGGCCTGTCGCGTGGCCGGGCCGTGGCACAGGCCGTAGGGAGCAGTGAATCAGGCATTTTTCCTGAGGCCGTTTTGCTTTTTGGATGGGAATCCCTTTTTCTTTAATCTGATGCGCCGCTTGTGACGTAGTGATGGAAAATTTACCGCCTTGTGACAAACATCAGGATGGTTATGAATCTGAAATTCTGAATAGCTGTACTCCCCTTCTTGCGGTTACATGCCTTCTTTCAGTTTATTGTGTCGTTGGCTGCTTAAATGTAGGTCATTGGGTATTGGCATAGGGGTTTGGATCTTACTTGCAACAATTTGCAGCTCTGGACCCATTTCATAGGTTGTTCTGGCTCATTGCTGTACTGTACATGTGTGCGAGGCAATTGCCGAGAATATAATGTAGCTAGGTAAATCACAAGGATACATCTACATGGATCTGACATCTGAGGTGGGGAACTACTTTCTTGACTGTGAAGTACTAGCTGTATATGCTGATGCACAGCCGCAGAGGAAGGACTAAAATTAAGGAGTGGTGCAGCTGGGCTGACGGAGCGAAGACTGCAATATAGCATTAGGTCCGATGTCTAGAAGGCTTGAACACTTCGCAAGATAATTCAGCCCAAAATCAAGCATGTACTCCTGGCGCTACTTGAGTGTTGCGCTGATGCTGCGCATAGCCATTGAACCAAATATTTACCATTATTGTAAGGGAAAGTAAAGGAAACTTGTTAATGACGTCCAATTTTTACACCCCCCCCCCCCCCCCCCGCCCAATTGTTTGGTTTAGTATAAATTTTAACATATTCTACAATGATGCACTCTATTATACTCACAGATGTCAGAAACGTATGCTGATAATATATATGTGGCTCAAAATATTGGTTGTTACACTACTAGTCATATTTTGATCCCAGAATTGTTACATATCATACACATTTATGATGCATATGACTAAAATTTGCTTCGTTTCATGTTACTCTATAGATTGATAAAGTGCAAGATACTTTCCTCCAATGGAAGCAGACACCTGAAAATACTGGAGAGTATGTGCATCTGACCAAAGAACTACTAACCAGCTGTGAAAGTATCCAGTGGCAGGTGCATGGAATTTTCTCACCATTTGTATTATTGTTATTATAATTTCCAATCCATGCTACTATGCTAGAAAGAAGGGTTCCATGTAGACTTTTTCCTTGACATGCTTGCAACATCTCAGGCAGTATGGATCACTCGTGTAGTCCTGTTATGTTAAGTACCAGAATGGTTTTAGTAAATTATGATCTGCTTCTTTTGTCATATTGCCACGGTCCATTACTCACTTATTGCAGTTGCAACCTTTAATTTTACAAAAAGGTGGATGAATTGGAGAAGGCAATTGCAGTTGCTGAGAGAGATCCAGCATACTACGGACTTAATGAGGTCGAAATTGGGAGAAGGAGGAGCTGGACTAGCACTGCACGTAACCAGGTATCTTTCATAGGATAGTTTTTAGTGATGTGAACACATCTAAACCATAATTTCACTGCAATAACATACCCAAGTATTATGGGGCATCTCATGCAGTTTCACATGACACAGGTTCTTGCTTTAAAGCGAAATGTTGAAGGTGGAAGACAGAAGAGTGTCTTTGGACGTTCAACCAATCCTTCTGAATCAATCAGATCCAAGAAGAATATTTCACAAGACAATGATGAATTCATTGCTTCAGAATCTGATCAGCAGATGCTCCTGATAAAGTAATTCCATGAAACTTAGCTTGTTTCCTAAGTGTTATGTTGCTCTAGTACCCAATCTACTAATCTAGCACTTCATCAAGCTTAAATGAACTAAACTTCTGATGCATGGAAGATGATGAATGCTAAACATGATCCTTGGATGAACTGAATGACACCTTTCATAATATCATTATGCTTTGATTTAATACTAGTTATATGTACATCTTCAATAGGCGCCAAGATGAGGAGTTGGATGCGCTTAGTGCTAGTGTACAGCGAATTGGAGGTGTAGGTCTCACTATTCATGATGAGCTCGTTGGGCAGGTATTCCCTTTTTGCATGTACAATAATTCCTATGAACTCCATTCCCACCTTCCTTTTTTACACGAAGTGCATATTCTACTGTGTTATGTCAAAATTTCATACCCTTTCTCATGCTTATATTTATGCTCCCTTTGCACGCTGTACAGGAGAAGCTTCTGGGCGAGCTTAGCCTGGATATGGAAACTACTACGAATCGGCTTGACTTTGTGCAGGTGTCTTTTGTACTTTCTGCTCCAGCACAGTTTGCTTTTCTTAGGAGACCCTGCCCTTTCCCCTCATTTTCCTAACAGTTCAACATGCATATTATGAAATCTCATTTTTGCCAATGTATTACCAGTTACGTTTACAAAGCTGGCAGAATATGTTTCAGTTTCACTTACTCTTCTGACCTGGGAGTTTAACACCCTGAAACTTCTTCCCTTTTCTTTGTGCAGAAAAGAGTGGCTATGGTCATGAAGAAGGCCAGCTGGAAAGGGCAGATCATGATGATCGCGTTCCTTGTGATTCTTTTCATCATTCTTTTCGTTTTGGTGTTTTTGACTTGAGATATGTGCGTCACTTGTAATTTTGTACCTTTTTGAGTTCAGAACGGTGCTGCAAGAGCAGAATCTCAGCCATTCATACAGATCATACACGTGCAGTGTGCAGACAGTACATAAGCACATGTTTGTAAGATTACATTTGATAGGTTTGTCCATGTAAAAGCTATTTTTTTTCCATGCTTGGCCGCTTGAATGCTTAAGAAATGGCATGTGAAGCTGAAGCTATTCTGCATCCTTTTTCTGTATCTTTTTCTTTTGAGAACATGAGGTTCAAGCCATTATCTGTACCTAAGCATACCAGTGATGCTATTATATGAAAATTTTCTGCATCCTATTAAAAGCTATTTTCTGTACCTTATGCTACTAAACCTGATTCAAGCCAATAGCCTAAGCATATCAGCCATGCTATTTTCTGTCGCATTGTTGCTTGAAATGCTAGTTGGTATTTGTTCTGTCATGCCAACTGAATCAACCAAAATAATTCCATAAAAAAGAAAAGAAAAGACAAAATTTGAATTCTTTTGTAACACTACATATCTGTCATGCAAACACACGCTGTGTTTTTGACATCATAATAAAGTATATCATTATAGAAGTAGTAAAAACGAAATATAGGGACATTTTTAGAAAGAGGGAAATGATATGTAAACGAAAACAGAGTACTGGGCCGAGCCCACAATACCTCAGCCCAGAAGGCCAGAACAACAGCCCATATTTCACGGGGGCATTTCGGTCAGGCGTGAACGAAACCCTCGAACCCGGGACCCTCCTATATAATCTCTCCTAGGGTTTACCTGCGTCCGGCTCCTCACTTACCCAACCCGTCCCTGCCGCGCCGCCGACCCCCCACAGGTGAGCGTAACGAATGCGCCGGCGGCGTAATCTCCTCCCGCCTCGACTCGCCTCGCTCGCTCGCCGGCGGCGGCCATTTCGTCGCCGCGGGAGCGAGCCGCCCACGTTGTGCTCGCGGCGGATCTGATGGGTTTGTTGTGATGTCCTGCAGGTAAGGAGGAGGAGGAGGCGAGGATGTCTCACCGCAAGTTCGAGCACCCGAGGCACGGCTCCCTCGGCTTCCTCCCCAGGAAGCGGTCCTCCCGCCACCGCGGCAAGGGTACGTACGCTTCTCTCACTCTCTCCTGTCCGATGGTTCCGTCGTTCGTGTTTCCCCACGGTTGTTAGATTCGTTTGCGTGAGCCTGCCGATTGTGTAGTTCGTGTATCTTTAGGTCTGTCTAGTTTGCCACCGCTGCTTTGGCATGCCTTGTCTCCAAACATGGTGATTTGATATGCTCTACTCTTCAGCTTGTAGAACTGAAGTATTATTTATGTTACTTCTAGTTAAACAACTCATTCAGTGATGTTCCACTTGTACTGCGTTTGTGGTATTGTTATTCGTCATGTAATAATTTTCATAGGCTTGTCTTGCTTCTGTGAAAGATTGTCTTTTGCATATGTAAGTGCAATCCGACACTGTCATCCTGTATAATCTGAAAACCTGCTGTACAATTGAAATATGATGCTGTGAATACTAAACTATGGTTTGTTTTGTTCAAGCTGCACTAAGTGCTTTTACCTGTTTAGTATGATACACCCATTCCTTTGGCAGGTTTACTTCGTGTCCAGACAATCTGATACTAGTTTCCCTGTTTTTGCAGTGAAGTCATTCCCCAGGGATGACCCCAAGAAGGCTTGCCACCTCACTGCCTTCCTTGGCTACAAGGCTGGCATGACTCACATTGTGCGTGAGGTCGAGAAGCCTGGATCCAGTATGTCCACCCCCTTCTCCTTTTTTTATTAACCAATTGATTTGATCACATTGTCCAGTTTTAAAGTTTTTATGTATCTGAAAGCACTTAACTTTAGATGATAAACCACACAACTATTTCTTGACAGGCCCATAGACTCAAGACATAGTTTTTTGTTTTTGAATATCCACAACTTGTTACACTCATGAATGTTGAGTACGTGTATTACTCCATGATCATGACTGCTCTGCCTATTTGATCTTCTTCAGAACTCCACAAGAAGGAAACCTGTGAGGCTGTTACCATCATTGAAACCCCTCCTCTTGTCATTGTTGGGCTTGTGGCGTATGTGAAGACTCCTCATGGCCTCCGCACACTCAACACTGTTTGGGCTCAGCATCTTAGCGAAGAAGTGAGGAGAAGGTTCTACAAGAACTGGTGCAAGAGCAAGAAGAAGGCTTTCACCAAGTATGCTCTCAAGTTTGACAGTGATGCTGGCAAGAAGGAAATTCAGCTGCAGCTTGAGAAGATGAAGAAATATGCTTCTGTTGTCCGTGTCATTGCCCATACCCAGGTAAGAAGCCTAATTGTGCTGTGTTGCTCATTCATTTTTTGTAGGAACAAGGTTTCTTAATGATTGATAATGCAATTACTATTGGTCTCTTATTTGGCTTCATTAGTCCTGTTTATGCAATCTTTAGTCAAATGACTGTTTATATGTCAATGATCATGTTGTGTTTTATTTATATATATGTTACAATCCTTGTCTTGTTATTAAATTTCAATTTTCATTGTATTATCTGTCATGATCATGTTGAGTTTTTTATGTATGTTAACAATCCTTGTCTTGTTATTAAATTTCAACTTTCAGTGTATGTCAGTGCCTGCAGGGAAGTAGGCCTATCTTTCATATAATGGAAAAATGAACTGTTTTTTGTTCTGTTGAGGCACTTGGTATTTGCAAAATCTCACCTCTTGTGTATTTCTATCTTTCAGATTAAGAAGATGAAGGGTTTGAAGCAGAAGAAGGCTCATCTCATGGAGATTCAGGTCAATGGTGGTACCATTGCTGACAAGGTGGACTATGGCTACAAGTTCTTTGAGAAGGAGGTCCCTGTTGATGCTGTCTTCCAGAAGGATGAGATGATTGACATTATTGGTGTGACCAAGGGTAAGGGTTACGAGGGTGTTGTCACTCGTTGGGGTGTCACCCGCCTTCCTCGCAAGACCCACAGGGGTCTGCGCAAGGTTGCTTGTATCGGTGCATGGCATCCGGCTAGGGTATCCTACACTGTTGCCCGTGCTGGTCAGAATGGGTACCACCACCGTACTGAGATGAACAAGAAGGTTTACAAGATTGGCAAGGCTGGACAAGAGACCCATGATGCCTCCACAGAGTTTGACAGGTACTATTTCCGAGCTTCTCTGAAGCACTATTTCATTAATTGAGAGCCGCATGAATCTGTAGTAACTTGCACAATCTGCTTTACCTTCGTTGCTCTTGTTGCTAATGAATGGCTGGTATCTGCAGGACTGAGAAGGATATCACTCCCATGGGTGGCTTCCCCCACTATGGTATAGTGAAGGGTGACTACCTGATGATCAAGGGCTGCTGCGTGGGCCCAAAGAAGAGGGTGGTGACCCTCCGCCAGTCCCTGCTTAAGCAGACTTCTCGGCTGGCCTTGGAGGAGATCAAGCTCAAGTTCATCGACACCTCATCCAAGTTCGGGCACGGCCGCTTCCAGACCACCGACGAGAAGCAGAGGCACTATGGCAAGCTCAAGGCCTAAGTTTGTCCTGGTACTGGTGCTGCGTTGCAGCGACAAGTCTCATTTGTCAAAACCATCGACCTGTGATACTCGTGTTACCTTGCCGTACTAAGTTTTGTAGCGGATGTTTTGTTAACATGTTCTGGCCTTCTATGGATTCTGGCCTTATGGATTTGTGCTCAACTGCAGACCTGCAGTGTCTATGTTTTGTGTGCTCTTTTGCTAGTTGAATGCCTAATCTTTGCATATAGATTACGAAACTGCGGGCTATGTCTAGCACTTCCATTTGTTCGCTGTTCTAAGCTGCGCGCTGGGAATGTGAACAATTAGTCATACTATTTCCTACCAGTATCTTCTGATCAAATGGCATTTCGTGGATCTGTATCCTTAAGAACCTTATGCAACCAGAACCCAATGAGGCTTGAAGTTTTTCAAGTACCCAGCAGTCTTCGGTCTTATGTATGCGTTAAGGTCAGAATATTTTCACCTGGTTAATATAAAATGGACGCATCTAAATTTTCAGCTGGGTAATATAAAATATAATGGATGCAGCTAAATTACGGCCATGCGACGCAAGACTGTCTTCAACCTTGTGTGCGTCCTCCCGTCCCCTCCCCTTCTTCCTCTTCGCTGGTGGGCGCGCTCTACTCATCATCCACGGCGGCCTCCCCTTTCTCGCCGCCGCCATGACCTCCCCTAGCTCCACCGTCGCAACGCCCTTGCCCCGACCTAGCTCAGCCGTCTCCATCGTCGCCATGGCCTCTAACCATCCTCTAGCCATCCCCACCGTCACTACTACACAAAATCTTTTCTGAGACGGGCAAAAACGATTTACCGAGGCGGTTATAGCAACTGCCTTGGACCGAAGGTCGCGGTTAATGAGGCATTAACGGAGGCGGTTACTTGCCCGCCTCGGTAAATATATCAGGAAAAAAATGAAAAAGCCCAGCGAGCCCATCTAGGCGTTGCTGGCCGGGTCTGCACCGCCGCCGCACCCGCACGTCGGATATGCATCGCCGCCGCATCCGCTAGCCACATCCGACAGCTGCTAGTCGGATTTGGCCATCCGCTTGCCAGATCGGGTTGCCGGCGCCTGGATCCGCCGCCCCCTTGACCCAATCTGCCGTCACCGTGCCATGGGGGGGAGGGAGCAGGCCACCGCCGGAGGAGAAACCGCTCGTCCGTTGCCGTCACCGCGGATCTGCGAGAGAGAAGGAGGTGAAGGGCGGCCCTGGATCTAAGAGAGGGGAGAGAGAGGATGAAGGCATACCGCCGGATCCATGCCGCCAGGGAGCAGAGGCGCGGCCGCCGAAGGTCCAAATGATGCCGCCAGTGAGGACCGCACCACCCGCCGCGCTCCTAGGGCCGCGTCCGCATGCCGCAGCATTTTGCATCGCCCGCCACATCCCGCGCTACCTGCCACGTGCCGCCCGCCACGCTCCTGGGGCCGCGTCCCGCGTCTGTTGGGCCGCACGCCGAAAGAGAGGAAGGGAGAGCCCGCTGGAGAGAGAGGAAGGGAGAGAGTGGAGAGAGAGAGGACGGGAGAGCGAGTGGAGAGGGAGGCGCGCGACGCACAGTGTGGTGGGAGGAGCGTGCGGTGGATCGCGGGGAGAGAGAGCGGCTGAGGTAGAGGGAGGAGTGGGAGTGAGTGAAACCCTAGAGTATGTGTATATATACTCGGAGCCATCTATCGGGCCGAGTTGGGCTTTTTCTAAATCAGAGTGGGCTTGGCCTTTTTAACCGAGGCGGGCTTCTTATAAGGCCCGCCTCGGTTGATAGGGCTATTTCTCGAGACGGTTTTTTTATAATAACTGCATCTGTTAATGGATTTTTGCGAGGCGGTTTCTTGTAACCGCCTCGGTTAATAAAAAGTGACCGCCTCCGAGACGGTTTTCAGTGCTGCCCGCCTCCGAAAACAATTCCAAAACGCCTCGCAAAAGATTTTTTGTAGTAGTGCGTCTAGCCTGCCTTCCTCCCCCCAAACCTTCGTAGCCTCCCCTTTCTTGTCCTCGCCATGACCTTTTCCCCTAGCTCCACCGTCACAACGCCCCTACCCCAACATAGCCCGACTACCTCCACCGTCGCCATGGCCCCTAACTGCCCTCCAGCCATCCCCACTGCTTGGCCGGCCTTCCTCCCCCAAACCTTCTCTTTCTAAGCCCGCTGGAGTTTGTGGAAGATGAGAGAGAGAGAGCTCATCGGAACCCTAACTCGTAGATCTAGGAGGATGGCGACATACCTAGCTAGATCTACCATGGCCGCCACCGGATCCGCCCGAAGCTTCCATGTCTGCCGACTCCATGGTTGGGCGCAGGCGCAACCGCTCGCTAGATCCACCATGGCTGCCACCGGATCCGCCTAAAGCCTCCATGTCCGCCGACTCCACGGTTGGGTGCGGTTGTGGGCGTGGCGCTCGCTAGATCCGCCATGGCCGCACCGGATCCGCCCGAAGCCTCCATGTCCGCTGACTCTGGATCCGTCCAAAGCCACGTCGTCCATGGCGCAATGGGGTGCGGGCGTGGCCATCGGGGAGGAGGTCGCCGAGAGAGAGAGATAGAGAGAGGGAGAGAGAAGGGGGGAAGGAGGGAGAGGAGATAGGGCGCATGCGCGCTGACGAAGATGAGCTGGGCGTGCAGGCCGCGGGCCTACGGGTAATAGAGACAAAATACCATATATATTTAGTTATTCTTATTGTGACTGTGGACTTGGATAGTTCAAACTCGGATCTACATTGTGACATTTATAGACGATTTGTTGATTAGGTGGTCTAGTTGTTAGATTGCTTTACGGTTTATATACAAATTGGGGATCAAAGTATGAGTATATATATAAATAATAGAGTAAAGTATGCTAACGGTTCGGTCCCTAGACTATCAAATTTCACATTTAGCTACCTGAACATTGTCTGGGTTTCGCTTCAATCCTATCAGATTTGGACGCGTGGTCCATAATGACGGTTCAATATTTGAGCTCTTATGTTGTTGCCAAAAGCCCCCTTGGATGAGTATTTGGAAAGTGGATACCAGATCCTCCATGTTTTATCCCATGCTATTTTGTTTCATCTCGATGATGGTGACAAGATTGGCTCTGGCAGCGATCGGTGGTAGAAGGAGGTTGCCAAATCGAGGAGAAAAGGAGGCCAGGACAAAGCCACACACTAGAGCAAGTCACAACCACTGGGTGAGGATGGTGTCGATGCTGCAAGGGAAAGTGGAGGCACCGTAGCCATACAGTGAGTTAAACATCCCCTCCGCTTTGTCAATTTCTGGGTTATGGATATTGATTTCAGAGTTGTAGTTGTAAGGGTAGATAAGGACTGTTCTTGGTCTATTGATTGTGGTTTTGGGGGTAATTGATAGGGTTTTGAATTTGAGTGATAAAATGATCAAGGTGCACTGCTAATGTAGGTTGTGGTGTTGATGAATTTCCGATTGAGTTACACCATGAGGGTTTTCTTTGTTGGATTTGGTCATCTCATGTCATATGTGGATGGGGAACGAGCGCTAGCTCGTTTGGCAGACACGCTCCAGTGTGAGCGGTGCCACCCGGGTTCGATCTCGGCACCCACCGTATTTCCCGTGCAGTGCATGGGAATGGGGCACTGCGCCTCGGTTCAAAAAAAAGTCATATGTGGATGAGAAAATTGACTGGTTCGACTGGACCGAGTCTGTTCAGTAACTAGGATATGAGAACAATAGAAACATCAATCTATTGGTTGTGCCAAGGAAAAATCTTGCTGATGGATTGATGGTGATTGCATCAGATGATGATGATACAAATCTGATGGTCAGTGTGGTTGAAAGGTGAAGAATTTGGTTGTGTATGTTGATCATGATGACAATTTGGTAAGTGTTGACTGGGATGACATTGTTGCCAATCCAATGAATGAATTTCCTACGGTATTGAGCCACCATAAAGTTGTTTGCTGAAAAGAAGACATGAGACAAGTTACGTATGTTCTATACTAATCTAAAGAAAGTAAGAGTTGATCAAGCTAGACCAAGCCAGGAACCTGATCATGAAGCTGACAATGGATCTGAAGTTCATGAGTTCATAGATAGTGACAATGAAATATGTGGTTGAGATGAAGATCTCATGGAGGATGCTATTCATTTGGAGGCCAAACAGGTCAAAGGCAACAAAAAGGCAAAAGGTAGCTAGGTGAAGGCTACTGTGATCAGTAAACCGCCTCAAGTTCATGAAGAAACTGACACCGAGGATGAGGGACTGGAACTGCCGCAATCAAATGGGGAAGAAGAACAGAGGTTGAGGTTCAATTCATGAAATCCAGAGGACATGAGCAACCCAACATTTGGCTTGTTTCCCAACAATTAAAAAGCTTAGAGAGGCAATAACAAAGTATTTGAGAAACAGAGCAGAAATCAAACTACCTAGGAATGACAAGGGAAGATTGAGGGCTCATTGTGTTTAAGGATGCCCTTGGAATCTATATGCAACATTGGACAACATGGTTAAATCATTTCTCGTGAAGACATTGAATTTAGAGATGCACTTCTAGATGGCCGACAGACAAGTATGTGGACTATTTCAGAGCCAATGACAAGATGAGTATTACCGGCTTTGGTCGAATTGTTTAGAAGGATTGGAAATTGGAATATGACACCTTCAAGTAGTAAGATTGCTAGATCTAGACGGGGAGCGCGAAGAGCTACCGCAGAGGACGAGTGCAGCGCCGCGGCATGGCTAGACGGGGAGGGTGCGACAACGGCGGGGGCGTGTGCGATGGACCTTGATAGGGAGGGCGCATACGATGGAGCTGGACGGGGAGGAAGTGTCCGATGGCGGCAACAAAAGAGAAGCAACAGTGGACAACCGATTCGGGATTGGGGTGGACCGGTGGACCTCCTAGATTCGACATCGTCATTGGGTCACAGATTGTTACCTCATAAGACTAAAGTGAAACCCGAACAATGTTCAGGTAGCTAAATGTGCGATTTGGTAGTTTAGGGACCAGGTTGACACAACTCAATAAATTTAAGGTCGGCTAGGGTACTTTACTTCTAAATAATAAGTAAGAAGTCGTAATAAGAATCATTTCAATTATGTCATTAAGTTCATAATTTTTTTAAAAAATATGTATACGTATACATCAATCAATCGACCAAAAAAACTTAAAGTATTTACAAGAAATATATGTCAGTTTACAACTAATTAGCATAGTAGATATGATTTTAAAATCAGATTATAAAAGCCACATACAAAACCATTTCACAAACTTAGGCCATTTCTCCCCAAAAATTTACACCTTATCCTATCGAATGTTTAGACATATGTATGAATTATTAAATATAGATTAAAAAATAACTAATTGCACAGATTGCTATTACTTTGTGAGACGAATTTTTTAAGCCTAATTAGTCTATGATTTGATAATAAAGTGCTACAGTATACACATGTGCTAATGATGGATTAATTAAGCTTAATAAATTTGTCTCGTGGTTTACTGACGAATTTTATAATTTATTTTTTTATTAGTATCGAAACACCCCATAGGATAACCCATATGACATTTATAACACCCCGAAACTTTAAACCCTGTAACTAAACCAGGCCTTAAAAACACTATGGGCCAGCGCCAGCCTCAGCTTGTCTTTGGGTCAAACAAACTAGGGGCCCGGCCAAGCTACCTACACTACACACACCAGTCGCCAGGCACAGTTAACACGGCACGGCTCGCCCGGTCCCACCTGCCAGCGAAGTACAGCCCCTCCCCTTATCTCCAAGCCTCCAAGCCCAGGCGCTCTTATCCTACCCGCTCCCCGCACCCGGTCTACGAACGATCCCGCCGCGATCCAGCGCGCGCACGGCCACGGCGCATCCGAGCAACGGACACCCCCTGTGCGCCGGGTCCAGGCGGGTGCCGGAGGATAACCCCGAACCGTCTCCCCACACCAGCACGCCACGCGGCCCGGCACAGCGTGCGAGGACGAGGACGGACGACGCGGGCGCACGCAGCAAGTCCCGAAACCGCCCCACGCCCCCACCTCTCCCTCTCGCAGCGCCGCAGAGCCAGCCAAGCCAACCAGCCAGTCAGAAGAGGAGCACGGGGGAGCGGCAACCGCAGCGGCCGAGGGCGGAGCACGCGAGGTGAGATTTTTTTTTTGTTCCTTCTCCCTCCTCCGCCCCGTCTCGATTCGGCGCGGGTTCGTGGGATTCGGGGCACGGCCGGCTTGGCGCGGCGGGTGGAGGCTCCGAGGTCGGGGGAGGCCCGGGGTGGGGACAGGGGTTAGGTCGTCGCCTCCGCTCCGCTCCCATTCGCGGCGGCGTTGTCACGGGAGCGGTTGGGGCTCAGGGTGATGCGGGTTTCTACCCCTTTTCCCAAATGGATTCGGGGGTTCTAGGGGCCGCGGCCGGCGCCGGTTCTGGCTCTGCTGAGATGGATTCGTCGTTCTAGGCGTGCCACGTCGCTCCAGAGGATCGATTTTGGTATCCAAATCGTGTGTTCATCATTCTGTGATTTATTACCCGCCCCATTTTTGGGTGGCGTGGGGTGGGGATTGGATAAAATTGGGAGTTTGCCTGGGTTGGGGTTCATTTCACTCTGTCTTACAACGTCACCGCACTGTTTGATACATGCGTGGTGTAAGCTGTGTATTTGGTGCATCGGAAATGGCAAAAGTCGATCCTTTTATATATTATTCCTTTATTATGTTTCCTTGGTCCATTGCGCATTGGTGTGGGGTTCTGGATACTTGTACCTGCCTTAGGCAGCATAAATAAGGGCTTTGCAGCTTATCTGATGAGGTGGTCAAACAACCTGCCCTTTGTTGTTCTAGCATGTCAGTTTCGGTAGGATATATGTTGCCCTCGGTTTCCACTGCTAGTCTGGAGCATGTCACGGTCAAAATAGGCTCTACTGTTTTGAATTATTTTTTTTACACCAGAATCAAGGCTTCTATCTACCAAAAAAATGAACAACGAAATTCGAGCCTTGAGACAGCGTACTGTTAGTATTCTCTTGTCTTGTGAATTATGGATGTGGGTTTTTCAGATCGATTCTGATTCATACTTTACCTGTTGAATGATTTCACCATAGCAGTATGGTTTGCTTCTGTTTATTGGTTATTTAGATTTGTCTTCGCCTGTTTAGGTTCAAGATGTTCTGGTTTAAAGACATCAGAAGAGGCTGTTGTAGTGTCAATATGTACTTTTAGTATGTAAACAGGATTTGCTCTTTTCCTTCATTTGCCGCCCTACTAAATGCAATCAGCTCTTATTGAGTCTGTCGTAGTTTAGATATGCATTATGGGTTCGAGGAAAAGTCTAAATCTTGTTTGCCTTGTTGCCTGTACTGTAGATACAATTTGCCGCATTTTTGTAACTTTCTTCTCTTCACTCTTTGTTCTTCAAAGAGACAGAATGTTACTTGGAGCAGTGTCTGTACCTTTCGTCTTTAACCTGTTCTTACGTATGGCTTAGATTTCATGGCCTTTTTGATGCCCCTGTTGTTTTTGATATGATGAATTTTGCCTGTATTATTTCGGCATGGTTTAGGGTACTCTCTTCTGAAATTTACCTGTTGATGGTCCATTGAATATACTGTACTGAGATTTTTGTCAATTTATAGGCAAAATGGATAGATACCACAGGGTAGAGAAGCCTCGGAATGACACACCAATCAGTCAGAATGAGATCAGGATCACTACTCAGGGGAGGATGAGGAACTATATCAGCTATGGGATGTCGCTGCTTGAGGTGACGTGCTGTGATTCAATCTTGACCTTGTTGTTACCTGTCATAGAAATAAGCATTCATAGTGTTAGCCATATTTAACTATTGCTGGGAAATGTTTGCAATCTGAAATTATTTGAAGTGGGTATAGTGTTAGGGGCAACAGTTTGTTTTGGCGTGAGCATGTATGTGCTTTTATTTGTCAGTAGCCTTTTCTTTTTATGATTGTAATAAGCCATTAAATCTCTCATCTGCTTGTCTATATTGTTTATTGTTACAATGTACATTAGTCAAATGATAAATTTTTTGGGATTAAATGCCTTCATTTAACATTCTCATTTTGTTCACACATCAATGCACGACTTAAACAGAGACACGTATCGAATGGAAAGCCTGCTATTTTGTTTGTTGTGGTATAGTACATGGTTAGTTGCATTGCCAATACTTTCATCTCCCTTCACAAATTCTTTTTGCTCTTATGTCCTAATGTCCTAGTGCTCTTTTCCTTGCACTATTTCTGATTAGACCTTTTCACCTGAATTATGATTAGACCTTTTCACCTGAATTATGTGAAGCTCACATTGTTTAAGAAATAATAGTGCTGATGCCATGTGTTCGTATTGTTTCTTCATCTTGTTCATTTTTCTTCTGAAAATTGTGCACCTGCTTCATTTTAACATTCACAATATATACATATTGTCAAATGGTAAGTTTACTCCATTAAATCTTCCATCTAACATCCTCATTTTGTTCAATGTTCACACATCGAATGCACATCTTAGGTCGCGTTTGAATGCCATCGAATCCGAATAAAAAATATCCCAGAACCCTAGTGTGTCATCCAAACAGTATATAGATTGTAGAGAAATTTTAACTCATAGATTCGTATAATCTCAAAACTGTTGTGATTCTTTTCATCCGGATTCTTAGAATCCCATGGGATTCAAACGGCACCTTAATCAGAGACACCTTTTGATTTTCAGTCTGATATTTTGCTTTTATGATAGTTCCTGTCCTGTTTCCATTCTGATACATAATAATTCTTAGCCCTTTGCCCCTTCCTGGTGACTGTTTAGCTATCCTTGTGTTCTGTTCAGAGTTTGTGTTTCAGCTGCTATGAAGCTTATTGGTTTGATACAAAGTAGACAAATTCACATATAGTTCAGAGCACTTAGAAATTTCTGCCATTATTATTTGCACTTGTTGTTTCTTCAGTATATATAGCATCCTCTTCTGACCATTCTTTTAATGGTTATAGGCCAAAGATGCCACACTACCTTTGCCACTTCTCTTTGTGCAGTAATCTTACCACAGTTGAATTGATACCTGATCCAACTTTTCTTATTATGAACTTATTCTCTTCCACTTTTACAGGAAAATGGACATGATGAGATTAGTATCAAGGCCATGGGCCGGGCCATAAATAAGACAGTTATGGTTGCTGAATTGATCAAGGTTGGTAGTAGTAGCCTCTCTTGCCTTACAATGCCGCTATTGGAATTTTTATTAGTGTCTCATTTTTTTATCTGGCACTTGACTATTCATCCAGAGAAGGGTTGGAGGTCTTCATCAGAACACTGCTACTGAATCTGTTGATATCACAGACACATGGGAACCTTTGGAAGAAGGCCTTCTCCCGTAAGGATATTCTTATATTGGAAAAAGTCTAATTGACCCTCCCAACTATAGGGGGTGGTCTAGTTTACCCCCCGAACTATGAAATGGTCTAATTTACCCCCTGAACTTTGCAAAACCGGCCAAATCACCCCCTCGGGCGGTTTTAGGCGGTGGTTTTGCTACAGTGGCAGCGGTTTTGCTACAGTAACAGCGGTTTTGTCTTTTTCTTTTTTATTTATTTCATCTGAATCTTTGAAAAATCATAGTAAATCACAGAAAAATCATAAAATGAAAAATCCAATTTTGTTGGACTCCACATGAGTAGATCTACACAGTGAATATATAATATAGTATGTTTTAGTACAAATTTTTTGTTGTATGAATTATTCAAATTAATTACAGAAAAAAATAGATCAAAATTTACAGCAAAAACTTTGTACTAAAGCATACTATATTATATATTCACTGTGTATATCTACTCATGTGGAGTCCAACAAAATTGGATTTTTCATTTTATGATTTTTCTGTGATTTACTATGATTTTTCAAAGATTCAGACGAAATAAATAAAAAAGAAAAAGACAAAACCGATGTTACTGTAGCAAAACCGCTGACACTGTAGCAAAACCACCGCCCAAAACCGCCCGAGGGGGTGATTTGGCCGGTTTTGCAAAGTTCAGGGGGTAAATCAGACCATTTCATAGTTCGGGGGGTAAACTAGACCACCCCCTATAGTTGGGAGGGTCAATTAGACTTTTTCCTTCTTATATTCCTTCAACCAGAAGGAGATTGAAACACTAACACACTTCTTTACACAGACTAGAGACAACTCGCCATGTGTCGATGATCACTGTGACACTGTCAAAGAAGCCTCTGGATACATCATCTCCAGGGTAAGTCAAAAACCTGTCCTCTGGCTACAAACACAGAAGAATTCAGGCTTGATCACTTTTCCTTCCCTAATTCGTAAATGGATGTTCATTATTTTGAAACCTTCTGTCAGCTTGCCTGCTCATTATTGGTTATGTTTGATATTGTACTTAGATACCAACCACCTATCCCAGCTGAAGAGGTGAAACCTGCTTTTGACTATGATCATGAAGGTGATATTCTTAGTTGATATTCTCTACCTAATGCTGTAGTTAGGATCACCTCATAACCACCATTTTGTTCATGGTTTTTTAGAATCGTATCCCACTGGTCGTGGAAGAGGACGTGGTGGTGGGAGAAGAGGCAGGGGAAGAGGTATGTTCTCTTGTCGTCTATATGAGCAGCAAAGGCAATTGTCATAGTTTTCTGGACAGTATCTCTTATAATTTTATAATGCTGACTTGTTGAGTTATGGTCACACTACAATCAGTCCTGTACTTGGTACTTACGCCTGCTTTTATGCTCAATATCATAATAGCTGTTTTTAGGCATGCACAATATGTAAAACTAATCAACTGCAGCTGCTGTCCAGGTTTCAGTTTGGGATATCTATAACTTAAGTCAGCACATATATTTTATTTCCTGAAATCAGTAGAGTTTGAAAAAGGAATGTATTTTTATTAATTCTTGCATTTGAATATGCACAGGTATGAGCAATGGCCCCCCTCCACCTGCTTATGGTTACAATGATGAGTGGGAGGAGGAAGGAGATTATTACAGCAGAGGGCGTGGGAGAGGAAGGTCACGTGGACGAGGAGGGAGAGGCCGTGGTGGCTACTATGGAGGCGGGAGGCGTGGTGGCTATGGTTATGATTATGGCTATGGCGGGAGAGGTGGGTACTATGAAGAAGAAGAATACTATGATGAGCCCGAAGAATATGCTCCTCCCCCTGGCCGTGGTAAGCCCCAGACTGATGACATTACATGTTGATGTGGATTTTGCTTTGCATTCCCGACTTCACATGGCTTGTGGTCTGCTGGTTTCGCAGGGCGTGGCAGGGGAAGAAGGGGGATGCCTTGGCGTGGGCGTGGTGGGCGAGGGCCACTGCGCGGAGGCCGAGGAGGCTACTACTAGACAAGAAATGCGACGTGCCAAATGGGTGTGCTGAAGCTAGCAATGGCATGCTTAGTTATCTTTTAGCGTTTGCTCTGTGCTCTTCTATGAAGCTCCGACCCCGGACCGGAATTATCCCGTAGGCCTTTCCAGGTGCTACTTTACTTCAGCTGCTGTGCCTGTGCAACTCGTCTGGGCAAGTTTTGTGGCTCGCTCGTGGTTTTGTAGCTAGGTTAAGCGAGTGAAGTTACACTCGGTAGTGCAGTGTTTCCCCCATCGGACGGCATGCGAGATTGTTTATTCTGCTGTTAATCTACCTACCTTCCTATTTCGTATGGATGATGGATACTGGATGTATGAGTTTCATGTTTATTTATTTCCATGTATACTAGACAGTATGAGGCCTTGTTTGTTTCTACATCAAACCAATGGTGTTGGAGGGAGTTAGAGAGGATTGAAAGGGATTTTGACTTGTAGGGGATTAAACCCTCAATCCCCTCTAAACCCCTTGGTTTGGGGTAGAAATGAACAGGGCCTGAAAGGGCAGGCCGCAGGGGTACACAGTACACTCATGACTTGCGGTCAATATGGGCAGGCATTTTATCATACACAACATGAAGTGTGGCCAGACGGGCAAGCGTCGCCGGGCTGGGGGTGGCTCTCTCATCGTTGGTCGTTTAATTGTAACAGTTGATGCAAGAAAATGATAGGTTTACTCGTTTTCACCGATCTAGAGGAAATAATCGTCCTGTTCGGCTGATGGTTTCTGCGGTTGATAAGTCGGCTGATGCTGTTTTGTTATGAGAGAAAAATACTGTATCTGAGTTGATAAGTTCAAGCAAACAGGGTGAATAATCAGCTACGGGTGCCAATCACACTAGTAGGATGCAACGAAGTACTCCTTGTCCTTTTACTAGGAGCTGAACAAAGCTGCACAAGTAGTTCATGAAAATCATACCACTGGATAGCTAAAACATACATGGAAAAGCTAACATAACTTTGTCTATGATCACAACTTTAAAAAGGACCCCTAAGAGGGGCTAGGTTGTTTTATGTAAAAATAGAAATCACCACCAAAATTCAAGCCGAAGAGGAACACATAGGTCAGGGGTTGGCAGGGGTGGCACATCCACACCTCCTGCCAAACTTAACACCACAGGCATGACTACACTAGAGAAACATGGGGATTCCATCCAAGATTGCCTGCTCCTAGTAGCCTACTACAAACAGTACAAATTTGCGCATACAACATGCGAGAACCATGAATTGGTCAGCAGCTAGGCGATGCAAAAACATCTCTCTTCCAGAGTCAAGGGGCAAATTCCCAGTCCCCGTCGATGAAAGAATCACCATTGTTGACGAAATCCTGTTGAAAGAAAACAATTTTAGTTAGATAAACATCATATAAGTAGTAGTCATCAATTCCACATGCAAAGCCTTAGTCTAGACAGAGTAAATTTAAAATAAGCTAGCAATTTAACATGTCATATGGTCGGGTTATGCATGAACAAGCATGATGAATCTGAGCAATGCACTGAGCCACTGAGTACTAACAACTAGAAGTATTTTTTATTTAACTAGAAGTAATTAAACCAACATCAGTTAGGAAATTCCTCATGTGTTAATTTACTTTTGCACAAATATGAAAATTGAATACAATGAAAATAAGGACAGATACAGATTTTATGCATAAAAAGGAGGAGAAAGGATCTTACTTGATTAACCAAGTTAGCAAGGAAATCATCCAAGTCATCACTCTCTGCATTCTGTGCCTCACTTGTTCCCATGAGGAATTCATTGATGTTATTCACTTGGTCATTAACTGCTTGCTGATTAATAGTGCTACCTTCATGGAGGTTGTCACTTGCACCACCGCCCTTCAGCACCTGGGTCAGCATGGCAGAATTGTCTATTTGGTTAGGTCTCGTGCTTGAAGAACCAGTCAAAGCATAATTGCCAATCGACGTCAATGTAGAGTGTGTGTCATTTCCACAGCTGAATGGTGCCACTTGCTCTCTAAAACCTACCACTGGTATGGCTTTCCCCATCACTCCTGTGATTTTCTTTTGATACTCATTTCCGAAAGTTGGAACCTGTCCGGAGGAGCGTGCAAGTCTTGACAACCGGTTGATCTTGAAAATGTTACCCTGCGAAGGATCTTCAGACTTTCCAACACTATGACCAAGATCAGAAAACCTTGATGTCACAGCAGCTTTCCAGGAGTTGCTAGGTCCTACAAATTGGTGAACTTCCCTATCAACCTTGTTAAATAAGCTAGCAGAACATGATTGAGGCTGAACCGAAGGCTGGTTCACCAACTCAGGAGACTGCAATGGTAAATGACTAGAAGTCAGCATCTCACCATTTGCTGTGTCTTCGAAAGGAATACCTCTGCTTGATCCCAAAATCTTGCCACGCAATATGCTCGCATAGGAGCTGCAAGAACGAGATGAAGAAAAGCACATGTTCGAGGTCAATGGTGGACTGTTGTTTGAGCTGTTTGCAAATGAACTCCCAGAAATATCAACAGAGAAAGGTTTGCTTGCTTTCAATAGCACACCATTTGAAACATTTCCAAAGGAGTTGCCAGAAGGACCAGAAGGGAAGCACTGGCTTGCACCTGGCAGCCCACCACTCGATACAGGTGCATAGGACTTGCCAGAAGAGATGAATCCGCTGATATCCTGCACTGGCATAGGCATAACATCTTTGGGCAGGTTGACACCGTGGCCTGTTTCCATGTCTAACCGAGGAATGCCCAAGTTTTTGTGTGAGCTCATGACATGAACTGACTGTGTGGACAACAAAGTTTGTGTTCCAATTGTAGATGAGGAATTCATTTTTGCAAAATGGTTGCTTGAGCTCGGAGAGCCAATGAAGGATGGGACATTCATGTTTCTCTGCAATGCTTCAGTTTCATCAGCAAATGGATTAGAATTCTTCAGTGTGCCGTCGCCGAGCTTTTTGAGGTAGATTCGGTACTTCTAAAATCACAAAATAGAAAAAAACGTTGTGTTAAGAAAAGATGAAAAATCCATAAAATGAATGAAGTGGGCTCTTAATCATGGAAGAAACAAAAAAAAATTCAGGGCAAGAAAAACGAACTCTAGAAGTGCACATGTGTATAACATACCAAATTCAATACATGTGTGTACGCAACTAGAGCTTTGTGCGTATATCTTTAACAATAATATAGTTGATAGGAACACAAGCATAGTGATCGAGCATAAGAGTAGAAACCAAACCTGCAGATGACTGGCGACATTCTCTCTTGTAAGGCCTTCCACATTCATGATTTCTAATATCTTCTTTGGAACAGCCCCTGCATTTACAACAACAAAATATTTGTTAAGAGAAACATATTTAACAGAACAATTGTTGATAGATAAATCCATGAAACAAGAACTTACTGTCGATGCCAATTTGACTGACAGCTTCTACAAACTTTCGGTGTAGTTGACCACACCACCGGACCCTTTGCTTCTTCTGGGCAGATGTGTTCTCGTTGTCCTCATCAGCAATATCCACAACCCTTTTGTTTTTCTTTGAATACTTCTTTCTACGGTTTGCTGCAACATTCTCACCTTTATCAGCATCCCCAGATGGCAACTTCTGAACATCATCATCACTGCCACTACTAATGCTGTTCCGTGGATCAGTCTTACCATTCTTCACCACATGTGTCCATATGCCCCTAAGCTGTTCGAGGCGCACTGGCTTTACAATATAATCACAGGCCCCATGCTTTATCCCTTTGATTATAGTCTGTGTCTCGTTGTTTGCGGATAGCACTGCATGACATAAGGCAACATAAGTCAGTTATGATA